>CM066036.1:25671231-26871231 GCA_033557465.1 Ichthyophis bannanicus | reverse complement strand
GCTGTATCTCCTGATCGGGCAGTCCAGCCACCGCTGCACTGGTTGCCGCTCCGATCCGGAAGGAATGAGGGGCAAAGGCACCAGGATCTTCGCCTATCTGTCGTAAAGCCAGGCGCAGCACTGCGGTAAATTGGAAGCGCGTAAGAACCCGCCCGTCCAGATGGATAAAAAAGGCTACCATCCCCCTCTGGACGAAGGCGTAAATACGCCTGCAGTAACGCGACCGGACACGAGGGGGAACCCTGAACCGCTGCCAAGTCCACCCACACCCCCTACCCGCCTGATCCGTCTTAGAACGGGCAAGGCGGATACGAACCCTACTCCCGATCAAGTGCACGTGACGCACTTGCACCGCCCTCCCATTGTGAAGCCGCCCCGACTCCGAAACCAGCTCGCCCACCCGAAATGCGCCGAAAAAGGCTAACGAAAAAAACGGCCCGGAAAAGCACCCCTTCATAGCAGGAGGACACTACCTGCGGCAAAGCCCCGCACAACCGACACAGTAGGTCATGCGTAATAGGACGCCGCCAATCCCCGGGCGAGGGACTGGACCGCTCCCAACCCCGCAACAACGTACGCGTTAGAAATCCCCCTCCCGCACACCCCCACCCGAAAGCCCGTGCGAAAAAGGCGAAGCCTGCCACGTTCCGTCGGGTAGTGGCCCGAGAGAAGCCCTGTTCTTTAGCCGCCGCCACATACTGACCCATCAGCAAATCCGAGGCCAGCCCGGGCCGCCATCCATGGAGTAGCAAGAAGGACACCACACTGCAGTAGCCACGTTGATACGTGACCCATGTCGCTGAGGATACAGACTTCCGCAACAGCTCGATCATTCCTGGAGGCCAATCCGCCATAAATGCTCCGGGACCGCCGATCCCACGTCGTCCGCATCTGGGGCCAATGTCCGAAACAGCGCCCACTTGAAACGGGAAAGAGCATCAGCAATCTGGTTATGACTCCCAGGGATATGACGAGCCTTAATTACTAAATTCAACCGCAAACATGAAAACACCACCTGCCGCATCAGGTCAGCTACTGGCTGACATCTTGGGGAATAGTTATTAATCACCGAAACTACCGCCTCGTTGTCGCACCACCAGCGTACTCTGCGATCGCGTAGTCTATCCGGCCACAACGACAGTACCACCAAAATGGGAAACAACTCGAGGAAGGTAATATTCTTCGTAAGCCCCACCGCTCGCCAGGATGGAGGCCAGCCTTCCGCACACCATGCGCCCCCAAAATAAATCCCCAAACCCGAACTCCCCGCTGCATCCGTATACAACTGCAAATCCGCAGAAGTCACCTCCGGGTCTCTCAGCACCGTGGTACCATTGAAGTCACGAAGAAAATCGTCCCAAATCCGCAGGTCTGCCCGCAAGCTGCCGGACAGCCGGATCCGATGATGCGGCCTAGAGATGCCCGAAGTAGCAGCGGACAATCGGCGCAAGAATACTCGCCCCATCGGGATCACCCGACACGAAAATTCAGGGACCCCACTAAAGACTGCATCTCCCGCAGCGTTAGCTTACTAGAGCCCAGCGCATTGGCGACCAACACCCGCAGGCTCGCCACTTTCTCTTGCGGCAAGCGAGCCACCAACGCCACAGAATCCAATTCCACCCCCAGGAAGGTAAGTGTAGTCGCCGGACCCGCCGTCTTTTCGGATGCTAATGGAACACCCCAGACTTGGGCCAACTGGACAAAACCCTCCAACAAAGCCTTGCACTGCCCTGACTGCGCTGGCCCCACGAAGAGGAAGTCATCTAAGTAATGCACTACCGAACCGCATCCCACCCAGTCCACGAATGCCCAGTGCAAAAAGGAGCTAAACTGTTCGAAATACGCACAGGAAATCGAACAGCCCATAGGCATGCATTTATCGAAGAAAAATTGCCCTTCGAAGCAAAACCCCAACAAATGGAAAGCAGAAGGGTGCACCGGCAATAAACGGAAGGCAGATTCAATATCCACCTTGGACATCAAGCACCCCGGCCCACAGGCTCGTACCAGCTCCACAGCCTCATCAAAGGATGCATACCGTACCGCACACAAAACTTTAGGAATGTGATCATTCACTGAGGAACCAATCGGAAACGAGAGATTATGTATCAGGCGATACTTCCCCGGCTCTTTCTTCGGAATGATGCCCAGCGGAGCAAGAAACCACGAATTCTGCAAAAGGGGGCTCTGTGAAAGGACCCGCCACCCTACCTAATGCCAGCTCAGTAGCCAACTTATCACGTACCAGCGGCGCGAAGCGCCGGACCGAAGGCGAATTCCTCGCCTTGTGTACCCCTACACAGCCCACCACCGGTATGGGAAACCCCTCCCTGAACCCAAATTCCAAAAGACTGCTGACCTGTCGCTTCGGATACTTCTTAAGCCAGGGGCCTAACACTGCAATCGCAACCGGGGTGGGGGCCAAGCTCCAGACGTCCCCGTTACTTGTGGCCGGGGGCTGACCCGCTCCCGCCATTCTTCCTGACACACTTGAGAGCTGAATGACCCCCATTACAGACGGAGCAGGCGTGCCGGAATTTGCAATCCGGAAAGGGGCAGGAAGACTTGTTGAAGCGCCAGCACAGGTCCCCCGCTCCTCCCCCCCCTGGAGTTCTCTGCAAAACAGGGGGCACGCCCGATCGAAAGGGCCGATCCGCCCGCGCAGGGGTGGCTACTCCACTTCTTTGCCCACCCATACTTCCCCCGCCCGGTCTGATGGCCATCTGCGTCAGCCAAAGATTAATATCCTGGGTTCCCCACGACAATAGGCGATTCTCCTCCATCTTATCACGGAATTTCTCATCATAGTTGAGCCAAGCCCAACCGTCATGAGTCTGTGAGGCCTCTAGTATAGAGTCCGCGTAAGCCAACAGCAAACCGTACTGCTCTGGATGGGAATGACCCCATACACTCGCCAACCTCAAGAAAGACCGAGTCCAATTAACGACATTCCGAGCCACTCTCTTGACCCTACCCGCCTTCTCGTCCTCCTTACGCTTCCGTCGGCTATCCCCCGACCGTTTACGACCCTCGAGTAAGCGGAAAATATCTACGTAACGACGTTTTACAATCTTTTTCCGCAGCTTCTTCGGTACCCCTTCCCATAACTCAGAGAAAAACGCCACCGAAGGCACCGAACCCACCTGCCCCACGCCGACCCCCGAACCCACCTGTCCCATGCCGACCTCCCCGCCAGTGGCCCCCGGACTCCCGGCCAAGTCGTCTGACACTGAGTCGGACGAAGACTCCGAATAGGAAGAAGAGGAGGACCCCGAACGCCGCCGCCGGCGACCGGAACCCCGCTTGCGCTTGGTCGCTCGCTTCTTACCCCCCTCCCCAGCCCTTTCCCCAGCCGCCAACTCACCTGCCGCCGGTGCTGCCACCGCAGAAGACGCACCCGTCTCCGGTGGTGTTGTCAACGATGAGGCTGACGCTCCTCCTCCACTTCCCGAAGACGCGGGGCCTCCACTGGTGCTCGCCCTCCCACCGTCCGTCTGTCCAGCAGGAACCCCACACGGTTGCCCCCAGTAGTGCCAGCCGGGCGAAACCTGCGGAGAACAAAACGGGGAACGGCGAAGGCGAACCCACCCCAGGCCAAGGCGGCTGCCACGCCCCTAGCCAGTCCGAACTGGAAGGGCCTTGACCCCCGCCCTGCCAATGCGCCCAGGCAGGGGAATAGGCCGCCCCAGCGGGAGCAGATGGACCCCCCGGACTCGCAGCGTCCATACCCACGTTGTCCGACGGAGGAGCGACCCCTTCACTCCCCCCCCTGGGACCATTAGCCCCCCCCGGGCCATCAGGGGCCGCTCCCCGCCCCAAAGCACCTCTAGCCGGGGCAGGTGACCGGCCTCGCCGGCCCCCAGCTGCCCGACCAGCCGAAACCCCCTTACGTGCGTGCCTGCGGACCGGGATAGACCCCTGGTCGGACGTCGGACCACGGCTCGGAGCCCTGCCCCTTGTCCCTCTGCTAAGAAGAGCCGTGCGCCCCGCAGGGACAGGCTCTCCTCTCCCCGGACCAGCAGGCTTGGCCTTCCCAGTCCCGTGGCGCTTACTGGCACCCCCCTTTTTGCCCCCGCCAGCCATTGCCAATAATAGGCTGGAGGCAAGAAGCAGAGAAATTTCTTTTTTTTTTTTTTTTAGTTAAGAGACTTGCCTAAGGCAACGAGGAGTGCTAGGGGAAATGAACCCTGGACTCCTGACTCCTAAGGCAGTGCTATAACCACCAGGCTAGTCCTCCGTCGCCAAAGCACTTGCCTGGAGAGCCACGAGCCTCCGTGTCCCCCGACGCTGAATCACTGCTTCCCGGAGCCCCGAAGACAGCACTGAGCACGTGCTGCTTCCCGCAGCAGCCACGGGCCCTCCACAGCAAGCAGAATCCAGACAACAGGAGCCTCCAGCCTGGACCCAGCAACTGCCGATGCAGAGCTGGGTCCCCGCGACACTTACTCCCCCCCCCCTGCTGCCGTGGCCCAGCCTCCCATTGGCTCCCGGGCGTTTAAAACGCCACGGGGAGCCAATGAGGCGCCCGGCCGCGCGGGCAGTAACAGCCGTGCGCCGCCGCAACCGAGAGGGGGCGGGGCGAACGGCCCGCCACCCCCCCGGTTAGTAGCGGCCGCGCGGACGGGACCCGCGGCCTTGCTGTTCCTGTAATCGTCGACGTATCATCCGAATAGTGCGACCTATGTATAACTTTTGACAGGGGCATAGTAACACATATACTACAAAAGACGTAGAACATGTTGTAGACTATTTTGAAACATGTTTAAACGTAATATTCGGTATGGTCCATTCTTTACCCACAATAGTCTGTGGGCAGAACTCACACTTATAACACGAGTGGTGTCCCAATTCTGTATCCATAAGATTTTTATAAATGCCAATGTTTTTTCAAAATATGACATACTTGAACTACGTTTGACATATATGGCAATACGCCCGTGATGTTTTTGCTCCCGATCCGTGTCATCAATTCTCTTAGGAACATCTGAATTGAATAATAAATTGAGTTTTTGGATGTTAAAATCTTTAAAAAGGGCTCTAAATTACATTCGACGCTTTTTCGTAAAGCGGTACAGAGAAATACTTTACTTGACTTTTCGAGTTTTCATCCGGCTGCTTTAAAAAGAGGATTACCATATGGTCAATTTTTGAGACTGAGATGCATTTGTAGTTCCATCAGTGATTTTGACCAACATGCTCAGGAATTAACGCAACGGCTAATACAACGGGGATATCCATTATACATACTAAAACAACCATGGGCAAGGGCAAGGTTTACACATAGAGAGTGGTTATTCAATTCAGATATTCCTAAGAGAATTGATGACACGGATCGGGAGCAAAAAAATCACGGGCGTATTGCAATATATGTCAAACGTAGTTCAAGTATGTCATATTTTGAAAAAAATCATTGGCATTTATTATCATTGCACCCGTGTTTTCAAAAGCCATTACAGATCGCGTACACCAGAGGTCCTAATTTAGGAGATTTTATTGGCTGTACGTCATTTTCAGTTAAAATTGATAAAAATCTTATGGATACAGAATTGGGACACCACTCATGTCATAAGTGTGAGTTCTGTCCACAGACTATTGTGGGTAAAGAATGGACCATACCGATTATTACGTTTAAACATGTTTCAAAATGTTACTATGCCCCTGTCAAAAGTTATACATAGGTCACACTACTCGGATGATACATCAACAATTACAGGAACATGCCTCAAGAGTTCGAAATAGTGTAACATCTGCTCCTATTGTGCAACATTGTATAGATTTTCAGCATACATTTGGGGACTTTAAATGGAGAGTTTTAGATCATATTCCTGTGAATCCAAGAGGGGGAGATAGGGAGCAACGACTTCAATTGCTTGAACAGGTATGGATCTTTCGCTTGTCATCTTTAGAACCGAATGGTTTAAATTTAGAACAGGATTGGGCTAGTTTGTTGTGACGTACTAGCAGGTGATTGGATTTGTTTGTTTTTTTTTAAATCTTCCAGGATAATCCGTTGGTCAGGAAGTTTGACTGAATCACTGAAGGCGTTTTCAAAGGAGCAAGAAACTCTTTTTGGCGCTCTTAACAGGAAAATTTGGAACTTCTACAGTGGCATTAAGCATTGAAACAGGACCAGAATGGAATGACTTGGCCCTAAACGCAGTACTGTGTTCGGCGATACTGACTGCAAAGATTGTGAGGGAGGTTTTATATAGATCCCCTTGAGCGAACCAGATAACACATTAATTCGGCGATATTGACTGCGAAGTTTGTGAGGGAGATTTTACATAGATCCCCTTGAGTGAACCAGCGGCGATATTGACTGCGAAGATTGTGAGGGAGATTTTATATAGATCCCCTTGAGCAAACCAGATAACACATTAATTAGATGAATATTTCAGCTATATTTATTGAGCTATATTGAGACTTTTATATTGCGGTGTAGCACTGAATAGTGTGCATAATTTCACGATTAAGAATTAGCGGAATATTAACCGCGGTTTTGATTAAAAGAGAAGTTACGCTTCAGGAGGGGGAGACCTCTCATAGCAAAAACCTCCGACAAAATAAGATAGATACATAGGATTTAGTTACCATATACACACTCTAATGGCTAGATGATTTATGAGTTAGAGTGGGGGTTATTAGATTAGAATTTGGAAGAAAAGGCTGGCAATCTACTTCCAGTGATATATTGCCAAGAAAACCCAGAGGTAGCTGGGTCGCTATGAGTCAACACTGACTTGATGGCACTAAAAAATTTTTAAAAAAAAAATCCCATGATAACATGTGGAAGGTAGTGACATCATGGCAGCTGTAACAAACAGCATTCTTTTGACTTGGCTATTCCCGACTGTTCCTTTAAGCTTCCAGTTTAATCAGAACCAAGGCTGGAATCTGGCCCCATTAGTTTTCATTTGCAATCACCATCGGTGTAGTTTGCCTTCTTACTTTGGGAGGGGGGGGAGCAAACAGTAAGGAGGTCATACTGACAGTGGGGGGGGGGGGGGAGGGGGGCAGGGTACCTGATTATGCCTATAGCAATTACCCAGGGTTTTTCCTCCTATTTTTATATTTCCTTCTAGCTTACAGTGGCCAGACAGGAGCTATGCAAAGATAACTCCTTGCAGAAACCTGCAATTAGGTTAAAAGATACCCTAGATAGTTGTCATGGGCAGGAGAAGAACCCCCCCACCCACCCTCTGATGATGTGGCTGGTTGGTCATTCCTCCTTTAATGACCAGTTGCATAGAAGGTGATGCCAAGTGGTCACCTGTATTGCTCAGCAGCCCTGCCCTAATCCATGGGCACTAAATCTAGCCATTGCTGTTGCTAGGTGACTAGCCCTCCTCCTGCTGAGGAATGGTGACCCTGCCTCTGTGCCATCCTTAGCCTTAGCCAACCCAGGGAACAGCAGATCTAAGCAGGGAATGAAACCCGGGTCCCTCCACGAGCTGGCAACTCTTTTTCGGTGTACTGTAGGTAAGGCAAATTCTCAGTCATTGCCCTCTACAGGATCATCTGAATCATTTATGCAGATGCAATAATAAAGTTGTTGATTTGGCAAACGATATGAATGCTTGTGGCTAAGATCATCTGTCGCTTCTGCATTTACTTTGCTTTCTTCTATGTTTCTATACGGCCCAGTGGTAAAGGAGAGGTTTAGTAGTCCCTTCGCTGGTTGCCATATCCTCTAACACGTTACTTATTCTTAAGCACAGCTAATAAAAACAGAGGAAAATAAAATCTGGTGTGGAAAATGCTATAGGAAGTGGCAAGCAAAGTATCAAGCAGCACTTAAACATGGCATACATATTTTAAGGCTAGAAAGTTATATGCTGTGTACACACATAAGTTGCTTTAGGCAGTAACAGCTCTGTAAGGGCACACATAAGTCCAATCATGCGTACTTTCTTGTGGGTGCGGAAATTAATATGCATTTCTGAATAATCTAAGCGTGGAAACATAGGCCTGATCTAGTGCTGATGTAACTAGATTGAGGCGTGTCTTTACGCCCCTGTTTTATAAAGTGAGCACATATGTCCTTTATAAAATAATTCCTAAAAACTCACATGGTAAAGTGTGTAAACTGCGTGGGAGTTTATAAACTTACCTGCCATATGCCAAAGATTCAAAAGTGTATCTTTAATTAAGGGCTTTTTCCCGTATTAAGCATATATTAATTGCGTAGGACACTACCCCAGAGTGTGAACTGATGGACCATAATTGCATGTCCGGTTTTTAATGGCTAAAAAGTACTGGGATGGCCAAGCAATGAATGCTCCCAGGGGCTTTACTCTAAATACTACAGACTATTGTTTTGCTTTTAAGATGTCTGCTCTTTCAGTTGCAATACGCTTGTCAGATGTTATACCAAAGGTGTCCTATGTGAGGCAAGCAGAGATTCTAAAAAATTTAACTTTTTTGCAAGTCAAAATTCTTCATCTTGACCTCTGATATCTTTTGTGGACTCAACAGATGAGGTTGCATTAAGGAGCGGCCTGGCAGTAATCTTGGTCCTCGGGCAATAAGAGTCATTGGCTCTAACCACCCATCTGACATAGATGACCGGTTCTGCATCTGTCATAATATTTCTACAACTCACTTTAGGCAAAAAAAACCCTGATGTAGAAATAAACAGGAACAGTGAAATATTTAAAGCATAATTAATGTGTAGTGTGAGTTATCAAAAGGGATTGTCCTTGACAGTTGATTAAATTAGATGGAAGCTAGGTGAGAGTGGGCTGCCAGGCTGTCCAGTCCACCCCAATCTACAAAGAAAAAAACAATTTAGTTAAGTGGGAACTGTTTATATTCGGTATCTAGATATTTAGTATATCGCTACAGCTAAAATTGAGATAAAAAATTAGCCAATAAACTAAAGAGCCATGACAAATCAACATGAACAAAAGCAGAGCAAGAGAATCACCCGCAAGACACATATTGCTTCACCTCTTACGGCACCTCTTCTAGATACACATTGTATGAACACTTCTGACTCGATATTAAGCCGCACTTATCTGGAAAGCAGCACTAGCTATCTGGCTGGCCCTGTTCAGCTATTTTCCAAGGCACTATCTGGATAATGCTGGAAATAGGACTGACCACTCCAGCACTATCCATATCATGCCAGGGCACAGTGTGGGCAAAGGCGGAGAGGTCACAGAACTTATCCAGATAAATTATCCAAATAGCAAGCCGAATATCGCCGCTGTTTCGATATGTTCTGGTGCTGACCCCATTATCTGGATATTTAGTGCCACCCACTATCCAGCTATGTTTTAGCCATGGCGGCGGGCATTAGAAAATGCCGACCGCCACAGCTGAATACTGATCCCTTATTTTCTATCCACTTTTGGTGCTTCATTAACTTTAATAGGATTCAGTTCTGTCAGATTTCGAGTGATACAAATCTCATTGGGGGGGATATTCAGACCTACAAACCATGTAAATGCTGCTCTGGGGGATATTCAGTGGCTGAATATTCGCCGGTGCTGCTGCTACACGCCCGATGCTAACCAGTTAGCATCGGGCGTGTCGGGGGCATTCCAGGGTGGAGCGGAGGTGGCAATATTGAGCCGCTACCCGGTTAGTGATGCGTGGAACAAGCCAGGCGCAAGAAACACTGGCCTAAATTTGGTAGCAGCTCAATATCGCCTAGTTAGCGATCAGCAAATGCATGCAACCCAGATATCCAATGCTGGGGCCGTATCTGATCCCGACATTGAATATCTGGGCTTAAAGTTCAGCGCTGCTGTTGCTGAATATCAAGCGCATTGTGCCTAATCTTTAGGTGAGGAAGCATTGCTGAGTAATCATCCCCATGTGACCATCTTTGGGATCCGGCTTTCATCAGTATAGCTGCTCTGATCATTTTCTTCTATCTCTTGTCATTTCACTTGCAGTTTTATACAGTTGTTCCTGCTACTGCTCACTCTACTACAGATTGCACTGGCCTGTACGTCACTGCAGAGTTTTACAAACTCGTGAAAGACATTGGAGTTCTCTATAACAAATGCTTAATTGTCTAATTAGCATTCACAGAAAGGGCCAGCTTTACTGCTAACTTTCATAGGGGACCTCTGACTCCTTTCTATCCACCTAGCAATCTTCCAGCTGTCTCATGATTTGAACCTTACACCAGAGCTTTGTGATTCCAAAAATCTGACAGTGCTTCTTGGCTCAAACTGCAAGACAGTTGAAGCAGGTACAAAGGAGGTGTGCAGTGCATGTGAACAGATCAGTAACAGTAAGGATCAAAAGGCCCACCCCGTCCACCCAACTTATTTCTTCTTACAATGCAAGACAGCCCACAGATCTCCAGGTTCCCCTTCCCTTCTTTGCAGTGAAACATTTCCCGTGCTTGCCTCATGCTCTTTTGAATCATGTTATGTTATAGGAGAAAAAGGATATAAAAAACATCATAATTTTCTCTTCTACCTGTATTTCTTGTTATCTACAATGCCATTAGCTTTTCAGTTATAATTATATACTCTTTGCTTTTGAACAATGAAGTTTGTTTGTTTATTTGCACATGCTTATATATCTGATGCAATCTCTGTGATTTACCATGAAAGGTATGAAATAATCAAGACAAAATCAAAAAAACAACCCATTAATCAAAATAGACTAACTTAGAAGAACTTAAAACAACTAATTGCTAGCCATTGGCAAACGTAAAAATGAGCTTTGCCAAAATTCAGAGAGTTCAGAGAAGCCTAAACCAAGGTTTTGTGCAAGGACGTTAATATGTGAAGTGGATTTTACTGTCTCCAGCTATCAAAATTGTTTTGTCTTCTCTTATTTGGGCTGTTAGAAAAAAATATGCATGTGCCATTAGAACACACTCATGAGACCAAATATTAAACAGCCGTTCACAAGGTAAGACAGATTCAAACAGATGGACAAACCTTCAGTAACATTGCACAGGGCTCCCTGCAGCTGATCGGAAAGTCTCAAAAGAAGGTGAGCTTTACACTTGATGCATCTGTGCTCAAAGACTCCCCCCCCCTGCTTTTATGACTTTTCTAAGTGTTATTGGAAACCAAAACATTAAGATAATGACAAGGACGACAATGAAAAATTCACAGGGGGTACAAAATAAATGAAAACAATTAGCATCATAAATGCTGGCTGAGTTTCGCACATCTTACAAGTCAAGATCTTGTTTAATGTGCAAACTTTAGCATTACAATTAGCGGAAAGCTGGTCATGGCCACATCTATCAAAAACGTCAACCAAATATTTCCTGACTGCCATTTTAAAGTGTTGCTGCGCTTCACTAGTTTACGTTACATAAACGATTCATAAAAATATACTCTGACACGCAGTCCGCTGGGTCCTTAATCTGAAGAGGCATCTCAGGGAATTAAAAAGACGCCTGAAATGTGAATATCTAATGGTGCCTAATCTTTTCATTCATGCTCCTGTGTAGAAGAAGTACAAATGTGGCTGGCAGATTAGTGCGCGCATGTTAACAGAATGCATCATTTCGAGGCTGGCTGTCATTCTTTTCTCAATTGGTCCCCTAACAGATCATAGAGCAGATGTGAAAGGACAGCTTCACATGACCTTGGCTTTATTAAACAGTAGCATTGCTAAGTCAACATATGTATTGCAGAATGTATTGACTGAATTTATTGGCAATGATAGTACAGTTTCATGTGGTTTTTTCACATTGCTTTTCACTATGGATCATCTGCGGATCAAGAGGAACAGCCTAACTCTGAATGAGGCTCAGTCATGACATTGTGGGTTACATACAATTGCTGTTCCTATAGAGATTCCTCCCTTCCTATTGTTTTCAGTAGAAATTGTGTGACCTTCTCTGGAGCTACCATTTGACCGAACAGACTTCAACAAAGGCTTTTGCAAAAATAGATGGGCCCTTCTGAGAAGATGACTATTCCTACTTTCAGATAAATTTACAGCTTCTGGATTTCATATCTGCTTTCAAGTGCTGTCGCTACTATAGAGGGACACTCTGTCTCTCTGAGAGGGGCAATTTATGCATTTAAGTATTTATTTATTCCTATGGGCCTGTATCAGGGCTGGCTCAGCCTTTAGGCAACACTAAGCAGTTGCCTAGAGAGCGGCTTCCGAGGTACGGCAGCAGTCCAACCCAAAATGACCATTCTCAACAGACACAAAAACTCAGAGCCATCAGCACATTCTTTTTCTTGCAGGGAGTGTGGGTGTAAGCAGACGTTCAAGGCAAAGTTTAATATCTGTAGGATGCCCAGTTATGCTTGTTAGAGAATTTTTGTGGGAAGGGTGGTGTGGTGTTGCAGTGATCATGAGTGCTGATTTTTTTTTTTAATTTAAAGTTTATAGAATTACAAATACTTATCAAGAGAAACAACATCTTGAACAGAAAGTGGAGTGGATTACCATAAAAAAAACAAAAATCATAACCCCTTAATAACATTACAGGAAATTTATCCAAAGATATCCATTCCACACTAGCCCTCAAAACATAGAGGAGAGAGATCCTACAATGGGGAAACAACCAAATCCCAATATATGCAGGAAAACACAGATATGTTACCCAGAGACACTCTACAAACACTCGTCACGGAACAGGCTGAGAATCGACCCCCCTCTCCGAAAGTTGAGCATTGATGAAACACAGCAACTGGGAGGGCTCAAAAAATATATAGGAATTAGATTGATATTTAATCAAACACTTGCAAGGAAGTTTCAAAAATAAAACCTTCCCAGTTGCTGGATCCCAGGTCGGAGCAAAAGAAAATCACGTCGCCTCTTCTGGGTTTCCCTGGACAAGTCCGGAAACTTGCGAACTTTCAAACCCTTAAACATCATATTACACTTCTTAAAGAATAATTTCATAAGCCATTCTTAACCGGGTAAGGCGGACACGTCGCCTCCGGCCCCTCTCAGCCACCCCCATTAATTTTCCCTCTAAACCACTAAATTCAGAACAAAACACATGACAACACTCTTGGACTTAAACTGGTCGCAGCTTTAATAACCTTTTTACAAACCAACCAATACAAATCAACACATTATAACTCCCCCCCCCCCAAGCAGAGCGAGCCCTCACCAGCCATGTTAGTAGCAAGGTGACGCTGCATCCGCATCCGCTTCCGCCGGGTCCAGGCGCGACAATTTTCCACACCCTCCCTCATCCGGCTTCGCCATATTATTAGCAAAAACCTGAGGGATTAACTGGGTCGGGGGTACCCCACCCCACCCCCGCCCTCATGCTTGCCACCGGCTCCGGACCCCGGAAACCTCCGGGATCCCGCCATCGGCTCAGGTCCGCCACGACCAGAGCCGCTCCCCAAAGGTAAGCTGCGACCAGCCCTCGCCCCAAACCTAATACCTTCCAAGGCCTCCTGCCAATTGTTAAGAAGTAAATCCAACCCCACCGGGGACAAGTGCACTCCATCTGGCCTGTAGAGGCCAGCGCACTCAACGTCCACCCAAGGGTGCAGAATTTGACAGCCTCCCTGCTCTCCCACCCATCTGCCAATTTGACGGTAAATCTTTGTCACACCCCGTGACCACCGTCGCTGAGCCAAACAGGACGGCCTTGGAATGATATCAGACCAAACCAATATTATGCCTGGAAACATCCCCAACACCACCCCAAAGTCCTGTTTTACTGCCCGAATCAACTGTCGGCAAGTCCATGAAACCAGATCGTTGCCACCTAAGTGGAGCAGCAAAATGTCCGGCGTGCCTCTTGAACGCTGGTGGTGCCGAAGCAAAGGCAAGAGCTGGATCCACCAGAGTCCACGCTCACCCAGCCATGTGACGGTCACCGCAAGCTCTGGAAGTCCCAAATTCGGCCCCATCGGCCGCGTCGCTGCTCGCCAACCAGCCCAGAACACAAAGGAGTGGCCAATCACCCAACAGCAACACGATCCTTGCCCTTTATCTGCAACAGAAAGAATAAAACAGTTAGCGGCCCCCCCCCCACGCCCCTACAGGCGCACGTAGCTGTGGAAGGCCCGCGACCGCCATCTCCCTATCCACTGTATCTCCTGTTCTGGCAGTCCAGCAGCTGCGGCACTGGTCGCTGCCCCAATCCTGAAGGAGTGAGGAGCGAACGCACCAGGATCCTCACCTAACAGCCGTAAAGACAGCCGTAGCACAGCCGTAAACTGGAAACGCGTAAGAACCCGCGCATCCTGATGTATAAAAAGGCTACCGTCGGTATCCGGACGCACGCGTAAGTACTCTTGTAGTAAAGCAACAGGACACGAGGGAGAGCCCCGCACCGCTGTCAATTCCACCCACGTACCTCTCCCCGCCTGATCCATCTTAGAACGGGCAAGGTGGATACGAATCCCGCCCCCGATCAATTGCACTTGATGTATCTGAACCTCCCTCCCATTGCAAATCCGACCCGACTCCGCAACCAGTTCACCCACCTGAAACGCGCCGAAAAAGGCTACCGAAAAGACAGCCCGAAAGAGCACCCTTTCATAAGAGGATGAAACCACTTGAGGCAATGCGCCGCATAAACGCCGTAGCAAGTTGTATGTGATAGGGCGCCGCCAATCACCCAACGAAGGGCAGGACCGCTCCCAACCCCGCAGAAGTGCACGCATTAAAAATCCCCCGCCCGCCGCCCCCCACCCTAGGGCCCGCGCAAAAAAGGAGAATCCCGCCAAATTCCTCCGGACAGTAGTACGCGACAGTCCTGCAGCCTTAGCTGCCGACACATACTGACCCAAAAGCTGATCAGATGCTGGACCACACTGCCATCCCTGAAGTACCAAGAAGGACACCACACTGCAGCATCCCCATTGATAAGCTAACCACGTTGCCGAAGAGACGGAATTCCGCAGCAGCTCCATCATGTCACGAGGCCAATCCGCCATAAGTGCTCCGGGACCGATGTTCCCTCTTCGTCCGCATCTGGCGCCAAGGTCCGAAACAGCTCCCACTTAAAATGGGAAAGAGCATCAGCAATCTTGTTATGACTCCCAGGAATATGACGAGCCTTAATCACTAGGTTCAACTGCAAGCAAGCGAAAACAACCTGCCGCATCAGGTCGGCTACAGGCCTACATCTTGGGGAATAATTATTGAGCACAGACACCACAGCTTCATTGTTGCACCACCAAAGAACTTTACGATTTCGGAGTCTGTCAGGCCATAAAGACAGAACCACCAAAATGGGGAACAACTCGAGGAAGGTAATATTCTTCGTAAGCCCTACGTCCCGCCAGGACTGTGGCCAGCCCTCCGTGCACCAAGAGCCCCCAAAATAAATTCCCAAGCCCAAACCCCCAGCCGCATCAGTATACAATTGCAGATCCGCAGAAGTCACCTCCCGGCCTCTCAGAACCGTGGTACCATTGAAGTTACTTAGGAAAGCATCCCAGATCCTTAGGTCCGCCCGCAGGCTGCGTGACATCCTGATCCGATGATGGGGCTTAGTAACACCTGCAGTAGCAGCTGCCAGCCGACGCAAGAAGACTTTCCCCATCGGGATAACTCGGCAAGCAAAGTTAAGTGAACCCACCAAGGACTGCATCTCTCGCAACGTCAGCTTGCTGGAAACCAGCGCATTCGCAACCAACACCCGCAGCCTCATAACTTTCTCTTTCGGCAGGCGGGCTACAAGTGCCACGGAATCCAACTCAACTCCCAAAAAGGTAAGAGTAGTCGCAGGACCCTCAGTCTTACCCGTCGCTAAGGGAACACCCCACACCTGGGCTAATTGTACAAAACCGTCCAACAATGCCTTGCACTGCCCCGTCTGCGTGGGTCCAACAAAGAGGAAGTCGTCTAAGTAATGCACCAGCGTGCCACACCCCACCCAGTCAACAAATGCCCAATGTAGAAACGAGCTAAACTGTTCGAAATAAGCACAGGAAATCGAACAACCCATAGGCATGCTCTTGTCAAAGTAAAATTTTCCTTCGAAGCAAAACCCCAACAAATGAAATGCCGACGGGTGCACCGGCAATAAACGGAAGGCGGATTCAATATCCACTTTTGCCAGCAAGCACCCAGGCCCACATGCTCTCACAAGCTCAACAGTCTCATCAAAGGAGGCGTAATGTACTGCACACAATTCCCTAGGAATGTGATCGTTGACCGAGGAACCAATGGGAAAGGAAAGATTATGTATTAAGCGATACTTTCCCGGCTCCTTCTTTGGAATGATACCCAAAGGAGATACCACAAATTCAGGAAAAGGCTGCTCTCCGAAAGGGCCCGCTACCCTACCTAAAGCAATCTTGATTGCCAACTTATCCCTTACCAGCTGTGCAAAACGCCGAACTGAAGGCGAATTCTGGGCCTTGTTCGCCCCTACGCTGCCTACCACCGGTATGGGAAACCCTTCCCTAAAACCATTCTCTAAAATGCCGCTTACCTGTCTCTTAGGATATCTCTTAAGCCACGGACCTAAAACATCAATCTCAACAGGAGTGGGAGCCAAACTCCACAAGCCTATACTACTTGTGGGGGGGAACCGCGGCTCCCCCGACATTTTTTTTGACACATTTGAGTGCTGAGTGGCCCCTATTACAGATGGAGCAAGCGTGCCGGAATTTGCAATCCGGAAAGGGGCATGAAGACTTGTTGAACCGCCAGCACAAGTCCCCAGCTCCCCCCCCCTGGAGTTCTCTGCACAACAGGGGGCACGCCCGATCGAAAGGGCCGGTCCGCCCTCGCGGTAACAGACATTCCACCTTTTTGCCTGCTCACACTTCCACCTACAGGTCTGATCGCCATCTGCGTCAGCCAAAGATTAATGTCTTGCGTTCCCCAGGAAAGCATTTGATTCTCTTCCATCTTATCACGGAATTTCTCATCATAGTTGAGCCAAGCCCAACCCTAATGAGTCTGTGATGCCTCTAGGATGGAATCTGCGTAAGCTAGAAGCATACCATACTGTTCCGGATGCGAATGCCCCCATACACTAGCCAAGCGCAGGAAGGCACGAGTCCAATTGACAACATTCCGCGCCACTCTCTTAACCCTACCAGCTTTCTCATCCTCCTTTCGCTTCCTCCGACTATCCCCTGACCGTTTTCGACCCTCAAGTAAACGGAAAATATCTAAGTAGCGACGCTTCATAATCTTCCTCCAAAGATTCTTTGGCACTCCCTCCCATAACTCAGAAAGCCACCACCGTAGGCGCCGTTCCAACCTGTCCGGCACGTCCCGCATCTCCACTAGCCTCCCGACCCCGGCCCCATTCGTCCGAAATAGAACCGGACGAAGACTCAGAGGTTGAAGAAGTGGAGGATCCCGAACGCCTACGCCGATGACAAGAATGCCGCCTCCTCTAATTCACCCGCTTCTTACCCTTATCGGCCGACCGAGTACCACCTCCCACCGCAGTGCCAGCATCCCGCACCGCAGCGCCATCATCCTGCACCGCAGCGCCAGCATCCAACTCACCTGCAGCAGTTGACGCCACCTCGGTAGCCACGCTTGTCTGTCGCATCGACGCCGAAGCTTCAGTTCCTCCCACGGTTCCGCCAGGTAAGGGACCTCTGCCTGTGCTCGCCATCATGCCGTCCGTCTGTCCGACAGCAGCCATCCAAGGATGTCCCAAGTAGTGCCATCCGGTGGATACATGTGGAGAAAAAACAGGAAAAGGCGAAGGGACACCTGCCATAGCCCACGGTGGCTGCCATGCCCCCAGCCACTCTGCACGGGAAGAGCCTTGACCCCCGCCCTGCCAATGTTCCCAAGCTGGCGAGGAACCCACCCCGCAGCAGCCGATAAACCCCCTGGATTTTCCGACTCAAAACCCGTACCGCCACCCTGCAGGTTGGCCTCACCGCCCACCGCAGGAACCGGGCCAACACCCGGGCCACCTAAAGACCCGTGAGCCACTCTAAGCCCTGATTCACCTCTTGCCGGCCCCCTAGACCTGCCTCGACTACCCCGAACTACAGGGTCAACCGAAACCCCCCTCCGCACCTGCCCCTCATGCCCTGAACCTCCTACAGAGCTAGAGCCCCGTCTGGACGCTCTGCTACGGCTAGGAGCTCTGCCCCTGTCCCCCCGCCCTCTGGCGCCTGGAGCGGATGGCCCATGGGGCCCACCACCATACCCAGACACCCCTCTGCCCCTCTGAGCCGGTCGCCCATCAGGCCCCAAGGAAGCTGCCTCACCTGCCCCAGTACGTCCAGTGTTGTCCTTGACAGACCCTTTCCTCTGTCTGGGGCCCCCTTTTTTCTCTGCCAGACATGACAGGCTTAAGGCTGGAGGGACCCTGTAAATTCTTTTTTATTTTATTTATTTTTAAATACCCCACACAACCCAGCCTGCTTAAACCAACGGGTGTTAAATATATATATATTTTAAGTGCTTGTAACAACTTGCCTGCTGGAATAACTCCCTGCCGCTCAGTCCGAGCCGCTGCCGTTGGCACCAACAATTTGCAGCCAAGAAAACAGCCGCCACGGAAAACACCGCTGTCCGACTCCCCCGTTGCTGACATGCTGCCCCCACCAACGCTGCGTCGAATAAGCCCTAAAAAAACTTTCCTCCTTCTTCATGCCGCTCTACGATGTAGGAACCACCAGCCAGCTCCCTCAAACGTCCGGCGCCTCCAGCCTCCAACACCAACAGCAGGAGCAGTGCCGAGTCCCCGCACCACCCCCCTCGCTGCCCAAGGTCCCAGCCCTCTCATTGGCTCCCGCGCGTTTAAAACGCCAGCAGGAGCCAATGAGGCCGCCGGACCACGCGGTCCTCTCCTCGTCTTGCGTGCCGCCGGAACACGGGGGCGCGAGCGGTCTGCCGCCCCCCCCCCCCCCCGGTTAGCAGCGGCCACGGGAACGGGGACCCGCAACCTTACGATTATCAGAGAGTAATGCTAACGTGACCAACAAAGTTGACGATATAACCTGTTCTTCCTGTGAAGACTCTAAAAGCTCAGTAACATTTAAAACATCAACTTTAGACAAACCATCAATTTTCCCCTGCCCATCCCCCTTCTTCCCAGTAGGCAAATAATACATTTTGACCACCGGAGGATGGGATTCAGGGGGTATTCCCAAAATTTCAATCAAATATTTCTTAAACATTTCCCTTGCAGATATTAAAGCAACTTTAGGAAAATTAACTAAACGAAGATTTGCCCCACGAGCTGCATTTTCTAAAACTTCCAACTTAGATAATATTGATCTATGAACTTTTTTAAGAGTCACCACATCATTTTCCACAGTCCCAAATTTAACCTGATGATCAGCAATCTGAGACTGCAAAGCGTTTATGTTCGTCATGGCATCTTTTAAATCTTGAGTATTAGTAGACACTTGTGAAGCCAATGATGCCATACGAGGAGAAAGTTCCTCACGAAGCTGCATTATAGCAGCCCAAATCAGCTCTAAAGTAACAACCTCCGGAGGAGCCAAAGACCCAGAGGTACCAAATTCTCCAACGGGACCGCTCACCATAGCCCCAACCGTCAGAGAGACAGGAGCCGACGGATCAGGAACCAAGCCTTGTCCTCCCTCAGCCATATCCGCCGCAGCCACGAGCTCGTGATGTTTCTCGTGGCGAAGGACAAGGCTTAAGAGCCTCGAAGGTGCTCCAACAGAGCAGTGGAGCTCTGGGAAGTGTGTGGGCCAGCGTTGAGACAGGGAACTCCGTTGGAAAGGAGAGCCTGGGTACGGGTAGTGCCTTAAGCCATGTTCTTCGCCACAAGTGCTGCTTTTTTTTAACAGCTTTCTTTATTTATGTATTTGGGAGTAAGAAACAGTTTTGCATATTCCCATCAGGTTTTCCATAATAAAAAAAGGAAGACAACAACAGTACCATCTGCTCATATTAACTTTCCTTCTTCTCGTTCTGTTGTTCAACTTTTCTAACTCAAACCAACAGTTGCAAACTTCTAGTCCCTCCCTCCCCCACTCACCCTCCCATGGGAACGCAGCATGGCGGAAATAACTTGGGGGGTAAGGTTGTGTCTAGGGTCACTGACAAAGTGCTGAGATGCATGTCGCCAGTCTTGGGGGGGGGGGGGGAAGAAGATTAATACAGGCACATGCAGCTTTTTTTAACAATATACCAACCTTAATTATTTTTGTTATTGTTATGTTTTTTTTTTGGGGGGGGGCCCAAATCTCCTATATCTACTCACTCCTGGGACATATTAATCCCTTTACTTTGGTCACAACCTGGCAGCAGGGGAACACCATCGTATCTTCAGGCCCCCCTCCCTGATCTCCCCACAACCTTCCTCAACCCTTAATTGGTTTCTGGCCCTTAGTGAGCCATTCACAGTATGGGCTCCACACATCTTCATATGCAGCTCTCTGTCCCTTGCCAGACAATCCATATTTGTAGTTGAGCCACTTGGGCCTTCCAGTCTCCAATAGTTGAATCTGTACTATCACCATCCAAGCCCTTAAGAGGAACAACTCAGCCAGTCTCCTAGTAGCACCTATCCCCCCGAGATCCTGCCCAAAGAAACCCTATAAGAAAATTGAGGTTACAACCCTCAGGTGCTCCTTCGTGATCTCATTAATTGTAGAGACCACCTTTTGCCAAAAGGTGCTTATCCATGGACATAGGTGGAAAACAGTACCTCTTTGCCCACATCCCTCCAGCAGCCGTCCTACTTCTGCAGCCCAAGGTATACTAACCTAACTGGGGTAAGATAATAAGCTTGCATAACTAATTGATATTGGGTCTGTCGACAGCTTGTGTTCCACACACATTGGTAGCCCCATCGATGAATGGCGTGCAAAACTTACTTTTGTTTGCCGCTCTGCCTCCGTTTCAGGCCCAGAGGTGTTCCTCCTGTGCCAAGTCTTGCAGCGCAGCTGTTATCACAGTGCTTTGGCCCAGGAGCTAACAGCCAGGCCTGAAATGGAGGCAGCGCGTAAAACAAAAGTAAGTGGGCTCCCTTCCTGCCCGGGGTTTCCAGCATTCCAGGGCTGCTTGGGTGGAATTATCTCATTGGTGTGCTAGCAGTTAACGTGGACTTCACGATAATGGCTACTTTGTACTAAACATGCTAATGCACCTTAAAATAGTGTTTTGCGTTTAGCATGTGAGAGGATGTGCAGTCTCCACCCACTCTTCACACATTCCACATTTGCAGTTAACTTGCGGTATGTTAGCATGCACTAATTTGGAAGGCTGCAGATAGCGTGCAAATTTTAACATCATGTTGAGAGCTGGCATAAAGTGCACCTGGGATAGTTGCACTCTACAAATGTTAAAGGAAACAAGTGCACCAAGAATGTAGAAAGAGAAAAGGAGAGGTCCCAAGACAGAGCCCTGAAAGTGGGATGGCGGTAGAGGAGGAACCACCAAAGCACACACTAAAAGTGTGATGGGAGAAATAAGAAGAAAACCAGGATAAAACAGAGCTCCTAAATTCAAGCAAGGATAAAGTATCGAGGAGAAGGTGGTGTTCGACAGTGTCAAAGACAGCAGAAAGTTCAAGAAGGATGAGAATTGAGTAGAGGCCTTTTGGATTTGATGAGGAATAAGTCACTGGAGACTTTGGCAAGAGCTGTTTCTATGGAATGTAGAGAACGAAAGCCAGATTGCAGAGGGTCCAGAAAGTCTTGAGAGGAAAGAAAGACAGTGGTGGTGAATCGTTCATTCAAGTCATTTTGAAGCAGAGGAGAGGAGAGAGATAGATTGATAATTGGAAGGACAGGTAGGATCTAGTGAAGGCTTTTTGAGGAGAGGTGTAACCCCAGCATGTTTGAAGGCCATAGGAACAGTTGCCATGGAAAGCAATAGGTTAAGGATATGACAGATGGAAGGGATGATGGTGGAAGAGATAGAGCTTAGTAGATGAATGGGGGCGGGGATCAGAGGAGCAGGTAGTCAGTTTGTAGAAGGACAGAAGATTTGCAGTTTCCTCCTGAGTGATTTTAGAAAAGGAAGAAAGGGTGACCGAAGGTGAGGGAAGGATTTGGGCTTGAAAAGGGAGAAAATGAAGTGGAGGTGACCCGGCAGAAAATTCAAAGATAGTCTTCTGGACTTTGTCATGGAAGTAGTCAGCCAAGATCTAGGCAAACAGTGGAAGGATTGGGAGAGGAGGAACCTTGAGGAGAGAGTTGAGCATAGGAAAGAGACAACGAGGGTCAGAGGCAAGAGAATTAGTGAGATGGACATAGTACTCTTGCTTGGCGAGAGCTATGGCCAATTTGAAAGAGGTTAGCATGAATTTGAAATGTAGGTAGCCAGCATGGATATGTGATTTAAGCCAAACGAACTCAGCTGAGCTGGCACAGAAACATAGGTAGCGGGTCATCAAGGACAGCCAGGACTGAGGTACAGTACACCTCACAGGGCATGGAATGGGAGGAGCAAGTGCATCCAGAGCAGAATATAATGTTATAGGAGGATACTACCCTATCAATGGACTCAGGTGACATAGTGAAGAAAGAGGTGATAAGACAGGAGAGAGCTGAAGGGTTGACAATGTGAAGATTCCTAAACCTGTTGGTGAAGATAGGAAGAAACCAAGATGGAGGATGTTTAAGGGTGAAAGTTAGCAGATGATGGTCAGATAAGGGCTGAACTGAGGTGGAGAAGTTGGAGGGTGAGCAGTTGGAGGAGAAGACAAGGTCAAATATGTGGCCATGCTTGTAAGTAGGAGCAGTAGAGCACAACTGGAGGATGAATGAGGAGGTTAGGGAAAGGAGCTTTAATGGAAGAGGCTGACTTGGATTTAGTAGTATGGAGACAAGGTTCACAGAAAACCATGATTGGGATGTAATTATACTGAGCTATACTTTATTCAGGAAGAACAGGGTAGGAAGAAGGGGAGGTGGAGTGACACCATATAAAAAAAATAATAATATTAAAGCTATAGAATTGCAGGGCCTAAAAGGGAGAGGAGGCACTGTGGGTTAAACTAGAAAGAAGGAAAGGGAAATCCATTTGTATTGGAGTTATATAGAGATCCCCCTCACAGGGAGTAGAAGTCAATGAATATTTAATAAAAAACATACATATTATTGCCATGGAAGGAGAAGTGCTACAGATAAGTGATTTCAATATGCCAGATGTGGATTGGCACATCCTTGCTGTGGTGTCACCTAGAAGTAAGGAGATCCTGGATTCTTTACAGGGAGGACTATTCAGGCAATTGGTAAAAAAAACAACACATGATGGGGCCATACTGGACTTAGTGCTTACCAATGGGGAAAGTGTTTCTGATGTTACAGTGGGAGATCATCTCTCATCTAGTGATCACCAGATCGTATGGTTTAGTATTAGGACTAGGGGTGATAAAATCCATTCAAAAGCGAGGGTCTTAGACTTTAGGAAAACTAACTTTGTGAAGATGGGACAATACCTCTAAGAGTCATTAGTGGGAACAGCTGGGGGATGTAGGAAAACAGTGGACAAAACTGAAAGGGAATATTTTAAGAGTAACATAGCTTTTGGTTAGAAAGGTAAACAAAGGTAAAAAGAAAAGGAGGCCACTATGGTTTTCAAAAGAAGTAGCTGAAAAGATAAAGAAAAAGGGGGAGACCTTCATGAAATCCATGCGATCACACAGAGGCATCTATATTTGGATAAACTTAAAAAAGCCAACAAAGTAGTCAAGAAAGCAAAGATACAAAAAGAAGAAGAAGAAATCACCAATGCAATAAAATGGGGGGATAAAACATTTTTCGGATATGTTAGTGAGAGGAGGAAGGCAAAAGTGATATTGTCAGACTCCAAGGTGAAGGGGAGGAATATGCATAAATTGATGAGGATAAAGCAGAATTCCCTCACTTGGTTTGCAGCTTGTCGTGCTGTGAGGGCTTGTGTGCATCAGTGATGCTGAGAGTTAAACTATCGGTAGTTTAACTACTGGCAGGATCTCCCAAAATGGACAGGTCTCAGCTGAGGTGCCAGACCAAGACAAACCACCCATCTGGGAAGCAGCAGAATGGGATAGTGTTGAAGGCGGAGGATCACATTTCTGTGACAACGGCAACAACACCAAACTTAAACTGTGCGGAAGAAAGGCCCGACAATCTACTTCTGTATCTTGCCATGAAAACCCAATGGATAGTTACAACAAAACAAATTGTGCTATAGTGCTGGAAGATGAGACCCCCAGGTCGGAAGGCACTCAACTAGCTACTGGGGAAGAGCTGAAGACTTTTCAGAGTAAAGCCAGCATTTATGATGTGGTTGGATCAAAGCCCTTGGGATGTCTGACTGCTGATGTAGCTGCGCATGAAATGAGAGTCAGAAGCTGTAAAGATGTCTTGCGCAATGGAACATGGAACGTACGTAGCATGAACCAAGGGAAGTTGGATTTCGTCAAGAATGAAATGGAACGTGTACAACTTGATCTGTTGGGTGTCAGCGAACTGAAATGGACTGGCATCGGGCACTTTCCATCAGATGATCACATGTCTACTATGCTGGAAATGAAAGACAAAGAAGAAATGGTGTTGCATTTATAATAAAGAAGAAACTTGCAAGAACTGTAATGAAATACAGTGCAGTCAGCGAACGCTTAATCTCTATTTGTCTACGAGGAATGCCTATCAACACAACTATAATTCAAGTATATGCCCCAACAACAGCTGCAGAAGAGAATGAAATTGAAGAGTTCTATGAACAAGTACAAGCTGAAATTGACAGAACATGCAAACAGGATATCCTGATAGTCATGGGTGACTGGAACGCAAAAGTTGGCAACAAAGAAGAAGGCAAAGTAGTTGGAAAATGTGGACTTGGCAACAGAAATGAAGCTGGAGAAAGACTGATAGAATTCTGCAAGACCAACGATCTATTCATCTCAAACACCTTCTTCCATCAACACAAGCGGTGACTGTACACATGGACTTCACTCAGTGGATTGTATAAAAATCAAATTGACTACATCTGTGGAAGTCAACGATGGAAAAGTTCTATAACATCAACAAAGACAAAACCTGGAGCTGACTGTGGTACAGATCATCAACTACTAGAATGCAAACTCAAGCTAAAGTTGAAAAAGAGCAAACCACTCATGAATGCAGCAAAATATGACCTTGAGAATATACCACTGGAATTTAAAGACTTCCTGCAAAATCGATTTGCTGCTTTAGATACAAATGACAGAGCTCCAGAAGAGTTATGGAATGACATCAAGAAGATTGTGTTGGAAGAAAGCGAGAAGTCTCTACGAAAGGTGAAAAAGCAAAAACGGACAAAATGGATAACGGAAGAAACTCTGAAAATTGCCCAGAAATGCAGAGAAGCTAAAGCCAGAGGAGAAAGAAAGACAATAACAGAACTCAACAGAGATTTCCAACGTGCAGCAAGACAGGAGAAGGAAAAGTACTACAACGACGCATGCAAGGAAATAGAAGCAGAAACTATTAGAGGAAGAACAAGATCAGCTTTCCTAAAGCTAAGAGAGTTAAAGAAAAAGTTCCAGCCTCGAATTGGAATGTTACAAGATGCTCAAGGTTCAATGTTGAATGATGCTGAGAAGATCAAGAAAAGGTGGAAGGAATATACAGAGTTTTTATATGATAAAGATCAAGTGGACCAACAGCCGTTTCAACCTGTACCTTATGATCGGGAACCATTGGTGATGAAAGAAGAAGTTGAAGCAGCATTGAAAGCCTTATCAAAGAACAAAGCACCAGGCATTGATAGCATTCCCATAGAAGTATTACAGCAATCTGATGCAGCTGTTACCGTACTTACAAGGCTCTGCCAAGAAATATGGAAGACAACATCATGGCCAACTGACTGGAAAAGATCTGTGTTTATACCAATACTAAAGAAAGGTGATCCAACTGACTGTGGAAATTATCGCACAATCGCTCTGATCCCACATGCCAGCAAGTTTCTACTGAAGATTATTCAAAAGAGACTACAACCATACCTGGAACAAGAACTACCTGAATTGCAAGCAGGGTTCAGGAAAGGGCAAGGAACGAGAGATATCATTGCGGATGTGAGATGGATCCTTGAAAAGACTAAAGAATACCAAAAGGATATCTATTTGTGCTTTATCGACTATAGCAAGGCTTTTGACTGTGTAAACCATGAGAAACTCTGGGCCACATTAAGAAGCATGGGTATACCAGAACACCTGAACGTACTCTTGCACAATCTGTACATTGATCAAGAAGCAGCACTTTGAACGGAACAAGGAGAAACAGAATGGTTTAAAATAAGCAAAGGTGTAAGACAAGGCTGCATACTTTCCCCCTACCTGTTTAATTTATATGCAGAACAAATCATCAGAGAAGCAGGATTGTATGAAGACAACAGAGGTGTGAAGATTGGTGAAAGACTCATCAACAACCTTCGCTATGCTGATGATACCACATTACTGGCTGAAAGTGAAGATGATCTGAAACATTTGCTTCTCACAATCAAAGAACATAGTCTCAAAATGGGCCTGCACCTTAATGTAAAGAAGACAAAGATCATGACAACTGGCATAATCAACAGGTTCATCATTGAAGGAGAAGAAATTGAAATCGTGAACAACTTTAACCTACTTGGATCAACTATGAATAAAAAAGCAACAAGCAGTCAAGAAATCAGATGACGCATTGCTCTTGGCAGAATGGCTATGAAAGACCTAGATAAGATTCTCAAGAGCAGAGATGTCTCTCTCCATACAAAGATTCAACTTGTTCAAGCCATGGTATTTTCAATAACATCACATGGATGTGAAAGCTGGACAGTGAAAAAGATAGACAGGAAGAAAATTGATGCCTTTGCATTATGGTGCTGGCGGCGAATACTGTGTATACCATGGACTGCCCGAAGAACAGTCAGTACTAGAGATCAAACCTAAGCTTTCTTTAGAAGCTCAGATGACAAGACTTCGACTTTCATACTTTGGACACATCATGCGAAGAGAGAGATCATTAGAGAAAGACATCATGCTTGGCAAGATAGAAGGTCAATGCAAAAGAGGAAGGCCAGCAATGAGATGGATCGATACAATAACAGCAGCTACGGGTACCAGTCTGTCAACAATGAGCCGCAGGACTCAAGACCGAACACAATTTAGGATAGCTATCCAGAGGGTCGCCATGAGTCGAATCCGACTCAACGGCACTTAACAACAACAACAACAAAGCAGAATTGCTTAACAAATATTTCTGTTCTATGTACACAGATGAAGGGCCAGGAACAGGACCTCAGAAAACACCCACAAAGAGGGATTTTGAACAATCTTCAGAAGATTGTGTTTGTGAGGAACTAGCTAAACTAAAAGTAGACAAAGCCATGGGTCCAGTTGGGATACATCCAAGAATACTGAGGGAACTTGGGGACATTCTAGCAGCCTCTTTGGAGTCGGGAGTGGTGCCAGAGGACTGGAGAAAAGCACATAATCCCTTTACACACAAACAGACATAAGGATGACATTGAGAACTACAGACTGTTTAGTCCAACCTCTGTGGTTAGTAAACTATTCGAAAGGGTACTAAAGGAGAGAATAGTGAGGTTTCTGGAGTCCAATGGATTGCAGGATCTGAGGCAGCATGAATTCACCAGAGGCAGGTCTTGTCAGACAAATCTGATTGATTTCTTTGACTGGGTGACCAGGGAGTTGGACTAAGGTAGAGACCTAGGTGTGGTATATTTAGATTTCAGTAAAGCCTTTGACATAGCTTTTCACATGCGATTTATAAACAAACTGAGCATCCTATGGATAGACTCAAAAGTGACTGATTGAGTTAGAAACTGGTTGAGTGGGAGGTGACAAGGGGTACAGGTAAATGGAACTTACTCTAAGGAGGAGGTGTTACCAGTGGTGTGCCACAGAGATCTGTCCTTGGTCCGATTCTGTTTAAGATCTTTGTTAGTGATATTGCGGAAGGACTGTTGGGTAAGGTTTGCTTGTTTGCGGATGATACCAAAATCTGCAATAAAGTAGACACCCAGGAAGGAGTCGATAACATGAAGAGGGATCTAGCTAAGCTTGAAAAATGGTCTAGAGTTTGGCAGCTGAAATTTAACGCTAAAAAATACAGGGTCATGCATATGGGCTGCAATAATCCAAGGGAGCTGAACAGTGTAGGGGGTGAGGTACTTCTATCCACAAAAGAAGAGCAGGACCTGGGCACAATTGTGTCTGACAATTTTATCTAGCTAAACAGGCAACAATTGCACCCTGAGAAAGGCACAGGAAATGCTGGTCTGACTCTCTTTCTGTTAGCGTCAGAAGGGCTAACTCTTGCTTTGAACAGCCCCCTGGGGCAGCTCGAGCAGCCTGAGATTTTTGAATTCAATCTGTTAGTTGGTGGCTGAGTGTTAGAGAAGAAGCAGTAGGCAGACAGGCAGTAAGGGGAGTTGGACCGCAGCTCCCACTGAGAGCTCCAAGACTCTGACTCCAACTAGAAAAAAAGCATTGCTCTGCCCCAGCTCTGGGTCAGATAATGGGTCCTTTAGATTGTTAGCCCTCCCGGGCAAGAACATACCTACTGTGCCTGACTGCAACCTTGCCTTGAGCTGCCAATGGAAAGATAAGCTAAGTCCAATGATGTCTTTTTAATAAATCTACCTACTTTGCAAAACCATTGGTACAACTTTGCAAAACCTTATGAACTCTAAATTCTATTCTAACATCTCACTATGTGGGTAAGGTTGGGTAAGTTTTGCAATTGTTGCAATCCACTCTGGTGTTGGTGGTTAGCTGTCTGTATGTCTAGTTTTAATTCCCAAAGCAGGCAGCAAAGCATCCATGCCAGAATTTGTTTCTTCAGACACCTCAAGAATATATACACAAGGGCCGGAGCCTCTATTTTAGTGAGCTCCTCATACAAGGCATAACAAAACAATTGGCAGCTTCCCTTGGTATACTAAAACACATTAATCCTACCACTTCTCTAACCAGCTACCAGCAATCCCACACAATAGGGGTTTATTTATTTTTTTTATTTAGCTGTATTTATATCCTGCTTTTCACTGGGTCAAAGTGGTCAATTGGGAGATACATTTAACATGAGGGGATATGACACACATATGCTAATACTTACAGGGAACATGGGCAATGGAGGGTTAAGTGGCTTGCCCAAGACCACAAGGAGTACCTATAGGACTAGAAATCCCAGTCCCTCTGGCCTGAGATTGCTGTCCCCAGGTGGGACTTGAACCCCCGGCCCTCCGGCTTGAAGAACCTTGTCCTAACCACTAGGCCACTCCTCCCCACAACAAACATCTCTCTGCTCACTAACAGAGAGATGTCTCTTTAAAAATGAAAAACAAAAGCCCCAAATCATTGTAATGTCATTTAGAGGAGGCAACTGATCTTCCAAGAGTTTACAATGCTGTCCATTCATCAAACAGTATTCCAATTAATATATATATGTGCGTCTCCTATGCACACTAAACTGCTAGAAACCGACTGATCCATTTCATTGAATACAGAAGGCCAAAAACTATAGACTTCAGAGTTCTACTTCCTAAGTTGTATAAGCTGCTCACCCTGTGGATTACCAGGCACTAACAGTGCAGCGCCTTTTCATTGCCCCTTCAGAATCAGAAGTGGTCCGGGGTGGGGGGGGGGGGGGGTAGATATGGTGCCTCTCCACAGAAGCGGATGTAAGGAGGAGTTGGGAACTACAGGTCAGTTAGTTTGACTTCTGTGGTGGGAGAATTAATGGAAATATGCCTTTAAACAGAGGATGCTGCAGTTTAGGACATCCAAGAGATCGCAGGATCTGAAGGGAGTATGATTTGCTAGAGATAGGTCTTGTAAAGTTAATCTGATTTGATTGGGTGAACAGAGAGTTGGATCAAGGGATAAAGCTCGATTTGATATATTTAGATTTCAGCAAAGCCTTTGGCACGATTCTATATTATCAACTTAAAAATAAAGTGAGTGCCCTTGAGATAAGCCCTAAAGTGACCCATTGGATTAGAAACTGGGTGAGCGTAAAGCGCCAAAGGGGAGTGGTAAACAAAGTTCACACCAAGGATAAGGAAAGAACTAGTGAAGTGTCACAGAGATTGATCTTGGTCCTATTATTTTTAACATGTTTGTAAGTGATATTGCATAAGGCTTGACAGGTAAAGTTTGTCCCTTTGCAGATGACACCAAAATCTGCAACAGATAAACACTAGGAAGTGCGGATAACATGAGGAGGGATCTATCACTAGAATTATGTATTGTATTGTGATCAATTATTTCATTGAATATGCTAGTGCTTCTCCATCATGGAGTTTAAAAGGCGAGTTCATGTGATAGCTGTACAGTTCAAGAGAACTGGGTTGTCAAACAAATGTACGCCAATAGAGACAATATTTTTGAGTCTTTTGGGTTGGGCTCCTCTCAGATCACTTGTTATTGCCTTTTTCTGTACATGTTTATAAAATGCAACATTATTTTTTGATTCATTCTTATTGTTCTTATGATTCTGAAGTTAAATTTCTTGATTAGTAACCCCCCTCCCCCGATGCATAAAGAAAAGGTTGAGAAGAGCCACCAAAATGGTAAAGGGGATGCAAGGCTACCCCTATGAGGAAAGGCTTAAAAGGTTAGGAATTTTATACTTGGAAAAGAGATGGTTGAGGGGAGATATAGATATCTATAAATTAACAAATGGAGTGGAATTTGTAAACGTAGATCAGTTGTTTACTCCTTCAAAAATTAGAAAGACTGGGGGACATGCAATGAAGCTACAATGTAGCCCATTTTTAAGACTAATAAGAGAAAATATGTTTTCATTCAATGAGTAATCAAACTCTTGAATTTGTTACGGGAGGATGTAATAAAAGCTATTGGTGTAGCTGGCTATAAAAAAGGTTTGGACAAGTTCCTGGAGGAAAGTCCATAAACCATTATTAAAGAGGACCTGAGAAATTCACTGCCTATTCCAGGATAAACATTGTGGAACCTCTGTATCTTTCTGGGAACCTGCCAGGTACTTGTGACCTGGATTGGCCATTGTTGGAAACAGGATTCTGGGCTTGAGGGACCCTGGTCTGACCCAGTATGACATTTCTTATGTCCTTACGAGTAGGCCAGTGGCTTAAAGAGAACCAAGGAGGCTAGTATTCAAAGCTCACCAAAACTCCTTGTGACTTTGTTCAAGTCACTTAATCTTCTATTGCCAGTTACAAACTGAGGGGCTCTTATACTAAGGTGCAGTAAGCTTTTACATTTGTTGCACGTTTTGCTTAAAAACTAACGCACAGTGAGTGCAAAAGTCATGTGCTAACTGTTGGGGGCATGGCCAGCATGTTCCAGCAGTTAGAAAACATAAAAGTAGCCCAACGCAGGACAGCAGCATTCACAAGTAACGCGGGTACACACTCAGCATCACCCCTGAAGTGACATTAAGTGCACCTGTGCAGAGTGCAACATTGATAATGTGTGATATGTACCACCCGCTAACTGCAATGTGTTCGCCAGGCCCTCTCTCTGCTCATTTCCTGCCCCATCACATGATGTGTGGTTACTGTGGGAACTAGCATGCGGTAATTGTCATGCCCATGTGGTAACAGTTACCGTGTGCTAAAACACGCATAATCGCTTGGTGCACTTCAGGAAAAGGGTCCTTTAGATTGTTAGCCCTCCCGGGCAAGAACATACCTACTGTGCCTGACTGCAACCTTGCCTTGAGCTGCCAATGGAAAGATAAGCTAAGTCCAATGATGTCTTTTTAATAAATCTACCTACTTTGCAAAACCATTGGTACAACTTTGCAAAACCTTATGAACCCTAAATTCTATTCTAACATCTCACTATGTGACTCTCCAACTCCAAGTTCTATAAAATCTTTTGCTATAATAATAATATATCAGCCATTAAGTAAAGAAAGTTCATAACATGATACGAAAACAAATGCTCAGGAAAAATCAGCCGCGACTATGCCTCAGGACATACAATAGAAAATTAAAGATCCAAAGCTTACATCTGCCCCATTAAATCACTATCTGCTTAAAAGCTAGGCCCAGAGGACAAGCGGCACTAATGGCTTGGCCTGAACTGGAGTTTTCCACCAACCTGTAGAGCTGAAAGAAAAAGCTGGACTTAGGAGTGGGGAAAGTGTGACATCGCACTCTCTGCCGCCGTCTCCCCCTCACACACTTTTATCAACTTCTTGGTGAATTAACCTAATATGCAAGGAACAAAAGAACAGACTGAACTCTTCAAAACCTGTTTTAAAGTTACTTTAATGACCCTCATTTACTGATCAAAAGAAAACAAACCATCATGGCTGTGCAGCAGTTCTTTCATATGAATACAAAAGGACTGAAGTTAATTTATCTGCAACTCCTGGTTTCCTGGCATATTAACCACAAAGTGCAACGAAGAAAAACGAATTTGGTAATGAACTAAACCCAAGCTGGGTTGCCTTCCTCAGCACTATTAAGGCTGGAAAGTAATTTTTAATGTGCTTTATTTTCCTTGAATGAGTAAGCTGCTCTAATGCTCTCTTTCTTTCACATCTTTTCATTTTTCTCTCTCTAAAACTATTTGTGTTATTTTTTTATATACTACTGAACAAAGCCATAAGAAGTGTAATAGCAGATATGTCAGAGTAGAAACACATTCCTGTATAGGATAGTTAATAGGTCTAAAGTACCAGCAAAGGAAATTTTATTTTTTAAATTAAAAAAAATAACCCAAGGGAAGGGGAGGGAAAGGATTTTGGATTTAGCACACGACGAGTTACATTCAGGTGCAATAGGTATTTTTCCCATCCCCAGAGGGATTACAATCTACATTTATCCCTCAGGCAATAGAGGGTTAAGTGATTTGCCCATGAGCTCAAGAAGCAGGCAGGAGGATTGGATATTGAATAGATGCCTTCTGAATTATCAAAGAATGACAAATAATTTGCAAAAATAACATTGAAGGGCATTGATCTAGAACTCCCCTTTTTGTATTGTGTTAGGCGATCACTTACGATGGCCTTCTGACATTAGAATGCATGGTTTTGCATTGGGTATCTAGGTAGAAAACGAGATGTCCAAGTTGGAATATTTATAGTTAGCCAGGTATTTTACAAAAGGTTTGTTTAATGCAGAGTCTTTTATAAAATAGCTAAGGCCACGGGAAGTTGTTTGTGTTTGCTCTGTTTTCAAAGTCCTCTTGGGCCCCTGACACAGCCCTATAGCAGTAGCCACTAGTCAAACTGCTGTGCTTTGTTTTCTTCTTTGGCTGTGGCTGGGATAAGACTGCAAACTCCTATCTCTCCCTCAGAATCCTCAAGCCTACATCAGCATTCCTTCCTCACCCTCTGAAATCAGAGCCAAAATAGTTCTCTGTGTTGACTGTGTGTGGCAGCCCTACCATGACATCATCAGTCATGGGATTTGCGGAAGTCAGACAGGAATAGGCTTCTCTGACTGGGAGTCAAGTATTTGAAGCAGGATTGACTCAAATGCCTTGTGCAGGCTGTTGACGACCTCCTCCCTCTCCCAGATTGGCTCTGGTGCATCTGGGCACATGCGCAAACACAGTAAAAATGGTTATTTGTGAACATTTTCTCAGCATTACACTCAGTTGATGCCACTATGAACTGAAAATCATGATATTTGTTGATTTTCCCATTCAGACAAACACAAATGCACATGCCTACTGGATTTTCAGTAGCACTATATATGTAGTGGAGTGGAGGAGTAGCCTAGTGGTTAGAGCAACTGTCTAGTACCCAGAAGATCAAGGGTTCAATTCCCACTGGCACTCCTTGTGACTTTGGGCAAGTCACTTTACCCTCCATTGCCTCAGAAGAAAAGGCTGGCAATCTACTTCTGGTGATACATTGCCAAGAAAACCCAGAGGTAGCTGGGTCGCTATGAGTCAACACTGACTTGATGGCACAAAAAAAAAAAAAAAATATATATATATATGTAGTGCCACTGAAAAATCATGGCTTAGGGCACTTATATGTTTAGCTTTTCCTGCTAAACATACAAGTGCTTTGGAATATTGGCCCATCTATTTGTACTTTCCATTTTACAGCAGGGATATATGTATAGTTCCAAACATTTTCCCATCTGCTTTTTTACCACTTCCAAGGAACACATACATTTCTGCCAAGTGCTTAATTTGATTAGGGCTTGAAACAAGTGATTGAGGGAGTAACTATGCTTAGCCCTACTGCACTGTTTTTAGCCTTTAAAAATGTCAATATTTATTTATTTAAAACATTTATAGACCACGCTATCTCAAATCCTAGGTGGGTTACAGCCTTACATACACAAATTTACACACAAAACACAAACTTACAAATTCTGTTAAACACAGTAAGCATATATCTTCCTCCCACGTTACACCAAATCAGCCTGCCACAGTAAAGGTTAACCTAAAAGAGTAGATTTTTGGCTTCTTCTGAAATAAAATAATGTCCAAAATCATTTTTAAATCAGCAGTTAAAAAACACAACTGAGGAGGAGCAACAAAAAATGTGTGATGGTGTGTTTCACAAAGGTGAACAACTCGCAATGAAGGAACAACCAATGATTGATCTGTGGACTACAATCTACTGGCTGGATGATAACGCTTCACCTGAAAAATAACATAACTGGGCATTGACCCAACCAGAGCCTGAAACACAAGCATCAGAATTTTAAATGTCACCCTCCACAACACCGGAAGTCAATGATTTTTATCGATATGACCTCAGCTTTTGACACAATCTTGCACAGCATACTACTGAGAAGACTAGAAGAGATTGGACTCCACGGCACCATTATGAAATGGTTCACCTCCTACTTAACAAAGATTAAATGTGGCTCCTACACCTCCCTACCATTCATAGTCAAGCAGGGCGGGCCTCAAGGTTCCTCCCTTTCCACACTTTTGTTAACGTATACATATAACCCATCTGCTCCATCATTACTAGCTACAAGATCAACTATACAATTTACACAGATGACATAATGATCTACACTCCAATCAACTTTAAGAACCTGGACTACACAAAAATAGCCGACTGCCTTCAACAGAAGACGCACTGGCTACTCCAAAACAACCTAAGGATAACCTACAACAAGACGGAACCGCTCGTCATTAAACGTAACTCTGGATTCATCCCCCCCACCCACAATCACTCTGAACAACATCACCATACCTATTAAACCTGAGGTGAAATACCTAAGAATAGCCCTAGACAAAAATCTAAACCTCCAGTCACACATCAGCAAAACTACCAGGAACGCATATCTCAAGATGCAAGTTATCAGACGTCTCAAACCACTAGGATTACTTATGCAGTTTTTCTAAGCTTTAATCACTCCCATCCTCAACTACTGCAAACTCATATACCTTGGGCTGCCAAAATAGGCACTCCGCCCCTTACAAATGGCACAAAACACTGCCGCTTGAATTATAACTGGTTCCGCTAAGCATGCACACATCACCCCCTATTGGACCACCTCCACTGGCTCCCCATTAATTCACGCATCAAATATAAAACAATCTTAAACATCTTTAAAATCAAACATAATCTCTCAGTGAACAGCCTGCAAACTCTCATCTCTACTGATTCAAGCACCACACCCAGGAGGAGGCACATCACGGACAACATCTTAACCCCCAGCGCCTACACAAAAGTGAAGCAAACAACATCTGGAAGAGCATTATCTCTGGCTGCTCCTGCCCTATGGAACTCTCTCCTGGACCACCTAAGAACCACTGAAGATATCAAAGACTTTCGAAAAATGGTCAAAACCACACTTTATATAGAACACTTTGGACACAATATTCTAGCTTCTTAATTGCCCCTGCCCTCCCTCTCCTCCTTCCACCCCCACCCCTTTTTTGATAACCCACCCAGCTCCCCTGATGAATCAGTTTTTCTACCTGCAAATAGCTCATGTTGTATATAGCACACATTGTAAATAGTTATGTTACTATATTCTCCACTCGACCACATTGTATGAATCCCCACTGCTAACCCCCTGCATGCCCCCTGTCCTTGTTTGATGTAACATGTTTAGTTGCATAAACCACTTTGATTTAAGGAAAAGGCGGTATAGAAATCCTTTTAAATAAATAAATGCAACAAGGCTAAAACCGGTGATATGTGATTAAAATGACCAACACCCACTAAACGCCCTACCACAGTATTCTGCCTTATTTGCAAAACATGCACAGACCTGGCAGGAATAACCAGACAAAGAGCATTACAATAATCAAGGTGCATCAGCACCAAGGACTACAATGTGGTACAAAAATCTTCACTGTCCAAAAATGGCTTAAGCTGAAGCAACATCTGAAGCTTAAAAAACAGTCTTAAAAACAGAATTAACCTGGAGCCACAAGCTCAACTTCATGTCCAGTAAAACTCCCAGATTGCAAACCTGTGTTGACACAGAAATAGCCAACCCATCAAGGGCTACAACATTTGACATAGGACCCACCCAGGACCATGACAAAAATAAATCTTAGTCTTTACAACATTCAAAACCATTCTAGACTCAACCATTCAACCTCCACGACTACTGATTGCACTATGCCTTCTGCCTCATCTAATGCCCCAGAAAAAGGAATCAAAATTTGTATATCATCGGCATAAACAAAACAATGTACCCCCAATTCCAACACAAACTTGCACAAAGGGAACATGTACAAATTGAACAGAACAGCTGACAAAGCTGAGCCCCATGGAACTCCAGTCTTGTGGGGATACCATGGTGAACAATCCCCATGATACCTCACCTGCACTCATCGCCCAGCCAGAAATGACTGGAAACATGAAAGCATAGTACCAGACACAACAAACATCTTCAATTGGTAAAGCAAAATATTATCGAGTGTATGAAAAGCTGCAGGCCACATCCAATAAAATCAAAAAGAAACGAGACCCCTTATCAAAACCTCGCAGACGACATCAGAACACGCCACCGAGGGGCTCGGTGCTATGACTAGCTCTAAAAGCAAACTAAGAGAGTCCAAAATCTAATTAGCAGATAAAAAAAAGCATCCAATTACAACAATGCTAATTTCTCCTGAACCTTTGTGACAAACGACAAAGATGAAACAGGATGAAAAGTCAATGAATAACTTGGATCAAGCTGGTTTTTTTTTCTTAACAACGGGTGTACATTTGCCTTCTTCAATAACTCAGGAATATCACCATCACAGAAGGAACCATTCAGTATTGAGGTCATGGAAGCTGCCAAATCAAGCTTCAAAGATTTCAGCACCAATGTAGAGCAGGGGTTAAGTGGACTGGACAAACAGTTCAAAGAATCAAATATTTCTTAAATAATGCCCAACACTCTGTAACATCCACCCCCACAGCAAAAACGTGTGCCTTTGAGTCAGTCCTGACTCCTGGCGACTCAGAAGCTCAACAGCTCCCTCATCCTAATAGATAAATGGTGGCAGCCGAGAATACAAATCAGTTAATTTCTTCTGAAAAATATCACCAAACTCCACAGCAGACAGTTTCTAGAATATGGTTCTTATATGTATAGTTGCTGGCAGTCAGTAGTGAGAATTGGTACTTTAATACACTTATATTTGGAAGATGCTGAATGATACTAAGTAATATATGTATATTTACCAGGATCCTTACACATATTTTACAAAAGTTTCCATGTTCAGCAGAGGCTTTTTTTTAAATACTGGGGGAATTGTGGATGTTCTCACCTAGATGTTCCAAGTCCTACCTCTACATCCTATGCAAAATGGGGCTTCACACATCTAAGCAGTAAAAATTATCCTCTAAACATCAAAATTAAGGGAGCTGTTTTAGAAGCCCTCTCCAAGTTTGGATGTCTGAAAACGGACATAGAGATGTCCCCAGAGCCATTTTAGATGCTGCTTCTGTGGGTGTCACCAGCATGAGGACATCCAACTTGGAACAGAGGCATGGCAGTGGTGTTCCCAAGAACGTTGACGTTCTTGCCCAATCTCAGAAATGTCTTGGATGTCCCGAGCCGCATTCAAGGTTATATCTGCCTCAGGCACAAACAGGCACAGGGAAGTTCTCATATTGTCGGGCAAACATCCAGAGGATGTGGAGAGGAAGGAACTCTTATAGTCACTTTATTTTACAAATTGAGAACAACTATTGATGAGGAATTAGGGCTCCCGTTTACGTTGTGCTATGCTGCTGGATGTCCCCTTTTGTTAGCTTGCCTGAGATGGATGCCCCTGTCCCACGGTTTCCCCAGAGGGACATCTACGAGGTCGCCAATACAGATGCCCACGCAACATCCCCAAAATTGGGTGGAGATAGACGTCCTTGGCATTTTCAGCACATTCTGTCCTGGACATCCCCGATTTGACTTGGATGCCCATTCTAAAATTCCTCCTTACATGTCTACATGGGCCACAAAAATAGCAAATATAACTTGGTCCATTTTGGAGAGAAAAATTAAGACGTCCAGGTCATGGCATGCACGATTTCTCCAGTATTTTATGAAGGCTCTGCAAAATGTGGACCCTTCTATAAAATATCTAGATAAACATGATAAATATATATTGGGAAAAAGGGCATCCTGCTCTCCCCAATTCTGTATGGAAGCAGTTTTTATTTAAATTGCTGCTCCTGATATCCATGAACCCACAGCCCCCCTTCCATGCCAGTCCAGACCCTACCTCTCACAGCATCACTACTCACTCCGACCCTCCTAAGACCCCGTTTCAGTTCAGTACTACTTCCAACCCCCCATGAACTCTCCCAGAAGCAGCCCAGGAACTCCCCTTACCCCCTCACCAAGCCTGATTCCCTTCACCCCCGAGGGAGTTGGGGATTGGGGTTGGTGATGAACTGAAGCGAGGGGGGATTCAGAGGTGTCATAGCTGTCGAAGGTGGGCAGTGATGCTGTTGGGAGAGTTTGGAGAGGGTTCCAGCAACCTTTTCACCTGTCCCTTCAAACTGGCACTTGTGCATTGCCTCTGGTCAGGTGTAAAAGCAGATGTGGAAATTTTTAGGTCTATACTGTATATGGACTCCACTTGTGAAATGGGGAATACCCATCTAGATTTTCAGCCCAGCCAAACTACACCCAAATCACACTCCCTGGAAATCTATATGCAATATAGATCACCACATGGAAATAGCACCTTTCTAAAATTACTAGCCAAACTACAAGTCTAAATGTCACTTTTTACATGTGGAGAGGCTTCTAAAATAATCCTCTTCATGTTATATGTGTACTGTATATCCAGCAGTGTTGCCTAAACAGATAGCACTGCTGAACATGAGTATAATTGAAACCATCTAGTTAGACCCTCTCATATTTCCTTAAAACAGGGGTTCTCAACCAAGTCTTCATAACATACCCAGCCAGTTGGGTTTTCAGACTATCCACAATAAATATGCACGAGATTGATTTGCATAGAAGGGAGGCAGAGCATGCAGATCTGTCTCATGCATACTCAATGTGAACATCCTGAAAATCTGACTGATTGGGTATTAACAACTCTTGTCCTGAAGCAACAATATCATAAAAGTCCCAGAAGAGCATCACAGCAAGCATTTTTCATTTCATTGATTCATCTAAGTAGGAGCTCTCTGCTTTTCAATGACTGGCAATGATAGCTTTTCCAATCCTCGAATAGTGGGGTCTAGATGTTTGGGCCGGACGTCCAACCTGCGCACAGCACACGAGACCTCTAATGCCTCCAGCACTCCCTGCACATAGAGTGACATGCAGGGAGTGCGGTACGTGGGTGGGAGGGGAGGAGCAGGGGTGGAGCTGGGGAGGAGCAGAGGAGTGGCCAGGTACCAGGACATACACAGAGGCTATTCAGGTGAGTCCTCTCTATGCTCCTCAACAGCAAGATCAACGTCCAGCTTATTCCACCCTGATAAGCGCCGGGCACAGCGCTGTTAGCAGGTTGCAATCCCCTCAACCCCATCACAATGCCATGGTACAACACCCACCACCCAATCCAGGCTTTGGGGGACCCCACTGAGAATCTGACAGCAGTGTGCTGGGGCTGCAACTGACCTGGGCATTCTGCCACTCTGGCTGGCTGGGGGCACAGCAATGGGACACCACTGCACTGGCACACCAGCCGGAGCATTGTGCGGGGGGGGGGGGGGGGATAGGCAGCTTCCAAAACGTCTCCCTCCAGGCAATCAGGTGCATGCCAGGCTGTCTATCTGTCCAATTCCACAATCGTATAGCTCCCGCAGTTGCGGAATCAGGTCCAACTTGGCCCCATCCACGTTCTGGGTGTCCTCATGGCCAGGGCGTGCACCTCTCAGAATCGGCCTCCATGTTTATTAAGGACATTATCACCCATATTTTTGGATAACATTTGTGGTGTAGTTTGGAGAGCAATATGAACAAACATAGAATTCAAAGAATTACAGCAGGAAAAATCAAGAGTCTGGAAACACTTCACAAAAGAAATATTTTCCATTCAGGACTTACCACACCAACATGCCATTCACAGTTAATGTGGAAATTGGCCCTTGCTGTCATGGAGCCTCACTAACTGTAAATGTGTGCCCAGTGTACATTCAGTGCACACCAGAACACATGCTGACAGCTAGCTCCCTTTAGTAAGACCCCCAAAATGTTGAGCACAATCAAAGTGACATCAAAACACTTCCTAAAATACATTTTTGTCAGACCAAAGCATACACTGACACTAATCAATAGTGTCGGTATAACCCACGGTCCATTTCTGTATGTTTTGGCTCGCACGCTGAATGTGACTCTTGCAATTAGTGCAGGTTCGCCTAACATCACCTCAATAGGTGGAGTTAAGTGTATCCACACCATTTGTATGTCATGTTAGGGCAAAGGGCTCCAAGTTAATTGCTGGAAACAAGCTTTCCACGTCCCTGACAGTTAATGTGGTGGTGTTGCACCTAACATGCCATGGTTTTAGAGCTCTTGGTGCAACACCTTAATGCCCTTCACTAAAAGACCCCCTTTGTGTTTTAAATTTCTAACCATAGCAGATTTCTGGAATTTGTGTATGGCCTTAGAAAACTCCATTGTTCCATTACACGTGGGACTGCCCACAAAGTTTCACAGAAATCAGTGGCTTCTTTTTGGCCTACACGGTACATTTCTCAAAATCGTACGAAAAAGAGAACAAAAAGACAAACACAGATAATAGGGCAACTGCTTATCTTGGTGTTGTAATATAATGGGGTCCTATAGATACTGAAACTTAAGACCGAGAAAATAAATATTGCATCCAGGTTATAAAGAACACAGCTGACCGTGCTAAAGACATTTAGAAACAGTATTGCTACTGAATGCTGGGCAATGATTCCAAATGCATTGGGATCACACCGATACAAGAACCGCAAAGTTTTGTGAGGTTTCAATGTAAATACATTTGGCCCTTGCCCTCAGAGAGAAAGATTCTTATGCATATAAATAAGGGCAGAGCAGACCCAGAAAATGTACTGTCCAATGCCAGAACCATAAATTCTGTCAGGAACTGCTTACTAAAAAAAATGTCAAATCATGTCTGCTGCATATGATTCCAACTATACTTAGGTGGGGGGGGGGGGGGATTTTACAACAGGGCACCTAGCTAGAAGACCTAGAGGAGAGAAGAGCGAGGCAGAGATATGGCAAAGACATTTAAACACCTGAAAAGTATTAATGCACAAGAACTGAACCTGTTTCCATGGAAGGGACACTGCAGAACTAGAGATATGATGTTAAGCTCCAAGGAGTAGGATTCAGAAACGATATAAGGAAATATTTTTTTTCACAGAAAGGGTGGTTAATTCCTGGAATGCCCTTCTGGGGGAAATGGAGTAAACAACAGTACTGGAATTCATAAATGTAGGGAATAAACCCGGAGGGCCGATAGTCAGTGGGGTTATGCAGTTCACAGCACCTGCTGACTGTGACAGTGCCGCTGAATCTGCTCTGACCGCTGTGGCACTATCCAGACGGCAGTCCCCGGGATTACCCAGTTAGCGCTGATATTTAGTCCACTAACCAGATATTAAAGCACATAAAGATAGGCCACACAGAAGGCAGTTCTAACTGTATGCAGTTTGCTGGCCGAATATTGCTGGTGAAACTGGACATTCAGCATTGGCAGATATCCAGATTCTGGTGCTGAATATCCAAGTTCCTTTTACATGTCATGGCCAGCATTTAAAGAGATGCAGATCATGGAGTCTGACTATTGACCTGAGAAAATCGATAGTGGCAAAAAGATGGGCATGAAGCAAATATAGGGGCACCCTGCATGGTACAGCAATTACAACCTTAAACAGCAGACATACCATTGAATCAGGGTATGGACTTCCCCTTGATCAGAAGGGCCCCTTTACATGCAAGTAAGTCTGCTTGGGGTGAAAGTCTACTAAAGTTATGAAAATAGTTAGGTGCATAAATCTGCCACAGAATATCTCTGGATAAAGTTATGCATATAAGTCCCACTGAATATTCAGATAAAGTGATGAATTTACCACTCACCGGCTTACTGAATATTGACCTCTAGGTATCATGAAATGGTCACATATTTCTGTGTTCAATTTTGGATTTCCACATAGAGTCCATTAAGAATCCAGAAATCGGTATTATGGCACACTGGGGGATTATTCGTTCTGTAACGAACAACTTATTCAAGGATGAGAAAGACGACGTGCTGTCTATACCACGGATTACAATATAAAAACAAAGAGTGTATATATCTTGATTAAAGTTGAACAAATAATGCATGGGGAGGGTGATTTTTAAAATAATTTTCCATAGATAGAACAATGTTGTCTTCAGAAATAGGCTTTTTGAAAAGTGCCCCCCCCCCCCATGTGCAGATAAAAGTATGCACACAGTTTCGATTGAAAAAGCACCCACAAGAAAAGCCAGTGCAACTCTGTGGGTACTTTTTCCTTAGGCAATCCCCAAAGTGAAATTGTGTGCATACTTTCAGCTTGAAAAATGGTGCAAAGAACACAGGTAGAAAGTCTCATGGATTTTTAGAAATATGGGCAATTTAAAAATTGACAAACAATTTGAGCATATTGTGACAGGGATGGCCTGCCTCAGTCTCCAGGGACGGGAAGAACCTAAAGTCCCTAATAACAAGAGCTTATGAGGGTCAAAGACATCCTAGCCCAGAGGAGAAACAACCCCGGGAAAAGCTACGCAAGACCTGAGCCAGGATTTAGAAACCCTCCTGCAGATAGAAGCTGGAATATCGGTCAAAGGGGAAGAACCTCTAACTGGATGGTTTCCCGAGGGCCCAGGGAAGAGAGACTTAACTCTGAACCATATGTTGTTTCAGCTTTCCTTCACGTTCTACTTTAAAAGCTGCACAATATCATTTTTACTTTTACTTTTAAATCTCGTTATTGTTGTAACAATAAACACATCAATACATCTATGCAATCACCAGTAGTGTTGACAAACTCTAAGTACATTTCCAATGTGGAACATCTATACAATATAAATATAATATTACATCACTGAAGGCACACCGACACTGTCCCCGCTATCCACAGGCTACTAAAGAGCCAAACATGCTACCAGTGATCAACTACTACAACCAGAAACAAAAAAGAAGAACTTTCCACTGTTTAAATTTGTCTCTTTTTCACTTTTAGGTTTGTTTCTCCCTCCTCTCCCCCCACCCCTCCCCCTCACGCCCCATCTGACCCCCCAGGTTGGAGAGAGATTATTGGGTTTGGTGGGTGTTGTTCCTTCACCACTTGAACTCTGCAGTACCAGATTTTATCCTCATCTCCCAGCTGTATCCACTCCTTGCCCTCTCACCTCTTCTCCTTCCTGTTTCCGTCCTCCCTAACCCCTCCCTTGGACCCATGGAGAGCGCTACTGACATCCACATTCATACGTATTTCCAGCTTGTCACTCATATACATTGGTTCAGTGCCCTACTGTGTGCACAGGGTGTCAAAAGCTGAAGATGCAGGTCCCACCCTTCTAGGAAGGCATGACCACTTGCTCTTGGAAGAACTTCTTCTGGGTGGTGAGAGTCTGATTCAAATCACCCATTTGCATAACATTTTGGTGGAAGTGAGTCTAAGTACACAGGAGGAGGAACTAGCCAGGACTTCAGGCACCGGGTGGACACGACGGATGTTATAAGAACATTTGCACAGATCCTCTCGCTGAGTGTCTCTGTGGAACATCACAACATGCAATATAAGCTACTCCGCCACCTGTACTTTGCCCCAAGATGAGTGTAGAAAGCGGGCATTGCACCTAGGGATCAATGCCCCATGTGTGAAGCTAGTGCGGTGATGCTAGGACACATGTTTTGGCTCTGTGAATACGCACGGAAGTACTGCAGCAGGGTGCATCGATACCTCAGAAACTGGGGCAAGACCTTGTGTTCTCACCTGTTGCCTTAGTCCTAGACATCTGGACAGCGGAGAGTTTGGAAGATCCAGGACAAACACTTCAGGGGTGGTTGCATTTAGTCTTGGTGATCTCTTTTTCAAACGTGCAGCAGTTGGGTTCCACCCTGGTCAGCATGATGACCACCCTTTCAGAATAGGCTCCCCCTTCACTAAAATGCTGCCCAGTTTCTATCAAATCTAGAGCCTTCTTTTCTGCACCTTTGTCTCATCTACACATTCAGACTCCACAGCGTTACCTGTCTTTGTGCCATGCACATGGAAGAGTTAACGTTTCTGAGAAGGCTACTCCAGAGTTTCTGGATATCACATTTCTACCTAAAAGCCTAAATTTGGCTTCCAGAATCTCCTTTGACACCTTCCTACATCATTGGTCCCACATGTACCATGATAATCAGTTCCTCTGCAGTACTGTATAAAATCCTGCCTGGGTGATGCGTAGGGGTTTGCCACCTTCATACCAGGCAGGCATCCCGTACAGTATGGCTAATGAATCTGGTATCCCCCTTCCACCCAGTCGCGTGCAGTAACTCCCTATTTTTGAGCTTTCTGGATGCCCAGTGATGATATCAGCACCCCTTTTGTACTTGCACCCTGTGCACCGCAGCATTCGCACAGCCATCCTGACCTTTCCCTCCTGGGAACAAACCTTTGGAGACCCATCCTTGGTTTGAGAGGACAATGCGTCACCTAAAGAGTGTGCAGTAGGAAGACAAAAAAAGATGGTCTTGTATAAATAGTAATTTTGCAAGAGGTCACACACTGAATGAGAGCTGGGAGGTAGCCCGTTTGTTCGAGACAAAATAACTGAGTGGACCAGATGTGCTGAATGGTCTGGTTTTGCCATCATTTACTATGTTACCACTAAAAGGTGATGGGGAGGGCAATTTTATGGAGCCATTTACCCATCGTATATGCAGTTAGCAGGTGATGTGGTGATCACCACAGGAAAATAGATTCAGGGAAGGGCAAAATCATGGATTGTTTTGCATTTTTAAAACCATGCACACTTGTTAGGAAAAACATATTCACAGAAAAAAAAAAACAGGAACAAATCTTGCTGGATGCTTTGTTTTCCTAGGTAGTGTTCAAAAGGAATATAGACACTATCCCCTTGAGAATTGGTGAGAAGTCCGTGGGCAACAGTACTCATGCATGTCGCATCAAAAGGCACAGTAGTGAAAACTGGCCCCCAAAGACAATACAAGATGAGGTCCTCCATCCATTATGAAAGAACGTGGTAAAGCAGGAAGGTGGAGAGGGGAGGGAGAAAGGGGGAGGGGAAGAGAGAGACAGCACTCCCCTTGACAATAAGAGCCATATGATGGATCTTTCAATAATGTGATTTGCTCTCTGTCAGTAATTCACTGTAGTCACATTGAAAATACAATGAAAACTATAATCGAAAAGCAGACAACTTCCCAAATCAGCTGTGACACTGGCCCAAATCAGGAGTGGAAGAAAGGATAATTCATTCTGGCACCTTAATTAATTATCACATAGATTGCCTATCGATTTTCTTGTATTCACTTTGATGCTTTATGAAGCATACTCATTTCATACAAAATGCTGATGGAACAGGAAACATTGACAGCTCAGAAGGTATCTATACTGTGAATGTGGCTCAATCAAAGAAAAAATAATTGCTTGATACTCTCTGGGATGTACACTTAATAACAGAAATATTCCCATCATTGCCGGTATTTAATGTGATGAAATGCACCAGACATGCTGCACTTTGTAGTACAAATTATTTCTAACAGTTTTCCATTTTCTTAAATAAAGTTTCTTATTCTCCTATACTTTGATTTTTATAAAGTTTGATGGTTAATAAGTTAAGTTTGAAATATACAATGAAAACCACTTACTGTACTACTCCACCTGGTGAGGTCTGGAGAAGAACGATTCAACACCAAATAGCAGAACAGAAGCAGTCCCCCTCCATAGGGAAACCGATAAGGACCGCTTTATCACAAACTCAGAAAAATCGCAACACACAATAGCAAAAAACCTATATAGTAATGACATAAATTCAGCATCAAAGGACAAACTCATTAAAAACCCAATATGTTTCGACATCAGCCTGCATCAGAGATACTGTACATTCTTGACAAAATGTTTGTGAAGGAAAATCACCCACTGCATCACACCCTTCTGAGTCCATGCATCCTTCATAAGCCAACAAGATGCTGTCAAAGCCAAGTACATTCCTGAAGGCTGTGCCCTCACCTTGCAAATAACATCAAAATCACAGCAAAAGAAGTTGAGAAAACTCTGAAGAATTAACTGGTGACATGGTGGTTTGCGTGTTGCAATTCTGCCCTTTGAAATCGAGATTGCAGTGCGTGAGTGAGTGAGTTACCTCAGACAGTGGGGTGATCTTCCTACACAAGTATTTTAACACGACACACATTTGGTTGTATTTTTGTGCATGTGTTTATATATGGCTTATATTATTTTTAAATGTCAATAATTTACCCATGATGTAGGCAAATGCCAAAACATGTTGAGGTTTGAATGAGTTTGTCCTTTGCTGATACTTTGTTATGGCAGGAAGGAGAGGAAGAGCAGAAAGGAGGAAAGGGGAGAGAATCAGGAGAGAGGGGTGGAAAGATACAAAGTACTGAAAGATCCATGGATGAAGGAATGAGACAAAGAGGAAAGAGTGTTGAAACAGAAAAGAAAAAAGGATGACAAAGAAAACCAAAAAGCGAATAATGAAAGACTAATCCATAAATAAATCAAGGTTGGAAACCTTTAGTTGTTAATACTCTCTATCTGATAATAATCGGTGTAATATATCCTGGAACCCAGTTCAACATTTCAGGACTAGCACTGATGTCCCACACAGAATTTATATATTGGGAACAGATGGAGTCTGACAGCTGATTTGGCTTTTACACTGCATCATACTCTCTGATCCTATTTAAATCCAGGCTAAAAGCTTATGTCTTCGAGGCTGCTTTTGGACCCTGATCCCCCTTATTCTATTTACAACCCATGTGTGCTAAGTACTCCTAGTTTCCACCCTAATCCCCTGTTTGTTGTATTTGTCTGTCTCGCATAGATTGTGAGCACTATTGAGCAGGGACTGTGTTTTAGATGCATAATACAGTGCTGTTTATGCCTCGCAGTGCTACATGAATGATAAGTTTGGTTTTATGATGTACATGTTTTTTGTTATTATGTTTTATGATTTTTTAGTTTGTACTAAAGCAACCCTTCTCTATCAATTTGTGTGGATCACCACTCTTTGTCATTCAACACCAAATACGACCAAATACGCTTTGTGCTTCCTCTTCGGGAATTCACATCTACGTTGCTTTACTGCTTCTGAAGTCTGAAGTTGCAGAAAACTCCACAATTGGATCATCTTACTTTGCAAAACAGAATGGCGGGAAAAAAGTTGCCGTTTTGCTGTTTGATGAACAAAGAGCAAAAGTATTGATTTAGCACTTCCAGTTCTGCTCTGTATTTAATTACTGCTGCTCCTTATTCTTATTTAGCCCTGCAAATGAAGAAGACAGTTTGCAATATCCACACAGCGCTTCTGTCTTTTATAGTGTTTTGCCAGGCCAGCCATGTGGTCACAGTGACACTAAACCAACTTAAACGTGCAGGTAAAAGGTTGCAGAAAGCTGCACAAAGAACGGTGGGTAGGGGAACCAAACTAGGATCTCTGGGATTTAAGCCCTTGGCATTGACATGATCATTTTCTATGCTAGCCTTAAGATGCACTGGGCAAATAGCACTGGGAGGGAGAGCTTTTTTAAATGCTTTGGTTCATTTAAGCACAAAGTCATCTGATATAGTTCTGCTTCACATACCATAGAAAATGCAATCTGTAAGAACATTTTTTAAGATGCCCTATTGCACCAATAACTTGTGCATTAGTTTTAGCCCAGTTAATATAAGAAATATAAAATATCATAAAGAGTTCTATATTCAAAAGGGCTACTACGATCAATCTTAATATAAAGAGCAAAGAGGGAATATTCAAAAGTATCATATGTGGTCATCAGCGGCACTGGTCGCATTTGATTCTGATGAGTTATGTTAATTTATGCTTCTTGTTATTTTTTATGTAATTGATCTATTTATTTATTTTTATCTCTTGGCCTGGAAAGGATAGGCAAGTTAGAAACGGAAAGAAAAATGAGTGCTTTAAAACAATGTGGCTGAGCTGTGTATAGCTTTGGCCATTTTATTCAGAAAAACAGCTAAAGTTATATATTCAGAAAAGGGGAGTGATTTGGGTCAGGCTGAGATCCAGGCAAAAACATACATTTATTCAGAAACGGGTTTAATAGATGTTGCCATTTTCCTTGAACGAGATCCCTAAAAACTGATGATTAATATATACGAGGGGGGCGGGGGCTGATAAGTCTATGGCTTTGTAACGAAACAGAAAGCTCGGGTAGTCCAAATGATCTCTCTGTCTTTTCATTTTATTTGGTACTTATCAGCCCCCCCTCATAGCAAACATAACCAGGGCATGCTGGACCTCCTTAGGCCTCCTTCCCCACTTAGTCCCCCCCCCCCCCACCCCTCTGCCATTAATGACGACACAGGCGCCACCATCCGTTATAGCACAACAGCTTTATTTGTGGGAATAATCAGCCACAGTTTCCAACATGTTACTCTTTACATTGGCAGCCTTATAAACAACAACCTTGAACCATAAACAAACTATAATCATAACCATTTTCGTGCCCGGGACCTCCCCCCCATGGTGAGTACCATATTTTGAATACTTAGTGTCATTCCCCCTCCCCCAGACCCACTCTGTGGCCCATTGGGGGTCTCTTCTCCCCCGCTGCCAACTGCCCTGTGTCGGCAGGCGGGATTTCCTTTTTCTTTTTACTGCATTTATCTCCGGGCCCAGGCACCCCTTCTCTGGTACCTGACCTCCCACCCTTGATCCCCAGGCACCCTGACCCAGGGGGTACCTGCACCCCCACCCCTTTAACATGGTACTGTCCTTAGGTCGGTGAGGAACGCCACCAGGAGGGCCATGGCCTGACTCCCCCATCGTGAGAACCAAGCCGACTGCTCTCCGCAGGCCCTCGGTGAACAGTTCCAATCCAATATAATTTAGATGTATTACATCCCTGCTGTACTCTGCTGCAGCCCCTGCTATAATGCCCTCATGTTGAACCACTACCCCTCCCAACTCCCGCACAAACTTTCCTACTTCTGCGTTAAGTTTCTTTCTGCTCCTCTCAATGCCATCTGACCTGATCACCCCATTCCACTTCTGCCGGGGAAGTATCTGGGAACATAGGATGCCCATCCCAAGGGCAGTGCAGATCTAGGCCAGGTCTCTCTTTATCTTAATGATCAATTCTATGCTCTTGGTCTTTACTAAGTCATTGCTGCCAAATGCAGCACTAACATGTCTGGGGGCCATTCCACTCCAGATCTCGCCCCAGGGCAGGCCTCAACTGATCCCCCACATGCCCCGTTTCTCCATCCACAGTATTCTCGCTGTATCCATAGAGAAATCTAGCTGCTGACCACTCTTTCTCCGTCTCTAGAGATGTATGAATGTCCCACTACCCAGTCAAAAACGTGGACAGCAGTAGGAAGAAACTCTTTATTGGATAAAAGCCTATCGCCCGACACAGGCTGTGTTTCATTGCCTTCTTCAGGGGCAGGCTTACTCAAATCTCTGACCTTCCCAACCACCGCAAACACTGAATTGTCTTTCGGATAACACTCGGAACAAAAGTGGTCTGAAAAGTTGGGAAGGTCAGAGATTTGAGTAAGCCTGCCCCTGAAGAAGGCAACAAAACACGGCCTGTATCGGGCGATAGGCTTTTATCCAATAAAGAATTTCTTCCTACTGCTGTCCACGTTTTTGACTGGGTAGTTGTGAGCACGTGGATCCGTGCGCTTGGTTGGTACCTGAATGTCCCACTATCCTTATCGACTGGCGTCGCTTGCCTGCCAGAAGAAAATGCACACAGTTAAAGACACGCAATATGAGCGGCAACCGTGCCATTTCATCCGCCCCTTCACCTCACATACAACCTGTACCTCTTCCAAGCCCACCACCCAATCGCTTTTATCTGCTCCTCCCGGAATTTCAAGCCGTGTGCTGTCATGGCAGCACCTATTCTACAGGAATGGAGGGTCAGGTTGGACGAGTCAAGGCCCACTCTATCGAGCACCCACTTCCACAGTGCCCTGAACTGGAACTGTGACAGGCAGGAACCATTCTGGAGCCGTAGCAGGGCACCTCCCTCCGCTGGGCATCTGCACAAGTACTCGCGCATAGCCTTCACCGGGCACAGATCGCTGATGTTGGTTGCGTGCAACCACACAGTCCTGACTGTGCAGCTTCTATCGGTTTTGGACGCCCTGAGCCTCATGCCCATCTTGCCCTCGGCTACTGAAACATCTTCGACCCTTAGTGCTGTGCCCAAGGTGTCCCACCTGGACCTGGGGATGGCTTCACTCATCCTGAAGGCTCCGTAAAACATAATGAGCACTGCCACCCTGAACAGGCTCTCCTCAAATTCAGCCCTCGCTACCTCCTGTGCCCTCAGGAGGACTGCCCTTAGCATGTGCAGGATGACAGGCCTGCGCCTATTCGGCTGGGGGGGGGGTTCTCCCAGGACCACCCCTCCATTTTCTTTCAGACCAGGAACTCTTTCATGGTGTCTCTCCACCCCCCTAGTTTTAGAAAGGATGCCACCCCTGCCAGTATCAGCTTTGTGTGCCTTGCTGATGTCCCCTCCCTTTTCAACCATGTTATGAATTCCAACAGTTGGATCGGCGTCAAGCCCCACAGAGGGCTGAAGCCTCGTCATTCTGCAGAAGTCCGGAGCCGGAGCCTGGCCCTCCAATACATCTTCCAGGTGTTACTGGACGGAGATGCCATTAGCAATGCCAATTCTCCACATCTCCACCGGCATGATGCTTGCCTCGGGAGCCACTTCTGGAGCTAGTCACCTGAAACGCTGCAGCTAAAAACGTGAGAGAGCATCAGGCTGACTGTTATATATGCATTCAGCTCCAGGCTATGCAATACTAACTTTCTGACAGGCCCCATGGTCCTCTGAGCCCTGGTCGACTGTTTATAGACCACTGCTGCATTGTAAGACTGGAAGATTATCCTTTCGTTTGCTAATTGGAGGCCCCAGGTAAATAGTGCCACCACTACGGAAACAATTTTAAGAATATGTTATCTTTTGTTATGTCCCAAACGTGCCATTCCCTGGGCCACCTCTCTTGGCACCAGTGTCCCCGGAAGTAGATACCAAAGTCTATTCCGCCGACTGCATCCATAAAGAGCTCCAAATTGGCATTGCTAATTGGGGGTTCCCTCCACATGTTCCTGCCATTGTACTTCCCCAAAAATTCCCGCCACATGGCGAAATCCTGCCAAATGGGTGCGCCTATTCTGATAAAAGTGGTGTTCCTTGCGAACATCTCGCATGGCCTCTGTCAGCTGCCTTATAAATGCCCTGCCTATTGGCATCACTCTGCATGCAAAATTCAACTGCTCAATTAGACTGAAGCTGTTTAAGGGTAACCTTCTTGGCTAAAGAGACAGTTTGCACAGCATTTTTCAGTGCCATCACTTTTTGCTTGGGGAGACGAGTTACCATCTCCCTGGTGTCTGTCTCGATACCCAAGAATGATAAGCACTGTGCTGGCCCCTCTGTCTTCCTTTTCACCAACGGGACCCCAGGAAATCATCCAAATAGTGGATGACACCACCCTCACCTATGGCCCTTTCAACCATCCATTGTATAGCCGAGCTGAACTCCTCAAAGAAGGCCAAGGACACTGCGCATCCCATTGGCAGGCATTTGTCAAAGTAGAACTTGCTCCCAAATTGAAAACCCAGCAAATGGAAGCTCGACAGGTGAATTGGCAGCAGCTTTGATATCTGCCTTCGCCAACCATGCCCCCTGACTGTGTGCCCGCAGCAAGCACAGGGCTTGATCTAATGAAGCATATTTTATGGAGCAAATCTCCTGCTCTAAGTAGACATTAACTGACCCCCCTTCTGGAAAAGACAAGTGATGAAGAAGTCGGTATTTGCCCATCTCCTTCTTCAGTACTAGGCTCAGCAGTGACACTATTAAGTGCGGCATGGGCATGCTACCAAAAGGGCCTGCCACCGTCTCCAGGGCCCGTTCCTTGTCTATTGACTAAAGCAGACTTCAAATTACCAGCTGCTCTGGGGCCTGGGGGACCATTATAGGGAATACAAAAACCAAACTCAAACCGTAAAGTAACCATTCTGCTTTCTGCGCCTCGTAGCTGACTAGGTTCCGCCACAAGGCTTCCACATCTATCTGTGTAGGGGTCCAGGCCCAGGGGCCCGGCTCATTGAACCCTCAATGACTCACCTCTCTTCCTTTTACCGCATCTGAACTGAGGGTGCGCCTCACCACAGATCGTGCATGCGTGCTTATATTTACAAGCCCCTCCAAATCTACATGATCCCCCGTTGAACAACCTGCAGACTCCTCTCCGATAACCAGGGCCTGCGGGGGTGCTACCTATTGTTCTCCCACCCGGCGGGGCCTATTCTCCATCCAATAAGGCTGCTGCCTGCCCAAAAACCTGGCCAGCCACATATTCAGCATCAAAAGGGTCCCTCTGCTCCCTTTATGGGCCTGGGCCATCAGTCGTATCCAAAGGTCAATGTCCTTTATGTCCCAGCTGAGCCCCTTGTTCCTTGCCTTGTTCCAACGAAACTGCTCATCGTACTTGAGCCACACTCTACCGCCATATACCCTGTATGCTTCACATATACACTCCTGATAAGTGAACAAGCCCCGACATTGATCCAGGTGTTTCTCCCCACCACACTGGCCAGAATTAGGAAAACTGTGCACCAATTTGCTATCATTCTGCCTTCCTGCTGATGAGCTTACACCTGCTTCGGCAGCCTGTGCACTCACAGTTGACTTTGCTCCTCCTAACCAGTAAGGAGAACAGGTCAATATATTCCATCTTCCAAATCTTTTCTTTATGGGACATCAAGACATGGCTATCGATAGCAGTCAAGAGGCACATATATTCTGTCTGTTTCACCTCCGATACCAGCCACCCATCCCTTTCCCTGCTGGATGCCAAAGTGTCCAAGGATGTCCCCTATAACCCAGATCTGGATGCTCCCTCTGCACCCTCTGGTGTTGTCCCCAGGGTTTTTTTTCCCACTTCCTGGGTTGTGTGGTCTACTGTTGCTCTGTGAGTTGAGGAGGTATGGTGCCTGCTGCCTGCTCCAAAAGAGAGGAAGGCTTGCCCCACCAGATGAACCAGCTCTTGCAGCAGTTCTACAATAGCCTTCCCACTCATTCTGCCCCCCTCACGGCCAGCCCTCCCCCCCCCACACTTGGATAGTTGCCCTGTCGGGTGACTTTACTCTGCCATGTTCACAGCCGAGCTCATTGACCCCTGTACATTTCACCCCTCCTCTTCTACCCTTCCTGCTGCCCCTCAAGGCCCATCCATTTCCCCATGTCCCCCAACATTTGCCAACAATACATCCATCAAGTGTGAGCACTCACCTCTTTGGTCCTGTCCCCAGGGTTTGACTGCTGTGTCCACTCACGTATCCCTCAGCGCCAGAAGGTCAAATGGCCCTGTCCGCTCCTTTGACGGGCCTTGCATTCCATCTAGTGAACTCAGGAGGGTCCGCACACACCTCACTCCATGGACAGTGGCCAATGCCCTCACTGAGTTCACGAGGTCATGCACCCCCAGTTTCTCTGGGCCGTTCAGTGGTCCCAAGCAGCTTGCTGACTGTCCGTGCTGTTCGCCGCTGCAGCTCTGACTCTGGTTTGAGCCCAATTCTGCTCAATCTGCCTAGTTTGCCCTCACTTTGCCTTGTTGCCTTTTGCCTGCACCCTGCTCTTCCGACTGCACACTCTCTTCTGTTTATTTGGTGCCGTCTCTTTGCCCTGCGCACCGTTGTTCCCCCTTTTCCATGTCCCCCGCTGGTCCGAGTTCTTTTCCTGTATATGTCGCCAGCATCCTCCTACCACCTCTTCTTCTTCCCCTTTCTGATATCTGGCTGCCAGCAATCTTTTCAGCCCCACTGATTTTCTGTCCAGCACTCCCCTACCCAATCCTCCAGGTGGTCTTTAATGCATACATTGAGTGTGCTCCAGCTCTGCCCTTCCCCCACGTGCAAATGCTTGTCCAGTGTTACGTAATCATTGACTAATCAAAATGTAAAACTGAAATCTCAATGTACCGTACAATACATTATGATTCTGTAAAGTAAACCGCTGCTGATCGTAGGAAGCAGCGGTATACAAGTGTTTACTAAATAAATAAATAAATAAATAAATAAGTGTGAGGACTGTCTCATGCTTCTATCCTTGTGCTGCTTCCCTCTCCCTCATGCACCTTATTGCTGCCACCACTCTCTTACTTTTGCTGGCCTTCTCCAGGGAAATTCACAAAATGCCACAGCATTATGCTGGGGGAGGGGCAGCAGCTGTATGTCCACCAGGCCTGCCCGCTGTGATCCCGATTTGCTCAGCTGCCGCCAGGAGACTCCTGTGGCCTGTCGTCTTGGTGGCATGCAATCTGTGCTGTTGGGGCTCTGGCCTTGTGTACGCAGTGTTTTTCTTTCTCTGCAGTCTGTTCTTTCACCGCTTGAAGCTTCCGCTGCGAGTCCAGCTGAGGCAGCTTCCGCCACGAGCTCCCCCGGGCGAGCCCTGGCCATGTGCTCCTGCTACTGTGGCTGCTGTCTCCTGCTGAGATGTTGCCCGCTGCAACTTTGATTCACCCACTGCAGCTCTGATGGATGGTGGCATGCTGCAACTATCCCGGCGTCCTTGCAACTGCCAGTAAGCAGGGGAGAGAGCGGGAATCACATGGAAAACCTGCTTGTTGCTGCTTGCTTGTCCAGCCTGATCGAGAGGGAGGGGGTTGCTCCTTCTGCCCTTCCTCTCATACTCATCTGGAAAACCCTCCCCCTCGCCTGCCCACCACTCGAGTTCTGCCTCCCCCTCCAGAACCCTCCAGTGCCACCCGCCCAATTATGGGACAGCCTCTTTGTGGCTGGCCTCGCATTAATTGAGATGGGGTGCATTATAGAATCTGGGATATGCCACGAGTGAGGCTTGTATGTTCATGTACAGCCTGTTAGTCACAAACAATGTCAGCAAAACACAACTTCCATCTAAGAAAATTTACAAACTATGGGGCCTTTTCACTAAAGCTGTGCACATACCATGCAACTAGGGCAATACCAACACATGGTAAATGCACACATCATGCCCTGTTGGGGGCATGCCCAGCAAATTCCTAGCCGTTAGTGCACGATCACGAACCTTAACATGTGGCACAATTAACGCAAGTGCACCTGACACCCATAGAGCTATCATTATGTACACTCATGTTAATTGCCACCGAGTGGGTGGCTATTGCCCTCTCGCTAGTGGCAATGTGTCCCAACACTCACATTTGGCCTCTAACCCACCCAGCCTTGCCCCTAGCATGTGATGGCTGGCTGATTACTGTGCATTTTAACGAACAGTAGCTGAACTGCCAATTACCATATGCTGAAATACGCATTAACTCGTTAGCAGCATTTAGTAAAAGGGTCCTATAAAAGTTAAATCTTCTGTTAATAAAGCTAAGTGGCCAGAGTATTTGACTAATACAGTCAATTTATTAAATCAATGCTTCAATTTGAATAGCATTTAAGTCACTTATATTTTATTTAGTTAGGCTTATATTCTGCTTTTCTATGAGTCAAAGCAATGTACATTCAGGTGCTGCATACACACACACACACACACACACACACACACACACACAGACGCACACACACACACATATATATCCCTTGTCCTCATAGGGCAGAGATACTCAAATCCAGTCCTGGAGGGCCACAAACCAATGCTTGAGATATATTTACATGCACTGCCTCCATTGTATTTGAATGTATCTCATGCATATTCATTAGGGATATCCCGAAAACCTGACTGGTTTGTGGCCCTCCAGGACTGGATTTGAGTACCCCTGTCATAGGGCATAGAAGTAGATGAAGATTTAATAGAAGACATATGCAGTATTGCCATGAAAGGAGAAGTGCTACTGATAGGTAATTTCAATATGCCGGATGTGGATTGGCACATCCCTGCTGTGATGTCATCTAGAAGTAAGGAGATCCTGGATTCTCTACAGGGTGAACTATTCAGGCAACTGGTAACAGAACCCACATGTTATGGGACTATACTGGACTTAGTGCTTACCAATGGGAAAAGCTTTTCAAGTCCTACCTCTCTGATCATTCCTTCAGAGTTGTTATAGAGCTGGGGGTTCTCAACCCAGGACACACCTAGCCAGTCAAGGTTTTAGGTTAACACAATGATTATGCATGAGAGAGATTTGCATACAGTGGAGGCACTGCACACAAATTTCTGTCATGTATATTCCTTGTAGTTTTTATGAAAACCTGAATGACTAAGTGTGTCCCAAGGACTGGGTTGAAAATCATTGTTGTAGAGAATGATACTTCTCCCATTTTCCCCCAAGGTGTGAGGTGCCCCAGGATTCAATCCTCTTTCCAACTCTCTTCAACATTTTCATTGCCTCTCTGGCCATTTTAATTCAAGGTTGTGATGTTGGTGTTCATATATATGCAGATGACATTCAAATCATTATCAGTCATGATCTGTGGGACTTAGATTTTCAAACAACCATTTCTGAGCACTTGGAAAAGATTGCTTTTTGAATTACATCTCATTAATTAGTTCTCAACATCAAGAAATCCTCAGTAATCTGGTTCTGTAATGATGGCTTACCCTACCAATCCTTATCTCAGATAGAAGGCTCCTTGTTCCTTTTAAGGACACTATCACTACCTTAGGTATTAGCTCAAACAAAGAGCTAACATTCACTCCATACATCTCCTAAGTTCAGAAATCATTTTTTGCATTAAGAATAATCAGACCAATCAAATCATACTTAGGAACAAAATATCTCAGACCACTAACTCATGTTCTCATTCTGAATTAATTAGACTACTGTAACACTTTGCTGGTTGGATTCCCACAGTATTCAATTAAGCATCTTCAGATGGAATAAAATACAGTATTTAAAATAATACATATTGCGAAACCATCAGATCACATTCCCCATTTCTAACCAAACACCACTGGCTTCCAATTGCTATTCGTATCAAATATAAGGAGCTATTTTACTAAAGTGCATTAGGTTTTTGTACCTAATGTGCCTTTAGCGAAAAGCCTCTATCAGTAACTGTCAGATATGTGACCAACATGTCCTCTGCAGTTAACGGCTGGATGCATACCCTAATGTATAGCACAAGTACCATGTCGTTTGCAGGTTGTTTTATTGTATTTTGTTTCATTTTAATACATTTTTGTTTTGTTTCGTTTTCATAAATGTTTATTTCATGGCAATTTTGTTAATTAAAGATGTAACTGTGGCTGCTGCCCAAGCAAAAAAACATAGTTAAAAGATTACTAGAGGCTTCAGGCAAATACCAATCTAAATATACTGTCAGAGACATTTACCAAGCCTAATCCAGATCCGGTTTATTATCATTAATTGGACAACCAGGTTCAGGATTAGGCTTGGTAAATATCTCTGATAGACACTGTTTCACAGAATTTATGGCACAAGAACATGGCTAAAGAAAAACCTTTGGAGTAAATCTCTATAACAGGAGTCAATAGATTCACAAGGCAAAACAAATCCAGTTAGCATTTTCCATAGAGCTCCAGAACAGACAAACTTTGGGCCAATCAGGAAGCAGAAGGAAGATCACCAGTAATACAAGTGTTAAAAGCAGATTGGTTAGAGCCAGCCCCCTTTGAGATGTGATGGCTTCTCTGCAAGATGCTTGATTTCTAATCATAAAGTTACTGGTTTAAGGCCAGCCAGTGATGAAACTGGAGAGGAAAATTAATTTTGGATTTTTCACTTATACTAAATAGGAAATTTCTTTAATATTTCCTATGTCATTTTAAATGAACACCCATCTTTATTATGCTTACCTATTGTGTAGAATCAGTACATCTTTCTTATCTGCTGAACATTTAAAAAATGGCACCAGTTCAGCAGAAGTCAGTGGCCTAAACTAAAGCATTAGCTAGTGGGAAGGAAAGATGCAACTATTGCAAAGGACTGCTATTTATAAGGTAGTATTCTACAAGGTAGGTGGGTAGGTGCGGGAGGTTAGTGGGGAATAGACTAAAGAAAAGTTGCCAGAGTGGGAGTATAAGGCCTTCTGGTCCCAAGACTGAGGATCTCTGTCCTGAGTGGGGGTCATGGATCAAAGACTCTATGGCTCAGGAATCCTGAACTAGACAATGTTCCAGGGAACCTCCGAACTGCCTTTAATTCAATAGTGTGAGCTAAACTTGACTTCTACCTCTAACCACTGAAGTGAAATAGAAATAAAGTTAACTTTAAAATTGTCTTTACTTGTGCTTTTGCGCTTTTGTTTTTTACTATATTTTTAATTTATCACACAATTTATCTATTTTTTTTTCTATACATCTCTTTTACTTATTACTTTGAAGTAAAGCAAAATTTACCATGGTAGTAAAAAATGTGCTAAAAAAATTTGTGAATTTTATGGTGCCATAGACATTAAGAAAGCAGAGAGTGACTGAGAATCAATGGGACAAACACATAAATCCAGTGCTTTGAAGACAGAGATAAAGAAAAATACAGAGCAGGTTTGTCAACTACAAGTAAAAAAGAGAAAGAGAGCTAATAATGAGTTGAAAATTTCACAAAGGTATCATATCACTGAACGAGTGAGAGATGGTATGGGTTGGTAGGGTATATGAATGTATTAAAGTATGGATAGTGGCTGACTGGTTGTAAGTGAGAGGGATGGTTTATGGTTTATTAGGGATGTTCTATACTGCCCTCCAAATATCAGAGAGGTTTACAAATAGAAACAATCATAAAAAAGGAAAAAGAACTCCAATTAAAATAAAACAAGTAGAGGTAAGTCTACACAGAGCCTATGTATATACACATAAGCAGCAGGGGACACAGTATGTGAGTATGGCTATGATTCAATGTTACAGGCCTTTGAGAAAAGGTGTGGTTTTAGGTCATTCTGAAATTTGCGATATGACAATTACTGGTGGAGGTCAGATCGGAGGGAGTTCCAGAGAGCAGGGGCATGATAGTAAAAGGCTGACTGGTTAAATCATAGCGGGTTTTGGAGACTGGGGGAGAGAAAGAGTCAGTTAGTATGAATAGACTGAAGAGTCTGGCTCGAGGAATGCGGAATAATAAAGGAAGAGAGATAAAAGGGAATACCAGCGTGAAGAGTCCTGTGCGTGACAGTCAGACGTTTATACTGAATTTGAGATGCAATTGAAAGTCAATGGTATTGAATCCTTAAAGGGATGATGTGGTCAAATCTTGAAGCATACATGAGTAATTTGATGGCAGTTTTTGGATCATCTGTAACCTTTTTAGCAGGTAATCAGAGAGGCCAGCATAAATGACATTGTAATAGTCCAGTTTAGAGATGGCGAGTTTGAGAATGAGTGTGGTTAATGAGGAAGGATTAAGGAAGGAATGGAGGGAACAAATTTGATGCAAGAAGTAAAATGAACTTCTGATAATGGAGCAAATTTGTTCATGGAATTTGAGGCCAGAGTCAAGTACCACATGCAGATATCTAAAGCATGAGGAGTGTGGAAGGGGAACACCATCCACAGTGGGAGAAATGGTTGGAGTGGTGGAATTTCTTGTGAACCACGTAACAAAAGTTTTAGAGATGTTGGTCTTGAGCAGATTGGCTCTGATCCAAGAGGCCACTTTAGATAAGCAAGCACTCATTGGGGCTATGTTGGGGAAAGTAAGATGGATGTGATAAGTGAGAAAAATGTCATCTGCATAGTAGTAGGCAGTAATTCCAGAATCCTGTACAGTATTTATGCTAGCAAGAGGTACAATGAGGATATTAGAAAGAAGAGGGGCAAGAACAGAACCCTGCAGAACACAACAGGTGAGAAGATGGGAATTAGAAGTGGAAGAACAACAGGTAACTGAGAAGGAAAGATCAGTTAAGAAAAAAGGGAACCAGGAGAGAACAGGTTCTCAGAGACCCAAATTATAGAGGCAAGAAAAGAGAACAGAGTGATCTACCAGGTCGAAAGCAGAAGATAAGGCTAAAGAAACCGCACAAGTGATATTGCCTTGAACAAAAGTGTTATGGATATCACTAAGTAGAACAGTCAGGATAGTCTCTATACTATGGCCAGGGCAAAAGCCAGATTGTTTGGGGTGCAACACATTTGAATTGGCCAGATGAGTGGATAGTTTTATGAAAACAAGTTTTTCAAGAATCTTAGAGAGGAAGGTGAGATTGGAAATGAGACAGTAGTAGTTTGACAAAGATGCCCTATCAAGTGAAGACTTTATCAGAATATGGCAAATTACAGCTTTTTTCTAGAGTTCAGGAATGATTCTGGAAGATAGACTGGTGTCAACAATGGATAGTGCAGTTGGAAGAAGTGAAAGAGAATCATAGAAACATAGAAACATAGAAACATGATGACAGAAAAAGACCACAAGGCCCATCTAGTCTGTCCTTCCATAACACAACTACAACAGTCCACTTTTTACCTTTAGAGATCCTCTGTGTTGGTCCCATGCTTTTTTGAATTCAGTTACTGTCCTCATCTCTACCACCTCCACTGGGAGACTATTCCACGGATCCACTACTCTTTCCGTAAAGAAATATTTCCGCATATCACTCCTGAATCTATCTCCCTTCACCCTCATCCCATGTCCCCTCGTAGCAGAACTTGCTTTCAATTGAAAGAGGCTCTCCCCCTGAACATTTATGCCACGGAGGTATTTAAACATCTTAATCATATCACCTCTATCCCGCCTTTCCTCTAAGGTGTACATATTAAGATCCTTAAGTCTGTCCTCATATGCTTTATAATGAAGCCCACTAATCATTTTAGTAGCCACCCTCTGTACCGGCTCCATCCTGTTATATCCTTTTGAAGGTGCGGTCTCCAGAATTGCACACCATACTCCAAATGAGGTCGCACCAAAGACTTATACAGAGGCATTATCACCTCCTTTTTTCTGCTAGTCATTCCTCTCCGTATGCACCCAAGCATCCTTCTAGCTTTTGCCGTCGCCTTTTCTACCTGTTTAGCTACTTTAAGATCATCAGACACAACCACGCCTAGGTCCCGCTCTTCTTTAGTGGACAAAAGTACTTCACCTCCTATACTGTATTGCTCCCTTGGATTGCTGCAGCCCAAATGCATGACCTTACATTTTTTTAACATTAAATCCCAGCTGCCAAATTCTAGACCATTCGTCAAGCTTAGCTAGATCCCTCCTCATGTTATCTTCACCTTCCTGGGTGTCTACTCTATTGCAGATTTTGGTATCATCCACAAAGAGGCAAACCTTACCCGACAAGGCAAACCTTACCCGACATCACTAGGAAGCCAACCCGAGGGTATCAGGTCGAGCATGCAAATCATTTTCCTGGAAGAGGTAAGAAGCTTGGAAAAGTTGCACACTAGTAATAGTATTGAATGCAAGCCAGAGATGAGGCAAATCAAGAGAAGTCGACAGAGAAGTAAATGGAGAGAGAGTAGCTGCATTGAGAATACTGGGCGACAAATGAGGGGTTCAGGATGGGGACAAAGAGGGCAAAGGAGAACCAGGAAGTTCACCTGAGAGGAGTTCAGTCCGAATCAGGAATTTTGCTGGAGAAGTACTGTATATGGCTAGTTGTTCGGAAGATAGGGTATCTGTCTGAGTATGGGAAGCTCTGTTGAAGAGAATATAGCTTACGTATGAGTGCAGGAGGTGGGCTTTTATTAGGGATGTGCATTTCTTTGAAACAAACTGGGAAATATCAGTGATATTTTCCACTTCTTTTTGAATCATTTTCAAATGAAAACGATACAGGAAACACTGACATTTTATCACTTCCCGTTTTTCATTAATGGTGCACACTATCACTTAATGGTATGTCCTACTGAGCAAAAGTGCACACTATGGGCCAAATAGTATGCATTATTAAGCCACACTGTGCCTCAATAGTGTACCCTATTGCTCAATAGTGCACACAGTTATTGAAATATGAAAAATGACAAAAAATGCAAAAAAATTAAAATGAAATGAACATTTTTGCACATTAAAGTCAGAAAACGAAATGAAAAACATTTTTGGTTTGCACATCCCTAGCTTTTATGGGATCTGTATGAGGGAAAGTGGTTGTGAGGTTATGGGTGTGACTGAGTGCAGTGGGATGCTGAGGGTGTGAACATGATCACAAGTGGTGCAGAGGGCCGAGGTGGGTGAGGGCTGAGTGTAGGGGATACTGTGAGTGCAAATCAGTCTCTCCCTTCTTGCCTAATCCCCTCTCCCCTTCCCTCTCACCCTGTTTCCTTATCCCCTCTATTCTCCTTTGATCTGCTTTCAGTACCTTTGTCTTTCCAGCCTCCACGGACAAAGACTGGAGCTCATGAAAGGAGTAGGAAAAGGTAGGATGGGACATCTGCTAGCAGTTTAAGCTGTGGTACCACATGTCTGAGCCAATTTTTGCTGGTGAAGGAGGAGGCAGAATCTCCACTGGCACTTCACTACACTGCCGTGGGTCCACCTAAATCTTCAGAGGGCAGAGAAAGAAATCCTCTACTGACTCCTGTAGTCATGCCCCGGCCCCACTGTGATTTTTATATGCCCTGGCTGACCATGCACACTCAACAAATATATATGAATGGATTGACCAGACAGACAGATGGACATAGCTTTTGCAAAATGCACCTAAACCTGACAGACCTGATATTAAAAGTGGTGAACCTAGTTAACAGACCTGCTAACTGCATTAAATCTCAGCCGCCAAATTCGAAACCATTCTTCAAGCTTAGTTAGATCACTCCAATATACTCCTTCCTTGGTGTCTACTCTATTGCAGATTTTGGTATCATATCTGCAAAGAGGTAAACCTTACTCAACAGCCCTTCCGCAATATCACTAACAAAAAAAGAATTGGACTAAGGACAGATCCTTGTTTGTAAACCACTATGACGCCAATTCCACTGGGCTAAATAGTGGTATAATAAATATCCATGAATAAATGTATTTATTTTATTTATTTGACTGCGTTTTTATACCACTTTTCACTGGGGCAAAGCAGTGTACATTACAACAACTGAGTTTTACATATAAAACTCAGTTTATGCATCCCTGTGCATAAATAAAGTCAATGATGCCTTAGAGGCACATTTCATAATGGGACATCCAAGTGCACTCTGGGAAGTCAAAGCCATGAATAGTGGGGATGGAAGTCCATCCCCGCTATTCATGGCCCCACCGCTGGCGTCTAACTTCCCTGCCGGTTGTACGGGGAAGTTAGATGGGGCGGGAAAGGGGTGGATCAGGGGTGGAGTTAGGGCAGGCGGTGGGTGGTCGCCAGCCTTGAACATACAAGGCTAATTCTAATGTCGGCCCTGTACGTCCTGGGCTGGCAACCTGTATGGGGAAGTTATTCTACCTTCATGGATTGGCGGGCCTGGGGCATGGATTTATTTATTTATTTATTTAAAGGGTATTTATATCCCACCTTATCCTTCAATCAAGGAGGTGTACACAGCAAACAATCAATTTTAATTGCCATTTGTGTTCTCATGTATTCTTATACTGTACAGTGAATGTGTGTGAGTGTAGGTAGATTGACTGGGGTGTGCTATTTACAGCATAAGCTTTATACAGTGTTATGAGCAATGAGCATGCGGGTAAGTCATTAGTCCGGCGTTGGTGATCCCATTATGTGCTCAGGCCATAGTGCTCCAAAAAGAGCAAAGTCTTTGGTTGCTTTCAAAAGTCCTTAGTGTCATCTGTTGATCGAAGTTCATCAGGGAGTGCGTTCCACATTATAGGTACCGCCATTGATAGTGCTCTTCGTGCAGTAAACTTGCATGCCTTTGTGTAGTCTTTTGGAGTGTTGATTGTGTCTGATGTGGCTCTCCTCCTAGGTCTTGTGCTGGTGTCGGGTTGTATGAGAGGTTGAAGGCTGAGTGCTGAGCTCCTGTGTTTGATTCTGAATATGTTTAGGATTGTCTTGTATTTAATGCGGGAGCTGACTGGGAGCCAGTGGAGGTCTTTTAGTATGGGGGTGATGTGGTCTTGTTTTGATGATCCGGATATTATTCATGCCGCCCTGTTTTGGGCCATTTATAGTGGTTTGAGTGACTGTTTAGACATACTGATATAGATCGGGTTGCAGAAGTCAAGGATGGGAGTTATTAGGGCTTGACAGACTGTGCGGAAATGATCTTGCGTGAGGAGGGGCTTGAGGCGTCTGATTATTCTCATCTTGAAGTATGCGTTTTTGGTGGTCCTGCTGATGTGTGACTGTAGGTTTAGCTCCCTGTCAAGCATCACGCCGAGGTATTTCACTTCCTGTTTTAAAAGTATTGTTGTATTGTTGACATTGATTGAGGGTGGAGGGATGAACCTGGTGTTTCGTGTGATGAGAAGTGCTTCTGTCTTGTTCTAGTTTATGGTCAGGTTGTTGTCTTGAAGCCAGTTGGACATGTGGTTGAGGCAGTCTATTATTTTGGTGTAGTCAGGGTTGTCGAGGTTGACTGGGGTGTATATCATGATGTCGTCTGCATAGATTGTGTAATGTATCTTGTGTTCTTTCATGATGTTGCAAATCAGTTGAATATAGAGGTTGAATAGTAGTGTGGATAGGGCGGAGCCTTATGGTACCCCTTGCTTGATCTTTGTGGGTCGTGAGGTGTTGGAACCAATCTTAACCTGGAACTGTCTGTCTGTTAGGTAAGAGTGGAACCATCTTAGGGTGGTGCCATTTATTCCAACGCTATATAGTCTGGTTAGGAGGATTCTGTGGTCCACTGTGTCGAACGCAGCTGAGATGTCTAGGAAGATCATTAGTGTTCCTTTTTTGTGGTTGTCAACTATTTGTATTATGTCGTTGAATAGATATAACAGGAGTGTTTCGACTCCGTGGTTTGGGCGGAAGCCATGCTGGTGTATGTCCAGTGGGGCATGTGTGTCGATATGGTCCTGGAGTTGGCGTTGTACAGCTTTTTCTATAATCTTTGCCAGTAGAGGTATGCTGGAGATGGGTCTGTAAGCTGCTGGGTTGCTCTTGTCTAATGTGGATTTCTTTGGGATCGGTCTTATAGTAGCTAGCTTCAGCTGGTCTGGCATGGTTCCTTGTGCCAGTAAGTTGTGTACTATGTTGTGTATGGTGTGGATGAAGCTTTCCTTTGTTGCCTTAATCCATATTACCGGGCATGGGTCTGTTGGTGCGGTGCTTGTGTTGAGCGCGGTGATGATGTCTGAAAGCTGTCTTGTAGATGGGGTGTTGAATTTATCCCATGCTTTGGTGGGTTTGGTTGGGTTGGCGGTTCCATTTGTCGTTTGTTGTGGTGTAGAGTCCAGTTTTTCTTGTAGGTGATCTGCGAAGGCTTGTGGGTCTATCTGCATGTCTTTTTCAGGATTGGGTTCATTGGTTAGGTTTTTTTACTATTTAGAATAGTTCCCTTGGTTTGTTGTTGGCTTTTAGAATGATGTTTGTGTGGTGTTCCCTTTTTGTCTGGTTAATGAGTTCATTGTATTTCCTTTGCTTCGTTAGGTATAGTGCCTGGATGGTGGGAGATTTGGAGCGTCTCCAGCGGTGTTCTAGCTTTCTTAGATCTCTTTTTGCGTTGTGTATGTCTTTTGAGTACAATGGGGTATGCTGTCTTTTGGTGTTGGATGCTTTCCTTGCTTTGTGTTCATTGGCTTTGGCTGCAGCATTGATGATACTGTTCCATTTGCTTACTTGCTCATCTAGATCCTCTGTTTCAGGGTCCAGGTAGGGTAGTGTGTCCTGGAGGAACTTGTCCTTGTCAAAGTTTTGAATCTTCTTTGCACGGGTGGTGAGTCTTGTGGCTTGTTGTATCTCTCACCTTGTGATATGATTTCTATTTTAATTCTGTAGTGGTCTGACCAAGGTACCGGAGTAACTGTGGGTGTTGAGATGCCACCTCTGTCTAGTAGGTAGTTGGGGGTGAATATGAGGTCTGGTGACGATCTGTGTCTGTGTGTCGGAGTGTTTATCAGTTGAGTGTATTGTAAGGAGTCCATAGCTTGTAAGAAGGTTTCTTTGTCCTTGCTGGTGGCAGATCTGAGGTTGAAGTCTCCCAGTAGTAGTAGTGACTTGTGGTTTGTGTTGACTGTGCAGACAGCCTCTAGTGTGGAGGCTAGTTCATCTGTTGGAGCATGGGGAGCTCTGTAGATGAGGCAGAGGGCCATCTGTTTGTTTTCTACAATGATTGTGTTGCATTGGTCTGAGTTTGGGGAGCTTTGGGGTTTAAGTTTTAGGGTGTTCTTTGCGATGATCAAAATCCCACCTCCTCTCCTGTGTGTGCGTGGGCTGTTGAATGCTATGTATGCAGGGGGGACTAATTGATTGAGGAGTACGTTGTCAGTGGGGGTGAGCCATGTTTTGGTGATGCAGAGGATATCGGGTTGTTGATCTTCTATGTGGTCTGTGAGCGTGTTTATTTTGTTTCTTATTGATCTGGTGTTGATGAGCTCTATGGAGGTGGTGTTTGGAGTGTTTGCTGTTCTGGGGTCTTTTTTTATGTTTGTGTGTGAGTTGGGCTTGTGGTTTGATTGTTTGTTGTGTTTGTCTTTCTTGAGTGTGCTCCAAGTTGTGTGCTGTGGAGGGGTGTAGGTGGGCATGGTTGTTGATAGCCATAGGGTGTTAGTGGGTGGGTAGTGATTGGCTGTGTGCTGTGGGATGAGTTGGGTTAGGAGGAGGCATATCGGCAGGTATATGGTTGTGACCATGTTGAGTTTGGGTGGACTTACTTAAGATATTGTAGCTTTAGGCTTTTTCTTTTTGCTGATAGATTCCTCTCCTGGTGTTTGATGCTGTCAATCTCCTGTTGGGCCTTCTTTTTTGTTTTGGGGTTGTGGTTGTATTGTGGCTGCTCCTGTGGCCATACCTAAGGGCCACGCACCCGATGGCGCTCTGTTTTAAATCCTAGCTGACTGCCCCGATTGGGCAGCTCAGCCTGCTGTGTGGGGCGGAGCTTTGGTCCTGGCAGCTCGATCCCTCCCGGGAGAGCTGCATGCGGGATGGTGTTATCACTGGAGGGAGTCCCGGGGGGATGGGGCAGGGGGGGGGCTGAGAACATTCCCCACAGCTCGATCCTGGCCTTAGGAGGCCAGATAGGGGGTCAGGCTGCAGGGAAATCAGTTCTGCAGCCGACAGCCAGGGATTGTGATTTTACAAAGGAGCACAGTGTCATGGCAACTGGATGCCATGGTGCCGTGGCTCCATTGTAAAGCCCTGACTGAGTTAATCAGGTATTTCCTATATGTGTAGGCCAGGCTGAATTGCAGTCCTGGCCTGCACGAACAGGACTATTTACAATTCTGGTTCCGCGGGGCTAGACGTGCCCTGTGGGATCAGAATCACGACGCCCTCTGTACGTCCGATTCAGACCAGGCATACAGAGGGCTTGGATGTCAGGGACAGAATGAGCCTGAGAACATCTGAAAATAAAAGCAGGCATTTGCAAGTTCAGGCACGATTTTGGAAATGTGGACGTGCCCAATATGCACTTCTATCAAACGTCTATATAGACGTTCCCAGCACAGCATTTCAGAACCAAGACATATAATAGCATAATAGAAGAGAAGAGTGGTCAGGGTTCAAATCCCAGTGTGGGCCTTTGTGATCTAAGGCTAAGCACTTAATTCACCATCTTCTCTACACTCTCTGGATGTTTCAAGGTGAAAACAAGCACTTTTCTGATGCCTATTCACGCCTGGAGAAGGTATAAACATTGACTCGCCTAGAAACATCTCTGACATTTCTGAGATCAAAACGGGGATGTGCAAGTACATTGCCACCACTGTTCCCTCTAAGCTGTGCCCGTGTGCGAGCGCACACACCTCACCGAGCGAGCGCACATACTTTACAACAGAGCGCACACACCTCGCCGAGCGAGCGCACATACTTTACAACAGAGCGCACATACTTTACAACAGAGCGCACACACCTCGCCGAGCGAGCGCACATACTTTACAACAGAGCGCACACACTTTACAACAGAGCGCACACATCTCGCCGAGCGAGCGCACATACTTTACAACAGAGCGCACACACCTCGCCGAGCGAGCGCACATACTTTACAACAGAGCGCACATACTTTACAACAGAGTGCACACACCTCGCCGAGCGAGCGCACATACTTTATAACAGAGCGCACATACTTTACAACAGAGTGCACATATTTTACAACGGAGCGCACACACCTCGCCGAGCGAGCGCACATACTTTACAACGGAGCGCACATACTTTACAACAGAGCGCACATATTTTACAACGGAGCGCACACACCTCGCCGAGCGAGCGCACATACTTTACAACAGAGCGCACACACCTCGCCGAGCGAGCGCACATACTTTACAACGGAGCGCACACACCTCGCCGAGCGAGCGCACATACTTTACAACGGAGCGCACATACTTTACAACAGAGCGCACATATTTTACAACGGAGCGCACACACCTCGCCGAGCGAGCGCACATACTTTACAACAGAGCGCACATACTTTACAACAGAGCGCACACACCTCGCCGAGCGAGCGCACATACTTTACAACAGAGCGCACACACCTCGCCGAGCGAGCGCACATACTTTACAACAGAGCACACATACTTTACAACAGAGCGCACACACCTCGCCGAGCGAGCGCACATACTTTACAACAGAGCGCACACACCTCGCCGAGCGAGCGCACATACTTTACAACGGAGCGCACATACTTTACAACGGAGCGCACACACCTCGCCGAGCGAGCGCACATACTTTACAACGGAGCGCACAAAAATTAAGGTTCTGATTCTGATAGAAAACGACACAGACGTCTTAAAATTTAAAAGTTGTGATTGTAATTAGTAGAAATTTTCCACTTCATTTAGTAATCATCTATTTTCATTTAATTTGATTAAAATCAATGTGGTGTACATACTGTATTCTGACGTGTAGTCAAATTTTAAGTATATAACTCCGAGTGTCATTATGTGGCGCACAAAAATTTAACCTTCCTTCAAAAGCTGCACAGCTGATATTTTATGCGCACACAGCCTACAGAGAATTAGAGGGAACATTGATTGCCACTCCCTGGACACACCGTCTCCACATCCCTGTGCCTACTTGGATGACCTCGCACAGGCGACATCTGTGAACGTTATTTGTGCAATGGCTACAGAGACGCTTTGATGCTTACGTATGGGCGGTATATTAAAAGCTGAATAAAGGTAAAGACAAAGACGTGTCTGTGATTTTAACATCTACGTGCACATCTTCAGATGTCTAAATCATGATTAAAATGACCCTCATGGACTGAGGCTCTGTGAGGCTGCAGTATTCAGGAAATGAAACATAGAAATGTAATGGCAGATAAAGATCATATGGTCTATCCAGTCTGTCCTTCCATACCAACTACTACAGTCCCTTTTTTTCCTTTAGAGATCTTTTGTGTTTGACCGATGCTTTCTTGAATTCAGATACAGTTTCTGTCTCTATTAACTCCACTGGGAGACTTTTCCGTGCATCTACCACTCTTTCTGTAAAGAAATATTTCCGTATATTAGTCCTATCCCCTTTCACCTTTATCGCATGCCCCCTCATTGCAGAGCTTTCTTTCAATTTAAAGAGACTCTCCCCCTACGCATTTATGCCATGGAGGTATTTAAACATCTCCATCATATCTCCCCTCTCCCATCTTTCCTCCAAAGTATACATATTGAAATCTTTTAGTCTGTCCCCATATGCCTTACAATGAAGCCCACTGACCATTTTGGTAGCTACCCTCTGCACCGACTCCATCCTGTTTATATTTAGGGGTTCTCAATGCAAAAAAAGGGCCAATTCTCAGCATAGCAAATCCAGCTCAAAACAGTCATGGTACAAGGTGTGCCTGTAAAAAATTGAGGTTGTCACTAAAATCTAGCAAGACTCTTGGGAATAAAAAAATTAAAAAAAAAACATTTTTGTGAACTGGCAGCCCTCAGATAAAGAAAGACAGACAAGCTGAAAAAGAGAAAAGTAAGATCTGAAGTAAATAGATAGATACCCTGTGCAGTTAAAATCAAAGTCGAAGAGTATTAAAGTAATAAAGCCCCACTGAGAAAAAAGTAATGACCACTCTTTATATGTTAATATTTTATGCTAGAAGACATACATTTATCCACGTAGTTATAACAATGATCTGTTGTAGTCTGCATAATTTATCTTGATTAAGCATGGTAATAGACTACAATAAAACAAACCGTAAATTACTTGTGCCTGTTAGGGAAACACATGAGTAATTACTTAAACAGAAATCAATTTTAGGTGTTCCTTTATTTCGCTTTATGGTCTAGAAATTCCTTTATTTTCAAGCTCTTAAGTATGCACTGATTCATTCCAGCACTGAACGATCCCTCCAGAGGAGATACAAAGGTCTCAACTTTGGAATACGAATTATTCCTGGGGAATTTTATTCTCAGTATTCACGCTGTTTAAATGAAAAAAAATCTACATTTCACTCAATAATATTTATCAGGCTCCTGCTAATCTCATTAATACATTACAATGCTAATCGGTTAGGACTCAATTCATCAGATAAAATAAGGTTATTTCTTGCCACTCTGGGACATGAAAATTAAGTTTGAAGTTTTTAAATAATCTACTCATTATTTTAATATTACCCTTCTGTACACAGTATACTTCCTCTGGTCAGACGATAAAAGCTGCTTGTTTGGCTTACTTAACTGCTAAAAGGAATGCTACAAACTATGGATATTCAGTTCATTAAAGCACCTTAAAGGTTTTAGGGTCCCTGTTATTAAAGTGCACTTTGGGACCGCGTAACTACTATTGCATGCTAAAACGCTGTTAATTGCCCATCATGTGACGGAATGAGGAATGGGTGGGGTAGGAGCGGAGTGAAGGCTTCGACAGCACATCTCAGTTAACACAGGGGCACCTATCACACGCTCCTTTTCAGTGTGGCAGTCAGCACGGGTGCACTTAATATTACCTCTACGTGTGGCATTAGGTGCAGCTGCATTAACTGCAAATACTGCTGCTGCGCATGAGAGCACAGTCCTGTGCAGTAACTGCCGGGGATGCTGCGTGCTCCCCCAACGCCCACATGTTATGTTGTGCTTTCAACGCGCAGTAAGCTCAGACTCTTGCCGGTGCTGTAGAAAGGGCCCCTTAGTGCGCACGCAATCAAATGAATTCACATTGACCTATGAACTGCAACACATATAACTGATCTGTGCACATTAAAAAGTCCCAATATGTGTTTAAAAGTGTAATTAAGATGACTATATGAAACAGACTGAAAAAAATGCCCACAAATCAGGAAAAAAAAAGAGTAAACCGAGCTGATTTTGAAGAGCACGGTATAGAAAAGACTTTAAATAAATAAATAAATAAACAAACAAACAAACTGCAAGAAGTAACCCAAACGTTTTGGCTGTGCCCTACTGCAAATATTGGATGCTTTTGTGTGTCCACAACACACGTTTCTCATGATCCTATTTTACAATGGTAGATTATGCAAATTGGGTGTTATTCTGAGACATGAATAGCAGGGATGTGCAAGGAAGTTAGTCGGGGGCAGGGAAGAGGCAGCTTGGGGGCGGAGAGTGGACGGTCGCCAGCCCTGGACGTACAGGGCTGATTCTAATGTCAGCCCTGTACGTCCAGGGCTGGGGAAGTTATTCCACCTCCGAGGTCATGGTTTTTTCGCGGCCTGGGGTGCGGAAGGGGCCGGGGGGGGGGGGGGGTTATTCCTCAAAGCCCGAACCTGGCCTTAGGAGGTCAGATCGGGGGTTGGGCTGTGAGGAATAAAGTTTCATTTCTGGTGGCCAGCATTGCAGTATTTAAATGGAGCCGTGGTGCCATGACACCATAGCTCCATTTAAATGCCTGACTGAGCTATCCGGGCAGTGCCTGTACGTGCAGGCTCAGACTGGATGTACAAGGGTCTGTGGGTGTGGGACAGAATCAGTCCCATTGTGTGTATATAACCAAGATGGAATGCAATTCTTTAAGTCCAAAAAAACAAATATAAATTGCCTGTAAAGATTGGGTTGTGCCAAAATTAAAAACATAGGGATTACCAGTACCACATCAGACTTGGCTACAGAAGTGATTTTAGAATGGTTAGGTGCTATTTACACATGCAAAATTCAACTGACTCTGATTGGAATATCAGAGACATGGTGGAAGGAGGACAACCAGTGGGACACTGTGATACCTGGGTACAAACTATATCATAATGATAGAACTGATCAAATTGGTGGAGGGCTTGCACTCTATGTTAGAGAGGGCATTGAGTCAGAAAGGATTAAAGTTTTGCAGGAAACAAAATTTGCTGTAGAAACTCTATGGATTGAAATTCCATGTAAAAAGGGGAAGGCGATGGCGGTGGGGGTGTACTATCGACCGCCTGGCCAGAATGAACAAATGGATAATGAAATGCTCAAAGAAATCAAGGAAGCTAACAAAAGTTACAGCACGGTAATAATAACACAGGTACACTACCAAAAAACTGCCTCCAGTTTTGCAACTGATTCCTATAGATTTTGGGGTGCTGAATCCAGGAAAAATAGCCAAAATGTTCCATCACGTCACGTTTTCTTGCAAAATTAGATTTCTTACCCATATAAGGAATGTTCACATAATTTCTTTTTAGCCGATTGCAGTTTATTTTCTTGGCCCAAAATAGAGGTTGTAATGGTTAACTAACTAGAAACACTCCCTCATGATATTTTAAAGTGTTTTGTATTCATTTTATACATTAACAGGACAATTGGGAGGCGGGGGGCTAAATCCAGTACTCGCGCTGGCGCATGTTCTTTCCTGTTCGCCTCGCCTCGTTCACTCGCTCAAACACGGTGGTTGCGACATGAACGTTCCTGTCAAATTTCAGTTTCTTGCAAGTTCATTATTACCTTTTGTTTGCATTTATTAAAAAAGTATATTTCGCCTATTTCGGTTTGAAGTTAGGCGATCAAGACAAACCGTGGGCTCCTCACAAAGTGTGCAAGACATGTGAGGAAGATCTACGCTTATGGATGAAAGGTAAAAAACAAGCATTTCGTTTCGGAATACCTATGATGTGGCGTGAACAAAGAGACCACAGCAGTGACTGCTATTTTTGCTCTTGCATTGTGAAGGGATACAACTTAAAAATAAGAACGTAATAAGTTACCCCAACCTTCCCTCAGCAATTAGGCCTATGCCTCATAGCAACGAAGTACCTGTGCCTGAACCACCAAAATCTTTGGATCATATTTGTGTGGACGGTTCTGATCATGATGAGACTCATCAGATGGCTTTTCCCGATGAGTCCAGTACTTCCGAGTTTGAAACTGAACCAGATCCGAAACCTGAACTTTTCTCTCAAGCTGAATTGAATGATTTAGTCTGGGATTTAGGACTCCAAAAAGATGCTGCCCAACTGCTAGGTTCTCGGCTTAAACAGAAAAATCTATTGTCACCAGGAACAACTTTTTATTGGTACCGCAACCGCGAGACACAATTTTTGAAGTATTTCAGCAAAGAGGAAGATTTGGTATTTTGCAACGATATATACGGAGTGATGGAAAAGTTTAAACTCAAGTATGATCCTGCTGAATGGCGGCTGTTCATTGATTCGTCAAAAGACAGCATAAAAGGTGTTCTTCTTCATAATGGCAACACATTTGCTTCAGTTCCTATTGCTCACTCTGTTATTCTCCAAGAAAAATACGAGAATTTGGCCCTGATTCTTCAGAAGATTCGTTATGATGAGCATAAGTGGATGATTTGTGGAGACTTTAAAATTCTATCCATGCTATTAGGACAGCAATCCGGTTTCACCAAATATCCCTGCTTCCTTTGCTTGTGGGATAGCCGGGCCCGCGACCTACACTGGGGGAAAAAAGACTGGCCAATTCGGGAGTATTTGAGACCCGGTGAGAAAAATGTTCTTCATGAGAGCTTGGTACCTCGTGATAAAATTCTATTACCACCTCTCCACATTAAGTTGGGTCTCATTAAGCAATTCATCAAGTCCCTTCCAAAAGATGGTGAGTGCTTTCGGTACCTTTGCTCAAAGTTCCCCCGATTTTCTGAAGCAAAGCTAAAGGAAGGAGTGTTTGTTGGCCCTGATATAAGGAAACTCATTTCAGATGGAGCATTCGCTGAAACAATGTCTGAGAAGGAAAAAGAAGCCTGGGATTCCTTCAAGGATGTTGTTCTCAAATTCTTGGGGAACAGGCGGGATGAGAACTATAAGGATATTGTTGCCAGGATGCTCAATGCCTTCAAAGAACAAGGCTGTAACATGAGCCTGAAAGTCCATTTCTTGCACTCCCATGTGAACTACTTTCCCGAAAACTTGGGGGCGTACAGTGAAGAACAAGGTGAAAGGTTTCACCAGGACATCAAGGACGCAGAGAGAAGGTACCAAGGAAGATGGAACACCACTTTGATGGCTGATTTCTGCTGGTTGCTGCTGCGGGAAACCCCAGATGAAAAATACGCCAAGCAGCGCACCAAGAGAAGCATTCGGGGGAAGAAGAAACGGGCTCACCAGGAGATTGATTGACCCAAGAATGACTTTAAAATCTAAACTGTGTTGACAAATATCGTGTTTTTACTAAACTTTGAAATAAAAATTTGCTAGTTATTACCACAGTGTCGGATCTCATTTATTAGAATTTTATTTTCACACCATCGGGTGTTTGTCTTCATGTATTGCAATGGTGCGGTTTGCGTTTTCTATTCTTACATACATACCTGTACAACATTTTTTGCACATTTCTTTGCTTTGCTTTGTGTCTAACCTCGCTCTTATATGCTCAATGTTTGTGCACATGTATGTGGCTGTTTTAAGTGCAGACAATTTTGCTACCATCACAGTGTGTTTTGTTGACATTACTCTATTCTTATGTGCTGCCTTGTTACAATTTTCTTTATTCTTATTTGAATAACTACTAAACAATTAGTATAAAGAATTCATCCAAGAAACTTTTATCTCGATTGCACTCAATCTGAAACGTTCACCTCAAACTGCTAAGCCAAAGTAGCAAAAAATCTGTACGTGATGGAGCAAATTGGTTACCAGATTTGGATTCAGCGCACCAAAAAACGTAAAAATCAATCGAAACATTAGAGGCAGTTTAAAAAAATTTTTTTTTGTGTACCTGTGTAATGGGCGATTTCAATTACCCCGGTATTGACTGGGTCAGTGTCACGGCAGTACATGCTAGGGAGATAAAGTTCCTAGATGACATAAATGACTGCTTCTTGGAGCAGCTGGTTCATGAACTGACCAGAGGAGAAGCCATATTAGACCTAGTCCTTAGTGGAACACCAGATCTAGTGCAAGAGATAAGGGTGTTGGGGCCACTTGGCAATAGTGATCATAGCATGATCGCCTTTGATTTAATTAGTGGAGGAGGGATAGTAAGGAAATCCACAGTACTACCTTTTAACTTTCGAAAGGGAGACTATGATAAAATGAGGAAAATAGTTAGGAAAAAACTAAAAGGAGCAGTTGCAAAGGTTAAAGACTTACATCAAGCTTGGCTGTTGTTGAAAAATACTATCTTGAAAGCCCAGACTAGCTGTATTCCACGCTTTAAGAAAAGTGGAAGTCCAAAAAACTGCGAGCATGGTTTAAAGGTGAGGTCAGAGAGGCTGTTGTTGCCAAGAAAACATCTTCCAAGAAATGGAAAAAAGAGCCAAACGATGAAACCTGGAAACAGCACAAGTACTGGCAGGTCAAATGCAAGGCATTGATAAAGAAGGCAAAGAGAGAATTTGAGAAGAAGCTTGCTGCGGAAGCAAAAACGCGAAATAAAGATTTTTTCAAGTACATTCGTAGCAAAAAACTTGTGAGATAGTCAGTTGGACCATTAGATGATAGAGGAGTTAAAGGGGCACTAAGAGGCGACAAGGCGATAACGGAGAGACTGAATGAATTCTTTACTGAGGAAGATGTAGGGATGTTACCCATGACTGAAGTGGTATTTAAAGGTGCAGAAGAATTGAAGGAAATATCGATACATCGGGAAGATGTATTACAACTATTTGATAAACTGAAGATTAGCAAATCACCTGGGCCGGGTGGTATACATCCAAGGGTGTTGAAAGAACTGAAATATGAGATTGTAGACCTGCTATTAGTAATCTGTGAACTGTCATTAAAATCATCTCTAATACCTGAAGATTGGAGGATCGCCAGTGTAACACCAATTTTTAAAAAGGGTTCGAGGGGTGATCCGGGAAACTACAGACCGGTGAGCCTCACGTCAGTACCGGGAAAAATGGTAGAAACCATCATAAAGAATAAAATTACTCAGCATGTAGATAGTCATGGCCTAATGGGAAACAGCCAACATGGCTTTAGACAAGGAAGATCTTGTCTTACTAATCTGTTATGTTTTTTTGAAAGTGTGAATAAACAGGTGGACAAAGGTGAGTCCATTGATATAGTGTATCTGGACTTTCAGAAAGCCTTTGACAAGGTCCCTCATCAGAGACTTTTGGCAAAACTAAAGAGTCATGGGATAGGAGGCAGTGTACTACTGTGGATCAGGAACTGGTTAAAAGATAGAAAGCAGAGGGTTGGGCTAAATGGCCAAGTTTCCCAATGGAGAAAGGTGAATAGTGGTGTACCCCAGGGATCTGTGCTGGGTCTGCTGCTTTTTGACATATTCATAAATGACCTGGAAAGTGGAATAACGAGTGAGGTTATCAAATTTGCAGATGTCACAAAACTATTTAAAGTTGTTAAAACCCAAGAGGATTGTGGAGAATTGCAAGAGGATCTTGATAAATTGGAAGACTGGGCATCAAAATGGCAGATGAAATTTAATGTGGACAAGTGCAAAGTTATGCACCTAGGGAAGAACAACCCAAACTATGGTTACACGATGCAAGGTTCCACATTAGGAACCACCACCCAGGAAAAAGATTTAGGCGTCATTGTGGATAACATGTTAAAACCCTCGGCCCAGTGTGCAGCGGCAGCCAAGAGAGCAAATAGAATGCTAGGTATCATAAGGAAAGGAATGGAAAATAAAACAAAAGATATTATAATGCCTCTATATCGTTCCATGGTGAGACCGCACCTTGAATACTGTGTGCAATTCTGGTCGTCGTATCTTAAAAAGGATATAGCGTTATTAGAAAAGGTTCAGAGAAGAGCCACCAAAATGGTAAAGGGGATGGAAGGATACTCCTATGAAGAAAGGCTAAAAAGGTTAGGGCTCTTTAACCTGGAAAAGAGACGGCTGAGGGGAGATATGATAGAAGTCTATAAATTAATGAACGGAGTGGAACGGGTAAACGTAGATCGACTGTTTACGTTATCAGAATATAGGAAGACTAGGGGACATGCAATGAAGCTACAGGGTAAACTATTTAAGACTAATAAAAGAAAATATTTTTTCACTCAACGTGTAATCAAACTCTGGAATTTGTTACCGGAGGATGTAGTAAAGGCTGTTAGTGTAGCTGGGTTTAAAAAAGGTTTGGACAAGTTCCTGGAGGAAAGGTTCATAAACCATTATTAAGAAGGGACCCAGGATATCAATACTTGACCTAGTACAAGCATTGCAGAACCTGTGTCTTTTGGGGAAACTGCTAGGTACGTATGACCTAGATTGGCCACTGTTGGAAACAGGATACTGGGCTTGATGGACCTTGGTCTGACCCACTATGGCATATCTTATATTCTTATGTTCTTAACTTTTTATTTTTTTTATAGAAAATTTGGCATTTGCATGTGTAAACCCACAGCATGCACAAATTTCAAGAGGGCAAGTTCTGGGTGTGATTTGGTTAGGCCTGAAAATTATACATATGTTTCTTATATTACAACGGCAATGCATCAATACCTCAAATCATTTTCCCTTATATCTAAGAGCTTTTTTGGACCTGGGATTTGGAGGCATGATTGAGGGGAGCAATTGTGCTTACCTCTATGGCATTTACAACCACCTACAAAATAGGAGTTGGGGACATGGATTCTTAACTGGTTCCCCTGGGACATGCAGGTTTTAAAATCTGCTACTTACTTTCGGAACTACAGCATGAAGTGTTGGACTAGCCTAGTGGGTAGAGTTGTCGGCTGCAAACCAGCGAAGCTGGTGTTCATAGTCCACTGATGCCCCTTCTAACATTGGGCAAGTTACTTAACCCTCCATTGCCTCAGCTGCAAACTTAGATTGTTAAGCCCTCTGGGGACAGGGAAATATCTACTGTATCTGAATGTAATTCACATTGAGCTACTTCTGAAAAGGGTGTGAGCTAAATCCAAAATTCCCTTCCCTAAATGCAGGTTATGAAATCTTATCACTCATATGGGAGTCACATGTAAAGAGCCCTGAGTGATATTGCTCTTTTTCAAATGTACTTTTGTAAAATGACTGTTTCCTGTAGATAAAATGGGGGTTGTCATAATAAGTAATATAACCTCCTCCCTGTTATTAGATGAAGTAATCAGAGATATATCTAGGCAATAAACAGCTTAGCACATTGTACAATTCTTATATTAGCTTTATTATGGTGTACAGTATAACTCAACGGGGCATGCTTATCAAAGCATTCACTGATAGCACGTGGGTGGGCTGCAAAACCATCATGGCGGCATGTCCCAACTTCAGGAAGCGTCTGCGCTTGGCTCCCTTCTGTTGGCGCATTGCTAATGCATGGCACCGCAGAACCTGGCACACAAGTGCACCTAACACCACCCGTTGAGGTAGCAGTACGTGCATGCATGCCAGCGCCAATGATTGCGGCTATTGAATGCATCCACAATGTGCCATCAAAGTCCATGTTCCACCTCAACCCACCCTGCCTCTACCCAATCACACACTAACCTCTTAGCCCAGGAGTTTTAGTACTGGGCTCCATGTTAGCTTTTAGCATAGCACATTTACTGCATGCTAAACCCCACGCTAACGGCCAGCGTGCTTTATAAACATAATAATCTTGATGTAAACAATAAAGACGACATGTTTAAATTTCAAGCAAGCAGTTACTTGTTATGAGAGAAATTTGCTTGTGCAAGCAATAAAGATCCCTGTCTCGCTCTCTCTCTCTGGTCCTTCTCACTGAATAATATTACACAGGCAGTCTATAACTTTCCCCTTTTTAAAGAAAGAATGACAGCCTGACCGGCCCAAGAAGGCTGAGGGATTAATCAAGTGCAATAGGATTGAAGATTATAGAAAACCAAAGGCATGGGAAAAACATGTATTGCATGGCAGATACGACCCTCCCCCTCCCCACTCAAAAAAAAAAAGACAAGGAGAAAGCATCCTTCACAGCGCTGCCCATTCCGCCCTAGCAAACTTACTGGCAGACTAGATGAACTATATCCATCTTTATCTGCCGTCATCCACTCTGTTAACATGAACTATATATAGGGTCCCTTTTACTAAAGTGTGGTAGGTTTTTAGACTTAGTGTGCGTTTGGCACAAAAACTAACGTGTTAAGTGCAAAGCCTCCTACGGTAACTGTCGGATGTGTGACAATCATGTTCCTGTGGAGGCATACCGTAACGCAAGGCTCTATTACTGCAGGCCAACTTATCTCCGTTTATTCATGCCACATTGACAGTTAGTGCTCAATATGTCCCTCCCCCCCCCCCCACTAACTGCAATGTGCTCACCATACCCCTAAATCGCCCATTCAGCAAGCTAACATATGATTGGAAGTTCTCATGAAAACTGATCTGTGATATCTGTTACCGCAAGCCTGCAAAATCCTGCGTTATGTTCATAGTGCACTTTAGTAAGGGTCCTATAGTCTCATGTTTTTCTAGCACAGTGTCTCTAGAGAATTGCCTCCAGACATGGGTCCAGTACTTCCTCCTTGATGATGCACATCAGTCCCTAGGGATGCATGAAGAGAATGGTTTATCAGGTAGGTCAAACCATGTGCCAGTGAGCAGCTGACAGACAGAAAATGTTTCTTAACCATTTACAGGCTGAGAATTAGAGCACGCAGGCATGCATCTTAAGAGGAGACTTCTGGGTGACTTCCTGTTCCTTTGTGTATCTTTTAAACCTTCTCACCTTCCTTATCAGTGAAGTTTAAAGGGATTGTAAAGTGTCTGAAATTCATGGAATGTACCACAACTTGCTGGTGTATATTAGCAAATCAAAAGTCAATCTTTTGGAACCAATTGGATACATGGCAGAACCAGCAGATGAAAGGGAGACACAAACAAGTTATATCCATGTTAGGTTGGACCCTTATGATAGGTATAAGGTGTCTTCCAAGGTTACTGAGCCAATTCCTCAGGAAGCCTGCATCCTTTCAATGTCAAAGCTCAAACAAAGAAGCAATGTTCATCTCTGCTCAATGCAGCTTGATCTCACTATAGCATCCCAGAATCCTTATCTTCTCAGACTCTACTTTCTTTGGTCCATACAAGAGACTTCAATGCAAACTGATTGTGAAGTAGCTCGCACACTGCCTTACATAGGAGCAGCAGAAGAGCTTTTTCTTTGGGGGGTCCAAGCACTGCCCCAAGCTCCTCCCAAGCCCTGCCCCCCCTCCATCCGGGCAGAGACCCTTCCTGTTCACAGACAGGGAGGGTCTTTGCCACGATATTGGCTTTTCTTCTGCCCACGGGGGATGGGATTCCCGTGGGCAGACTGCTGCCTGTGGGCTGCAGTCATTGCAAAGACCCTTCCTGTTTACCTGTGATCCTTGTGGGCAGACAGGAAGGGTCTTTGCATTGATTGCAACCAGCAAGCAGCCCATGGGGATCCCATCCCCCGTAGGCAGAAGAAGAAGAGAAGCTGCAGTCATGACAAGGACTCATGTAGCTGCCTGCCATGCCGTGATTTTTGGTGGGGCTAGGGCCTGTGTAACCTACCCCTTTCCGATACCATTGGCCTTACGTTCCACAAAATGCAAGTGTTTTCCCCACAACCTTATTCAGATTTTTCAAAAGGTTCCATGTTCAGTGAGCCTTTTGTAAAACAGCTGCAGATTGTGAACATCCTGACCTGAATATCTCTTTCTACCTATGCAAAATTGGATGTCACATATCAGAATGTTGACAGTGCTGAGTTTTGCTAAGTGAATTTAATATCAGATGCCAGAATCTTAATGGCACATAGTAATATCCTCTTACTTTTGGCCAAATGTTATATATTTGGGACCATTCTAAACTACATGACTATCGTGTTCTTCAATCTAGATAAAATAAAAAGACCTACTGGACACCTGACACGAACCTCAGAAATGTATCAGTTATAAGTCTATCTTCTCCATACTGCTATAGGACTGAGGCAGTGGTTCTCAACCCAGTCCTCTTGGACCCCTGGTCCAGTTGGGTTTTCAGGGTGTCCACAACATTTTTCCATCTTACACTAACATATCGCTTTGTTAAGAAATTTTGGACCTGATATTCAGCGCTGGTGGCTAGCACTACTAAAGCAGCTAGTCACCGGTGCTGAACCTCAACCCTAGATATTCAATTGCAGGACGTTATCTGGCCACCGGCACTGAATATCCAGGTTGGCCACAGAACCCGGAAGCTAACCAGGCATCAGCGATATTGAGCCGTGGCCCAGTTAGCTTCTGAGGCTAAAGTAAGGTCAGCATTTGCTGTGCCTTACTTTAGCCATGTGTTACTAACCGGGTGCTGCCCTGGAATCACCCCGACCTCTCCACATGCTCACTGGTTAGCATCAGGGCGTGAAACCGCAGCTCCATGGATATTTAACGGCACTAATTGTGACAGTGCTACTGAAATTCCAGCTCAGCAGTATTTACATAATTAGCAGGTCTGCAAACCATGTAAATGCCTCGGAACATCCTCCCTTTTGTGTCCACTGTCATTCAATACCCGAGATGCCAAGCCCACTTCAATGAAATAAGAGCTGATATATCAAACTGCATTAATATTGTCTACTCTCCCTTTCCCCCAACTGAATGTGATTCAGACATTAAAGATGGTAATACATTTTTCAGCACTATGCTGCCTACAAAATTCTTCTTACTCAGGCCTGTGGCTCCCAATACAACGGGAAATATTTCTATATCTTTCACATTTTCTTGGTTTCTGACTGCATTTCTTGGTACTTCAGGATCTTCTCTTTCTCTACACAATTCACAGAATAATCGCTTGGAACCGACGCCTCTATTGTCAACGCCATTCTGGTATTTTTCTCCTTTACCATTATGTCAGGTTTCCTCGCATCCAGCTTCATCCCTCCTGTGTTGGGAAACAGGATATGGAACTTTGTCTTCTCTCCAGGGATGATTTGCAAAGCCACATAGTTGCCTGGTGAGAGCAATGCCCTGGCAGGCAGGCAGGCTGAGATGCATCCTTCATTCTCACAACTGGACCTTGAATCGGGATTTGAGATTTATAGAGTTATTCACCTCTCATCAGAACAAGCAGGTGTCTCAGTTCTATTTCAGGGCTGGGACATTCATCAAACTAGCCTCGTATGCCTTCCTCCTCCATTGGGGGAAGGGTCTTCTGAATGTGTGTCCTATTCCCTGCAAAAAAATCTCCTGAAACACAAGGAAGATGAGGGCAAATGATTCTCATTGCTCCTTATTGGCCCCTGCAACCGTGGTTTCCTCTTCTTTTTGAGCATTCCATCAGGTAATTGTTTCAACTAGGGAGTTCACCAATCCTGGCAATGCAAGATTACTGGACACTGTTGCACTCTAACAAAACCCCTTGCGCTCAGAGCTTAGATATTAAGGGGATAATGTTGTCCCCTTTGAACCAGGGCTGGCCAAACCATTAAGTAATACTAGGTTTCTGAGGGGCAGCTAAGAGCAGCCGCAGTCAAAGCAAATCAGTAGATCCCGACAGCTACAGAACTTAAAGAGCCATCAACACATTCTTTTACTGCAGGGAAAACGGGCACATACATAAATACAAAACAAAGTTTAATATTTAAAAGTCTGTTCTCCAGTTATGCATTTTTACAGGATTGTTGTGGAGAAGTGGTGTTTCAATGATCATGATTGTTGAGTTTAATTATAAAAATCTAGGGATGGGTGGGACATAAGGGTGAAGGTTTGCCTACGGAACCCAATGCCAATGTACCAGCCCTACTTTGAAATTACCAGTTGATTTCACTAATGTCCTCTTGGCTTCCTATTTCAGGTAATGGAGAGGAAGGGCTTGGGTGATGGGTTTCTGAGCTAGGTACGGGCTTTGTACCGGAATCCGAAGGCTTGTGTTAGGGTGAACGGGGCCTATTCGTCCTTCTTCTCTCAGGGGAGGGGAACACGGCAGGGATGTCCCCTCTCACCTCTTCTATTCACTCTTTCAGTAGAGCCTTTGGCTGAGCAGGTGAGGGAGCAGGCAAATTTGCGGGGTATAGTGGTAGAAAGGCAGGAACATAGGATATCATTATTTGCGGATGATATTATTTGAGTGTTACTAGACTGCAGATTTCCCTTCCAATACTTATGTGGGAGTTAGAGGAATATGGTAAGCTATCTGGGTTCACCATCAATTGGTCCAAATCAGAGATATTGAATTTGTCGGTTTCCAAGGATATGCAGGGACTGCTGCAAAGGAAGTATCCGTTCAGGTGGGCTAAGCAGACTATTCGGTACCTGGGGATTCATATGGGTAATAAGATAGAGACTCTTTTCGACCTAAACTATCCAAAATTGTTTGGACAAGTGGATAGTTTGTTGAACACATGGGGGTAAGGATATCTGTCCTGATTTGGACGTATCGCGGTAAAGATGATACTTCTGCCAAGGTTTCTATTTTTGTTTCAGGCGCTGCCAATAGCAGTGCCTTTAAAAAATTTAAAGCAACTGCAAAAGGTGGTCAATAAATTTGTTTGGCAAAATCGGAGCCCCAGGGTGGCAGTTGCCACCATTCAGAGGGCTAGGGGGGAGGGGGGCTGGGGTTGCCCAATTTTCAAAAATATTATGTAGCAGCGCAATTGAGAGCAATTTATGCGTGGCATGGGGAGGATTAGAAATATTGGGTTCGAATGGAAGAAGATTCAGTGAAGGGGGGTAGGGTTAGAGCATTTAATTTGGCAGGGAAGTAGGCCACAAGGCTCCAACCCAATGGTGTTACACACTCCGAGTGTCTGGAAACAATATCGGAAGATATTAATAAAAGGTAAACGTTATTCACAGGGGATGTCGCTGGAGGCTTGTTTTGGGGAGGGACAGGATACAGAGCGGGGGATACTTCATAGGTAGGCAATGTTGGGTCTTACGCAAATATCTCAAGTGATACAGGGGTATGGGATTTTGCTGGTGTGAGAGATTTGTATGGGCTATTGAATCAGGATAAGTACAGCTATCTTCAGATGAGCTTCTTTTTAAGGCAGCAGAGGGTGTGGCGGGATTTATGGGGCAATAGGGGTTGGTTTGAGATTACCTGCATAGGGCAAGTGGGGCAAAAAGGAGTTTTGTCAAAGATATATAAATGTATTTTATTTATTTATTTATGGTTTTCTTCTATACCGCCCCTTCCAGAGATCAAGGGCGGTTTACAGAGAACAATTGAATAACTTGAACAACTTTTACATGTAACGTCAGTTATAACTATTTACAAACAACTTTTGTGTGAAACTGTGGTGCTGACTATTTACAATTGTGGTGCTATTTACAATAACCTAAATGATTAATAGAGTGTGGAGGGTAAACTTGAGTATATGAAAAAGTGGAAGCAAGACTTAGCATTACAATGGGATGAAGAGGCCTGGGATAGGGTAATCCAAACTAACGCGGGCATCTCTATAGCTACAGAAATCCGAGAGAATGCTTATAAGGTGTTGTTTAGGTGGTACTGGACAGCGATATGAAAATGGAAGGCAGGTTTAGGTCAAACAGACAAGTGCTGGAGAGGGTGTCGGGAGACGGGTACCCTGCTTCATATGTCGTGGGAATGTAAGGTAATACAGCCCTATTGGGAATCGGTGCTGCGTATCATTCATGAGATGACGGGATATAAATTGCAAAAGACCCCCAGTTGTTTGTTTGTTGCACCAATTGGAAGAGCCTATCCCCACAGGGGAAAGGGAGCGCTGCCACATTGTATTGTGGCAGCGCGCAGTGAGATAGCAGCCCACTGGAATGGAGCACAATGTCCAAAAAGGGAGGACTTTGTAAAAAGGGTGGCAAACTTGTATTTGATGCATAAGTTGACAAGGATTCATAAAGGGAAAGGAGATAAGATCATTACACAGTGGAAAGGGGTGTGGGGACGGCTGGAGAAATGGCAAGGAGGGGAGAATGGTAGATAGGATGAAGGTCACTAGTACGGATGCTGAATGGGACTGTTATGGAGTTATTAGTATATGTTGTCACTTGATTGGGGGTGATAGAAGATAGACAGGGGAGGGGTGGGGGGAAGAGAGTGGATACAGTATTAGGAGCAGTGTGTAAAGTTGTACAGTTATGATTATGGTGTTATATATATATATATATATATCTGGAACCTATCAGTTTGGAGACAAGTGTGTAAGGTTGAGAGACTATGATGGCTATGTTGTATATTTGGAAAGCCTAAAAAAAGTTAAATGGAAAAAAAACAAACCTTTCCAGCAGTGTCTTGGGACCTCAACATGGTTTTAACTCAGCTGATGAAAGCTTCTTTAGAGCCACTGGATACCTGCGCTCTGACATTCCTGACCTAGAAGATCCTGTTTTTGGTGGTGGTAACTTCATCACACAGAGTTAGCAAGTTCCAGGCTCTAGTAGTGGATTTGCTGTTTATTAAATTTTTCAGCAACAGGATGGTGTTTCATACTCATTCTTATTGCCTTTTCTAAAGTGGTGTCGGGCTTCCACCTTAACAGGTCAATCATACTTCCAACATTTTTCCTAAGACCTCACATTCACAAAGAGGAAGCACATTATACACACTGGACTACAAAAGAGCCTTGGCCTTCTACTTGGAGTGGATTAAAGTCCACCCTGCATTTTATTTCTTTTGACCCCAATAGACTGGAGGCTGCTGTCAATAAATTCACTTTTTCAATTTGGCTGGTAGACTGCATCTCTTTTCCATTTGCCCAGACAGGTCTGATGCTTAAGGGTTATGTCACAGCTCATCACATACAAGTGATAGTTGTGTAGCTGCCACTTGGACTTCTTCAGAATCTGTCCGGGGTTTAGAATACAACTCCAGTCACTTCTAGGCCCTGTTCTTTTCTGTTCTGTGCTGCCTCATTATTTTGTAGAATCCGCTTGCCTGTTTGGCATTGTTTTCTGGCATTAGCTAGCCATTGGACTTAGAGGATCAGGCACAGCAGTGCTAGGCAAGAATTCACACACGTGCACGGTAGAAAATGTTTCTGTAAGCAGCTGGGAGAAGTTCCATTGTTGGGGCTCCATTGATAATATTACCCACTGTGTGGGGGGAGGGGGGTTCTGTCAATGATGCCACCCTTGTGTGAGGACTTATTCTGCAGTCCATGGAAAAACATTTGCTGCAGGTAAGTAACTGTGCTTTCTACAGGAGACAGTCCCATAATGTATGCACTACTTTGGAAAAATGACTGTTGCTATGTAGCTTGCATTTCAAACTCCTGAAAGTGTTTAAGCACTGTTGTCTGAAATTACACGTGTTAGCTTATCTAATTACCTTTCTCTTCACCTTAAGGGGTTAATTTAGTGGAGCATTTACAGTGCTAAAGAGGATAGCATTTGCCTTAACTTATGAAAAAGTTGAACTAATCGACTATAACACTACATTAATCAGTTTAGCCTCTATTCAATGACCCCCTAAAGCTGCCACAATGCATAAAAATTTACAAACCATTTGCAGCTGTTGCACCAGAAAAGGCAAATTAGTGACCTTAGGAGCTTGTTATCCTGTTTTCAGTTGTCATTTCCAATTGCTAGGGCTAAACATGATTAAATATCTACTTAAATATTTTCTGGATGAATTGAAGGCAGCTAGCTAATTTAATTTACATTGTAAAAGGGACACTAGCACACACAAAGCACATACAAGGTAAAGCAGAAAGGCATATTCAAGGTATTGCACATAACTGCATTGGCTGTAGTGCTATTAATGGAAACTTAAGTATTATGAGAAAGGTAATATTCAAGGATCAGGGAATTTTGCCATCATCCCTGAGTTTTCAAAATTCTTATTGCCCTTCAGTAAACCTTGCTTTCAAGAGAATCCATATCAAGACAGAGTGTACACTAGTGACCCCTACTAACATTAATTAATGTTGGATAAAAAAAAGTGACGACCAGTAGGAACATTGTTATAGATGCATCAAACATAAGGGTGTTTGCAGATTTTTTAAATTTTGTTTTGATATTTTTAAATTTTCATTTTGGGGAAATTTCATTAATAGTGTGCACTAATGATCTATGTGTGCACTATTCTTCACTAGCTGCTGACTGACCACTATAATAAGTGTCTATTGAGCACCCATGTGCACCATTAATGACACAGGAAAACCTCTGAAATTCCAGGTTTTCCGTTCATTTGGGGTTAAAAATGATATAAAAAGATATCAGAAATATTAACATTTCCCCCTTTCTTCTTTTTTTTTTTAAACCTTTATTTTCATTTTGCAACAAACAAAAGAAACAACACACCAAAAGAGACAAAACAAGTATACAATAAGGAAAAGTAAACCCATTACCCCCCACCCCGATGCTTCTTCTCTACCCGATTATACCAGCATGTGAGCGCTTCCAATTAACAGTGATTATACATCAAACGATCAAAAAGAGTATCTACAATACAGCATGATCATGGGACAGAGATATATACAAAGTTAGACAGTCAGATGAGAGCATTTAGCAAAATGTACATAGTCATTGAGCATCTTCCATTGAGACCAATGAGAAGGAGTCTGAATGGAGGAAGCGAACAGACGAGGTATTTGTTCATATTTACTGTAAAAACAGGCATGATTCCACCATTCATTGGGGCTCAGGTGGGAGCTAATTTTCCAGTATGACTTAATTAGGGAAATAGCAATGCCAAGCATAAAGTTCGAAAGGAGAGAAGCCATTTTTGGGAGAGAGGGGATCCCCGCAACTGGGCGAAGTCCCACTATCCTCCAAGAAAGGGGCTCCTGAGAGTGCGAGATAGACTAAATACGACCCCAGGCCCGACGCCAGTAATACTGTAGTGCGGGATATTCATGCATAACATGAGGCAATGAACCAATGGCCGCAGGACGTGTCCAGCAACCATTGCCCTGAGTAGTGTTCCATTTGTCTAATCTGTGAGGAGTGTAAAAACACCGGTGGGCTAGAAAGAAGAGGGTCTGAGTGAGTGAGGCGGATCGGGAACCCGTGTCCCTCTACTCCAGAGAAGGCTCCATTGCTCCGAGGTCAAAGTCACATGCAATTCTCTCTCCCATACTTTCTGCGCTATAGGGGTATCTCTAGTTATAGCATTACATAAGGTTTAGTAAAATTGGATACTACTCCCGGTGAACTACCGAGAGATCGGAAAGTCTCCAATCAACCTTATGTAGAGAATGCCGATGGCGGGAGTACTCTAGTGCTCCGAAGGCGATGCTGAAGTTGCACTGACCAGAGTCGGGAGTCTAAAGATTGCATAAGAGTATTAAAGGCACCTAAAGTGTCTAAAAGCATTGGTGGATAGTGGGAGTCTGATGGGAGAGTCATACCAGGGAGAAAGGTAAGAGGAATCGGTTTGCAAAGGCCCGCTTCTATATCTAGCCACACAGGTCTACTCGGTATTGGATCTTCCAACCAACGAGCACCTTGTTTGAGAAGAAAAGATTGAGGGAACACTTGAGTAAAATCGCCACCAAGTATTAATGGAGCATTGGCAGAGGCCAAGGCCAACTGCGCAATACTTGCATAGGAAGCAGGGTTGTCCACATTCGGGGCATAATGCAAATACACGTGAATTCACTATCTCCAACCTCAAGATGTACACGGGCCCATCTACCCTCCTTGTCAGTGCTAATATCAGGTACAGTAACGTGCAAAGACTTCTTAACCAGAATGGCTATCCCGTACCATTTGGAAACGGTGGGAGAATAGGCAGCTACCATGTGAGGCTTAGCATTGAGTTTCAGTATTTCAGCAGAGTTTAAATACGTTTACTGAAGAAACACTAAATCAACATGCTCATGGCTAAGATAGCTGAGGATTTTCTTTCCTTTGAGTGGACCATTAATGCCTTTGACGGTGAATGATAAGATTTTACATAAGGCCATTCAGAAAAGTTAAAATTTCTGAGCATGATAGCACACATAATTTCACTATGTCCCTCAAACTGACTGTATCTGGCTGTACACATGACATAGGAAAAATAAGCTAATATAATACAATGAAGCGCCCCACATTAACAAAGAAAACCGCAGTACGGGAGAGGAGAAGCAAAACCCCAAAATTACTGGCGACCATGTGTCTGCGGGGAGAAACCCCAGAGAAGGCCGAAATTGAAAAACACATAACCTGTAGGACTGTGCGTGCTCCGAATCCGACCGAGGCACACATCATGAAGGGATAGGAGACCAAAAAACAAAAGTCATATGGAGAAAGAAAGAAAGTCCAGGCTATTTCTGTGCTTGGCTATGACCGCCGCATCGGGCCCTTCAAAATGGCGGATAGAGCCGGCAGATAAGAGTCCAAGATTTGGGATTAGCGCATCTGCTCTGCTTCTTTGGAGTCTAAAAATGTTGATAGTAGATCAGGATCTTCGAACGTCCTGGTTTGGTTGTGGAGAGTCACTCGGAGCTTCGCTGGATACAACAGGCCAAAGCGAGCCTGTAGCTGTTGAAGTCGAGGGCGAAAAGCAAGGAGTTTCTTCCGACGGTCAACGGTAGGCTTTGCCAAATCAGGAAAGAAGGAGACCTTACGACCTTCAAATTCCAGATGATGATTCGCTCGGGCAGCATGTAAAATTTGTTCCACTTGTTGATATCGTAGCAAGCTAAAGATAATAGGCCGGGGGGTCGTGTGGTTGAGCGCCATGTGGGCAGGAACACGGTGTGCTCGATCGATTTCCAGTTCTCTGTGAAAAGTGATCTTCAGCAAGGAGGGAAGAGTTTTGAGCAAGAATTCTCTTATATCTCCTGCTTTCACCCCCTCCGGCATTCCGAGGAGCCTCACATTGTTGCGACGGGCTCGATTATTGCTATCTTCTAACTCCTTTTGAAGATTCTGTATCTGGCGCTCAGCCTTGTCCAGTTTGCCCAAGCGCACCTCGTGCGAGTCGAGGACCCCCGCCATGTTGTCCTGCCGTAATGAAAGACTGTCAAGTCGGTCCTGGAGCACTCCAAAGTCTTCTCGCATGGCTCGAAGCGCTTCTCCATTGGACTGCACCAATTCCTTCACGCCGCGTATTTCCTCCAAAATCTCCAGGTGCATTTCGGGGTTTTCACGAAATGGAACCATCTTCTGTGGGGAGGACACCTCTGTTTTGGAGCGTTTTCCGTGAGAAGAAGAAGAAGACCCGAAGTCCAAGCGCGCTGGTTTATGGGCCGCCATCCCCCCCGAGGTGCCCCGGTCAGCTCGGAGCGAAATAGTAAATTTGTATAGGTATTAAGTCAGGATTCTAAGTAGGCCTCTCGGGAGCTTCAACGCAAAGCGTCCTACCCGCTGGACATCAGGCTCCGCCCCCCTTCCCCCTTTCTTCTGAAACAAATGCATATCCCTAAAAGCCAGTCACAAATAAAGAAAGATAATACAATAAAAATTGTCATCTACAAATTATTCGTTGACAGCCTACTCATGGTGGAGTAGTCTAGCATTGGCCTGGGAACTAGGAGGACCAGGGTTCAAATCCCTCTGCTGTCCTTGTGATCTTGGGCAAATCACGTAACCCTCCATAGCCTCAGGTACAAACCTAAGGGCCCTTTTACTACAGTTTGCTAGATTTTGACCCCTAATAGGTGTTTTGCACCAATCAATGCGCCTTAGATGCAACTGGTCTGCAGTAACTGCCGAGAGCATAGCCCAATAGTTACAGTGCAGGCAGGCTCCTTAACACACTTTTGGGCACTTACAATTACCACAGATGCACGTAACTGCACCTATTGTGGCAGCATTAGTTGCACTGACTAGTTGCATTGTCAGCAAGCAGTCTGTGCCCCTGCATAAACTGCAATGTGTTCGCCACATCCACTCACTGCCCCTAAGCCACCCATTTTTGTGCACAAGGGCCCCTGATAGTTCTTACCGCAGAGGCATGACACTTAGCATGTATTGATTGGAACACTAATTGCCAATCACACATTAGGGTGGTGAATGCATGTTAGCTGCTTAGTGTACTTTAGTAAAAGAGCCCCTTAGACTGTAAGCCCTCTGGGACAAGGAGATCCCTCTATTCCTGAATGTACATGTGCCTCAAGCTACTACTGAAAAAGGCACAAACTAAATCCCCTCCCCCCACCCCCCTTTATTTCTTTTCTGGAATATGCAAGGCCCAAAGTCATTTGTTTGTTTTTTAACAGAGGACCCAAGCCAACACGGGTTCAGAGAATCCCATGGTGTCGAATCACTCCTCACCACCATCATCAACACACTTATTACTGGGATTGACTCCATCAAAAAAGGGTATGCACTAATCTTCCTAGACATCACTGCCGCATTCGACTCCATAAAACATGAACAACTCCTTGTGCGGCTACAGGATAAGGGAATAAGTGAATCAGCCTGGAATTGGTGCAAATCCTATCTAACCGACGGGTGGCAGCAAGTGCGAACAGGAAACAGAACCTCACAACCTTTCCAACAACTTCACGGTGTACCCCAGGGCTCGTCCCTGTCTGCACTCCTATTCAATATCTATATGCAACCTCTCTGTGAAATAATTCGCTCATTTAACATTTCCTGCCTGCTCTATGCTGACGATGTGTTGCTCTTTACCCCATTTATGATTGATGATCCAGACCTCACCCAACTGATAAACTGCTTCGATGCAATAATGGACTGGCTCCTCTCCCAAAGTCTCAAGATTAACTTTAACAAGACCGACGTTCTATTTGTAACTAGAAACCAGGCCTTTTCACCTCCAGCAACCATAAAGACAAGAGACGCAGAACTCTCGAGCAGAACTAGCATCCGCTACTTAGGTGTGATGCTAGACCAACATCTCAATTTCAAAGCACACATCAGCAATACTATCAAACAAATCTACCACAAGATACGAACCCTACGACATCTTCATCCCTTGCTGCAACCTGAGGACTTCAGAACATTTTTCCACGCTCTGGTGACCCCCCACTTTGATTACGCCAATGTAATCCTACAGGGACTCCCCAAAAACACCTTAAACCCCCTACAGCTAGCTATGAATGCTGCTGCATGGGTCTTGAGTGGAGCCGCCAGAGGTGATCACATCACTCCAGTCCTTAAAGACCTACACTGGCTACCAATATACTGCCAGTTAATTTACAAAGTAATCATCATCATATTCAAGATCATCAACAATTTAGCCCCCCCAGCCCTAATGGACCTGATCCACCCTGTGTCAGCCAACAGAGAAAGGAGAACATGCACCACTAATACCCTATTGATCCCTAAGGAAATAACAAAATGTACGAAGTCAACAAGGAATAGAGCTTTTCAGTTCTATGCCCCCAGCTGTTGGAATGCTCTTCCAGCAGACGTCAGAACCGTAATGGACCTAACACAATTCAGAAAAGCGCTTAAATCATCTCTTTCTATTACACTACTCAGCCTACCAACCTGACACACCCTAGCATACACCCAACCATGAACACATGATCATCGTCAATGTATGTAAATATTGTAGATACAGTTTGTAAATAAGTTTAATTCGATGGACATAGTTTCGCCCAGTTGATTTCCAAGTTTAAATCTCCAGTTCATTGTAAGTGCCCCCCGGCACAATCATGTTTTATGTAAACCGCGCTGATTTTTAAATGTGCGGTTTATTTATTATTTATTACAATTTATTATTTTATTTATTTATTAGAAAGAAAGAATTATATAAGAAACAATAGAAAAACAAAGAAAGAATTATATAAGAAACAATAAATAAATAAATAAGAGGATCTGTCAGAAATTGTGTTAGGTCTGTGAAATAAAGTTCCAAAATATATCACTGGTGAATTGTTTAATACAGGCTACTTCCAGCAGCAGCTGAACGTCTGTTTCTTACATTCACTCTTTATTCGCTATCAATCACAGTGGCACACTCAATATGAAATAGAGGAAACTTAGCTATGACCTGATTCAAATCTTGTTGTGGATCTCATAAATCTTTCGGGACCCAACTTTGATGTTTCCCGATTTGAAAGTTCAAAATGTGACTTTTCATTTTAATAAATGTCATCAAAGCTCGAACAATGTACCATAAATCTCATTTTGTATTCAGCTGTGAACGTTTAGGGCCAGATTTTCATCCGGCTGGGTCAGCAGATTAAGTTAAGTGTGGGTACAGGCACTTAATCCACACATTCAGTGCCAGTTGTCGTAGAGATGCTTACAGTCATTCACAATGTACATCTACTGCAGTGATGTGCATTTAGTTTAGAACCAATACTATCCATATCATTTTGGAAAATATTTGAATCAGGAAATGATGTGCTTACCGGGTACTGCTTTGAACATCAGGCCTGATGCAAAGGTTATTTAGTTTAGAGTCTAGAAAGGGCTTCCTATCTGACCTAACTCAATTTGTTCTCTGCAGGCCAATACTCTTATCAACCTCCTTCAACTGGTTCTTCCCATTTGTCTGAGTACCAGTTTCCTCTGAAAATATTTAGTGCCTTGGAATTCATTTATTCTTATTGATATCATCAGTCAAAGCATCATTCGTACACTGTCGATTGGCTTCTTTCTTGCCTCACCCTTATTGATAGCAAATCCAATATTTTAGGGAAAATCATATGAAAAACATGAAAGCCAAAACATAGAAAACATATGGGGTAATTTCTTGAAGGCTTTCTCGCACATAAATGTCTGTATATACACATATCTACACACCTACAAGGACCCCAATAAAACTGCCATATGCCTTAAAGTACACACAGTGACAAGAACGTCTTTGAGACCTGGACACAGGTATGTTTGGAGGCATCATTTGGATGGAGCCTAGAAGAATCACAAAGTGTACTATAGATGTGTGTACTCGGCCTGCTTGGATCTGCAACCCTACTGATGAGCAGATGTAAATGTGCATGCGATTATTTTATCCATAATTTCTGTAGGATCTGTGCTGTATTTTCGACAGATACATAGGCTCTTCTATCTAACATATATCCAAATACACGCCAACTTGGCCTCCTTACTTAGGCAACCTATTATAACATGACCTTCAAAAAGTGCAGCATACTGGGTATTGCTCATTTTTGGAGGGGGGTCTTGCAGTTTCCTCCCCTTCCATTATATTTCTAGCTTGCTCAAAAGCTGAGCTAGAATCTGGCACCATGAGCTTTCATTCATAGCTATTTGGGGATCCCCCCCCCCCCAGTCTTATATACCATCCCCTAGTCTGATCTGCCTCGCACCAAAATTCAATCTGAACTCCTTAATCTATTAGGTGTCACCTAAATGCAATGACAGTGACTTCCGCCCCAGGATTCCCAGCTCCAGGCACCCTGGGCGTGGAAGGCCTGATGTAGGGATTGCAATGGGAATCTTACGTAAAGCACCTGAATCACCAGACCAACCTCATTTATTCTACGTTAACTAATTCTAAATATAGAAGTCAATGTGCACCCCCTCCAGATGACTCAGAATACTGTGGCAAGAATAATCATCACTACTCTACGGCAAGCTCATATTATTCCCATACCTTTTCAACTACACTGGCTCCCCATCAAAGCTAGAATAAAATACAAAGCTCTTGTCGCTGTCTTCAGAATTATACACAATTGTTCAGCTAAGTGCCTCCAATCCTGCATTTCCATGCCAAAAAATGACAGACTCTGCAGACTTTCTGCGTCTCCTCACCATCCCCATACAAAAAAACAAAGTTTAAACAAGCCATTTTCAAATGTGCACTGCCCCTCCTTGCACCATCATTCTGGAACACTCTCCCACTAACCCTAAGAGGATCCCCGGACATCACAGAATTCCATAAAAACTCAAAACCTACCCTTTCCAGGACCACTTTCAAACCAGCCTAAACTCAAACCCGTAAGACGACGTTCAACCAGTGCACCTCGGCATTTAGCACAATCAGATGTACACCCCTCACTGTACCAAATATGCTTCCCAGATTCATCGAATGGACAATCTTGCATTTGCTTAAATTTCTTCTTTTGATACATTTTCAGCGAGGTCTATGTCACACCTCCGTTTATAAGTTATATGAATCGCTGTTCCTATTGCATGCGATTGTCCTTGTAAATTCTCTTGTTATTGTTCTATGCAAATAGGATGCATTGCACTCTGTATATTTGTTCAATGTAAACCACTTTGAATTACAGAAAGGCGGTATAGAAATAAAGTCAAATAAATACATAAATGTACTAAACTGTGCTTAAACTCACAGATGTGAAAATGTGATTTTTACATGCATAATTTATGCTTCTGGTGTTAAAATCACTTTATCGTCTGTACCTTAGGTTTTGTAAGTTTAAAGACAAAAACCCAGCTGAAATTCTACCATGCAAATCATGTAGCTCATTAAAGCAGAGATAAGGTATATACAGATGTACTTGAGGAGGTCAGGTTGCGTGGCCTTTTAAAAAAATAAAGTTCAAAGATAGATAACCTGTCTACTTTACCTTCTGGGCTCATTTACATATATTTCCATTGCTACAAGCAAGTAAATGCACACTCTCGAGCAATGTTCAGCACAGGTTCGCATACAGGTAATCTTCTACAGTGAACTTTTCATATCTTAATAAAGCTACAGAGATCTATCAATATGCTGATGTCTGTGGGTGCCAAGACGTAAACAACAGGAGAGTAGTTAAAACTTGCTTCTCATATCTGATATTAACAAAGTGAAAAACAAGTGTTTTGCAGATATAGATAGTAAGGGGTCAGTTTTCCATAGCCCTGGTGATCAGCATGTAAAACGATTCATATATTCAGTTGCTATACTGTGGGGCGGCACAGCAGAGTAAACATAGGATGCAATCGTCGTCACTCTCTGTACATACAGAGGTGATATTCAGCCGCTATACATAGAGCTAAGCGATTTAATTTAGGACTGCAAAAAGCTAGAGTTACAACATATAACAGCTGAATAACACCGTTATCTGAATAGCTAGTCATTCCACCCTAGCTGCACTCTGGCACTATCCAATCCAAAATAAGTATGGTGAAATACTCAAAAACAAAAGTTACATACCTGAGCCTGGGCTCCTTCTAACTGAAAACCCATGGACAGGAGACTTATATGTCAAGCAATGACGGCTAAACCCAAGCCCCTTTGAATAATGACCTAGACGTTTGAGCTCAAGTGAGCTCTTCGAGAACTAATAAATAGGCTTGTTTCTGTTGGCTATCCTTGTCATTTCTAGATAGTTTAGGGTCAAGCAATACGTAGCTTTCAAAGTCACAGATGTTTTGATTGACTTTAGTAAAAGGTCTCACTTGCAACTTGTTTGTTGACCCTGTTTGGTACTGATTCAAACCGACTAAAACAGCAATTATGAAACTTGCTTTATATAGTTTAGAAAATCCTCACTTCTCAATCGACACTCAGAAGAATTGTACTGCCTTTAATAAAGGGGGAAACATATAAGGGAAAGATTTTTATATAGGATTGTGTTTTTATGGCTATATATTGATGGAGATTTGTACAATTGTCAAAAAATGTGTCCATATAATAAAAAATATCTACCAGCTGAAACCGCACCATTGATTTATGTTAAGAAAAATACTGCAACTACAAATAGTATTAAGTTATTATCTGTAAAGTGGAACAATGCTAATACCATCTACCAAAGCATGACCGATAACAGTTGTACAGTACTGAGACAAATCAAGGCATCTAGATAAAAGTCAGAGGAAGCCGATGGTGATGTAGTGTGTCAGCAGCTTTCGGCTATGCTGGGACTGGTGGCACAAGGGCCATCTGCTTTTTCATTTTCAATTAAATGGGAAAGCAACTCAGAATTGCAGCTTGCAGCAATAAGAACGTGACACTGTGAAAGTCCATGTGGGATAGCACTGTTTTGTCTTCCAAGACTTCTCTCGCCTTATGTTGCCTTTCACAGAACAGGACACAAGACATCATTTATTCTCGTCTCACAGGCTGAGAAAATCCGCTAAGGTATTGTAAGAATGTGAGAACTCATTGGGTTTTTTTTGTTTTTAAGAGTCCATCTCCTGCTAAACTTGGAAAGAAAATGACTCATTGGGTACCCAGAATGCACCTATCTTAAACCCATTTTATAAGGAAAAGTAGGCACCTTCTTTGCTTTATAAAATAGGGGCGTAAGAGACTGAAAACAGGCTTTAAATCTTGAAGCAATCACGTATGGCTGCTGCAATGTCTGGGCCTAGTGTTTTAAGGAACGCACATAATATTTTAGGATTTACATATGCAACTTTGTGCTCAGTCCACTCTTTACCCAAACCCTGTTCCTGTAATGCCCACAACGAAAGTACACGTAATTGGCCCAATGCATGTACTTTCAGCATAGTGGTCGCCTAAACCCTGCACGTAAATGCTCATTTCTAAACGTAAACCACTTGAATACTGTGATTTATGCACATAAATGGCATATAACTTTCCACCACTCCTTCTAAAATTGCCCCCTTATTGTCACATCGATACTTTAGTGGCAGAAGATATAGCATGGCTGTGAGCTGTGCCTTGAAATGTTTGCAACGGCCATACCTTAGTAGTGAAGTGGGACACGGCATAAAAAGGATAGTTGTCATCACTCCATGCTCATTGTCTATCTGAATGAGAATGGCTAATACCAGACCTGCAGCTGCTGCTGCGTTGACTCACTGCTTCCTGCCTCACCAATGTCTGTTCGGTCCATGATGGGATCACGAAGAATACGTCTGACAATTCCTCATCTCACCTATCTAGAAAGGGAAATGGGAGTGTCCTGATGGTAACGATATAGGAAAAGCTCATTTCAAATTAGCTGAATCAACTGGTAGTAGAGGAGTAGCCTAATGGTTAGAGCACTGGTTTGGTAACCAAGAGATCAGGGCACATAACCCTCCAGTACCTCGGACGAAAGGCCTAGCAATGTACTTCTAATCACACTGCCAAGAAAACCCAGGAGCTGCCGGGTCACCAGGAGTCAGCATTGACTTGAAGGGACACATTGCATTTGCAAAAAAGAATAAAAGTGTGCATTTGGATATCTGTATGCAAATGCTAGAAGTCCAAACAAGAAATTTGAGAGTTGGTGTGTATGGCGCTGATTAACAACATAATAGTCATCTCACAGACTTGGTGGAAAAAGAATAACTGGTTGTGATGGGGTGTATATCCCACCACTGGAAAAAAGAAAGCAGGGAGGAACTCATAGGCCAGGATTTCCAAGCTGCTGGCTAGGGAAATGGAAAGCTGGTGCCGCAGGGAACTCAAGAGGCTGGACTGGAAGACGTGGGGCCAGCTACAGATAAAAGGCTGGAAGCAGATCAGGTGCTTAGTTATGGGAAGGGATTGAAGCTGGGAAGATCTACCAGACTGCTGAACTGCCTGAAGTCACCGTGTTCCCCCTCCTTCTGGAAGATGTTTGGAGAAAAAGTCTGTCTTTTTCTGTTTTGGGAATAAGAACCTGTTTTTGTTTGGAAGAATTTTTATTTATTTAATTTTATTTAAACTTATTTTTATACCGCCCTTCTACCATTCAAAGAGGTTTACATTTAACTGAAGGTGTAACAAGGTCTTGAGTGGCACATTGTTGTACAGGGAACTAAAACAGTGGAACAGTAAAGGGTATGCAAACAAATCAACAATTATATATTTATGCAATTATACATTTTTACATATTTACAATATACTTTGGATAGTGACTTTTCAGGTGGTGAATTGTTGGTATCTTCTTTCTAGGGTAGCTGGGTCTGGGAATCCAAGTGTGCTCTGTATTCCTCTTGGAAGAGGAATGTTTTTAGTTTTTTCCTTTTGGAAGATGTTTGGAGAAAAAGTCTGTCTTTTTTTGTTTTGCTAGTAAGAACCTATTTTGTTTGGAAGAATTTTGTAGACTGGCTGCTAATCCTGATTGCATGTGATGGTGGCTTAGGCCAGAGATGAATGTGAAAGAGGTTTTGAAGGTGAAAGCCACAGGGATGGCGTCAGGAGGACTGCTTTGCAGCTGTGATCTTAAAGAATTGCAACTGAGCATTTTTCCTCTTTATTTTTGTATTGAGACTGGAATCTTGACCATCTATTTATTTATTACATGCACTTATATACCGCGCTATTTTCCATCAGTGCGGTTTACATAGAACCAGTTAAATACACATCTCAAAACTCTAGGGGAGTGTTGTAGAGGAAAGGACTGTCTTGAAGGGTAAATTACTGTTCATTTGGATAGGAAGCAAACCTTAAGGTGAACTGAACAATATGAGCTATTGGGGTCATTCCGAGCTGTGTTTAGTGGGGATGGACATTCAGATCTGATGTCCATCCCTGCCAAATGCCAGAACCATATCCCCTACCCAAAGCTCCCCACACATACATAAGAGATGTACGGGGAGCTCTGGATTTGGGCAGGAGGGGGTGGGCTGAGGGAGGAATGAGGGTGAATGGTGGGCGGGGATGCGACCCCGGACATACAGGGCCAATTCTGAGGTCAGCCTTGTATTGCTGGGGTCACTAACATGGACAGGGGACTTATTTAACTTCAAAGGTGGAATAAGTCCCCCTGGATGTTGGGGGATGGCGGTGCAGGGCCGAGTCAGTGAGGTAAGGGGGTGCAGGAGTTTCCTCACAGCCCAACACTGCCTTTGGAAAGCTACATCGGGGGTTGGGCTGCAGAGAATGAATTTTGTGTCAATGGCTGTGGATCAGTGCCATGGCAACAGGACGCCACAGCACTGCAGCTCCATGCAGGAGTCGGGGCAGGCTTGTGCAGTGAAATTTTGGATGTCCAGCGGCACAGAATCGGGGACGGCCTGCCTGTCCAGGCATAGACTGGCCGTCTAGACCAGATTCTGATCCCACGGGAATATCTAGCTCCCGCAGGCTCAGAATCAGGGACTAAACCAGCCCAACCAAATCCTCGACGTCCGTGCGGGCAGGACGTTCCGCCTTCAGAATCAGGCTCTATATGTATACCGAGAGGCTTTCCTTGTAAGGGAAGGAGTGTTATGAAAGCCCTCCTGCCAGGTAGAGTATGTAATTGTGGAGAGGAGACTGCCCTTTTGTCTTCCAGGACTGGTGCCCAGCAGCTAGATGATCCAGGAAAGAAGCTAAAGCAGTTAGATACACAGATGGTGTTTTCTCTCAATCCACCCTATTGAGGGTCAGGGCAGGAGTGGTTATATCATTAGGCCAACTGAGGTGGTGCCCTCAGGCAGCAGTTTCTAGGGGGAGGCACTCCAGCTGTGTTTATTTCTGATTCTGCCGCTCCCTAGAAACTGCCTAATGATAGAACCACCCTGGTACAATTATAGCAGGAAAGCAGAGCAGTCAATGAGGCTTGCAGTCAGGGCCAGTGCTACCCAGTAAGCTGGGTAAGCGGAGCAGGAGGGCACCAGCGGTGGCAGGGGGGCCGTTGCTAGCTGCCCATCACCCTCCATTTCAAAAAAGAAAGCAGCCGCGGGAACATTTCTCTGTTCCCGCAATTTTGCTAATTTTAAACTGCTGGGTCATAGAGTTTCTAATGGCAAGAATAAGCATTTCCTGTTTCTCGTTTAAAAGTTAGCAGAGCTGTGGGAACAGAAAACTGTTCCCGCAGCTGCTTTCTTTCTTTTGAAGGACGAATCAGTGAGGGGGGGGGAGGGAAGGAAAGGCGCCAGAAGGGAGCAGACATGGGGGGGAGCTGGAAGGAAGAAGATATACAGGAGAGCTGGAAGGGAGCAGACATGGGGGAGATGGAAGGGAGCAGAGCAGACATGGGGGGGGGGGGGAGCTGGAAGGAGAAGACATGGGGAGAACTGGAAGGGAGCAGACACGGGGGAAATCCTTTTTTGAACTGAAATGAGCTCACCTACACACACTAAACTTGATTCTTCTTCCTTGTGAGGCTCCTCTTGGTGCATTTACACTTGTGAGTAGCATCTGGAATGTCTCTCTGAAGCATCCAAAAGAAGTCTGCCATCATTGTAATGCTCCATTTTCCCTGGTATCTCCTTTCCATCTCTTTAATGTCTTGGTGGAATCGTTCACCTTGTTCCTCCCTCACAGCTCCCAAATTTTCAGGAAAGTAGTCAAGGTGGGACTGGAGGAAATGCACTTTCAAACTCATCAGGCAACCTAAAGCTTGAAATGCTTTCAGCATTCGTCCGATGATCTTTTTGTAGTGAGGATCTTTGTTATTACCTAAAAATTTCTGTACAACTTCTTTAAATGCAATCCACCCTTCTTTTTGAGGATCTGTCATGGCATTGACAAACTCTTGATCAACTATAAGCCTTCTAATGTCTGGTCCGACGAACACACCTTCCTTCAATTTTGCCTCCAACAGGCCTGGAAACTTGGTGACCAAGTATTTGAAGCATTCTCCATCTCTTGGAAGTGATTTTGCAAATTGCTTCATCAATCCCAATTTTATGTGGAGAGGTGGTAGAAGAACTTTATGGGAAGGTACCAAAGTTTCTCGGAGGACATTTTTTTCACTGACTGTTAGCACCCTCGGCTGCCAACTCTTCTTGGTCCAGTGATTTTGTCGGTCTCGACTGTCCCATAGACACAGAAAACAAGGATATTTGGTATACCCAGCTTGTTGCCCGAGCAGCATGCACAAGACCGTCAAGTCCCCACACACTTGCCAACCATGGTCTTCATATTTACGTTTACGAAGAACCAATTCCAAGTTCTCGTAGGTTTCCTTCAAGTGTACGGAATGACCTACAGGTATGGAAGCGTAAAAACCATTGTGGAGTAAAACTGCTTTGAGACTTCTTTTTGAAGAATCTATAAAAAGACGCCATTGCTCTGAATCATATTGGATTTTAAATTGACCCATCAGACCTTCGACATCGATGCAATAAACCAACTTGTCTTCCTGGGCGAAGTAAGGAACGAACTCCTTTTCACAATATCTGAACCATGAAGATGACATTCCTGGCAACAATAAATTCCTGCTTTTCAGCCTTTATCTGAGTAACTCAGCGGCATCTTTGGGAAGATTCAAGTCTCTTACCAAATCATTCATCTCCTCCTGAGAAAACAATTTTGGTCTTGTATCATCTTCAAAGTCAGAACTTGATTCGTCATCTGGTTCAGGTATGACTTCACCTTCATCAGAGCTAGGTATCTCTTCCAAGGTAGCAGGGGGCTTGGGTACTGGTATATCTGTGCCATGGGGGATGGGACAAATTGCCGAGTGAAGATTGGGGTATGAAATGCAATGCTTCCATTTGGAATTAAACCCTTTCACATCGCATGAACAAAAGTAACAGTCGTCACTATGGTTCTTTTGCTCTCGCCATACCATAGGAATCCCATAATGGAAAGATTTTTTCTTACCCTTGAACCAGTTTCGGAGGTCCTCAACACACCGTTTGCACACTTTATGAGGCGCCTAGGCTTTATCTTGATCTCCAATTTTTAGTCCAAAGTATGCAAAGTATACTTTTTTCACAAAGTCTGTAATATTCTGCTGTTGCTTCAACACTGTATATTCACCACAGATGAAACAGAAACTGTCTGGCGAATTAATACACTTTTGCGGAGCCATAACATAACGGTTGAAGAATGACGAGCTAACAAGAATTGCGATGAAAAAGTGTGAGCAGCCTAGAACCAAGAACCTGAAGATGATTCGTGCACAAGTGTGGCATGCAGGAGAGAGCAGTTCTGTGTCACAGTACTGGCCACGCCCCCCTGCACTGACCAGAGCTGCTGCTATCTGCCCTGTGTCTCCCTCCCACTGGATTCTTCAGGAAAGATTAACCCCTTCTACCATTAGAAGCACGGACTTAAAACTTGCTTAGCTTATGTATATATTGCTGACCATCAGATTTACAGTGCTATATTTTTTTTTACAAAACTCGGACAACCCCTTTAAGTTTTTTTTGGCATTTTATATTTTAAATGCACTTATGTGAATTAATTAATAATAATTTGAATTAATAGTAATTTGAAAAAAATTGATAAATTTGAAGACAATTTTGCATGTTGTGGCAAATTATGATGTCTAGGAGTTTTTTCAATATTTTATTTGTTTTCAGCACACCAAAATACATGGAAATTAGATGAAAATAATCAAACAGCTTTTTAGTCGCAGACCTGTGTAATGGGTGATTTCAATTACCCCAGTATTGACTGGGTCAGAGTCACGGCATGACATGCTAGGGAGATAAAGTTTCTAGATGAAATAAATGACTGCTTCTTGCAGCAGCTGGTTCATTTTAGTTATTTATTTATTTAACAGATTTTATATACTGCTTTATCATTTCAATCAAAGTGGTTTACATTGTAACTTAAACTTAGTAATGCACATTAAACAGGGATATTGATAATTTGGATTTTTCTGTGGCAATGGAGGGTTGTGACTTGCCCAAGGCCACAAGGAATGCTAGTGGGAATTAAACCCTGGTCTCTGGGTTCCCAACCAGTGCTCTTACCCATTAGGCTAGTCCTCCACTCCACTTCAGTTCATGAACCAACCAGAGAGGAAGCCATTTTGGACCTAGTCCTTAGAGGAACACCAGATCAGGTGCAAGAGATAAGGGCGTTGGGGCCACTTGGCAATAGTGATCATAGCATGATCACGTTTGATTTAATTAATGGAGGAGGCATGGTAAGGAAATCCACAGTACTACCTTTTAACTTTCAAAAGGGAGACTATGATAAAATGAGAAAAATAGTTAAGAAAAAACTAAAAGGAGCAGTTGCAAAAGTTAAAGACTTACATCAAGCTTGGGTGGTGTTTAAAAATACTATCTTGGAAGTCCAGACCAGCTGTATTCCACGCCTTAAGAAAAGTGGCAGGAGGTCCAAAAAGCTGCCAGCATGGTTTAAAGGTGAAGTCAGAGAAGCTGTTTTTGCCAAAAAAGCATCTCTCAGGAAATGGAAAAAAAGAGCCAAATGATGAAAACTGGAAACAACACAAGCACTGGCAAGTTAAATGCAAGGCATTGATAAGGCAGGCAAAGAGAGAATTTGAGAAGAAGCTTGTCGTGGAAGCAAAAACACATAATAAAGACTTTTTCAAGTAGGTTCGTAGTAAAAAGCCTGTGAGAGTGTCCTTTAGATGATAGAGGGATAAAAGGGTCACTAAGAGGGGACAAGGCCATAGCGGAGAGGATGAATGAATTATTTGCTTCGGTCTTTACTGAGGAAGATGTAGGGATGTTACCCATTACTGAAGAGGTATTTAAAGGTGATACTGCTGAAGAATTGAAAGAACTATTGATACACCGGGAAGATGTATTACAACTATTTGATAAACTGAAGAGTAGCAAATCACCTGGACTGGATGGTATACATCCAAGGGTGTTGAAAGAACTGAAATATGAGATTGCAGACCTGCTATTAGTAATCTGTGAACTATCATTAAACTCATCTGTAATACCTGAAGATTGGAGGATGGCCAATGTAACACCAATTTTAAAAAGGGTTCCATGGGTGATCCGGGAAACTACAGACTGGTGAGCCTGATTGTCAGTATCAGGAAAAATGGTAGAAAACCATAATAAACAACAAAATTACTGAACATGTAGATAGTCATGGCTTTATGGGCGACAGTCAACATGGCTTTAGACAAGGAAGATCTTGTTTTACTAATCTGTTATTTTTTTTTGAAGGTGAGAATAAACAGGTAGATAAAGGTGAGTCAGTTGATATAATGTATCTGGACTTTCAGAAAGCCTTTGACAAGGCCCCTCATCAGAGACTTTTGGCAAAACCAAAAAGTCATGGGATAGGAGGCAGTGTATTATTGTAGATCAGGAACTGGTTAAAAAATAGAAAGCAGAGGGTAGGGCTAAATGGCCAATTTTCCCACTGGAGAAAAGTGAAAAGTTTAGTACCCCAGGGATCTGTGCTGGGTCCGCTGCTTTTTGACATATTCATAAATGACCTGGAAAAGGGAATAACGAGTGAAGTTATCAAATTTGCAGATGACACCAAACTATTTAAAGTTGTTAAAACCCATGAGGATTGTGAAAAATTGCAAGAGGATCTTGATAAATTGGAAGACTGGGCATCCAAATGGCAGATGAAATTTAATGTGGACAAGTGCAAAGTTATGCACCTAGGAAAGAACCCCAGCTATGGTTACATGATGCAAGATTCCACATCAGGAACCACCACCCAGGAAAAAGATTTAGGTGTCATCGTGGATAATTTGTTGAAGCCTTCCACCCAGTGTGCAGTGGCAGCCAAGAGAGCAAATAGAATGCTAGGAATCATAAGGAAAGGAATGGAGAATAAAACCAAGGATATTATAATGCCACTGTATCATTCCATGGTGTGAATGCACCTTGAATATTGTGTGCAATTCTGGTCGCCGTATCTTAAAAAGGATATAGCGTTCTTAGGAAAGGTACAGAGAAGAACCACCAAAATGGTAAAGGGGATGGAAGGATACCCCTATGAAGAGAGGCTAAAAAGGTTAAGGCTCTTCAACCTGCAAAATAGACGGCTAAGGGGAGATATGATAAAGGTCTATAAATTAATGAATAGAGTGGAACGTGTAAACGTAGATCGATTGTTTACATCATCAGAATATAGAAAGACTAGGGGACATGCAATGAAGCTACAGGGTAACCTATTTAAGACTAATAAGAGAAAATATTTTTTCACTAAATGTATAACTCTGGAATTTGTTGCCGGAGGATGTAGTAAAAGCTGTTAGTGTAAGCTGGGTTTAAAAAAGGTTTGGACAAGTTCCTGGAGGAACGGTCCATAAACCATTTTTAAAAGGGCAGACTAGATAGGCCATGTGGTCTTTTTCTGTCATCATGTTTCTATGTTTCTTAATACCTCTGTTTCTTAATACTAGAGGGCATAACATGAAACTGCAAGGGGGTAAATTGAAAGGCAATGTCAGGAAATACTTTTTCACTGAAAGGGTGGTGGATGCTTGGAGTGCCTTCCCAATGGAAGTGGTAGGGGCAAATACAGTGACAGAATTCAAAATGGCATGGGACAGACATAGTGGATCCCTTTACAGCAACAGGATATAATCAAAATAAACTTAACTAACTAATTTCTCAACATACAGGGGTGTCCTACACCAAAGACATGTGGAGGGTTCACCCCTAAAACAAAGACATGGGGAGGGGTGGCCTGCACGGTGCGGCAGGTGCACCTACTCTTGCCATCTTATTGGGCAAACTAGATGGACCATACTGGTCTTTATCTGCCATCATTTACTGTGTTACTATGTTACCTCACAGTGTTGTTTGCTCAGATGGGAACATCTGGGGCAAAGCTGAAAGGACATATTTTAAGGGCAACAAATGTTTTTGTTAAGAAACTGAATAAAAGTAAGAGCAAAAGCAGGCCACTATGGCTTTCAAAAGAAGTAGCTGAAAAGGTAAGGTGAAAGAAGTTTAAAACTATGGAGGTAATTTTAGAAGCTCTATTCATAGGTTGGATATTGGAAAACGGCATATAGACGTGCAAACCATGAAGTTGTCCCTAGAGCCATTTTAGAAAGATGGGTATATGGACATCTCTAGGGTGTACCAAGAAAGATACATGTGCATGACTGATTTCAGAAATGGCGAGTACGTCTAAACCCACCAGTGGTATTGTCCATGTCTATTCCTACTCCAGGGCATGGATAGGTATCACAAAAGCTCTCATTCTGCCACCAAAACACCTGGAGGACGCAGAGAAGAAGGTACACTGATATCTGCAATACCTTTCATGACCACTAAGAAAACTGAAGGAAAACGCTGATACTTGCTTTCCAGTCAGCATGCCGGTCCACATCTCTACTTGCAAAATAGTAGACACGGACATGTGTTCAGCATGGGATAGACATCCCCATCCTAAAATTTTGTTACCGGGACATCTGTTACCTGCATCTCTTTCAGGTATGTGCAGGTTTCTGAAATTGCACTGAAACTTGCATGTGACTGGCCTTTTTTGTTATACATATTGACTTGCACGTCCCAGATTACACCTAGACATCATTTATAAAATGTGCTTTCACAAGAGCTCACAAAAGGAGGAAGACAAACAACAATATCTCGAAAAGCTAAGGGAAGCTGGTAAAGCAGTCAGGAAGGCAAAGATGCAAATGGAAGAAAAAGTAGCCAGTACAACAAAACATGGGGATAAAACTTGTTTTAGGTATGTTAATGACTGGACAAAGTGCAAGGATGGCACTGTGAGACTCAAGGGTAAAGGGGAGGAATATGTAGAGGCTGAAGATAAAGTGGAATTGCTTAACAAATATTTCTGTTCTGTGTTCACAGATGAAGGGCTGGGAATGGGATCTAAAAAAATAAACAGAAGTAGAAATGGGAGTGAGATAGAAATCAAACTATTTTCTGAAAACTATTGTTCATAAGGAGGTAGCAAAACTAAAAGTGAATAAAGTGATGGGGCTGGATGGGATTCATCCAAGTGTATTGAAAGAACTTAGAGAAGTTTTGGTGGCTCCTCTGACTGATCTTTTCAATGCTTCTTTAGAGTCGGGAGGAACCCTGGAGAACTGTAGATGGGTGAATGTGGCTCCTGTCCACAGAAACAGAAGTTAGGAAGAGGTTGGTAACTACAAACCAGTTAGTCTGTCCTCTGTGATGAGTAAATTAATTGCAAAAGCAGAGGAGTATGGTGTGGTCTCTGGAATCCAAGGGAATACAGGATTCAAGACAGCATGGCTTCACTATTTGTTTTGACAGGTTTACCAGATAATTGGACTGTTATGCACCAGCAACTTATAAATAAACGGGATGAGTGGGAGGCGCAGGAGTGTAATAGTAAATGGCGGTCACTCTGAAGATAGTGGTGTTACCAGTGGTATGCCTCAGGGATTGTCCTTAGTCCTGTTCTTTTTAATATTTTTGTAAGCAATATTGCAGAAGGTCTGTCAGAAAAGGTTTCTCTCTTTGCAGATGATACCAACATCTGCAACAGAGTAGAGACCCTGAAAGCTGTGGATAACATGAGGACAGATCTAGCAAAACATGAAGAAGGATCAAGAATTTGTCAGTAAGATTTAGTACTAAAACAATGCAAGGTCCTGCATTTGGGCTGCAAAAACTCAAGGGGACTGTACTCCAATGAACAAAAGAAGAGCGGGATCCAGAGATGATCTCTTAAAGTAGCCAATCAGGTAGAAAAGGTGATGGCAAAAGCCAGAAGGATGCCTGGTTGCACAGGGAGAGTAATAGCCAGCAGGAAAAAGGGGGATAGACTCAGGAGTAATCTGAAGAAATATTTCTTTATGGCATGGGTGGTGAACAGCTGGAGATGAGAATATCTGTATTTAAGAAAGCATGAGACATATGCAGAGGATCTCTGAGGGAAGGAAAGGAACTGCTGAATCTCTCTCTCAGTGGGACATCTGGATAAACTCTTTTAAATACCAGGCCAAATGACCATAATGCAATCAAACAAGAGACTGCCATTCAGGGGACAGTAATAAATAAACAACTCAGGTAAAAAATAACTAAAAGGGGTGACTATGATAAAATAGGGAAATGTAGAAGGAAACTAAAAGGAGCAGTTATGGAAAATGCTTAAATTTGGCATCTGGAAAACACAGATAAAATATATTCAACAAATTAAAAAAGTCAAAGGAAGAGCAAATATCTGCAAGTGTGACTAAAGAGAACTGTGAAAGCGGCTTTTAAAGCCAAAAAGTAATTCTCTATAAAGTAGAAAGCAGAACCAAATGAAGAAAATCGGAAGCAAACATTGGCAAGTCTGGTAAAACATTAAAAAATTAGGCCAAGGTAGAATTTGAGGAGAGAATTAAGAAAGAGGCAATGTAAATTATAAATACATTTACTAGTACATTAAGATCAAGAAATCTGAGGGAGTCAGTTGGGTCATTAGATGACTGAAAGATAAAGGGGCACTCAGAGAGGATAAATTGTAGTTGAAAAACTAATGACTCCTTTGCGTCAACCTTCACAATGGAGAATGTTGGGAAAATTCCTACAATGGAACCATTCTTTCTAGGTAATTCAGAGGAACAGAAGCAATTCAGAGTGAATTTGGAAGAGGTGCTATAGGATATCAACAAACTAAATAGCAGCAAATCACCAGGACCTGATAATATTCACTCCAAAGTTTAAAAGGAGCTCAAATCTAAATTGATGGACCTGCTAATAGCAATCTGCGACTTTTCATTTAAATCTGTCACTGTACCTAAGATGTGTGTGTCTGTAGAGGGGGGGAGACGGCCAATGTCATAATTTTCCAAAAGGGATCTATGGCTGATACAACTAAGGGACTAATGGTACTGGGAAAAATTGTGAACATTATTACAATGGTTAACAAATTTTTACAAAAGTCATGTTACTGAAATAAAAATAGTCATTTCTTATCAATTGTTATATGCTGAACACGAATATGACAGTGAAATTGCAAAGTTGGCTCTAGTTTTTTTGTAATCTACAAGAATTAATGTTTACATCACAAAATGCATGTCAATAGTAAATATAATAGGCCTTCGGTTAATACCTATAAAAAACCAAGTCATAGACTACTTCTTAGATTTTTTTGCCTGTCTCTTGTACAGCTGTTCGGGAGCTTCTCTGGGGAGTGTCCAGCAGTAGTCAGCCAGCATTTTAGTGGACCATTTTCCCTGGTATCTTTGCTCCATCATTGCGATATCCTGGTGAAAACGTTCGCCCTGTTCATCACTAACCATACCACAGTTGTCAGGAAAGAAATCGAGATGGGAATCAAGGAAATGGATCTTTAGAGACATATTGCAGCCAAGTTTCTGATACTGCATCAGCATGTCTTCTACTAGTTCCTTGTAGTTTTCTGCCCTAACATTCCCGAGAAAGTTTGTTGACACTAGGCGAAAAGCATTCCATGCTTGTTTCGCATCACCCTGCAGCAAGTTGTTGAACCAGTCATCTTTGAAGTGCTCTCGAATCTGAGGACCCCAAAAACTCCCTCGTTAATCTTTGCTTCGCTGAGTCGAGGGAATTTTTCATGCAGGTATCGGAAAGCTGGCAAAGTGCGGTCCATGGCTTTCACGAAGTTTTTCATCAAACCTAGTTTGATGTGAAGGGGTGGTAGCAGGATTTTGTGAGCCTCAACCAGAGCTGGGTGCTGGATATTCTTCTCTCCAACTGTTACATTTTGTCTGTGATTCCATTCCTTCCGCAAGTAGTGCCAATCCCTTGCTCGGCTATCCCACTCACATAAGAAACACATGTATTTTATATATCCCTGCTGCAGTCCCATTAAAAGGGCAACTACCTTCAAGTCACCACAGAGGTGCCAGCTGTACTTGTTATAGTTAATGGAAGTCAGTAGATGCTTTAAGTTATCGTATGTCTCTTTCATGTGGATGGCATGCGCTACTGGAGTAGATGGAAGACGGTTTTCATTGTTCAAAAGCACAGCCTTCAGACTCAGTTTCGAAGAGTCTATAAATAGTCTCCAGTCTTGTCGGTCATGAGTGATTTTTAAGGCATTCATGAGGCTTTCAATATCGGAACAGAATACCAGATTACTTTCCTTTCTGAAGAAAGGCTCAAACTGCTGGTGGCGCTTTCGATATGAAGTAATATTGACATCTTCTTCTAGAAGATTCCATTGTTGGAGTCTTGATCCTAGCAATTCTGCCTTGTTCTTGGATAAGTCCAAATCACGAACCAGGTCATTTAGTTCTTCCTGTGTTATTCTGTGTGGAGTTGATAATGTATCCCAGTGAAAATCTGGGTCACTGCATGCTGACGGACCAGGAGAAGAACAGGTCGGCTCACCCTTATCCTCATCAGATGAATCAAGAGAATATTCTGATGGAGGTTCTGGAATAGGAAGTCCCTCACCATGTAGAATTGGTCTCAATGCAGACGGAATGTTTGGGTAGACCATGCTCGACTTCTTTTGCTTCGTTATTCCGCTGGAAAGAGGAGGAACCAAGCAGAAGTAACAGTCATTTATGTGGTTGCTTGGCTCTCTCCACACCATGGGGACTGAAAACAGCATTGATGGTCTTTTGCAATTCAACCACTGTGAAAGCTGTGTTGTACATGTAGCGCAGCATATATGCGGGGCTCAAGGCTTGTCTTGGTCATCAATCTTGCATCTGAAGTAAAGATGACATGCCTTCTTCAGTTGAGAAGTGACACTTTTCTTCTGGTTGGCAAATGTCACTTCCCCACAAATGTAGCAGAAATTGTCAACAGTATTAACACACTTTTGCAGCATTACTGTTCTGTATTGTACCTAAATGGCTAAAATTATATGATTAATAAAAGTTACATGTAACAGTAGCTTAAACTGTCTCGCACACAGTCTGAAATATTTTAAATGCTCAACCTTTCCGACTGAGTATAGTACACTGCTGACGTCAGATGGCTTCAGCAGCCGTCTGGCAGTAGTATTGCATTGCATCAGAAAATGATGCAATCAACTCTGGATGATGTGTGCATGCTGGTATTATGCAATGTGATGCAATATTACATCATTCAAGGCTTATTTGGGATGTTATTGATGTCCTACTGGATAAATTTACACGGTGAAACATCAAAAATGAACTACATGCAATATCTTCAAAACGAGAGCCAATAATTTTTTTTTAATGTTATATTCGTGTTCAGCTCACCAAGATACTACAGATTAGGGCCTTTAAAGTCAGTAACGATTTCAGTGTTGACCAGTGTTATTAAATACAGGGAGGTTGTGTCTTGTTAATATAGCAGAATTCTTTAAAGGTGTGAATAGAGATCCCACATGATGCGTGAGTGAGCAGGACGGGTTCTTGCTCGCTCCAGGGCTGCCCCGAGGAATATTATACAATTAGCACTCTTAAACCACAAAAAACGTATCCTGCAAGACAGCAGACCTTGCCGTACGAAAGATAGATGAAGCGGGGCCTGAGAGTTGGAGGAGACATGCCAAATCTGCTGAAAAAAGACAGAGAAAAGCCTGGCAGGTCGGGGGCCTCAGCTGCAGCAATGGCGATGCCGGCCTCCCCTAGCGCGCTGAGCACGGACTCGACGGCGGAAGATTTGGCTAAGGAAGTGGCGAACCTACTGGAGCCAAAATTCGATCAAGTTATCAAAAAGCTCGACATCTTGGGAGACTCTCTTGCTGAAATGGGTAAGCGAGTGGAGGAGTTAGAACACAGAGTATCCAGCGTGGAAGATGGCGAGGGTCGGCAGGAGAGAGAACTTGCTGAGCAGCGAAAGCAAATAGAGACTCTCAGATCAAAAATAGATGATCTAGAAAATAGATCTCGAAGGAATAATTTAAGAATCGTTGGAATACCAGAGACACAAACAGATCATATGCTGCTGCCACTGTTGGAGGAGTGATTGCCTAAGGAGCTGGGCCTTGTTTCTCTTGTGGGGCAGCTGAAAATTGAACATGCGCACCGACTAGGCGGGAGGCGGGAAGAGCAGCAGAGGCTGCGGGTGGTGATTATGCGAGTCCTAAATTTCCACCATAAGATACAACTGCTCCGCGTTTACAGAGAGAAGGGCTAGCTCAAGTTGGAGAATCAAAGACTTTTAATCTTTCAAGGTTACTCAGCACTGGTGACAGAGCAAAGAAAAGAGTACTCCTCGGTTTGTGCTGAGTTATTCCAAAGGAAAATCCGTTTTACGTTGGCTTTCCCAGCAACTTTGAGAGTTTGGAATCAAGGGAAGAGCATCCTCATCCAGACCCCGGCTGAAGCGCAGCGCTTTTTGGATGAGAGGGTAGGAGTCTCTGGAAGTGCGGGTGAGGCGCAGGAGAGAGACCAGAGATGAGCAGCCAGCGATGGCCGAGGAGAGAAACAGTATCGGCATGAGGAAGGAAGGCAAGATGGGACGCTGTTAAGCGGGACTGAGTTATAAGAGCCTAAGGGGTCTTTTGCGAAGGAGTAGGAACTTTGTGCATTTTTATCCATATGTGCGAGTGGATACAGAGGTACTGTATATGTGTGAGTGACTACAAGAGTAACTGATGTTAGGTAAAGAGTTTACAAAGCGAACTAGTGTGGGAATTGAGTAGAGCTGGGGGCAGCCCTGTTGCATGTTGGGGATCTGTTCTCAGCAGGGGAGGCTGAGTTTCAGTGTTGATGTGTTTTAAGGGGCGGGTAGGGAAGGGAGCGGGTGGGGGGGCGGGGAAGGGCGGGGGAGGGGGGAAGGGGGAGAGAGGGCCTAGGGAGAATTAAAGAAGGCCAGTGCAAATATCCAATCTTCGTGCTTTACTTACAGAAACAGAAAGCCCTCAATGCTGCGTTACAGGAGAGGGCGGTATATTCGGCTCAATATTATCGGCATCAGCTGTTCCGATATGGGAACCGAACGGGAAAACTCCTGGCGAGGTTGGTTAAAGAGCAAGGGGGTGTCCAGGGAGTAACTGCTATCAGAGATGAAGATGGGATAAGGCAGCGAGACGCAGAGAAAATTCTGCAAGTGCTTGGGCAGTACTATCAAGACTTATATACTCCGGAGAGAGAGAATAAGGAGCAGGAGCGAGCTTTCCTGAGGGCTGTCCAGTTACCACAGCTTACAGAGGCGGAATTACAAGAACTGAATGCGAGTATTACTGGGGAAGAGGTGCAGAGAGTTATTAAACAGGGGAAGCCACATAAGACCCCTGGACCTGATGGGTATGGAGCGGAATTTTACAAAATTCTATCAACCTCGATTACCCCTACATTGATGGCTCTCTATGAGGAGGCGAGAGAAGTGGGATTTTTCCCAAGGGATATTAGGATGGCAGCAATAACCATCATACCAAAGGCGGGGAGGGACCCAGAGAATCCTGCCTCCTATAGGCCCATTTCCTTAATTAACTATGATATGAAACTTATTGTGTCGATTATGGCAGGGAGACTGCAAAAAGTATTGCCCAGATTAGTAGGGAGCCACCAAGCGGGATTTGTCAGAGGCAGAGATTTATTTGCGAACATTACTAAAGTCATACTGGGAATGGAGAGGTGCCTACTGCAAAATACTCCTTTACTTTTGGTGAGCCTTGATGCCGAAAAGGCGTTCGATAGAGTATCGTGGGCCTACATGTTTGAGGTGTTAACCCAGTTCGGGTTTGCGGGCGCCTTCTTGGAATGGGTGAAAGCGTTATATATGGATCCATTGGCATGTGTCACTAGTGGGGGCAGGGTTTCGCATCCTTTTTCTTTGAGGCGAGGCATGAGACAGGGGTGTCCATTATCCCCCTTACTATTCGTGTTGCAATTGGAGCCGCTGCTTTGGAAGCTTATCCAGGAGCAGATGGTGAGTGGGATAGAGTGGGAGGGCGGAGGTATTAAGCTAAGTGCTTTTGCAGATGACATGCTGCTGTGTTTGCGCAACCCGCAGGAGTCCTTACCAGTGGCCTTACAGATAATGGAGATGTTTGGCTCCTTCTCGGGGCTGCGTATTAATCAGGATAAATCTTTGGCCTTAGATGTGGAGGGGGGGGGGGGGAAAGAGTCAAAAATAATTGGCAGGGCACCTTTCCCTTGGTGTGGGCGCAGGGATACCTGAGATACCTAGGTGTTCATATACCAGAGCATACGGCACAATTATATGAGGTAAATGTCAGACCGCTGCTTGATAAAACAGTTGCCAGGCTGCAGAAATGGAGGGATCTCCCATTGTCGCTTATGGGGCGTGTAGCTTTGCTGAAAATGGTGGAGCTTCCCAGGTGGATATATGTACTACGTCACCTCCCAATATGGTTGGCGCGGAAGGACTTGTTGCTTCTGCGGAAACATATTGACCAGTTTCTTTGGAGGGGTAGAAGGTCTCGTATAGTGTTTTCGGTGCTTATGAAAGCCAGGGAAGAAGGGGGGGGTAGGTCTGCCATCCTTTCGTAAATATAACCTGGCCTGCTTGCTCAGGCCTCTATTGGACCTAGTGGTGAACACATGCAGTATACTCCTGCTGGAATTAGTAGAGGAGATGTCGGCGCCGCACCATCGAGTCTCCCTTTTGCATGCGTATGGGAGGACTTTGCTGGAGGCTTGGAAAGCATCGGTGTATATGAGAACACTGAGCAGGTCTGAAAGGTGCTGCGTCAGCAGAAAGGTGCAAATTGGAAATGCACTGATTGCCTCCCATTAGAGGGGAATAAGGATTTTGAACCAGGCCTGCAGGGATCGGCTTCCAAAGGCTGGGGGAGAAGTGGAATAGAGTATATTGGACACCTCCGAATGCCAGGTGGTAATGAGTTAGACTAGTTTTTAAAAACCCCTAATAATGTTCTTTATATAACTGAGTTGCAATGTAAACCGCCTTGATTGAAGGATAAGGCGGTCTATAAATCCTGTTAAATAAATAATTAAATATTGTAGTAATCTCCTTTTTTCCATGCCTTTCCTGACATTCTACCTGCTTTTTTGACTGCAACTACAGACTGAGTTGAGGATTTCAAGGTATTTTCCAATCGCTGGTGCGGAGATACAATTTGGAGCATAAAACATTTTATTTCTACCTGCAAGTACGTCACTATGTGAGGGATCTTCAAAAAAGGTGGGGACTGAGGATGGGCCAGGGGGTTATGTGGGAATTTTTTAGCTCGATGGAGGGAGGTATTTCTGTGTGGAATGTGCGACAGGAGCTTTGGCCTGGGGGTGACTGGGGGGCGTTAGAGAGGTTGGCGCAGAGATGGGTCAGTGATGGTCTGCTGTAGATGACGGGAATTATGCTGCAAGAGGCGTTCTCCAAGATCAAGAACATTTCTGAATCGGTGCATTTCCAAGAAATACAATATAAATTTTTATGGAGAGCTTACGTTCCTAATGTTTGGGCCGCTAAGATGGGGCTGGCCTCGACAGATATGTGCACGTTATGTGCAGCAGAGAGAGGGACTTTGCTCCATCGCTTCTGGCACTGCCCTAAGATTAGAAGTTTCTGGTATGATGTAGAGCGCAAGCTGGAGGGTTGGAGGTCTCAGGGCAGCGAAATCTCACTGGAGTGGTGTCTGTTTGGAGTCCTGGGAGGGGGGGGGGGTGGAGAAGCAGTGTAGGCAATTGTATGAGAAGGGATTCATCATAGCGAAACAATAAGAACATAAGAACATAAGATATGCCATACTGGGTCAGACCAAGGTCCATCAAGCCCAGCATTCTGTTTCCAACAGTGGCCAATGTATCTTGAGACACTGGTTAGAAGACCGGCCCCCAGGAGTACATGAGTGGGAAATGCGAATGGGAGAGTTAAAGGCTATGGAGTCGAAAACAGCTAAAATGCTGGGGCGGAAGCAGATTGAGGCGGTTAAGCGAATTTGGGAGGGGGTGGGATGCCTCCATGGATAATTGGTACTTGGGCAGGTACTTTCTCTCTGGACTGGAGTAAGGCAGACTAGCACCTCCCGGGTTAAGAAGATTGGATCACCTTAGAGAGAGTTTCGGGGGAGATGAGGTAGGGATGAGGGGTACTGGATGTCACACTGGCCATAGAGCGGGTGGGGAAGATGGGAAGGGGGGGATGGGTGGGGGGAAGAGGGTACTGAAGTGGGATAAGAGGCGGAGGAATGTGTATGTAGCTCAGGAAGAACAATGGAGCTGGAGAGGTTCGCCCTTCTTACACATAAGAAGCGTGGCACCCGTGTGGAATGATTATGTATTATAGTTGAATGATGATGTATTATAGTTGTTTCTGTTTATGGGTTGTCCTCCCTGCTCGCAGTTATTGCTCTTCCTCATCCTCAATGCTTACTGGGACTATTGTAGATGTTGCTGTTGTTTTTTTATTTCCTTCTAAGGATTACAATTGTAGTGCAAAGATGGAACTGCTGTTATGTTGCGTGATGGGAAGGGTGGGCAGTATGAATGTATAATGGGTTATATTCTATGAAAATTGTATTGTTTAAGCACTGTAACAATGGCGCTAGCTCTGCTGAAGTTGTATATGGTATTGTTATGACTAATAATAATAATACTAATAAAAATTAATTTCATAAAGGTGTGAATAAGCCCATGGATAAAGAGGAAATGGTCTATGAAGTGTATTTGGATTTTCAGAAGGTATTTGATAAAGTCCCTAAGAGACTCCTGAGGAAATTAAAAAGTCTTGGGATAGGAGGTGATATCCTACTGTGGGTCAGCATCTGGTTAAAAGATAGAAGGCAAAAAGTAAGACTAAATGGTCAGTCTTCCCAATGGAAAGGGTAAATAGTGGAGTGCCTCAGAGATCTGTGCTGGGACTGGTGTTTAACATATTCATTATCAGTTGGGAAAGGACAGAAACTAGTGACTATCAAATCTGGCGATGACACAAGCATTCAAAGTAGTTAAAACACAAGCAGACTGGGGAACTGCAGGATCTTGTCAGGCTGTCGAAATGAGCATCAATATGAAAGATGACATTTATGTGGACAAGTGAAAAGTGGTGCACATAAGGAAAAAACAATTCTTATTAAGCTTAATACAATATTAGGAGTCATTACCCAGGAGAAAGGATCTTGTTGTCATTTTGGACAATACCCTGAAATCCTCAACTCAGTCTATAGTTGCAGTCAAAAAAGCAGGTAGAATGTCAGGAAAGGCATGGAAAAAAGGAGATTACTACAATATTTATTTATTTATTTAACAGAATTTATAGACCGCCTTATCCTTCAATCAAGGCGGTTTACATTGCAACTCAGTTATATAAAGAACATTATTAGGGGTTTTTAAAAACTAGCAAAACAAACTATTTTGTTAACTCTATTGTAAACTCAAGAAGAGAACATTAAATGTGGGCACCCTTAACCTAATACCTGTACAGACCTACGGTGTGACCGCATCTTGGGTACTGTGTGCAGTTCTGGTCAGCTCATCTCAAAAAGGATATAGACGCACTGGACAAGGGTGATAACAGTGATAAAGGGGGTGGGTTGCTCCCTGCTGAAGCTCTTTAGCTTGGAGAAGAAATGACCGAGAGGTGATATAACAGGCTTCTGAACTCATGAGTGGGGTGGAACAGGTTAATATGGAATCGTTATTTATGACTTTAAATTTGACCTAAGGGACTAAGGACACTCCATGAAACTAACTGGTAGAAGATTTAAAATAAATTGGAGAAAGGATTTTTTTTTACTCAACTAGCAATTAAACTGTACCATTTGTTACCAGAGGATGTGATAAAGGCATCTAGCCCTGCTGGGTTTAAAAGAGATTTGGAGAACTTCCTAGAGAATAGACAAACAAACCAGAAAACTGCTTCTCATGTCTGGGAGGGAGCTCCAAGAAATGGGTCTATTATTTGGGATCTGAGAGATACTTCCCAGTCACCTGGACATGTCACTCGCAGAGACAGGATGCTGGGCTTGATGGACCTCTGGTCTGCCTCAGCATGGCATCTTTGATGTTCTTAATAGTATATTTTCACATCAGCTATGCCACTAGTGGTCGAATGTATATATTCACGCGGTATTTGCTCCAAAGAGGAGGAGAGCCCCATTCAGAGTTGTCACGTCTCAGTAGGGAAAAAGTAACACTAAATTGAATGCCAGCAAAGTGGCTCAGTGTCAAGTGCTGTGCAACGTCTTGGGTTCAATTCTTGGCCTGGCAGCATAATCATATGGAGGCCCATCATTTGATTCCTGGGATATACCTTCCATTCCTTGAGAAAGCTGGGGAATCTCCAGAGGCTGCATTCAAGGTGGGCAGGGCATCCCAGTCACTGCACACTGGTGACATCTAGTGGCTGGATATAGGACCAATGATTGTCGGGTTATGGAGACAGCCCTGGAGCTTGGCTGCCAGCAGTCACTGAGGCTGAGTGAGCTGGAAAGGAGATGTAAATAGGGCTTCTGATTTTAGGTTTTAACCAATAACACCCCTGAAGCAAAAAAAAAAAGGAAAATTGGATAAACATCAGAGAAACCTCTGACCCTTCCCCTGGCTATCTTTCATCCCCTATCAGTTTTTGTGCCTTTTTTGGGCTGACTCCTAAGCGTCCACCAGAAAAAAGATAACCAGTAATAGCACCCGTGGTGCAAAAACACCCATAAATACAGATTTTTTTTGTACCCTCAGAGAACCCCTAATGAGCTAGAAAATAATCACCTAAATTTACAATTCATAAACATCTAAGAATAGAAGCCCTAGATATAAAATAGGGGAAAATAAAGGAGCAAAATGAAACTTCTGGGCAAATACAAGTTTTAGCTCCCATACTAAGTAGTGTGAAGCGCCGTTGTTGTAGAGCTGCGTGGGAGTCCTTGGTCCGTGCTGCTGCTGGAAGGAGATGCTGAGATATCGTGTGTTCAGGCATGCAATCACAGCAGCTCCCCCCACAGCAAAGGAGGAGGATTCTCATGCAGCTTTGCGGGAAGCTTGGTGGAAGTACTTGCTGACAAGGAAGGCAATTACGAAGAAGAACATCTATTAGGAGCAGACAGAAAGGAAGATTTAATATCTTGAAACAATTTGCTTATCATGCCCTCTAGGTGGTCTCTGCCTGCTAGGAAAAGCAAATATATTTTTCAGGCTGCTTCTCTATGTTTTGAAAATTAGAAAACACAGCCAATGGCAGCCAAATCTTATAATATCTATGCGAGATTTGGATATGGATATAAATATATTAATGCAGGAGATAATTGGAAAAGTCTGCTTTTCAACCTTTTCATTAAAGATGAGCCTTGCACGTCTGAGGGTGCATTTACCCATCAGAAGAATACTTATAATTACGGACATGTGGCATTTTCTTTTTTACTTCTAAAACTTGAAGAATTGAACTGAACACGTGGCTGGCACTGAAGTAATTTTAGCAAGATAAAGGGGACAAAGCAAGATAAGCGGTTCTTTTCCCAAATTGCAACCTTTAGACTGTATAATTTACCAAGAGTACGCCCAGCACACGCTGAACAAACCGGCCACTGCCTGTTCTATTGTCTGAGCTGATAATTTATTCCAAAACACCTTCTACTAACTCCAGAAGGCCGTTCAGTTGAAATGAATATGCATGCGTTAGGACTGCAGTTAAAGGTTCCTCAAAAGGCTTTGTTTTCTTGTCAATGCTAGTGTCTTTCTTTTTTGCTATGTATTTAAGAAGACATTTAGGTTAAAAATAGATTTAAGACCATAAAGAATGAAATACGTGACTGTCATTCACTTAGGCCCACAAAGCCTGATTTATAAGGGTTTTCCCCATTTTTTGTCAATGGGAAGAAGGTTTAGTAAATCCAGCCCTTTTAAGAGTGCTAGAATATCAAATAAAAATGCTAAGTAAAAGTTATTCCTTACTTTCTGTTCTTTTTATTGGCCTAGGTTTATTTTGTAAAGGGATTGAGTGCAGTTATCCTGCAAAATCATCATTTGAATCCCTCCAAAATGCTTTAAACAATCCACCGGATGCACCAAAGTGCAACTAAACCTCAACAGCTTTTGGGGTCTTCCCGAAATGTCAGTCCAAGTGAGTAGGTTTATCTACTTTTAGACATCTCATCAGTGCAAACAGCCTATTGCAGTAGCTGAATCTATCTGTCCATTCGCGTGTATCAGGGGCCCTCTCTGGGAGGGATTTGGCTGTAATCTAGTAAGAACATGTGAACTCACGTGGGATGACCTAGGAGTTCTAACTCCATGATGAGCCAGGTTTGGAGGCAAAGCTTTCGTCAGCACAAGAAAACAAAAAAGAATGTCTGGCTGACCCTTGCAGGCTTTACAGTAGCAGATCTTCCATGCCAACAAATCATGATGCGAGCCAAGGTCTGAGATCTCTCTCTTCCTGGTTTGGGCCTCTCTGCATCTTCTCAGCCTGGGCGTTTAACTTCCTCCCATGAACCCCATCGTCCAAGTCAGGTTCCCCAGCTATATTCCTGTTATATTCCTTCACAGAGTGCCTCGTATTGAGGTGCCAGCCTCCTGCAGAATTTCAGCCACACCTGTTCGTAGGTAGGGCCTTCAATTTATGTAACGTGAGAGTGAGGCCATCTGTAATTTGTCAGGGGCAGGGGCGGAAGGACCAGAGCTTGAAATACAGCTACAGAAATGTGTTTTCCTTGTGTTACGCTGGAAGTGTACACCTCCTCAGTTTGTCTGTTACTCTCCTGGTATGTTGAAATAAATAGGAACAGATTTTCATTTGAGTTATTTGATCATTGGATTGATGCAGACAACAATGCACAAATTGTATACACTCCCCTGACGTGTAGTTAAGCTTTGTACCTTTTTGCTGCACTAATAGGTGATGAGATATTTTGCATACTATTGTATTTCATTAACACCAATGCCAGCTACTTTATGCATATTCATAGCTCGAGTGGAGGAGTAGCCTAGTGGTTAGAACACTGGCTTGGTAACCAAGCAACCAGGGTTCAAATCCCACTAGCACTCCTTGTGGCCTTGGGCAAGTCACTTAACCGTCCACTGCCTCGGAAGAAAGGCCTGGCAATCTACTTCCGGTGACACTGCCAAGAAAACCCAGGAACTTCTGGGTCGCCAGGAGTCAGGACTGACTCAAAGGCACACATTGCAATGTGAGTTAATTACTTGTGATAGATAATGTAGGTGTTTATGGCACACTGTCATGTGCCTTTTCTATACTCTGCAACACCCACACCCCAATCCATCATCATGTATATTTAGTGTATGACATGCATCTGACAAAGTGGACTCCTGTCCTTGAAATTTCATGACTCAGATTAGTTAGTCTAAGGCAGTGGTTCTCAACCCATTCCTCCTGACAGACCTAGCCGGTCAGGTTTTTAGGATAACCACAATGAACATGCATGAGATTTTCATGCACTGCCTCTGTTGTATGCAATTAATTATCTGTCATGCATATTCATTGTAGTTATCCTGAAAACATGATTGGCAAGGTGTGTCCCAAGGACCGGGTTGAGAAGCCCTGATCTAGTGTCACCTGCCCCTGTCATTTTTGCTCCAGACTAAAAAGATTGACACTTGTATTATTGTGAACACACTTTAGTACATCAGCCTTATAGATACTGTATGATATATATACACATACACACACACATAGAGAGAGAGAGAGATGCATATAAAGTGATAGATACATAACATAGTAACACAGTAAATGACTGCAGACAAAGACCGAAGTAGCCGATCCAGCAAGGTGTTTAGAGTTGCTACTATTCCTCCATGCAGATTACTCCATTGGTTTAGGGATACAACAGCCTCTCATCCTATCCGGCTTCCCGAGTCTATCCAGAAGTAGAATATTATCATTTTACTGCTATTTCTAGCTCAACTGCTGTTCCATGCTGGTTATCCCAGTGCTTTGTGACAATCCTTTTGGCCATTAAGTGATCTTCAGATTTTATTCCTTGCTCTTTGGACTTCTCTTACTGTTTTTGTCTCCACAACTTCCTTCAAGAGTCCATTCCATATATCCACTACTGTTTCCATGGAAAAATATTTCCTGATGTAGCTTCTCATTCTTCCTCCTTGGAGATCTACATTGTGACCCCTAGTTCTGTCGCTATCTTTGCTTTGGAAGAGGTTAGCTGTTGGTACATTAATACTTTTCAGATATTTGAATCTCTCTATCATATTTCTCCTGCCTCTCCTCTCCTCTAGGGGACATATCTAGACCGTGAAGTCTCATCCCATGATGACTTTTGCAGATCCAGCATATGGAGGGAGAGAGACAGAGAGAGATTGAGACTGTCAAACGTTTTACAGTTTCATTGACATAAATTGTTATCAGAGGGTATTTTTGTCCTTTCTATCATTGAAGATTAGCATACGCAATAAAAAACCTCTTAATAAATCAGCTTCATCTGGCTGCTTCATTTACTAGTCAAAACACACAGGTGTGACAAAACCATTTGCTGGAATTGGAAAGATGGTGACATTTTCAACATTTCGGTGTGACACAACTGGAAGCGTCATATAAAAGACTAGCTCTACATGGAAACGTTTCTGTTGGTTAGGCAAAATGAACCTCTCAAGAGGCCGTTTCCTTGTGGTTGATGATATTTTGCCTCCAAAAAGATGCCTTTGCAGAAGGCCCAAATTATCTGAGTTAAAAAGACTAGTTTTTCACACAGATAATTTGCAGGGTTGGCTTCATGTCCACAATACCCATGTGACCATCAAGAGTCATCTCCATGGTATCAGTGGTCCCAATCCAATTATCATTTATCTCCGAAAGACTTTAGGGTTGAATAGTAGCTGAATTCATGACCCAAAAGGTCACATAGTATTGAAGAGCTGGCAGTGTGAAAAGTGAAGCTGCCAAATTTAAAGAAACAAAGGGCCCAGTCTGGAGAGAAGACAAGCTGATACAGGCGTATTCACATTCAATTAATTTTGCAACCTTTTTTTCAGCGATCGAGGCAAGAAGGCCATGACAGCTGGATGGTAAGTACTACATCAAACTGAGCAAATTAATTTGGAAGGAAATCTATCAGAGGATGTGGAATATTTTTATGCTTTAAAAAAAAATTTGTATCACACTACATCATGACTAGCCTGCCACACACCCTGTAATTGAGACCACTTCAACACATTCAACTTTACATATAATTTATCCTCAGTGTAGCCTCCAATCTTTACTTATCCCAATGTCTTTCTTACCCATCTCGTCTGGCAATATGTCATGACTGCATTTGTCCTCTCTGCTGCCAGTTAAGATGTTTCATTGCATTGTGCTGACATTGTGAGTATCATATGTACATTGTCAAATTTATTTATTTAGACAGATTTGTATACCACCTTTGTTCTGCCATGCTGCCTTTTATGATGTATTATTGGATACTAATGACATCATATTTCTGGAGAACAAGGTCTCCAAATGGGTTAGTTGTACATATTGTTGTAGATTTTGGTAATATTAGAATTTATTATTAAGAGCAGTTCTTGCATTGTTGGTTATCCTTTTTTGCTCTTAGCAGCTGTTTTGTGTGTGGTTAGTTTTCCGTATACCATAATAGCAATGAACTCACTTTGAAGCAAGGGCATATAGAGTTTGATCTCAGTCTCTCAAATTTACTGCTATTTCTTACTGTATTACTTGCATCATGTCAAAGATGGATTAACGTTCACCAAAACACACATTAACTGGCAATCACATACTACTGTGCAGAGTGTTAGGCGCAGCGTAGGCATGGAGAGCGTAGTAGTATGCAATCAGTTAGTGTGGCACATAGAGTTGCCTATGGAGTCATTCGGTGAACCCGTGTTGATGCTCCACACGTGGCCCAATAGCTAATAATGAGGCTTTGCACTTAAAAGAGCAAACAAAATGCATGTTAAGTGCAAATCCTTAGCCCTAAGTCTGCACCTGAAGCAATAAGTTCAGTGACTTGCCCAAGACCACAAGGAACATCATAGGGGTTCGAACCCTGGTTTCCCTGGTTCTAGTATGCTGAGCTAACTACTAGGCCGCTCCTTCAGGCCAAGTTTTGTTTTTTTCCCTGGTGTCATCGTCGCCTAGCCTCAAACGGATTTTCCTCCAGTCGGAAGGCACTGATCTTCCAGGAGAAGCTATTGTGACCCCTAATATTATTATATGTTACTACAATGTAATTTGTTTATGTCAACCTGTACCTGTGGGTGAATCTCTTCATAAAGGCAGTTAATAAAGCTAAACAATAAATAAACCAGAGTTAGAAACAGCAAAGTTATCCCAAGGCTTGGAAAATTCTTTAAAAACACCCCAAAAGCAACACAACTTCAATACTAATTATAATTGAAGTTAAAATAGGTTAATTTAAAAGGGCCAAAAAAACTAGACCACATAGCAGACACACAGCCCTTTTGTGTCCAGCCTAAGCAATGTTTCCCCAAACACGAAAGCATTTTATTATTTTGATGGCAACAATTTCCAGCTGCAAACTCCATGTAATTAGTTCACAGGTAAAAAGTACCCATAGACTTCACACCTAAAAAAAATCATTCCAGTGTTTCATATCGCATATCCATATAGTAATGCAAATCCCTCATTTTAGAAGGCTTGCATGGAAATGCCTTACGTGTGTAAGTAGAGGTTACAAATGTATATCTGTGGCATGCAGATCTTGGAAGGGGGCATGTTGTGGGTGTGGTTTGGGCAGGCCAGAAAAGTAGGCATGAATTTCTGATTTTGCAACAGAAATATGTACTGTACTGTATTTACCGGATTATAAGCCGCTCCTGTGAGTATAAGTCGCAGAGGCCAAAATTGGGGATTTTACTGGTAAAATCATAGTATACATCACTCCACTATATAAGTCGCTGGTACTAAAATGAAAACGCAAGACAACACTGCTGTTTTATTGAAACCCGATTTATTCTGTTTCACTTTCACTTTAGAATAACACTCTTGAATCAAGTGCATAACATAGCAGCTCGTTCCACATCAGTCCACATCAGATTTGTTCTGTATCGCTTTTGGGAAAACCGCTGAAGTCCCCATCTTCAGTGTCACTGCAATAGTTCTGCAATTTCAGGCGCCAGTTCATGTTCATTATTGTCTTCTTCGTCATCTTCTTCTTCATGATTATCAGGGCTCTTTAGTATCTCAGCCTTCACAAAATCTGACTTTATTATTTTACCCTCATCATGCTTTCGCAAACCACTCGGAGGCTTCTGCAAAAATGGCGTAGCACATCGGGCCTGTAGCCGTGAAACTGTCTTCTCTGTGGCACATCCAGGTTTCCCATAGGCGACGCAACACGGCTTTGAATCTTCTTTTGACGGAAATGTTAAGCGGTTGAAGCGTGTTTGTCATACCACCAGGTATAATAACCGGGACAGTGTTCAGAGATTTTATTTTCTTCTTTTCAGTGAAATGGGTTCTCCTGCTATCCATGACAAGTAGTGCTTTCTGTCTCTTGAAAAATCCATCCGGCCGCTTACTAAAGCAGCGCTGCAGCCATTTCACCTTCATGCTCTCATCCATCCATCCATCCTTTCTCATTCACCTCAACAACAATGTTGGGTGGTAGAGTTTCATGTGGCATGGTCTTCCTTTTGAATAAAATCATAGGTAGCAGCTTCTTTCCACTTACCCAGCAGGCTAGCACCACTGTAAAGTGTGTCTTTCCGTGTCCAGTGGTTCTCATATTTATTGTTCTAACCTTCTTTTGACTGACCGTTCTCCCTAATGGGATATCGTAGGTTAAGGGAACCTTGTCCAAGTTGATTATGACGTCTATGTATGTGTGGATTTCTTTATTTACAAATTCCCTGAAATTCTGTATTTTATCAAAGAATTCAGAGGGGAGCTGCTGACACAAGGTCATTCTTTGTCTAATGCTTAATTTATTTCTTATCTTAAAATGGCAGCACCATGAATGACCGGCCTTGAATCCCTCGATATTCATTTTCCTGGCGATATGAACTGCTTTGCACTGGCCCTCCATTCTACAACAAACCAAAGCAGATGTGCTTCTAATTCCGGTCACCCATGCTTTGCGGCCATGATTTGCCTTCTTGATGCATTTCATCAAGTTTAGTTTTTCCTGCGTCTTCCTCCAGCCTCTAGCTAATTTTTCAGTTATCCCAAAATTTTGCTCAGTTGCTCTTATACCATGTTCTGTGTAATGAATAATTTTCAATTTGAATTTTGCAGTGTATGAGTTCTGAGCCTTTGGTGTCATCATTTTCTGTGGAGTTAAAAAGAAGATTTGTGTTGTGTAGCTGAAAATCGTTCGGTATGCTATTTGACAGTATACCAGTAAGCACCAGTTTGCTGATCGGAGGCTCTGCTTGCAAGCGTTGGGCATAGAGTGGAAGGTTCAGGGAGAAAGACCATTCACTGCACAGGTGCGAGTATTTATATGCAGTTCGAGGGGCGTGGTCCACCACATAAATTTATTCGATAGGTTGCTCTGTTGTATAGGTCGTGGCACCACTTCCTAATGTCAAAAAAACACATCTTATATTCTGAGAAATACGTTACATACTTTATAAAATCTAGCAGTTAATTAAGGGGCAATAGTGCTTACCTCTCTTGTATTTGAGACCACCTCAACACAACAATCCAAATATTTTGTAGCTTGGCACTTTAATTGACTCCCCTTGGACATCAACTGGTGCAAAATCCACTGTCTAGAGGTATACATGCTGGATTTTACATGCCCAGAGCGATATGGCAATTTTTTTTTAACATCTCTTTGTCAAATAATGCTCTCACCATTCATACAGATAATAACATCTTGTATATAGTTTGTTTTAACTAGTTCTCTAGTTCCAATGATGTTATTAAGCTGTTAAATGTTCTATGTAACTTCATGTTATTGCTCAATGTAAACCGCCTCTGATCGCTGGAAGGAGCGGTATAAAAGAGTTGTTCAATAAAAAAATAATTGCACCAGTATTTCCCTACACCCTTATAGTTATTTTGCAAACGTTTCTGTATTCAGTAAGAGTTTTGTAAAATATAATGTGAATCGTGAACGTCTACACTTGGGCATTGCTCTCTCTAGATAAAGTATGCAAAATTAGGCTTACAACTTAATAAATACAGTTGAAGCTCACCGAATCCACATTTCTCCCTCTTTGTGTAGTTCAGTTATTTCCATAGACCCAGTTCAGTCTTCCTAGCCAAAAAAGTGCCGGTACTCGTATGCAGGACTATTTCATTAACACATGGGTCATTTTTAGCAGGAAATTAGAAAGGTGCCGATACTAAGTATCACCGAGTAGCCCTCAAAGCCCTGCCTAGATCCATATCCTCCCTCCAGGCTCGTTCCCGAAGCCAGCCTCCCTCCCCAGCCAGGGTTTGTGAGCACACCGATAATGCGTGTCACTGAAACATGAAGAAAACTGCAAACTCATCAAGACACACAAGGATAGGTTTTGTGGAGTGAAACACAATCCATCACAACTGTGAGCCATTCTTCTAGTTTCAGTGAATGTAATTTGCAACACTCAGGGGGATTATTTGATGTTAGGCTGCCCTAGTTGTGCAGCAGTTATGCACATGAGTTCCATCAAGAGGAAATGCTCGCATACAATCCCCACAGAAAGTACTGCACATTCATGCATTGAGATCTGCTCTTTGTCACACACTGTATTTACTGCTTCGTTAGCAGGGGGGTGTATTCAAAGAGTTTTTCTGATTAACACACCTGCTAACCAGTTCAAACACAGCACTCCCAATATCCAGCCGCACTATCTTGATAGCACCACTGAATATAGCTACAGACCACACAAAAGATGCTTGGTTAAAAGTTGGGCGATCTGCGGGCTAATCGGGGGCAATCAGCGGTCGCTATCCCGTCAGCGGTTTATTCAGCCGCTAACTAGATAATTAAAGTGGTTAAAGTTAGGAGAGGTAAATGGCTGTCCTAACTTTAACTGGCTTTCATTTCCCGGTTAGCAGCTCAATATTGCCACTGACTAGATTGCGAAGGCGCTGTCCAGCGAAACCGGATATTCAGCGCTGGATGAGAGATACATTCAAACACTAAATTTCAGGTTCTGTTTAAAGCAGTGGCTGTGCATGGGTTCAAATCTGGCCCCTGGGAATACCTCCACCCTGATAAACCTATGCACACACAAGTTACATACATAAAGGTTTCAGCACATATATACCCAGCAATTTAAGAAAACACCATTTCTGTAGATCAAATGACATTTTGTCTGCTCCCAAACTCTAACATATATAAATGTCACTTGAAAACATAGTTTAGAAAAAAGAAGTGGAAGTCAGAGCTGAGATGTGGATGCCACACCGTGCCTACAAGTCTGATGGTATTTTAGAAACCGTCTGATGAGGGTGGGGACAGGTCTAAAATACAGATCCATGTGTCATGGGAGGAACAATCTTGCAGAACTGCACATGGGAAAAACAGATGGACGAACCCTGGTGATTTACACGAGCATTGGTAGCATGAGGGTTTCTGCTGCCCTAGGCAGACCCTCCATGCTGCTGCCCCTCCCCCAAAAGACTGCACCTCCGTCCAGCCCCAATGCTGGCTGCCTCCCCCCTGCACCAAAGCGGTGGTGGCTGAACTATTGCTTCAGCACTGCGTCGGGTCTTAAAGTGCCCGCTCACATGGGTACTCATGGCCTGATGCTCCAGCCTCTCCCTCCAATGCAACTTTCTTGGGGGGGGGGCAGGCAGGCAGGAGCTACAGGGCAGAACTGCACGCACATGCGCGAGCATTTTAAAGCCCACCACAGTGCTGAAGTAGTAGTTCAGCTGCTGCTTCGGGGGGGGGGGGGGTTTGGGTTAGTGATGCCGCCACCAGGGTCTGCACCCTAGGTTGGTCTAGTGGATGGGCTGGCCCTCTACACAAGTACATTCCAACATTTCAGAGCATGTAGCTGTAAATGTCAGACTATACATGTGAATTCCTACCATTTTTGTAACCTGGACATGTAGATGCGCTAAGGAACTACAGAGGTCTCTATGTTCACATTTCACTTTGGAGGGGGAAATAAACATTGGGAAATAATCCCCCCGTGAAGGGATGGCCATAAGGATTGCTTTTATAAAACCTGCCCATGTCGGGGGCAGGTATATTTCAGATGTGGGCAATTCCATTCATACACGTGCATCCCCTCCATAAAATAGGATGTGCAGGTGATCTCCCCATCCAGTAACGCCCCAAGAACACCTCCTAGCCAAACATTTTAATATAGACATGCCCAGGGCAGAAACAGTTCAACTGCAGCTTTTTGAAAATTGTGTTTTAAACATGCATGTGGCTTGCATGTTTTTTTGCCGCCACAGCTATATTTAACATGCAAATAGGGCTCCAAAGATAACCTCCCTATCTGTGTTTCTTTACACCGAGATTACTTTGTGTCGGCACAGTAGCTTCATCTATTCTTGGTAGATTTATGACAGGATTTCCCATTGTTTTGTACATCAGGAGCATTATCAATAATATTCTGGTCCAGACTCTTATCTGGTCATGGTATATTCAGCCTGCTTTTATTTTAGATTGGAAATGCGTTAAATTGATTTAGTTAAAAGCTCTTATATACGCAAATTTGTATAGAACATTCAAACATCTTAAAAACACAATATAAACATAAAACCACCATTGATTTAACATAACAATTGAGACTATTACCTCCAGCCTCCCACCCATGCCCCCAAAACTACCCACCAAAAATTCTTATGTTTTAGTATATAAGTTGGAAGTAATTTCTGCACAAATTTTGTGTTCCAGTTTAAGTTCGGAAACCTGGTCGTTTTGTCTTTCTGCTGGTGGTTCATTGCATGTACGAGGTATTAGGGGTAGGTCACCTATCTTTATCCTTACTCAAGCAGCATCTCTTAGCTGCACAATTCTCAAACCTTGATTCCAGGCCTTTGGGGGGGTGGGGCGGGGGTTCAATAAATTTCCAAAAGCCTGATGGTGTAGGGGCCTGTCCTGTGCAATATCCCAGGATATTCAAGATGGGAAGGACTCCCTGGTTCATATATATCAGCATCATTACTTCTTTATTAGTTGAATGTATTGCATTGCATTTATCTGTCTTTATTGTGCGCATTCAGTCAATTTGAATCTTTTTTTATTACAGCATTTCTTACTCTCTATTCTCCTAACCTATCTGAACTTCAAAGAAATTTGGCTAAACATTTCCATCCTGGTTTGGTGTCCTTCCATTGCCATTTTGTTTTCCTTGTGAATAGCTAAACAATTTTCCTTCCAGCACTAGCTCCTTGCCCCTACCTTGGGGATAGAAACATAGAAACATGATGACAGAAAAAGACTACAAGGCCCATCTAGTCTGTCCTTCCATAACTACAACAGTCCACTTTTTACCTTTAGAGATCCTCTGTGTTGGTCCCATGCTTTTTTGAATTCAGTTACTGTCCTCATCTGTACCACCTCCACTGGGAGACTATTCCACGGATCCACTACTCTTTCCGTAAAGAAATATTTCCGCATATCACTCCTGAATCTATCTCCCTTCACCCTCATCCCATGTCCCCTCATAGCAGAACTTGCTTTCAATTGAAAGAGGCTCTCTCCCTGAACATTTATGCCACGGAGGTATTTAAACATCTCAATCATATCACCTCTATCCCGCCTTTCCTCTAAGGTGTACATATTAAGATCCTTAAGTCTGTCCTCATATGCTTTATAATGAAGCCCATTAATCATTTTAGTAGCAACCCTCTGCACCGACTCCATCCTGTTCACATCCTTTTGAAGGTGCGGTCTCCAGAATTGCACACCATACTCCAAATGAGGTCGCACCAAAGACTTATACAGAGGCATTATCACCTCCTTTTTTCTGCTAGCCATTCCTCTCCGCATGCACCCAAGCATCCTTCTAGCTTTTGCCGTCGCCTTTTCTACCTGTTTAGCTACTTTAAGATCATCAGACACAACCACGCCTAGGTCCCGCTCTTCTTTAGTGGACAAAAGTACTTCACCTCCTATACTGTATTGCTCCCTTGGATTGCTGCAGCCCAAATGCATGACCTTACATTTTTTAACATTAAATCCCAGCTGCCAAATTCTAGACCATTCTTCAAGCTTAGCTAGATCCCTCCTCATGTTATCTACACCTTCCTGGGTGTCTACTCTATTGCAGATTTTGGTATCATCTGCAAAGAGGCAAACCTTACCCGACAGCCCTTCCGCTATATCACTAACAAAGATGTTAAAAAGAATCGGACCAAGGACAGATCCCTGGGGCACACCACTGGTAACATCCTTCTCCTCAGAGTGAGCTCCATTTACTTGTACTCTTTGTCGCCTCCCACCCAACCAATTTCTAACCCAAGCAGTAACTTTAGGGTCCATCCCTAGGGTGCTCAGTTTGTTTATAAGTCTCCTGTGAGGAACAGTGTCAAAGGCTTTACTGAAATCTAAATAAACCACATCTAGAGCTCTCCCTCGGTCCAACTCCCTGGTCACCCAGTCAAAGAAATCAATCAGATTTGTCTGAGAAGACCTGCCTCTGGTGAATCCATGCTGCCTCGGATCCTGTAATCCGCTGGACTCCAGAAACCTCACTATTTTCTCTTTCAGCAGCGTTTCCAATAATGTACTCACCACCGAAGTTAAACTAACCGGCCTGTAGTTTTCAACCACATCCTTACTTCCGCTTTTGTGTAAAGGCACCACATGAGTCTCTCTCCAGTCCTTTGGCACCACTCCTGACTCCAACGAGGCATTGAAAAGGTCAGTCAGAGGAGTTGCTAGAACATCCCCAAGTTCCCTCAGTATTCTAGGGTGTATCCCATCCGGTCCCATCGCTTTGTCTACTTTAAGTTGAGCTAGTTTCTCACGAACACAGTCTTCTGAAAATTGTTCAAGATGTCCCTCGCTTCTGTTCTTATTTATGGGTGTTTTCTGAGGTCCTGCTCCTGGTTCTTCATCTGTGAACACAGAACAAAAATATTTGTTAAGCAATTCCGCTTTATCCTTATCAGCTTCTTTTTTTTTTTTTTTTTTTAAACTTTTATTTTCATTTTACAACAAACAAAGTAACAACACACCAAAAGAAACAAATACACACATACAAGAAAAAAAGCAACCCCAATTACCCCCCACCCCAATGCTTCTTCTCTAAGCTGATAAGAGTCATCATATAAGCGCTTACATACAACAATTATTGTACATCTAACAAACAGAAGTAGAATCTATGAGACCGGATGAGCATATGACAAAGATTAATACAGAATCAAACAGTCAACTGAGAGCATTGAATAGTGTTAACATAATCGTTGAGCGTCTTCTAGCTAGACCATTAGTGAATGGTTTGAACGGAAGAGGCTGACATACAAGGTATTTGCGCATATTTACAATAAAGACAGATATGTTTCACCATTCATTAGAGCTCAAAAAAGAGCTATTTTCCCAATATTTCGTGATTAAGGAAATAGGAAATAACAATGCCCAGCATAAAGGCTAAAAGGAAGTAAGCCAATTTAGGAAGAGAGGGGATCCCCGCAGCTGAGCGGAGCCCCACAATCTTCCAAAAGAGGGGTTCCGGAAAATATAAAATAGAATGAAGACGACCCCAGACCCGACTCGAGTAATACTGTAATGCGGGACAATCATACTTAACAGGAGTTTAGTAAGCCAAAGGCCACATGGCATGTCCAGCATCAAGCGCACTGGATGGCATTCCAATTGGCTAACCTATCAGGAGTATATGTCCACTTGGGATAGCAGTACTGAGGAGATAAGAAAAAATCTGATCTAGATTGTGAGTGATGGGGGGGCTGAGAAAAGGTGAGCTCTAAGTCGGAGGGGTGAAGCAGCTTCCATATAGCTACTCACGCAAAATCTTTCATCAGAGCTGGCAGGGTGTAGAGACTCTTGGGCGGACCACTCGTTCTAGGCGGCAGTCTATCTATCAAAGGATCAAATACTTGGTGGAAGTCACCGCCGAGTAACAGTAACAGGGTCATCCACATTCGGAGCATAAATACAAATACACGTAAATTCACTATCTCCAACCGTAAAATATACACAGGCCCAGCTACCCTCCCCATCAGAGCTAGTATCCATTACAGTGGTTGGCAAAGATTTCTCAACCAAGATGGCTACCCCGTACCGCTTAGAAACGGCGGGAGAATAGGCAGCCACCATATAAGGTTTAGCAGGAAGTTTCAGTGGTTCAACGGAGGTGAAATGGGTTTCCTGAAGAAACACTAAATCAGTATGGTCATGATTAAAATAACTAAGGATGGTCATTCTTTTGATTAGACTAGTGAGGCCTCTTACGTTCAGTGATAAGAGCGGACATAAGGCCATACAACAAAGTCAAACATTCTGAGAAAGGAACATGATGGCGCACCGAGTTGCGCAATGTCCCTCATATCAACTATAAATGACTGTACACACGATATGATAGAAAATAAGCCAATGAAAAATCATGAAGCGCCCTATATAACAGTAGAAGCACTGAAGTGCCTTAGAGAAGAAGCAAAACCCCAGAAATTACTGGCGACCTGATGTCTGCGGGGTGAAACCCCAGAGAAGGCCTAAATTGAAACATACAACCGGTATAGCTGTGCGTGCTCTGAATCCAACCGAGGTGCACATCATGGAGGAAAAGGAGACCAAGGAAGGTAGATATAAAAGAAAGAAAGGTCCAGGCAGTCTCTATTCCAGGCAATGATCACCGCGTCGGGCCATTCAAAATGGCGGGCAGTTCCAGCGGAGTCCATCCGAGTTGTTGACTTAGCGCATCTGGTCTGCCTCTTTGGAATCTAAAAATGTTGCTAGCAGAGCAGGATCTTCGAAGGTTCTAGTTTGGTTATGGAGAGTCACTCTGAGCTTCGCTGGATATAAGAGGCCAAAGCGAGCCTGTAACTGTTGAAGTCTAGGTCGAAAAGCAAGGAGTCCCTTCCGCCGGTCAACTGTGGGCTTTGCCAAATCGGGGAAGAAAGAGACTTTATGATCTTCAAACTGCAGATGTTGCATCACCCGGGCAGCTTTGAAAATTTGCTCAACTTGCTGATACCTCAGTAAACGAAAGATAATGGGCCGGGGGGTCGTCCGATTGAGTGCGATGTTGGTAGGAGCACGATATGCTCGGTCAATTTCCAGATCTCTGCAAAAGGTAATCTTCAGCAAGGAGGGGAGAGTTTTGACCAGAAATTCTCTGATATCTCCTGCTTCCGCCCCCTCTGGAACTCCTATGAGCCTTACATTGTTGCGACGGGCTCGATTATTGCAATCCTCTAACTCTTTTTGAAGATTCTGTATCTGACGCTCAGCCTTGTCCAGGTTCACCAAGCGCACCGCGTGCGAATCGAGGACCCCCGCCATGTTGTCCAGCCGTAGTGAAAGACCTTCAAGCCGGTCCTGAAGCATACCAAAATCTTCTCGCATGGCTCGGAGCGCTTCTCCGTTGGACTGTACCAGTTCCTTCACACCACGTATTTCCTCCAAGATCTCCTGTTGCATTTCGGGGCTTACCCGAAGTGGAACCATCTTTGGTGGGGAAGACAACTCTGTTTTGGAGCGTTTTCCATGTGAAGAAGAGGGAGACCCGAAGTCCAAGCGCACTGGTTTGTGGGCCGCCATTCCCCCCAAGGCACCCCGGTAAGTTCGGTGTCAAATATTAGGTTTATGCAGATATTAAGTCAGGATTCTGAGTAGGCCCCTCAGGAGCTTCAGCGCGAAGCGTCTAACCCGCTGGACATCAGGCTCCGCCCCCCTATCCTTATCAGCTTCTATATATTCCCCCCCTGCACCCTTGAGTCTGACAATACCACTTTTGCCCTTCCTCTTCTCACTAATATATCTGAAAAATGTTTTATCCCCCCATTTTATTGCATTGGCTATTTCCTCCTCCTTTTGAATCTTTGCCTTCTTGACTACTTTGCTAGCTTGTCTATGTTTTTCCAAATACAGATGCCTGTCTTCCCCTCTCTGTGATCTCTTGTATTTCATGAAGGCCTCCCTCTTTTTCTTCACTTTTTCAGCTACTTCCTTCGAAAACCATAGCGGTCTCCTTTTCCTTTTGCCTTTATTTACCATTTTAACAAAAAGGTTGGTTGCCCTTAAAATACCTCCTTTCAGTTTTGCCCACTGTTTTTCTACATCCCCCAGCTGTTCCCATCCCACTAACGACTCCCTGAGGTATTGGCCCATCTTCGCAAAGTTAGTCTTCCTAAAGTCTAAGATCCTCACCTTGGAATGGATTCTAACAGCCCTAGTCCTAATACTGAACCACACCATCTGGTGATCACTGGATGCAAAATGATCTCCCACTATAACATCAGAAACACTTTCACCATTGGTAAGCACCAAGTCCAGTATGACCCCTTCACGTGTGGGGTCTGTTACCAATTGCCTGAATAGTTCTCCCTGTAGAGAATCCAGGATCTCCTTACTTCTAGATGATACTGCAGCAGGAATGTGCCAATCAACATCTGGCATATTGAAATCTCCTATCAGTAGCACTTCCCCTTTCCTAGCAATGCTGCGTATGTCTTCAATTAACTCATTGTGAGTGTCTATTGTAACCTCACAGAGGGTTGGTGTTATTGCTGTATCTCGCCCAGCAGGAAGGGGTTTGGGGTTCCAAGGAAGAGAAGGCTAGAGAACCTGGCCCCCTGCCCCACCCACCAATGCAAGAGTTACAGTGTCAGCAGGGTTTCTATCTGAGCTGTACTGCAAAGAGCAGGCCTGCAACAACTCTCAGGAAACGCTTTTATTTCCTATCACCTTTAAGACAATTCATTCCTAAGAAGAGCTACAATCAGGCCAGCAACAACCTTTACCATAGCCCAGGTATCCGTTCCTTTAAATCATGGTGTGTTACTTCTACTCATTAAGCTCTGTTCTTGTGGCATGAAGGAAAACATCCTTTGAATCAGGGGTTTAACTCCCAGTGTCAGGCTTACAAGGGTATAGGGTTGGCAACATTTTGAAAGAGAAAAACCTGCCATCTACCCTGTCCCCAGCCTCACCCCCACGTCACTCCAATTCTGGCAGGAATGGTAGAAAGGGAGATCACAGACCCCACATTACTGTTGTCTTCCAAAGTTTGGCGCTGTAGGCAACCATCTAATTTATCTAATGGTGGCAACGGCCCTGATAAAAACTTAGTGCTGCTTCAAATCTGGGTCATTGCCCCAAGCATGGGGGCTTTGGCCTTTGGCCAAGCACCTAGGAAATGAAGGAGAAGTGACAGAGTCCTGAACTTATTCAAAGGTGTTTCTGAGGCGAGGTGTCTTAGGCCACTTAAGCAAAAGTGCTGAAGGGTGTCTTCTTGGGGACTTCTTGAGACGAAGCCAGGAGAAGCTTTAGGGAGCTGCTCTGTGACTACCGAAGGACTTCTGAGGAGGGGTGTTGAAGCTACTTAAGCCTAGTCACTACAAGGACCTCAGTGGGGACACTGCAGGAAATCACCAAAAGCAAATCCATAGAGCAGAAGGAAGAATTCAGGGTGACACAGAGACTTAGGGGGTCTGAATCCTAGAAAAGCTGCACATTGAAGGGGAGCAGTGCCTGCAGTTCCTTCCTAAACTACAAGGACCCTATTAAGTTACTCCCTAATCTGGAGAGGAACAAAGTGGAGGGGTTGGACTCTGCTCGCTGAGAGTCAAAAGACTTGGACTGAAGTACAGAGTCAGGAGGCTGTAAATGATTTATTGGACTTTCAGTTCTGTTGGCTGTTAAAAAGTGAAAATTCTTGTAACTGAAGATCGTTGAGTGACTCGGAGTACCTTAAAAAATGTATCAGGTTCAGAACCAATCCTTGGACTTGACTAAGTCTTTGGCAGTGGAAAGAGTAGAAAGAGTGTCTGAGTGCAATAGGCCTCCCGGGAAAAACTTGGTCCCACCCCAAGAACCTCTGAAACCCCAGGAGTCAGACTTTGGGAAGTTGGTCTGGCTCTTGGAACTATGACCTCAGACTGACTTGCAGGGCTGCATACTGGTAATAGAGACTTACAGCCTGCCAGGAATTACAAGTATATTACTGGAGCTCCTGTTTATTTGTTCCCATGTGGTGTTGTCAAAGGCAGCATCAAGTTTCACAGTGTCTCTTGTTCTATATTGCCTTTCGAAAGAAAAGAACATGGGGCAATTCCCGAATAGTCCATATAGTTCTAAAGTTTCTCTTTACAAATTAGTAGAGTACGTGCATTAAAGCTAGCTATGTAATTAGCATAAGATACCGTGGGTACCTGTGAAAATGTATTGACCCAACACATAACATTTAATTAAGCATTTCACTTATTACAAAATGAAAATACATAATGAAAATGATAGATTAAAAACAAAAGAGAAGTAACTCAAAAAGCCCACATTTAGGGGAGTCAGGCCTGAAAGCAAAAAATATGAAGAAACATTATAAGCCATACGGGCCTAAGAGAAAAAACAAACAATTAATCCTTAATTAATTATATTGGACTGGCAAAACAGTGCCTATCACAATAAAGCTGAACTTTAATCTTTCTTGATATTGCCGCGGCTTTTGACTCCGTTAACCATGATTTACTTCTATCCAGACTGCATGAAAAAGGAATACACGGGCTTGCTTGGGAATGGTGTAAATCTTATCTATCCAATCGCTGGCAATATGTCCGGACAGGATTATTATCATCGGAACCTTTCCAGCAACATCAGGGAGTCCCTCAAGGTTCTTCCCTGTCTGCCTTACTTTTTAATATCTATATGCAGCCGATTTGTGACATCATCCGCGCATTTGACATCTTTAGCCTAATCTACGCTGACGACGTCCTGCTCTTCACCCCAGTTAAAATCATGCATCCTGACATCTCCAAACTAGTTGATTGCTTCAACTCAATTATTGACTGGCTCCTTTCTCAGAATTTAAGGATAAGCTTTAAGAAGACTGAGGTCTTATTTATCTCCAGGAACAAGGACTTCTCCCCTCCCGCCACCTTCAAGGTACGAGATGCAGAACTTCCATGCAAATCAACCATACGTTATCTGGGAGTTACACTAGACAACCATTTCAACTTCAAAGAACATATAAAGAATACAGCCAAATCTGTCTATAACAAAATCTTAACTTTAAGGCATCTTAAACCTTTACTAGCCCCACATGATTTCAGAATTATCTTCCAAGCACTAGTAATTCCTCATTTTGATTATGCAAACATAATCCTTCATGGTCTCCCTAAGAACACCCTCAATCCTCTCCAAATGGCCATGAATGCAGCAGCACGCACTCTTTGCATCGTGGCCAGGAGTGAGCACATCACGCCCATACTTATGGAACTGCACTGGCTACCGCTACACAGTAGACTCACCTATAAAACCCTTCTCATAACCTTCAAGGCCATTTATCGTCTATCTCCTTCACCTATCTCAGCACTCCTTACAATCACCCCCAACAATAGGCTAAGAAGATCAGCAGCCACCAACACTCTCATTATTCCTCGTGAATCCACAAAATGTAACCAACTAACCAGGAACAGATCCTTTACATTTTACGCTCTGAGAATCTGGAACATCCTCCCCCTCCACCTCCGAGCAATTAGAGACCTTCCTCAATTCAGAAAAGCTCTAAAGCATCACCTATTCCTCCTCCATTTTTCTCATCTGAACAACCCCCACCGCACATATATCCCTCCACCCAAAGATTGACCCCCCACAACCCGATACATGACCAAAATATATCTGATAATCCCCCCTGGTACAGTTCATAGTCCTACATCCTAATACAAGACTCATTATTTTTATTTATTTTATTTTATTTATTTACATTCTCTTATATACCGCGCTATTCTGCATCAGTGCGGTTTACATTGAACAAACTGAAATTACATTGAACAGGGCATTATAACTTGGAGATAACTATTTTACAGGGAACATGGGCTATGGAGGGTTAAGTGGCTTGCCCAAGACCACAAGGAGCACCTGTGGGACTAGAAACCCCAGTCCTTCTGGCCCAAGGTTGCTGTCCTCTAGTGGGATTTGAACCCCCGACCTTCCGGCCTGAAGTACCTTGCCCCAACCACTAGGCCACTCCTCCACTCCATTATGATTTTTGACCTGTAATTCTGTAAATAGTTTACAATTTAACTCTGTTATAAGAACATAAGAACATAAGACATGCCATACTGGGTCAGACCGAGGTCCATCAAGCCCAGTATCCTGTTTCCAACAGTGGCCAATCTAGGTTATACGTACCTAGCAATATCCCCAAAAGACACAGGTTCCACAATGCTTGTACTGGGTCAAGCATTGATATCCTGGGTCCCTTTTTAATAGTGGTTTATGGACCTTTCCTCCAGGAACTTGTCCAAACCTTTTTTAAACCCAGCTATACTAACAGCCCTTACTACATTGTTATGTTAGTCACCCTCACCAAGTTCAGTCCAAGTTTATTTTTCCTGCTATAATGTAAGCATTGATATCTTTTGTTCTGATGTAATGCAAATGTTATTGTTTTATGTAAACCGCACTGAGCCTGAATAGCGCGGTATATAAAAATAAATAAACTCTTAAATGGCAGTATGAGACTTCAAAAGAGTATTGAGCTGGTAAACATAAAAAAGAACAGCTGTTCCCCCTCACTGTCACCAGCACTAGCTAGGAACCTTAAGAAAAACAGACCACCCAATTCTAAAACCAGAGGCTTCAAAGCCAAAAAGGCTTTGCATCTCATCTGAGTGGGCTGAGAAACATTGAGCTTTTGAAAATAATTCATTTTTCTTAGAGAAATGCAGCTTCAGCATCTCATTTTTAACAACTTCAGAATTAAAGGAACCCAAAAGTGTTGCTCAGGTAGGAATCTCATCCCTTGAAAATTCCAAAAACTCAGATAAGTCAAAGATCTCCACAGGCATCAATATCTCTTGCCCCTCGCCGCCTCCAGAAGATGTTTTAACTCCTCTGGATGGATAAATAATAGATATTATTCACAGACAAAGTAACGTGGATCTTGGTAAGCCAAAACTTTCCTGAGATACTTTTGAAACAATATAAGTGGAAAAAGATACCTAGTAACAGGATAGTTTAGGCACTGAAGATTCCTAGCCCTAAAGGATTTTGTCTTTTCTTTTTAAATACCAGCAACATCATTTATAGATATGGAGATTCAGTGCCACTATCTGAATATCTGAATAGAGTGTAAAGCATTAGTCTTATCTGGAGAGCAGCAATGTTCGGTCTGCTAGCCAGATAACGGTAGGATAGCCTTTATATTGTCATCTGGCTAGCAGATCAAATATCACCACTATCCAGATAATTTCCAGGAACTTCCAACAGCTAGGGCCAACCAACGGGCCAGGTACTGCTATCCATAGAAGTGCTTGTGAGCATCAGGACCACGATTTTCCTGTCCTGAGCTAAACAGATTTCTAGAAATACCTCTTGACGGATCAGCGCTAAGAACATGCACTCTGGACGTTTCCACATACAGGCCGGCAACATTTAACCAAGTATATAAACAGTCCTGCAAGCGGTGATTTTACAACCTATGTATGTAACTGTCAATATTTGTGCAAATGCCAAATTTTACAAACTGGGTGTCCAAGGATGCCAATTAAAAAGCAAATCCAGTTTTGTATTTTTGAGTTGGCTTTTAACCACAATTGTCCTGCCATTACGTCTCCAAACTCCAGATGCCAAGCACATTTAGCTGGCACACACGCCTCATAGCAACTGTGAATGCCAACATCTAGATTTTATGAAACAGAAGCATATTTCCTTTGCAAACTAGGCACACGTACTTTTTCAGGCCCGTCCAAACCATGCCCAGAATATGTCCCTTTGAAAACTGCACGGGCCATGGACATACATGTATAAATAGAAGCTTCTCTAAAATCACACTGCGCCATTTACATATGTAAAACCACTATTTACACATGCAAAAGCTGTGCAAGCCATCTAAAATGACCTTCTTAGTATCAAATTCTATCACCAAACGCAAACTGCAGCATAAAAGCTTTGGCAATTTAAGCTTTATGATTGCCATACGAATTGGGGGGAGCAGAACTGGACCCATGGAAGTTTAGGGCGCTCCATCTCTCATTTACTTTTAAGCCTTCTCCTCTTCTGTTTCTTTGGATCTTAAAGCATGAACCTGTACTCTCCCTGCCTTTAAGACAATGTTAAATAAATAAACTATAACACTATTAATGTAACTACATATATATATTGAGATAAAGATATAGGGCCTGATATTCTTCTGAGCAGACTATGCGCCGCTACGGCATATAACCCTGCCAACCCTTAAACCTGGATATTCAATGCCGAGGTTATATGCGGCCCCCGCGTTGAATATCCAGGGATCGCCACACACGCCGGAAGCCGCATTAGGTAACCGGGCATCACGATATTGCATGCTGCTTGGTTAGTTTCTGTGCAGAAAGCTGGCAGAGGGTTTTCCTTGCTTATCTTTTTGGCACCGATCACTATCTGGGCAACATGCAATATCTCTGCTGCCTGGTTATCACTCCGCTCCATCCCAGAATACCCCGACATGCCCCGAAGCTAACCGGAGAGCACTGGGGCACGTAGGGGAGTTAGAAGGGGATATTCTATGGAACTGTGTAAGTGCCATTGAATAGTGATTTAAGGCATTTACACAGTTTACTGGGCTGTAAACCGTGTAAATGCCTTTTGAATATTGGGCCCATAAATATCTAGCTTTGTATTATTTAAAACTGTAACTGTGTCATCTGAACGGGGTGTTTAAAATGTAGTCCACATAAGTGATTCAGATAACAAAAACACATGATTTTTTTTATCTTAAGAAAATGGCTAAAGCTCACTTTTTTGAGGCCACGTTTGGATGCTGAGCTGCATCGTTACCATTCCCCTAGACACATCCTGGTCCCCAGCTGTTGTGTTGTCTGTCTTGACTAGACTGTCAGCTTTGATGGGCAGGGACCGTCTTTTACATGTCTCTGTACAGCGCTGTGTATGCCTAGTAATGCCATGCAAATGATCAGTAGTAGTAGTAGTTAGTTTGAGTCCACGAATATGCAAAAGCTGTGTCTCTTCTAAATGCAGGGTGTGCTAGGGCTTGTAAATTTTCAATATCCTATTAAAACATAATGGAACTTCTCCATAAAGGACATGACGGGCTAAAGTTGGTATTTTACTTTTTATCTTCCATAATACCGGTAACCAGCGGATAGATATTAAGCAGGTTAAAATATGCTCAGATGTGACACACCACACGGCAAATCAATGGCCACATTCTGCACAGGATGGCTGACTTGAGACAGTAATTCTAAACATAGTGAGTTACAGCTATCAAGTTAACACCAATGACTGCGGTAAAGATCTAAAATCATCTGGAAGCAGGTATGGTTTCAACCTCTGCAGAAGCCTTAACTTGTAAAAAGATGACTTAATAACATCATTACTATGCACATGCTAAAAAGTGGAAATATGAAGTACAGTTTCTTATCTATGGCCCTGATTCTGTAAGGAGAATAGTGGGGTTCATGTCCCACAGAGATGTGCAGCCCCACTACTCCCTTGCCGGTATTCTGCCTGCCTCTTCACTGCATGCACAGAGCCACTGTGGGTGCAGCGGAAGACATGGGCGTGATGGGGTGGGTGGGCTCAGGGGATGTCCATGTCAGAGATGGAATAAGAACAGGCCACAACCCTGATCCTGCCCACCAGCTCCCCCCCCCCCCTCCCAGAGTCAGATCACAGTGCATGTGGGTCCCTGCTGCCCGACTGGGGCACTGGTTGCCCCCATTGGGCATTAGTGGTGGGAAATTGGAATCCTGGGGTGCGCCACACATGTGCTGCTGTGGGGAGGACGTCCTCACGGCAATGGAAAAGACACTCCTGGCCGTTCTTAGGCCCGATTCTGACTGTCACGGGAACATTTTGTTCCCACAGTTCAGAATTGGGTCCCAATGCCCCTTCCTGCTCGGAGCCGTCTGGACGACCTGGATGTGCCCCTTAGGGAATTAGGCTCTATGTTTCTGAGATCCCCAATAGAACTGATGGTATTTTAGTATTAAATGCTAATCAGTTATAAAATATAGGTTTATAGAGGCAAAACAGATTATACTGTAAGCCCCTTTTAAATAGAAGGTGGAGGTAGGAATTGGAACATCTAAGTAAGGACATCCAAAGTTCTCGAGGTATTTTACAAAGGGCTCTTCTGAAGGTGGAGCCTTTTGTAAAACGTGCAAGGATACTGGCAATGACACATGCCTTTTTGGAACATATAGCAGGAAAAGAGCAGCATCATTTGGGGCTTCACACACGTAGGTACCGATCTTACGACATACGTGTTTATTCGCTGACACATGTTCATGTGCTGGATTCCACAAAGCTGCACGCACAAGAGAATCAGTTAAGAAACTGAGTGAAATACAAACACCACGGAGGTTTGCATAATTGCTCCTCAGTTGCTAGCACAGACCCCAGGTAGCTGACACTCGTGCATGTCTTGGAAAGCTTGGTATGAATTGAAACATACATGTCTTCTCATTGTAAAGTGGGAGTTGCACATACGATTTTTCAGCCTGCCCAAACCATGACTCCTTGAAGTTTTTGCATCTCATAGGACCTAAACATGGAAATAGCGGCTTTCTGAAATAATGATTTACAAGTGTATACAATCTACATGTATAAATGCTATTTCCGCATGTCAACACTTCTAAAATGACCTTGTGTATTTTACTGATGCTTAGTGAAATGGAAAGGGAACTAGATTTAGCTCATGCCCCTTTCTCGGCCGTTCAAGGTAAGTTACATTCATATACATTAGGTATTTTCCTGCCCCTGGAGAGCTTAAAATCGAAGGGTCCGATATTCAGCTCCGGCAGCTAATGCAATTACAGTGCCTAGTCACCAGTGCTAAAGAGATAACCTGGATATTTAATGCCGAGGTCATATCTGGCCACCGGCATTCAATATCCGGGTTTGCTGCAAGCCTCAACCGTCGCAGAAGCTAACTGGACAGCGGCGATATGGAGCTGCTGCCCGGTTGGCTCCCATGGATAAGGATAGGCCAGCTTTTGCTGCACCTATTTTTACCTGCAGGTCACTAATTGGGCAGGAATGCAATATCGCCATTGCCCAATTAGCGATGGGTGCTGCCTCTGCAACGCTCACGACATGCCCGGATGGTACACGGTTAACATCGGGGCATGTAGCAGCATGTAAATGCCTTTGAATATCGAGCCCTAAGTTTGTACCTGAGACAATGGAGGGTTAAGTGACTTGATCCACAAGGAGCAGCAGGTGTCATTAGGGGCCCTCGCGCTAGCCGCAATGTGCTCGCCAGACCCCGGTTGCTCCCTGCCCCATTGCGCGATGGCCAATTACTGGGCACTTTACCACGCTACTCCATTAGTGTTTCCTTTTGCCAGTTGCAGAGCATTAAAATGCACATTAGCACAAGAAAGAAATGTAAAATACAAGGTGAAAAGAGAACCTATTTACTATAAACATCACGAGGCCCATTCCAGTCGGGGCACATCCAGACATCCAAAATCAGGACAGGCTGGATTTACACCCGATTCTGCACCCACGGGAGCTAGACTTTCCCACAGGAGCAGAATCGGGGCAAAGGGCTTGGACGGGTCTTGATTCAGCTGCTCTGCATGTCCAGCCGTGGCCCTGTCTAACCCTCCCAATACTCCTGTATGGAGCCTCGGTGCCATGGCGTCCCATCGCCAAGGCACCAGGATGCCATGCAGGAGCCGTGATTCCCAGCTGCACATTAAACATGCTTTTCCCTGCTGCCCAACCCCCAGGGGGACCTGCTGAGGCTGAGATCGGGCTGCGCAGAACCCACTGCTGCCGCTCACCTGATTAGTGGGGCCGCCGTTACTATTCACCTTGACTGGCGAGACATATTCCACCTCTGAGGTGGAATACATTCCCTGGCCATCTTGGCACACCCAGACGTACAGGGCCACAACCGGAATCAGCCCTGTACATCTGGGGTCATAGGCCCACCTCTGTCCCACCCACGCTCCTCCTCCTGTCCACCCCCTCCCGCCCCCATCGAGAGATCCCCGCACAAAGGCTTAGTACGTGTGGGGAGTTCTAGTGCTGGAAATGGGTCCAAGCGAATAGCGGCAGTTGGATGGCCAAGCCAGATGTCCATCCCTGCTATTCGCAGTTTGGGATGACCCCCTTTGTGGTCCAGCTCCATGTTTAAAACATGGTATTTTAGTAATTTATGAACATTTTCAAGGGTACTGTAGGTGGTTGCAGTTCTGTATTGTGATGCAGCAAGGGGTACACAGCCTATGCAAATTCAGGTAAAAGAAAGACTTACCTCAGAGTCACCTTTAGAAAGCAGCACTAGGCACTCTGATTCACCGGAGCAAGGGAAATTCTTGCTACGTAGCAAACAAAAATCCCATCAGGAACACCTGAGTGAAAATCCCCAGGTCACGTGCAGAGCTAGGGATTACTTAAGGCAAGGTTCCAGTCAGTGGAGTAGATTGGGAGTGGCAAGAGGAGGAGCAAGAACACGAACACCAAAGGGAACTGCAGAGAGTAGGACTGCAGGTCGGGTTGCAGAGAATAGCAGGAGGTGTGGCTCTCATCAGCTGAGCAGAAACCCCAGGAGATTGCTGGGAGGAAACTCTTCTCACGGAGAACCAGGAAGTGAGTCTGACTCCAGCTCTCGAGAAGAGAGGTTCAAGGCAAGCTGTTCCAAGAGTAAACCTGCTACCAGAAATAACCTGAAAGGGAAGCTAGGAGGATCCCACTACACTAGAGACCGGTATGTGCCAGCTCAAGGCAGAGGTCACTGTGAGAGGAAAGTGTTGGGGGATGGGAACTCCAAGCACGTCTGCAGCCTAAGGAGTAGGTGTAAAACTAAGTCTAATTATACTCCTGCACAACCAGCCTGGAAGGCAAAAGCCATAAGGTATAGGGAGCCAAGTATTAAGGCAGTCCCTGTAGAGAGAAGGAATCCTCCATACGATTATAGGGAGAAGTTTAAAACCCCTAAGTACCAAGGGCGTGGTCCTGAATATAACTACAAGCAGCAAGGTGGTTCAGAACTGTTATTCTGGGAGGAGAGCCCAGGCAGAAGATACCACAGGCCAGAGAGGTATAGCCCTGCAGGGAAAAGAGCCTCTTTTGATTATTACAGTGATTTATCACAGGACACTGTGTCTGAGCGCGATTTGTATGAGGAGTCTGACACAGGGAGTTTGGGCACTGCTGAGGAGAATATGATATGGGAAGACGCTAGCAATCTTCCGGAGCCCATTCCCATGGAATGCAGCATGTGTTACAAACGCAGCCTTGCTATGTGAATGATTGCAAAGAGAACTTTGTACAGGAAATAAGGATTATTTGTTTACCATTAATTTGTTGCTCTGTTCATCTTTGAGTTTCTGTTTTCTTGACAAGTCCGAGCGGGACGGGGAATAAAACCCACTTTAAGTTTCATTCAAAAGTTGCTCTGAAAGACTCTTTTATTTAACAAGCCAGAGCAATTACTTGTTCATAGGCCCTAGGCAACCGCCTATACAGGGCAATAAGGGCTCTAACCACGGGCCCCATCACAGTATGTATATGCATAATCGCAATGATATGCGCTTTCATTGTGGGGACTGTGTCAGCGGAGTTTGGGCAGAGCACATAAGTACACTCATAATTTATTTATTTCTTAAATGCTGTTAAGTCAGTGTTGACTCCTGGCGAACCAGCAGCCCCTGAGTTTCCTTGTCATGACCAGAAGTAGATTGCCAGGCCTTTTCTTCTAAGGCAATGGAGGGTAAAGCGACTTGCCCAAAGTCACAAGGAGTGCCAATGGGAATCGAACACGGATTGCTTGGGTGCTAAGCTGTTGCTGTAACCACTAAGCTACTCCTCCACATAAATTATACAGTACTATAAACAATACACACACATTCCTTACAAATCTAGGTGACTGCAGCTTAAATTAACATTTTTTAACCACTTATACTAGTTTTTCTAAGTAGGCACCTACTTTTCTTTACAAACTAGCGCTTAAGGAGATGCCTATTACTGGGCATAAAGCAGGTCCCACCTTATAAAATTACCCTCCAGAGCTTCTGCGCGGGCATCAAGATAGTTAACCCATTTGGCAAATTTTTGAGGACCCTATGAATTTGGATGGGAGTGGGAGAAGAAGGGGCATGTTTACTAACATGAGTTACCTGCGTGGCAGAGGGGTTGGCATATGATATCTGCGCCATGCTAAAAAGCAGCACTAAAATCTGCACATTACCTGGATAGCACATGGGGGGGGGGTGACAGAGCGGGATGGGTCATTCCCACTAAAGTGCTGCTAGCGCTGGGGTTTGATGCCCATATCATCTGTGCTTGGCACAGGTAGCATGGGTGCAATTAACACCACCTCAATGGATGCCGTTACTTGCTCTTGCGACAGTGGTACTGCGACAACCAGTGGTAACAGCATGGGATGACTGTACCCGTCCCCTGCAATTAGCATAATGCCCCATGCTAGTAATGCCATCCAAACTTGCGCTAACTTGGGAAATAGGGAATCACCAAAGACACTACAAATTTTCCAAAATTAGCACCGATGCAAGAGCCAAAAACTAGATACTGAAAATGCTGGCATATATAGCAAGATTTCATGAACCCAAACCATCTCATTGACAAATGTTGCAAACCGTAGGTTTAGTTGCGCTGTTAGAAAGTCACAAATGATTCAGATGAGGTAAGGAATGTGATTAATACAAGAGATGAGAAATGTACCATAGCATGTGCGAGAGTAGCAACAGAAGGACTTTAAACAAACATGACAGAAGGTGGCATAGAAAAGATCAGATTAAGCAAACGCCTTGAGGTCCTCGGAAACCTAAATTATTCTTTGCATTTATTTATAACACTTTCTATACCTGTTATATCAAAATTGCATAAAAGTCTAATCACTGATAGATCGGGGCACTGTGAATATCACAAAATGTGTTTCGCATAGACTTCCAAAGCCATTGTAAGCTCACTTTTAAATATAAATGGGAACATTTTTGGAAAAAGCAGAAGCTTATCATGATAGCAAGGGGCTCGTTATGTAGTGACAGAAGAGATGGAAACATTTGACTGTCGCCAAAAGTTACACTACTGTACATGATAAAGGCAAATTTATTCTTTCCATTATATTACTAACAGTTGCCTGTAAAAGAGCCAAGTCCCTGCTGTAGCAGCACTGAGAAATCAGCATGGAATAGAATAGGAAAGTATCTGGAGCTATCTCATAAAAGGTTTTACAGTGTCATATAAAATTAACTCTTCACATGGGCACAATACAGGCATCCCCTCCCCCAACAAGCTTAATCAGTGAAGGTGAACTTGCACAGCCATGCACTTAAGAACGTAAATGTCTTTCTGGGTCACACCACTTGTCCATCAAATACAGCATCCTTTCCCAGTAATGACGAGTCTGGATCATTTGGAAGTACCCAGCAATCAGGCCAAAACTAGGATGGGCTGAACCGAGCTTTGTGTTGAGAACCCTATTTAAAGAGTTCTTTTGGTGCTGATGTTCCTGTAGGGTAGGGGAGTCCAAAGTAGAGCACTACCACCCGTAGGCTAAGACAGAAACAACAAAAACAAGTGTGCCAAGACAGCAGAAGGACATGCATTCTTTATTCAGCATCCCATACAGCTCAAATAAAATTAAAAACATATACAAAAGGTCATAAACTAAAACAATAAAGCATAAAAAATGATAATACAAAAGCAATTAAAATAATACGCTGTAATAATAAATACTCTCAATGATAAAAAAAACCATATACTGAGCGAGTAAAAATTGTATTAAAAACTTTATAACCAATTACAGATTATCCAAATGTGAACTAAAGAAACCATGCATAAAAGTCTTACTGAAGGATGCGTAAAATCGGAACGGATGAGGAGGAACACAAGTAAGCCCCTAGGTTAACCTGTGTGTAAATAAAGTGTATTGTCAGAAATACCTTCATCAAAATTAAAAATAAACCATATCAGAAAAAGCCATTGGTTCATTTGGAAACAAAACTGTAAACATATGTAAATCTGCAAACAAATTCTGTGATATTCAGTACTGAAAGTGCGGGTAGAGCAGGAAAGGGTATATGCTTGAAAACCTTACTTAATCGCTACAAGCGACAAGTATCAGGCAATGACCACCAATTCTAAAATCTAATGGGAGGAGGAGGACATATTAAAAACCTAAAAATAACAAAAATAAAGCCAAGTCTTGCCTATAAACATGGTAACATACATAATATATGACAGCAAATAAAGACCAGTATGATCCATCTAGTCTGCTCAGCATGGCGGCAAGAGCAGGTGCACCTGCCACTCCATGCAGGTCACCCCTCCGCATGCCTTTGTTAAAAAGAAAGCAGAAAAACTTGCCTTGTTCATACACCACAATGTCTTACAGGCTTGCACAATGCCGGTATTACAGACTGCACTACCTGAAACAGCTTTTAAAACCCCTTGAAATGGCACAAAAATGATGAGGTCAAAGGTGTGCAGGGAAGAATTTCTATCTTTTAAAAAAGGTTGCCATATGTCTACCATCTATCCTTCTAATTATGTCAAGATGGAATGGGTGAAAAAGATCAAACCCAAAGTATAGAAAGTGGAAACCGCCAAAATGCAAATGTCTCTATTTAAATGAGGGAAGACTTAAGCAGTACGAGAATGCTTGTTGCAGTTAATAGACATCTCAGAACCACAAATACAAACAATGTGTATAAGAACTGTACCTGAAAAACATATCATATTGCTCTAATTGTTCAGTTATATGATGTCATACAGATGCATAGTATTGCTAATTTACGGGCAACTGTTTGTAGCTATATGGTGTAAATCAAAAAACTCTGAATGTCTTGTTAGAACATAGCAGATGGTAAATTAAATAATGCTACACTTAACTCCAGTCAATATAACTCCTAATCCACTAAAAGAACCTCTCGTCAAAGTGTCCTAAAATTACCACAAGTAGTGTACGAAAAAATTTTTTGGAAGGGATATGCAAGAACATAAATGTAGGGGCAGAGGAGGTGCTGTTCATCTGATGGCATGATCATGTAACTTGGACGTCAAAGTAGTAAAAATGTGGCAAAGCTATAAAAATATACACTACGGTGGAATTAGAACTCATGGCCCATCAGATATAATTAAATAATAAGGGGGAGCAATGATACAACCCATATTAGAAAAGAAGAAAAGTGAAACTCAATGTATAAAGTATGTCATGCCAAATAAACACAAAATAGAGGCATTTTGACAACCTTTGATGATGCTAATGTTCCACCATAAGTAGAATTATGGTAGAATTCGAACTCATAGCCCGTCAAAAAGCACATAGATAATAAGTACTAATAAATAGCTAAAAAAGGAACAATAATAAAAGGTGTACCATGCCAAATAAATATAGTTAAAAAAATAAAAAGGAGGGGAACAATGACAAGAGTCATAAAGAGTAAAACTCTTACCAAATGTTGTTTAAATACCCCATCTTTACACTTTTTAAGTTACGTCCAGGGCTGGCGACCTACCAGACTCTGCCCCCGAGTCGCCCCTTCCCTGCACAACCGGTGGGAAAGTTAGACGCGGGCTGGAGAAGTCACGAATAGCGGGAATGTCCATCCCCACTATTCGCGGCACAGAATCAGGTCCATAGTGTATGAGAGTGGGCAGGAAATGGGGAGGAGGGAGGCAATACCGAAGCGAGGGCATATGTTGTGGACTTAGGGTGCAGACTCTGCAAATGAATTCATTACAAAAAGCTGGCCTTTCACATTCTGATGATGTCAAAAAATGGATTCATGAAGAAGACTGGTGATGATTATCTTTTTTTGACTCCTGATTTTGATGGTTATGTTTATGTTTATTTATTTCATTTACAACTGCCTCTCGATAACACTCATTGGTTATACATAACAAACAAACATAAAAATTTCATAATACATATACATACAAACAAAAATTCATAACTATTCACTAAAAATCAAATGGAATAAATACGTTTTAAGACCACTATGAAATGACTGTAAGGAGAGAAATTCACGCAAAACTACTGGCAAAGTGCTTCAAAGAACTGGGCCTCTCAATAAAAACTATGTACATGTGTTGCTTCTCTATGGACTTCAGAGGGAACACATAACAGACCTGGGGAAAAAGATCCCAATACTCAAGGAGGGATATAACTTTTTTTTAAAAAGCCAACAACTAGACCAAATATTTAGATTTTCACAGATGCTTCACAGGCAACTAGTGGAGGTCTCCTATACTAGGACAATGTGATCTTACTTATTTGTGACAGTCATCCATGTTTATTACTGTCAAGTTATCTTGATAGTCTTCTTTGTAAAACTTCTATAAATAAATAAGTTTTAAAAAATGGCATGAACAGTATGGGGGTTATTCCGAACCATGAATAGCTGGGATGGATGTTCAAATGGGATGTCCATCCCCTCTATTCATGTGGTTGCAGGCCCTCGAATAATTTCCCCGCCAATTGTGCGGGGAAGTTAGTCACGGGCGGGGAAGAGGCAGCCTGGGGCCGGAGAGTGGGCGGTTGCTGGCCCTGGATGTACAGGGCTGGTGAATTGGCCAGGGAGGTTATTCCACCCTGGGGTGGAATAACCTCCCTGGATGGTTTTTTTTATCAATTCGAGGTGCGGAAGGGGCTGGGGGGACAAAGTTAATCCCCCGCAGCTCGACCCTGGCCTTAGGAGGCTGGATCAGGGGTTGGGCTGAGGGTAATTAACTTTTTGGAACAGTGGCCGGTATCGCGGCTTTTAAATGGAACCATGGTGCCATGGCAACGAGACACCATGGCACCGCGGCTCCATTTAAAAGCCCTGGTTGAGTTAGCCAGGCTAGCGCTGTACATGCAGGTCGGGACTGAATCATAGCTGTTCGCGATTCTGATCCCGCGGGGCTGGACTGCCCTTTGGGATCAAAATCACTTTCTGCTTTGTATGTCCCGGTCAGTCCGGACATATAAAGGAGATCTACGTCATGGCACCATATAAGGGAGGAGTAGCCTAGTGGTTGGGGCAAGGTACTTCAGGCCGGAAGGTCGGGGGTTCAAATCCCACTAGAGGACAGCAACCTTGGGCCGGAAGGACTGGGGTTTCTAGTCCCACAGATGCTCCTTGTGGTCTTGGGCAAGCCACTTAACCCTCCATTGCCCATGTTCCCTGTAAGTATTAGTGTATGTGTCTCATATCCCCGCGTGTTAAATGTATCCCCCAATTGTGTTGTGACCGCTTTGATTGAAGGATAAGGTGGTATACAAAAACTGTCTAAATAAATAAATAAATAAATGAATAGAATCAGGCCCTATGGGAATTAAGCACTGCTGTGAGAAGTTGTTTCTTAGCTACAGTATAAATGTGACTAGGAGAGTAAGACTAATCGTGGTTGCATTTGCAAAGATATTGTTAAACAGTACTGTTTTTTCCTATGTAAGAGAATAAATGGTACAAAATCTCCTGAAAACTGTTCTGTATTTTGCACACAGTAATATTGCCCCATTCCTTGTCCCTTTGTTTTTCAGTTTACCTTCTCGCCGGCAGGAACAGCAGTAATAGGGGAAGAACTATCTGAGGGGCAAACTTACCTCTCATCTAATTAAAAGATGAGAGATAATCTGGGGGAGAAGGAAAATGGCCTGGGTCTCCTTTCATGGTATTTAGAATAAATTTCCATCCATCCATCTACATACTAGTAGCTGGTTGGATAGTGAAGAGCTGGTGAAGTGTAGTAAAGGAAAGAATAGGAAGGATTTTAAGGAAACCTTCTGTAGCAGCTATTGTGGAATGATCTCCTTTCTCTTGAGACCGAACAAGGAGCAAGTTGCCCATTATCAAGAAAATGGCTGACCACAGACCATAGGGTGATGATCACCTAGGGTGCTAAGGCTTACCAGTCACCTCTTTTTCTTTATCATGTTTGCCCAAACTCAATAGGGCTGATGCCACGGGTCGAAAAATGACTGAATTGCTATTACTTAGCCCTTCTGAGCTAAATGGGCCATTTAAACGACTGTGCCTACCTATTTGTGCCTGCTTACTGTGCTGACACTATTCTCATTCCCTGGCCTTCTTCCTATCCTCTTCCCTTCGTTTCAGTGCCGCTGCTGACTACACTTAACCTTTGCTGGTTGTTTGTTCCACCATAGCACATTGGTTCGCTTTTGAGAAATATCAAAATTCATCTCAAAATAATTTATTATTTATAAAACTGACAATTGTTCCTATTGGAGTGACCCTATAGCCTGCAACACCCTTAATAGAACAATCTTCCTCCTCCTTCTCCCCCCCCCCCTCAAAAAAATGTCTATCTGCAAATACCTTGAAAAATGATCTCCAAATTACACAAAAATAGGAGATGGTGCTTTCTTCAGGCATTCAGCTGAAACAGATGGTAAGAAAGTGAAAACTAAAATCAGAAATGATGATAGAGCCCCAGCTCTTTCTGACTGACAACACTTTGAGAAAGTCGGCATTTGCCCTCTCTGCGGAGAAATAAGGAATGATAGATTGTGTAAATGAGGCCAAATCTTTCTGACTGTATAAAAATAAACTTCTAAGATGCAATCAGGTAATACTCTGAAGCAATGAGAAGCCTCCCTCAGTGCTTCCCATTGTAAAGCCTGAGGACGGTAATAGCAGCAAGACCTGCACTATAATTAAAGGCTTTATAGTTGCATGGTTTTCATAAAAATTAAACTATATTTAGTGTTTTCCATTATCCAGGCTATCATTCATCACCCACTTTGTTGATTTTTTTTGGTATATTTGATTGAAAGTACATGAAAAATATGTTGGATAATTATGTTCTCTCCAGATGGTTGAGTACTATTGCTGTCTAACTATTATCAACGATATTTGCTGGCACACTGATGTAATTAATTATATTTTTTTGGAATGGACCGATTATAAATTGTCTACACACCTGTTTAAATAGAATGTTCCATACTAAACTTATGGGAAAAAAATGTATGTTCTGTTTGGAAAGAGTCAAAGTTACGTGAAATTCTCAAGCAGATGTTCTACTCAAAAGGCAGAAATTTCAGCTAAGAATGGCAATAGGCCTTTAAAGGCAAACTTCACTAAACTGCCCTAAAGCTGCAGTCGTGCAAGTTAATAACGTCACCTTTATTACAATAAATTCCTCTGAAATTACATTTCCTCTTTGTAAGATTGCCCTCATCAGTGCTTTAGCAACATGCAAAATAGAGATGTACCCTTGAGTTAACGCGCTTGAATGATCAGCAAAGAAATTTGAAGCTTACTGGATATGACCAACACATCTATGTAATTTATAATTTTAAAGAGTTGTTTTTTTTTCCAAAATAGGAAAAAATGAGGTGTTAGTGTATTGATCCAAAGATACATAGAGAGATAGCAGTCCTGCCTTAGAATTGGTCCTAGTCAAATCGTAAGCCTTATGCCCCCAATAGCTGTCAGAATCAGTTGTTTTGATTTGAATGCTCTGCTCTTTTCCTCCCCATAGAAGGTGCCACCCTAGGTGGCTGCCTAGTGTGTCTGATGGTTGTGCCACTCCCAGCAAAAAGAAATCTGGTTCACAATTGCTACTCTGTTCTAAATTTATAGTGTAGTCACAGTTTTAGAAGTTTAAACAAAATTTTATGTATTGCTACATTATGTATTTATTTATATAGATCTGACTTTTTCAGTTGCAGCAGTACAAAATGATGGATAATAAATGTATATATGGTATGTCAGATACGGTGAAGGAGTAGCCTAGTGACCTCTGCTGAATATGTGGTTTCAGTGGCGAGCGATCAGGCTAATAGCAACAATATTCTCCCGCTATCTGGATAAGCAATCGCATAATGTTAGGCCTGCCATTTTGGCTTTCCAATTTTATGGAGTTTGTCATCTGGTTATTTTTGTTATGTGCTCTCAAGTCAATGCTGACTCGTCTTATCCGGTTTGAGGACTGAAAATCGCCCCTAACCAGATATTGCTTCAGACCATTCTTGCCCCACCCACAGACCTCCCAGCACTCTGGACAATGCTGTGGCCCTCAAGGGAATATTCAGCGACATTGTCTGGACAGTGCAACTAAATACTGGACTCAATAGGGTTTATCTGGTTAGCAGACCCTACTGCCCAGATAAACCATTTTGAATTAGGCATCTGTTTTTTCATGGCACCATAGGCCCAAATAATGCCCACTTCCAAATGAGCCATAAGTTCGAAAAACTGCCAGGTCTAAAAATAAAATAATGAAAATGACAACCCCCCCCCCCCCAAGTAACAATAAGGGGAATTTTAGAAGATCTGTTGAGGTGCAATCTGGAACGACTAAGCCAGAACGTCTGAAATAAATGTAGGCACATCTAGATGTGGATGTGATTTCACAAACCTGGATATGCCCAATATGGTTATCTGTGTTATCTGTAGGGGCATCTATGTAGAAATCCCCAGAACAGTATTACAGAACCACATCATCTAAGATAACCTAATGGTTAGTATAGTTGGCTAGAAAAAACACAGCGAGGCTGCTGCTGCTGCTTTCGTTGACATTGTGGTGAGTACTGAGAGTGAGTACATTCTTCAATACTCCCTCTGAATGTTTTTCAGATAAACAAGTGCTGTTTGTGTCGAGCCGGACTGGCAGGACCATGGGACCCATGATGAAATAATGTTTTCCTCTTGTTGCCTCTTCTCTCCATCCTGCTCAATCAAATGCCTTAAATGAAATACATAAAAGGTAGCCCAGGGCCTGCGTGACCAGGAGGCAAACTAGGCAGCTGCCTAGTGCTCCCATGGTGCAGAGGCAGCCCATTGCCACTGCTGACACCCTTCTCCAAGTCTGGCAGCAGTGACAATGGCTTCAAACAGCCTTGCAGTGTTTACCTGTGATGTGGTAACCTGCTGTTCTATGTTTCTCCTCTGCTATTATCTGTTTGACTGTCTCTATCCTCTATTCTGTCCTATTATATAATGGCGTTCTTTTCCTATTTCCTAATGCCTCTGGCCTGAGCGGTATATCAAATCTAAATAAACAAACATAAACATACCTCATCCTCCAGCTTTGGTTTCTGGAGGTGGCGGAAGCTATACAACCTCACAACACTGATTAAAATGGGAAACAACATAAGCACTGGCAAGTTAGATGCATTGAGAAGGCAGGCAAAGAGAGAATTTGAAAAAAAAAACTGCCGTGGAAGCAAAACGCAGAGTAAAACTTTTTCAAATACATTCATAGCAAAAAACCTGTGAGAGAGTAGGACCATTGGATGATCGAGGGGTAAAAGAGCTGCTAAGGAAGGACAAGGCCATAGTGGAGAGATTGAATTAATTCTTTGCTTCAGTGTTTACTGAAGAAGATGTAGGGAAGTTACCCATGCCTGAAATGGTTTTTAAAGGTGATGTATCAGAAGAATTGAAAGAAATACCAATAAACCAGGAAGATATATTACAATTATTTGATAAACTGAAGAGTAGCAAATCACCTGGACCAGATGATATACATCCAAGGATGTTGAAAGCACTGAAATATGAGACTGCAGACCTATTATTAGTAATCTGTGCACTATCATTAAAATCATTTGTGGAACCGGAAGATTGGAGAATGGCCAATGTAACACCAATTTTTAAAAAGGGTTCTAGTGGTGATCAGGTAAACTACAGACCAGTGAGTCTGACGTCAGTATCGGGCAGAATGGTAGAAACCACTATATAGAATAAAATTACTGAACATTGCGATGCTTCCACTTGGGCCCAAGAGCTTACAAGCAGGAAACAGCCTTATGTTGTCCACTTTTGAATAAAGCTTCCCTTGTTGTCACCAGAGGTATTCTGGGACTTGTAGTTAGTTTATTCTTTAAGGACAAAATGTAGTTGTGAGTCGGTGGTTCAAGGCAGCAAGAAAATTTATTTTGTGGGGATTTCCAGGGCATTTAAGCTCAATACACAAACAAGGCAAAAAGGATGTTTCTCCAACATAAAGGATAAATCAGGTAACAGAGAATGATGTAACAAAAACCTCTTTTCACTGTTCAGCTGTTCTTATTCCCACAAGCTTACACCTCATGTGGTCATTCAACAAAAATACAGACTTACTTGCAACAGCTGTGATTTTCTTTTCTCAAAGCAAACTTCTTCCAAGCATTGCTTCTTAGCTTCAGAAGGCAATTAAGCTTAGTAAAACACAGTATTAGCTTTCCTTAATTCTAAGCAGGTATTGTACTTATTCTCTATATTATTTCATAGTCTCTCAGCTCAGTTCAATAATGCAGATTCTTCTTTTAAACACAATGAGCAATCCATTGGTACAGGTTCACACTCAGAGCTTGGCAAACAGGAATCTATTTGCATTCCTTCTATGGCATCAGGATATAAGGTATCTCTATCAAAGTTACAAACTCTCCCAGACTTTCTCTCCTTTAGGAATTCCTGGAACTGATTCCACAGCAATTCAGCTTGTAAAGGCACAGTGGTATTAGGGGAGTGAGCTTTGCCCTCAGCAAACAACTCTCTCAGTGCTTCTAGCTTTGAAGACTCAGCTGTTCTGCTTTTTTCAGGGCTATGACTTTTCCCATACGTAAAACTTTCCACCCCTCTCTTAGCAGTAGACGGTGAGGGCTCTGCTTCCTGGACCTTAGCAATAGCAAACTGTTTCTCTGTTGATTTCTCAGCTCTGAAACTGCTGGCTTTACCTTGGGGATGGTTCCTCAGACAACCGCCAATTTCTTTCTCCCTGGGATCCTCCAGGCTCTGAAATTCAGCCTCCTTATGTCCTTCTCCAGTCCCTCTTAGGTAGCTGCTTTCCTGGGAGTTTTCTTCTTTCTTTCTCCTCCAGCTATGCTCAGCCTTGCTCTCTCTGTTGTCCTTTGCCTTCCTCCTTCCCTCTTTCTGCTCTGCTCATGGTTTTAAGAACCGTTGGCTGCTAGGCACTCCCTGTTCTCTGCACTTGTGTGACCAATCATCAGGCAAGCTTGTCTCCATCCCTGAGCAAGGGCGTGGCCTGACCTTAGCAGGGAGCTGGGATTTTTTCTGATCTGGCTTGCAAGTCTTATGCACAAGTTAACTTTCATTCATGTCAAAGGGGAAACTAGGACTTTCTTCCACTTCCATGTCTTCCTGGGAGCTTTCATCACTACAACATATAGTCTTGCTTTAATGGGAGAAAGCCAACATGGATTTAACCAAGGAAAGACTTGTCTTACTAATCTGTTATTTTTTTTGGAAGGTGTGAATAAACAGGTATGCAAAGGTGAGCCGGTTTATATAGAAGGTTATTCTGAGCCATGAATAACTTCCCCGCCAGTTGTGTGGGGAAGTTAGATGGGGTGGGGAATGGGTGGCCTGGGGGCTGAGTCTAGGTGGGCAGTAGGTGGTCACCGGTCCTGTACGTCCAGGGCCGGTGAAATGTCTGGGGAAGTTATTCCACCTCCGAGCCACCAAAATGGTAAAGGAAATGGAAGGATACCCTATGAGGAAAGGCTTAAAATTTGAAGAGCCATCTTAGAGGCATCTGAGGGGAGATATGATATAGGTCTTTAAATTAATGAATGGAGTGGAATGGTAAACATAGATCAGTTGTTTCTCCCATCAAAAAGTAGAAAGAATAAGGGATATGCGATAAAGCTACAATGTAACCCATTTAAGACCAATAAGAGAAAATATTTTTTCACTCAACGTGTAGTCAAATTCTGGAATTTGCTATCAGAGGATGTAGTAAAAGCTGTTAAGGTAGCTGGTTTAAAAAAAAGTTTGGATATGTTTCTGGAGGAAAAGTCCATAAATCATTATTAAAGAGGACCCGGGAAATCCACTGCTTACCCCAGGACAAGCATTGTGGAACCTATGTATCTTTTTGGAAACATGCCAGATTCTTGTGACCTGGATTGGCTGCTGTTGGAAACAGGAGACTAGGATTGATGGACCTTGGTCTGACCCAGTATGGCATGTCTTATGTTCTCATGTAAGGGCTGTGGGGCTGTTTGAAGTTATTATCACCACTACAGAACCCAGACAGGGGCGGCAGCAGTGGTAGTGGGATGCCTCAGTCAGCTGCCTGGTTTGCCTAATGGTCCTGGCAGCCCTGCTGTACCTTTTATGTATTTAATTTCAGGTGTTTGACTGAACAGGATGGCGAGAAGAGGCAACAAAAAGGAAGTCAGCATCAGACATCGGAGGGGATGGAAGCAGGTAAGCTCCACGGAGCTGTTTGAAGTGATTGCAGGACCTGGAGAGGGGTACCGGCGGTGGTGGAATGGGTGCTGGAGTGGGAACAGGGGCGCAAGGGATGAGGTTCATCTAGGACTACAACACTGCACTCCTGGGTCCCACACTCCAGAACTGGAAAGAGAAGGGGTTTGCAGGACTCCGATTTTGGGAGGTGGGCAGCAGCTCATATACTAGCAAATAAGAATATGGCCAGACACAGTGAAATCAACACCCTGCCACGTTCAGTCAACTAAAACAACCCAGAAGCCAGATGTAACTAGTCAAGACAGTTTATTGTATGGATTTGAAGTTCAAGCAAAATATACTGCCAATATTTAAATACAAATGAGTTTCACATCAACAAATGATATGAATCCGTAGGAACAGGTTTAATAATTAAACACAGGGAAGGCAAAACCCCCCCAGAAAATTTGAAATCATTTGCTTGCATGCACAATTTGTAAGTGGCAAATCTTCTAGCAAGAGACTGGGTCTTACAACTTTAGGAAAGGAAATGATGTGTCCTAAACAAACTTGGAGAAACATCTCTTTGGGAGTATTGCCTATTATTGTTAGCATAATGCACCTCATCAGACCAGTACTGCCTTTTTGTGGGATGCATTCAAAGCAGTGGCTTGGAGAAAGGTCATTAGAAGTGTATGAAAATGAAAACAGGAACTGGATGAATAAAATGGTAGAACAGAATTATATCTGTACAAAGAGGGGAAATTATTAGTTGACCCTTTATCATCTAAAACCACAAGTATAATGTGCTTCCGAGCAAACATGCGCTCAGCCTTGGTGGGTATTTGGTTGAATGCCACTGAGCCGTTGCTGAGATCCTAAGCTCAAATTGGTATATAATGCCTAAACATGGGAAGAACTACAGGCTCATCTCGCTCAAACATCTACTGTAAAATTTACTACAAAATTCTGGCACAAGGGTCAAGTTAGATTTGACAGGATTTATCCCGGGTTGGAGGGCTCCAATAATTCCAGATTAGTTTGTAATCTTACGTCATAAGATTACTCTTCAGATGCTCTTGTTAGATGCAAAAAAGCTTTTGAATGCACGGAGTGGTCTTTTTTGCTGTGATAAAATAGATTGGATTTGGAGCTAGCTTCATATACTGTAAATTATCTGGCTATTGTATGGTGCTCCCAAGACTCAGGTGTTAGTTAACTCCCTGGTATCTAATATGTTTACCCTACCATGCAGTACTAAATAAGGTTGGGCCATCACCCCTGCTTTTAGATCTTGCTCTAGAACCACTTGCCTTGGCAATACAGAAATCAGGTGATGCACAAGGGGATACAAGTTTGCACTCAGGAGTATAAACTCTTGATATAAGCAACATTGTGTTATTGTTTCTGCTGTGTTCTGTTTCTTTTTTGTTAGTGGTTAGTGTTTGAAAGGTTCTCTCAAGTGTCAGGATACAAGGTTAACTGCTCAAAATCAGTTTTCTCCCATTAAATGAGGGCATTTCTAGGGAAGATATTGTAGTTTTCCCATTTCAATGGGAGGATGAGAAGATCAAATAGCTTGGAGTCCTCTTAGTGCCTTCGTGTAAACCTTTGGTGAGGCCTAATTTAGAATATTGTGTGCAATTCTGGAGACCATGTCTTCAAATGAATATAAACAGGATGGAGTTGGTGCAGAGGGTGGCCACTAAAATGGTTAGTGGGCTTCGCTATAAAACATATGGGAACACACTTAAAGATCTCAATAAGTACATTTTGGAAGAAGGATGGGAGAGGAGAAATATAAGATGTTCAAATACCTCCATGGCATAAATGCACAGGAGAAGAGCCTCTTTCAAATGAAAGCAAGCGCTGCAATGAGGGGGCATAGGATAAAGATGAAAGGGGATAGACTCAGGAGCACTTTGTGAAATTATTGCTTTACAGAAAGAGTGTTAGATTCATGGAATAGTCTCCCAGTGGAGATAGTAGAGATTTATTTATTTAGACAGATTTGTATACCACCTTATCCTACAATCAAAGTGGTTACATCACAATTGGAGGGTTACATTTAACATGGGGGTATTTTACAACATTTAACATGAGGGTATTTAACAACATATAGACAGCACGATTGGAGGGTTACATTTAGTATGAGGGTACTTAACAAAATTATACAATGAACACTTATGTCTAGATGGGATGATTGGGTATTGAGTTGGAGGAGGCAGTTGCATTACCATTCGGATGGGGACTGTTGTTTGTCTGCTCATAGGTTTCTGTAAAGAGCAGGGTTTTAAGGGCCTTGCGGAAGTCGTGAGGACAGTATCTGAATTCAAAAAAGCATAGGAGAAAGACAGAAGATCTCTAAAGGAAAAAAGGGACTGAAGAGCTTAGTGGTTGGTACGGAAGGGTAGACTGGATTGGCCATATGGTCTTTATCAGCCACCATGATTCTATGTTTCTTTGCAAGGTCTTAGCAAGAAACAATGTAAAACAATGATGTTCTCCTATTAATGAACTAGTGACTAAATGGTCCCCATTATATCTCACTTAGTAGGGAAGACTGGAGGTGATTAAAATGGTGATCTTGCCTAAGTTAAATTATGTATTTCGTATGTTTCCTTTAATTTTCCTGGATCAAATATATAATAAGTTGGACACTATCTCAATTTTTCTGGATGAAAAAGCCTGCCTATCCACAACTAGCCCTAGATGAGTGAAATTGCCCAAGCCTATGAGAGGGATACATTTTTGATTTTCTGATATACCATAAAGCCTTTTTCCTCACTGGTAGTGTTCTTTGGTTCACTTTATGTGATCTGGAGGATAAACCTGTTTGGTAAAGAGTTGAGGAGGAACTTTAAGCCCCCATTCCTCTCAATCTCTGATGTGGTACATGGTTTCCAAACCAGAAGGGACCTATCATTGTGATGGCTGCATCTAGCTCTGCTTTTGCAGATTTGTAGAAAATACTGAAGCGGTTTCTTGTACTGCAAGAGTACCAATTTTAATAATTTTAAGTTTCTCATTCTAGACAAGCCGGTAAGATGGTGTTTATGGCAATCCAAGGGAATTTGGAGGTTGGGTCAACTTATTACTAAATTTTGCTTGATGATCTTTTCAGAGTTGCAAAACAAATATGGTTTGGCCCTGGTTAGTTTTTTGATGGTATCAATAAAGGCATTCTATTTTAGTGAGTGGCATTGACATACTCCAATTCAATGAGGACTGGGCTTAGCAGAAGTTTCCATTCAAATTTCAGCTTAAATGCAGTCAGCATCCTAATTTTATTGGATGCTGATCTCTAGGAACAGAGATAGTAATATTGGTATTCAAAGGGTTTGGGAGGCTAACCTCAGTGATGCCTTTTTTGATAAGCAATGGGAGTGATTCTGGGGACAACTTGTCTGCATATCCTTGTCAACATCACTTACCCATTCAATGTTGTTTTTTTTTGGGGGGGGGTTATTTCTCACAGAGTGGAAGTAACACTGATAAAGAGAGACAAATTTGTTGCTGAAGGGGAGGATAACCCCTTTGGGTATGCAGCTCTGATGTGGATATTTTCAGCAACATGTGTCTGGAATGTCCAGACTTACCGGAGTGATGGGCGACTGGCTGGGTGAACATAACTTTCATATGGCCTGTCACAGACTAATTATCCTTTGGGATTTTAATACAGAAATCAATGGCAATATGCTCTTCTCTGAGAAAGGAGGGTGTCTAGTCAACTTTCTGCTATCCCTAGCCAGTCACCTGGTGGCCTGATACTGGAAAAGTGGTGCATATTTTGGATGCAAATCACTGGTAGAGTACTATTTTTGTAGGATCCATAATTATGAAAGCATGATTGCAGAAGAATGGAATCAATTGACCTTATTTAGTCAAAGATGGAAATGATTGGATCGATATCTATCTGGGCTTAGTTAATCTTGTGGTGAGTAGAGAGTAGTGGGCCTGTGTTTTACCTTTTTTTGTACTTTTTTGTTCTAAGGAAATTATTTAAAAATGAAATTTAACACAAAAAAATTATATAATCTATGCACATTCTTGAAAAAAACTGAGGTGTAATCATTTACACCAGCCATGAAAGAAGAGCAGAACCTGGGTGTGATTGTTTCTGATGATCTTAAGGTGGTTAAACAGGTAGAAAAGGCAACAGTGAAAGCCAGAAGGATGTTTGGGTCCATTGAAAGAGGAATGATCAGCAGGAAGGAGGAGGCGATAGTGCCTCTCTATACAGTAAGTCTTTGGTGAAACCTCACTTGGAGTAGTGTGTGCAATTCTGGAGACCACATCTTCAAAAGGATATAAACAGGATGGAATCGGTGCAGAGGGCGGCTACTAAAATGGTCAGTGGACTTCATCATAAGGCATATGGGGACAGACTCAAAGATCTCAATATGTATACTCTGGAGGAGCAGCAGGAGAGAGGCAATATACAGGTCAATGCCAATAAAGACAATATGATAGAGATGGTTAAATACCTCCACGGCATAAATGTACATCAGGCTTCATCTCTCCCCCTCTTCAAATCCATGCTAAAGGCTGACCCCTTTGAGGCTGCTTTTGGATCCTGATCCCTTGTTTTCCTTGTGCTTCCTTACCTTTCCCTATTTTTACCCTTATTCTCATCTATTGTATTGTCTGTCTTGATTAGATTGCAAGCTCTGATGTGCAGGGGCCATCTTTTATATGTATCTGTACAGTACTGCTTATGCCTTGTAGCACTATATAAATGATTATTATTATTATTAGCAGTAGTAGTAAATGCAAAGGGGGGGAGCATCTTTCAATTGCAAGAAAACTCTGCAATTAGGGGGCATAGGATGAAGGTGAAAGGGGACAGACTCAGGAGTAATATGTGGAAATGTTTCTTTATGGAAAGAGTGGTAGATGCATGGAATAGTCTCCCAGTGGAGGAGATAGAAAAGAGGACAGTATCTGAATTCAAGAAATCATGGGACAAATGCAAACGATCTCTAAAGGAAGAAAAGTAACTGTGGTAGTTGGTATGGAAGGGCAGACTGGAAAAGCCATATGGTCTTTTTCTGCCATCATGTTTCTATGTGAGGACACCTAGACTTAACACACATTTTCAGCCACGTACACCTCCATTTTATAAAGAAAAATATGTACCAACTTTTCTTTATAAAACAGGCTTAAGATAGGCACATTCTGGATGCCTTAAACTAGTTCCCCTGTTATGTCCAAATCAAATAGAATCTGGTTAGTCTTTATGCATAGGAAAATACGTAGCCCTTGGTAACACGGATTTGACAGATTTTTAAGAGATATTTTTTTGTATCACCTTAAGTATTTGTGTCTGTGATCCCAACCTGACTATTTGACTGTCCTGCGATAGGTGAACAAATTCCCTCTTTGGGTTACTGAGATAGTTAGTGGACACTATTCTTTCTTTCTTCTCACAGGACTCCTACTTCACTCTCCTGCACTCAGAAGGAAACTATCCAACTGTACCTTCTCCAGCAGACAAAGTCCAATCTGGTATTGCAGTCTCCTTTTTAAACTTGGGAATCAAACCTGCACCTCTGCTCTCTCTCCTCCACAATCTTTGAGCCCCTTCGCTCAATCAAAGCCTTGGTGCCATTGTACTGATCCCGACATGACTTTCTTGAGAAACAAGCCTAACAAAAGTCAAGTGTCCCTACCAATAGGAAGAAAATTATCCACACGTCCTGCAAACTGCCTCTCCTTGCCCTATCCTTTCTCCCCTACATGTGCAGTGCTCTGAAATTTATGTGCATGCTTTTAGCCAGTGACTGGAGAGCAAATTTTCATCCCAGAGAATTAATCCATATTGCCTTCACTCTGTTCCAAAGAAAAGCAAATATCATTTTATGCTGCCTTTCTCCTTTATAAAGCAATAATATACTTACATTTGTCTAAATTCATAACCTGGTCGTACAGTCGGAAGAATCTTACCATTTGGCATTCAATCTTACTCTTTGGGGTAGTTCACCCTTGGCATCTCTGGAACCACAGTTTTTAACACAAAATGAAATGTATTTTACTGACTAAATTTTTCTAAGCCAGGATTCTGGGTGAATCAAGTCCAGGAATAAATATTTTCCAGTGCCTCTGATGACAGAGAGCTCATACCAATTATAATATGAACAGTACTGGCCTCCTAAAGTGAGATGAACGAAAACAGAAAGTGAGGAACCCAGCGGTTCAGTTGCCCACTATAACAGCAGGCAACACTTCTAAAATTGCATATGATCATAGTTCTCTCACGGTGGAGTGTTTTTTTTAGAAATGTAATCATGCACTTAGAGCTCAATTTACCAAGTGTTTTTTTTAATCTCCTAGATGCAGAATTAGAAAAACTAAACCTTATATATCAGGCCCCAAGAGAATTAAACATGTGATAATATATTTGAGCATTTTGCATAGAGCACATAAAATGGGAAAGGATGCAATGCTCAATTCCCAGTAGAATAGTAGTGTTAGGGATTCTGTTCAGCATATTTTTAGTTCTTTAGATTCATGTCTATTTTATATTCTGATATATTTGAGTTTGTGTGGCACTGAAACCTCGAGCATCTGCTAGAATCATTTATTTCTTTTAGCAGAATCGTTGGAGCAGTATAGTTCCTGGAGAAAACTGGAATCTTCACAGATTGTGTAGACTCTAATTAGACCACTACATAAGGTATGGCATTGTCACTTCACTCCTGAACAAGTGAGGAAAGCATGTGGGGCTTACTCATGAAATTCTTTCTAACCCTTCTGCATGTGTGTGTGTCTCTGACATGGAGAAGAGAAGGGAGGGTCAGTGAATATAAAGCGCTACCCAATCACTAGATCTCACAATAGGGGTCAATATTCAGAGAGGTTTATGTAGTTTGCAGCACCTGTAAATTGCATAATCCCTGGCGATCCTATTATTAAGTGGCACTATCCAGATAGTACCACTGAATATCCCCACAGACCACAGTAAAGACGCTCAGTTAATTCTGGGTTGGTCTGTGAGCGGAGCTGAGGTGGTATGGGCAGCTATCCAGTTAACAATATTTAGCTGCTAACCAGATAACTAAAATGCATAAAGTTAGGAAGGGGTAATGACTGTCATAACTGTACGAGGATGTCCTATCTCATTAGCGGCTTAATATCATCGCTATCCAGATAACAAATCTAGTCGGAGGTGAACCTGGATGATCAGTGCCAGACACTAGATAGGCTGTGGCACTTTCAGCTGTGGTGGTCAGGGGCTTTAGAACATGATGACCACCACGGTTGAATGTTGGGCCCAACAGAATTTACAACAATGAACATAAAATACACACTAAAGAGAATGTTTACCCTGGGATTGCCACTAGGGGTCATTGGTGTCATTTTAGAACCCGGAGCCATAGGAAGAGAGTGACTGGGAATCACTTCTGCAATCAGGGGTCCTGCTAAAGCCAGGGATGAGGATCAGGGGTGGGTAGGTATTTTGGGGAGAGCTTCAGGGAGGTTCATTTGTGTCAGAGGAGCTGCATGCCGAGGAGAGGGGGGGGGGGGTCGTCAGCTGTTAGGGGTGTCAGGGAAGAAGCCAGATGCCTTGGAATTGGGTTCATCAGAAGGCAGGCAGGGGTGATCAAGGGGAGGAACTGGTGGCACGATTGGAATAAACATGGAGGGAGGGAGTAGCAAATCTAAAAAAGCTGCTTCCACACATGAGGGGAGTGTTACATGTTCTTTTCCCCTATGTGCAGCTTTTTAAAAAAATTAAAAAACAAAAAAATCACTGGTCTCGCTGCATGTGAGGAGCCATTAATGTGAAGGTTCTGTGCTTGGGATAGCTTCTTACAACATATTATATGAATTCTCTACGTCCCCACCTGGACATCTGAATTCCCCTCTCCATGTATTATCTAAAAATCTGCCTTAATATGCTAATATGTTAGATATTATTTTTTAAAAAAAGAATGGAGAACAAAAGTGAGAATTATCATTACCCTCTGTATAGATTTGCGGTGCAACTGCACCTTATTTATTTAACATTTCTTATAAACCGCCTTTCAGTATTATCAAGCGGCTTACATTGAACACAATGATTTTAGATTGAACAGATAACACTATAACTGAATACATCACAAGTCTGAATTGTGTAACATTCCAGCAACAACTATTACATATGTGATATATCAGCAACTGTTTATATTTGTGATATAGGATACTCAGTTGAGGGCAGCAGAAGATAATGTGGGAGGGGTGATTGGCCTAAGTGTTTGAGTGTTAAGGCTGCGTGTGCAGTTTTGGTTACCCTATCCCAAAGAAGGGCTTGGAGAAGTAGGTTAGTGGTTAGAGCAACAGTCTAGTACCCAAGAGATTGGGGTGCGATTCCCACTGGTGCTCCTTGTGACCTTGGGCAAGTCACTTTACCCTCTATTGCCTCGGAAGACAAGGTCCGGCAATCTACTTAGAATCTAATGCAACTAGAAACGATTCAGAGAAGAACAACTAAAATGATACAGGAAATAGGACACCTTCTTTAAAAGATGCTAAAAAGGAAAAGAAACAAGAGTGTGGGGCTATGATAGAAGCCGGGCTTAATATCTGAGGGACTGGCCTGGAACATGGGAGTGGAGGAGTAGCCTAGTAGTCGGAGCACTAGCTTGATAACCAAGGTTCATTTCCCACTGGCACTCCTTGTGGCCTTGGGCAAGTCACTTAACCCTCTATGATTGCCTCGGAAGAAAAAGCCTTGTAATCTACTTCCAGTCACACTGCCAAGAAAACTCAGGAGCTGCTGGGTCACCAGGAGTCAGCATTGACTCTCAGGCACACATGGCATTTTTGGCCTGGAACACAGTTCCACCACTTCTTTTCAGACTCCAGCGCCAGAGAAGGAAGCATGTTCCAGGTAGACTGCAGGGAAGAGGAGAGGAGGGGTGGGGGTGGGGAGGGGTGAGCCAGGAGCAGAGCAGAGAACGGTCACTCTTCTCCCTAATCCAGCCCCTTTTCTCCTGTTGCTCTTGTCCCTGTTCCGCCTGCCCCATTGCCTGGCTCCATAGTTCCACTTCCCTTTTGTCTTAAAATTAAGCCCCTCATAAAAGTTTATACAATCATGAATGGGGTAGAGCAATTATATAGGGAATTGTTGTTTTAAGCTTTCAAACAACATTAAAACAAGAGGACAAGCCATGATGCTGACCACCGTCAGACTGAAAATGGGGATATTTTTTCATACACTGCATGATTAAGCTGTGTAGTCTGTTGCCGGAGGATGTGGTCAGTGACTAACAGTACAGTTTAAAAGAGGTTTGGACAAGTTCCTGGAGGAAAAGTGCATAGAAAAATGACTAGCCAGGTAAAGTTGGGAAAGCCATCACTTATCCCTTGAAGTGTACTATGAGAAATTGCATCTATCTTTTGAGATCTTCTAGGTACTTATGATACTGGTGTTGAAGGATCCTGGTTTGACTCGCATGGCATTTCTTATGTTTGTATGTGTATGCTTGCATGTCTATGTATGCCTGTTTATAGCTCCGCATGTGTGTGTCTGTACATGTTTGTAGGGGTGGGATATGTGTATGGATTTTGGTTCTGTGTGTGGTAGTGACTAGGGGAGGAGATGAGAGAGGAAAGCAGGTTGAAAAGTGTAATTTCCTAACCACTATGCCACAGTCAATTAGTCTCTATGATGCAGCTGCCAGAAGAGGTTCTTCCATAGAAATGCATTTTATAAGGGGCTAGAGGACAGACGAACAGTTTTTTGGGCTTCTTATATATCATTTCTTCCCAACATTTCATTGCATTGGAAAGGATAAAAAAGGAGCCCATCAGGTCTCAGAAATCTCATTCACCATCACACTGTGTTAATTGGTTCGATTCAAGGCATCACAGCTTGCAAAGATTCCAGCATGTTTATGAATAACAACAATGAATCCGACTAATCAGCAGCAGCACATTCCACCAAATGCACCAAAGCCCACCCTGCTTAATCGTGATGCAACCTGGTTAAGCAGATCAACTTGTCAGACCCACAGATTGCTAAACCAGCCAGAATCCCAAGACGTAACCTTGGCCTGCCCATGCATCCCTTAAATTGCTACCTAAGCATCTTTATGGCAGCCGTCAATTCAGAAACAGATTATCAGAAAAGGAAGAGGGCAGAAAAATGCTGAACTGATGCAACAGTGATGACCAAGACTTGTTAGGACATGCATCCCTGTAGATAACGTTTCTGCACTACTGCAGATGTCTAGCGGTCAGGGGAAACTGTTACCATTGGAAACGCAAAACGCTGTAAACAATCTGCTACAAGGCGCAATACTTCCTGTAGCTAAGATTCCCTCCCGCAGATGTTCTTTTCAATGCCACGGACTGGTTTTCTGCTTGAAGCAAGCCCAAGGGCATTTGCATAGAGAGGAATGCTTCATTAGTGTTTATGATAAATCAGATAAAGCAGCGGCAGACTGTCCCATATAACTCTTACTGCACTTTCACCAAGGCTAAAGATCACTTTTTTCCCAGTGCCTATGCTTGACGGAAACAGCAGATTGACCTGTTCATCCTTTTTCAGATCCCTCCCTGATTTTGTAGCAAAATACACTGTGACGTTTAGCAGGACTTTCCTTTTTCTACGACTACTAATCATTTGTAAAGCACTACAAGACATACATCTATAAGGGCAGTGCTGTGTAAGAGACAGTCCCTGCTCATTAGAGCTGACAATCTAATCAAGACAGACAACACAGCAAACTGGGGACAGGGGTAAATCTAGGGGATGGCGAAGAGACATATAAGTGGTAAACTGGAGAATAAAGGGACCAGGATACAAAAGTAACCTTGAAGGGGTGGAGTTTTAGCCTGGATTTGAATAAGGCCAGAGAAGGAGCCTGATGTACTGATTCAGGTAGTATATTGCAAGCATATGGAGCAGAAAGGTGGATAGAAGGGATCTGCTAGAGAAGCAGAGTTCCCGAGATGGGGTACAGGGTGAGAAAAGAGAGGAAAGGTAGGGAGGAGCCACGGAATGACTGCATTTATAGGTCGGTAGGAGAGGTTTGAACTGTATGCAGTAATGGATAAGGAGCCAGTGAAGTGACTTGAGAAAAGGGGTTATGTGAGCATAGCAACACTATCGGAAAATCAGCTGTGCAGCTAATTTCTGAACAGAATGAAGGGAAGAGAGACGATTTAGGTGGAGACCAGCGAGGAGCAGGTTGCAATAGTCTAGATGAGAAATGACTAGAGTGAGTGGATAAGGGTCTTAGTAGTGTGTTCTGAAAGCAAGGGATGAATTTTGCTGATTGTATAGAGAAAGAAACAGGTTTTAGCTATCTGTTGAATGTATGCAGAGAAAGACAGAGCCAAAGATGACCACCAGGTTGCAAGCAGAGTATATTGTTATCGACAGAAATAGAGAGATGGGGAAGTGGATTTAGGGGGGAAAGATAAAGAGCTCAGTTTTGGCTATGTTCAATTTCAGATGGCACTGGGACATCCAGAAAGCAATGTCAGCTAAGCAGGCTGAGATACAGACCTGGATTCCTGGCGAGATTGGGAATGCTATGCTGTTGGATGTCCCCCTATGCTAGCTAGGCTGAGATGGATGTTCCCGACCCATGTGTCTCTAATGGGGATGCCTATATGGTCACCAGCATGCACATCCATATTGAGGATGTCTATGCTCCTGAGACAGATGTGTAATTTCCTTTAGCAAGGGTACAGTTACAGGTGCTCCTTGGGGGGGGGGGGGGGATTTTAGATGCCTCACAGATGTGTACAGGGCTAATTTATTTTTTAAGCATTTTAGCCCCTTTTATCTGAGGGCCTTGAAAATCAGAGAGAGTATTTTAAATTTAGTTCTGGTAGCCATTACAGTTTTTGCAGGAAGGGTGTAATATAGTCATGCCACTTGCAACCCTCTATTTGTTCTGCTGCAGCATTTTGAGTTCTTGTGAGCTGACCAATATACGTGGCATTACAGTAGTCTAACTGTGATGTTATCACAACGAAGGACCACTGTGATCAAATTCATCATCTCAGTATACGAAGAGAGATTTCGTAGATGCTTCAGGAGATGGGGAGGAAAACCTTCAAGTAACTGTGAATGAAAGCTCGTGGCACCGGACCCTTGCCCTGGCTCCAAGTTGACAGCCGAAAGGAACAAAAGGAAAGTGATGCCTTCCCCACAATTAGAAACCTGTTTCATTCTGAATTTACTAAGCCTTGGAGGCTCTCTTTAGACATCTGCTAAAAAAGAATTAAGTGACTATTAGAAATCTAGATGCAGTAGAAAAAGCATACGCTTTTGAGATTCAAATGAAAAAAAATTTAATTAATGGAACTACATATCAAAAAACGGGTTCTGCTTTCTGTTTTTATTCCATTCATCATGAACACATGGATTCAAGCTCTGCTTTGTGCCATCACTCTTGAATAATTTATAATAGTCGCTAATAATTCCTGAGAACACAGACATATACACTGTCTAAATAATTAAATTGATGTTTTCTCACATATACAGAATCACTTACTTAACAAATGATACACATCAGTTTTAAACAGTTCAACTGAAAAGTTTAAAGGAAAGTCAAACCCCTAATAGACGACTCAATTTTTAAAAACTACATTGGGAAGAAGAGGGGAGAGTGACAATAAGAATTTTTTAAACAAGAAGAAGTACAAAGTTCAGTAACCATTTTAATTAAACCATAATTTTCACTCGCTTGGATCATTTGAGGGCAATTCCATTATAGGAGGCCTAAAACTATTACTTTTTTAGAAAAGCACCTATGCTTATTTTTAAAGGCAACATCATCCTTTGGAAAATAACCTTTTAGAATATGCCCAAAGGCTCTTATAGAAATTAACACTTGCTCTGAAAAATGGATAAATATATACAAGTACTCTATATGTATTTTATAAAATGCATGCACAACACAAAACTCTACCCCTGATCTATCCAAATACCCCCCCCCCCCCCGCAAGGCAAAGACACCTGATTGTCAGCATACATGCTTGTACATATATATTCAGAGATGCAATTTGATAAGTGTTAGTTTACAAAATCAAGGACTATAGGAAGCATGCAGTAGTCTGCCAAGCCTGATAAGTGGGCCAAAAAATCTGTTTCTGAGATAGCAAACCCTGCCAAGGAGCCAACTTCTCCCAACAATGTTTGGGCAGAGGTCCCTGCAGCTGCAAAGATACTTGATAAAACTTTCCTGGTTGCTAAAATCACCAGTAGCCTGGACTCTTCCAAGAAGTGGTTTGTAAGGTCACCCAGTTGTTGCAAACTGTGCAAGGAAACACTGAAAGGATTGATGAGGTAGAATCTTGGCTTAGCAAAGCCGAAGACTTACTGACTGCAGGCTTGTAGTGGAGAAAACTCAAGAAAGGTCGCACCTCTCTATGGGGCATATTCACTCATGATCATCAAAGCACCACACCTCCCTCAGCAATCCTTTCTTTTTAAAAAATTTGACATCATACTTTTAAATATTAATTTTTGCTTTGTATGTGATACTGGTCACCAGCTACTAGTATGAAAACTCAAGTTAAAGCTGAAAAAGAACAAGTCACTCATGAATGTAGTCAAAGATGACCTTGAGACTCTATTCTTTGGATACATATGACAGAGCATCAGAAGAGTTATGGGATGACATCAAAAAAGTTGTGCTTGAAGAAAGTGAGAATTCTCTACAAAAGGTGAAAAAGCAAAAATGGCCAAAATGGATAATGAAAGAAACTCTGAAAATTGTCCAGAAACACACAGAAACTTAAGCCAGAGGAGAAAGAGAGGCAATCACAGAACTCAGAGATTTCCAACGTGCAGAAGACAAGACAAGGAGAAGTACTACAATGATATAGGCAAGGAAATAGAATCAGAAACTATTAGAGGAAAAACAAGATTGACTTTCCTAAAGTTACGAGACTTAAGAGAAAAAATTTCCAGCCTCAAAATGGATGGAATGCTACAAGATGCTCAAGGATCCATGTTGAATGATGCTGAGATCATCAAGAAAACATTGAAAGAATACATAGATTCGTTATATCATAAAGTTCAAGTGGACCAACAGTCGTTTCAACCTGTACCTTATGATCAGGAACCACTGGTGATAAAAGAAGATGACGTAGCATTGAAAGCATTATCAAAGAACAAAGAACTGGGCATTGATGGGATTCCCATTGAAGTATTACAGTAAATTGATGCAGCTTTTAAAAGGATCTGCCAGGAAATTTCGAAGACAACATCATGACCGACTGACTGGAAAAAATCTGTGTTATACCAATACTGAAGAAAGGTGATCCAACTGACTGTGGAAATAACCGGGTAGCCGGACCCGGCGCCCCCTCTCTTCTTGCCCCCCAGCCTTTATTCTACCCCCCCCCCCCACCCCTTTCAGCATCGAATAACAAACACAGACATCAATTCTTGGTGAAAACTGGTCGCAGCTTTATTTAAAACAACTCATTAACATTAAACAGATATATTGATCCAACCAACCCCGCGGATTGATGGACCGCCAGCCGTGCAACTAGCAAGGCGGCCACGCCTCCGCTCAAGCCGTGGTTCCCACCAACGGCCAAGTTCTGCCACCCCTATCCGACTTCGCCATGTTACTAGCAAAAGTCTTCCAGGGGTTGTCCGGGTCGAGGGCACCCCGCCCCCTCCCCAAGTCAACTAAGGCTCCGGACTCCGGACCTCCGGGATCCCGCCCGCACGAACCCCCCCTCCCCCAGCTGCGACACCCCGACTAACTTCCCTCCCACCCAGCAAAAGTGGGTGGGCGGGTGGGCTGCCTGTTGGGCGCCCGCTCACATGTGCTCCGGGCAAGCCACGAGCCCCGGAGCACATGCCCCACGCTCCGACCTGATTGGCTCTGCTCGTTAAGCCTCGAGCGGAGCCAATCAATTTAAATGATGCGCGCAGCGTCTTGACGCAGACGCACGCCGCCGACCACTTCCTGGACGAGCAGGGTCCCGCGCCGGGCCGAGCACCCGGTTACAGGTGGGCCCCGGGACCCTGCCCGTGCCCTGAAACTAACCGGGTAGCCGGACCTGGCGCCCCCTCTCTTCTTGCCCCCCAGCCTTTATTCTACCCCCCCACCCCTTTCAGCATCGAATAACAAACACAGACATCAATTCTTGGTGAAAACTGGTCGCAGCTTTATTTAAAACAACTCATTAACATTAAACAGATATATTGATCCAACCAACCCCGCGGATTGATGGACCGCCAGCCGTGCAACTAGCAAGGCGGCCACGCCTCCGCTCAAGCCGTGGTTCCCACCAACGGCCAAGTTCTGCCACCCCTATCCGACTTCGCCATGTTACTAGCAAAAGTCTTCCAGGGGTTGTCCGGGTCGAGGGCACCCCGCCCCCTCCCCAAGTCGCCTAAGGCTCCGGACCCCGGACTTCTGGGATCCCGCCACCGGCACAGGGGACATTATCAACCTGTGCCGCCCCCCATAGCCCCAAGCTGCGACCAGTGTGGCCTTTCTCGTACCACCTTCTCCAGTGCCTCCTGCCAATCATTCAGGAGCAAATCCATTCCCACCGGAGATAAGTGCACCCCATCGTCCCTGTACAATCCGGAGCAGGCCACCTCCACCCAGGGATGCTGAACCTGTAACCCGCCTTGTTCACAGACCCATCGCCCGATCTGCCTATTGACCTTGGTCAACCCACGAGACCAGCACCGCTGACCCCAGATGCAGGCCTCAGGATGATGTCTGACCACATTAACAATACACCAGCAAACATACGAAACAAGACAGAAAAGTCTTTCTTGGCGGCCCTGATCAGCTGCTTACAAGTCCAAACCACCAGATCATTACCCCCCAAGTGCACCAACAGAATCGCCGGCTGGCCCCTGATGCGCTCATGGTGATGAAGCAAAGGCAGCAGCTGCGTCCACCGCAGACCCCGCTCACCCAGCCATGACACCGCCACCACCGCAGGATCCAGACTCAAGTTCGCTCCACAAGGTCGTTGCGCCGCCCACTGGCCAGCCCAATAAACGAAGGAGTGCCCCAACATCCAACAGCCCCGCACACTCATACCCCCATCTGCAAGAGAAAAGCACAGCATTAGTGAACCCCCCAGCCCCCCCATCAGCTTATTCATAAGCGGACATAGCCCTCGAAAGCCCTCGAGCGCCACCTGCCAAGGCTCCGTATCCGCTCACTTGACAAGCCCGCCGCCGCTGCACTGGTCGCCGCCCCAATCCGAAAAGAATGCGACAAAAAAAGACGAGAGTCCTCCCCAATCCGCCGCAAAACCAAGCGCAAGACTGCCGTGACTTGGAAACGCGTAAGCGGGGAGGCATCCCCGTGCACAAACAGACCACTTACGCACTCCGGTCAAATGGCCAAGTACTCCCGCATGGCAGAGATAGGGCATGTAAGCCCGCCCGTCGCCCTAAGGACCACCCATAACCCTTTACCCTTCTGGTCCGTTTTTGACTTAGCCAACAAAACCCGCATTCGCTCGTTCTCAATCCATACCTGCTGCCGACGCAAACTATTCCCACTATCCAATCTTCCCGAAGCCTCCGCCAACTCACTGACCCTGAAGGCCCCGAAAAAGGCCAGACAGAACACCGCCCGGAATAGCACGTACTAGTAGGGTGCCCTCGCCAGCCGCACCAACTCCCGGCACACCCTCTCCAGTAACTCGTGCATTATTGGCCAGCGGCGATCCCGCGGAGCCGGCTGAGACCGCTCTCAACCCTGGAGCAACCGCCGAGCTAGCAAGCCTCTGCCTCCGAAATCCCACCCAACCGCCCTGGCGAAGAATCCAAACCCCGCCAGATGACTGCGCACCGCCGACTGCGTGACCCCGTGCTCCTTCGCCCACACTACGTACTGCCCGAGCAACATGTCCAGCACCCTCCCCCCTTGCCAGCCCCTCTCACGCAAAAATTGCTGCACTCGTGCGCAACCACGCTGATAAGCTTCCCAGGTGTTTGCAGCCATTGAGCTCTTCAATAGGTGCCTCATCGCTGCAGGCCAGAGCTCCACAAGCTCAAGGGGACCCCAAGCCCCACCTCGTCCGCCTCCGGCGCCAACTTCCGAAAACGCTCCATCTGTAAACGGGAAAGAGCATCAGCAATTTCATTAACTTGCCCTGGAATATGCCTCGCTTTCAAATCAATATTCAAACGCATACATGCTAGTACCACCCGTCGCATAAGCGAAGCCACCCGACTACAGCGAGGCGAATAACGATTGATGACATGGACCACCGCCTCGTTATCACAGCACCACAGAACCCTGTGGTTAACCAGCCTATCCGGCCACAACTCCAACATGACCAATATCGGAAAGAGTTCCAAGAAAGTAATATTGCTCAACAAACCTTTGTCGGCCCAAGCCTGCGGCCATCTATCAGCACACCAAGCCCCCGCGAAATAGATTCCCAGACCAACTCCCCCCGCAGCATCAGTGTAAAGCTGCAGGTCACTACTGGAGATCTCCTCTTCGCGCAGCACGGACGTCCCGTTAAAGTCCCTTAAAAAGGCATCCCAGACCCGCAGATCCTCCCGCATAACCTGAGACACACGAATGCAATGATGCGGCCTTTGCACTCCGGCCGTCGCTGCTGCCAAACGCCTGCTGAACACCCGCCCCATAGGAATGACTTTACAGGCAAAGTTAAGAGACCCCAACAGTGCCTGCAGCTCTTTTAATGTCACTTTTGGCGAGGCCACCTTCTCTTGTGGCAACCACGCCACCATGTTCAGCGAATCGAGTTCCACACCTAAAAAGGTAAGCTGCGTGGTCGGGCCCACCGTCTTACCCTCCGCCAATGGAACACCCAACTCCCCGGCCATCCCAATGAAACCTTCCAACAGGTTCCCGCAGGTTTCCGACCCAGCCCCGCCGACGAATAGGAAATCATCGAGATAATGCACCACCTCCGAGTCACTCACCCTTTGCACCACCATCCAATGGAGGAAGCTACTGAACATCTCGAAGTAGGCGCAAGATATCGCAGAACCCATCGGCAGACACCTGTCATAGTAAAAGGCGCCTTCAAACTGAAAACCCAGCAAGCGAAAAGCCGACGGATGGACCGGCAGCAAGCGAAAGGCCGATTCTATATCCACCTTCACCATCAGCGCCCCGCAACCAGCCTTTGATACCAACTCCACCGCCTTATCGAAAGAGGCATACCTCACTGTACAGAACTCGCGTGGGATAGAAACGTTAACGGAAGTTCCGAGCGGCGAAGACAAGTTGTGGATAAGTCTAAATTTACCCGGCTCCTTCTTGGGGATAACACCCAAAGGGGAAATGACAAAATTCGGAAATGGCGGGTTGCTGAACGGCCCCGCTATTCTCCCCAAGCGCAATTCAGCAGCCAACGTTTCACGCGCTATCGCCGCCCAGCGCCGAATACTCGGAGAATTCCGAACCGTCCCGGTGACTACTTCGCCTTGAAGAGGAATAACAAAACCAAACCTAAAACCTAACTGCAACGCTAAACTATCTTTCTTCTTCGGATACCGAAGAAGCCAGCTACAAAGCACCTGTACCCGAATTGGGGAAGGTGCTAATTCCTGAAGAGAACCCTCACTTGGCTCCCGGAACTGCAGGAGGCACGGCTCCCTTTTTAACGCATTTTGCCGCAGCATGGGCACCCCCGCAAACCGAGCATGCGTGCCGGAACTTACAGTCCGGGAAGGGACAAGTGGCCCTATTATATCTCCAACACAGGTCAGTCCCCGCTCCGAGGACCGACTTCGTCTGCCCCACGGGGGGCACTCCGTGAAAGGAACGACTCACTCCACCTGAAACCCCCTGCCCTATCTTAACTCCACCTGCTCCCCCAGCCCCAGCCTTGACCGACATCTGTGTCAACCCCAGATTAATGTCTTGTGTCCCCCAAGTTAAGAGCTTATTTTCTTCCATTTTATCCCGAAACTTTTCATCATAATTAAGCCACGACCATCCTTCGTGCGCTTGTGAAGCTCCCAAAATAGAGTCGGCATACGACAGCAAGCTGCCATACTGCTCGGGAAAATGATGACCCCAAACACTCGCCAATCTCAAGAACGATCGGACCCAATTAACTACGTTGTGCGATACCGAACGAACCCGCCCGGCCTTCTCATCTTCCCTCTGTTTCTTTTTGCTATCCCCGGAGCGCTTCCGACCCTCGAGCAATCGAAAAATGTCAATGTACTTGCGTTTTAGAATCTTCCGCCGCAACATTTTAGGGACACCTTCCCACAATTCGGCCACGGCCGCTAAAGAAGCAGAACCTACACCCACCAACCCAGCAGCCCCCCCCCCATCCTCCGACGCTGCCTTCCTCGGCACTTCGTCCGAAGAAGAATCAGAACCTTCCGAAGAGGAAGAGGATGAGGAGTCAGAGCTATGCCTCCGCCGACAGGCATGCTTCCTCTTCTTACGCGCCTTCCCCGAGCGCTCAACCCATGACCCCCCACCCCCACTCCCGCCAACCCCCCGACCCGGTGACTCACCCGCCACTCCTCCAGCAGCTGCACCGTCGGAAGCCACAGGCAGCCCGTCGCGAGGGTCCTCCGCCCGCTGTTGCGCACGTGTGTCCTGCTCCCGCTCCATCATGTTCGTGACTGCTCCCGCCACTCCGCTTCCGGACTCCATATTCCTCGCTCACGCCGAATCCCCCGCAGGCGGCACACCACGCGGAGCCACAAGAAAGGGTACCTGTGGAGATAGAAAGGGGGGACACAGCGGGGAGAAAACCGAGGGCCACGACGGCTGCCATGCCCCCACCCAATCCTTCCCCGATGAACCCTGCCCACCAGCCTGCCACCTATCCCAAGCGGTCTGCTGCCCTTGATGACCCAAACCCCCCGGCGACGGCGCATACCCCCTATAAAAATCCAGGCCACTGCTCCCCCCACGCAAGGGGCTGGCCCATAGGCTGCTCCAATCCCAAGACCCAAAGGTACCTAAATGCCCCACTCCTCCCGAGGTTCCCACAATTATGACCCCCTTCCCCAGAGGCAACAACGGCCTCTTCATCCCTTAGCCACATCCCCTCAGGAGCCGGCTCAGACGATATCCCTAAATAATGGTGCTGGTGAAGAATACTGTGTAAACTATGGACTATCTGAAGAGCAAACTAGTCACTACAAGAGGAGAATCAGACCTAAGGGTTCTTTAGAAGCTCAGATGACAAGACTTTGACTTTCATACTTTGGATACATCATGCGAAGAGAGAGATCATTAGAGAAAGACATAATGCTTGGCAAGATAGAAGGTCAACACAAAAGAGGAAGGCCAGCAATGAGATGGATCGATACAATAACAGCAGCTATGGGTGGCACTCTATCAACTATGGGCTGCCTGACTTTAGACCGAACACAGTCTAGACAATTATCCAGAAGGTCACCATGAGTCGACACCAACTTGAAGGCACTTAACAACCACAAACATGTATACAGTGTATATGCCTGCTCCCCTACAGGTAAAAGAATGTGCTGATGAATCTGAGTTTGGCTGCCAGGATCTGCTGTTTTGCTTTGACTGCTGCTGCTCTTTGCTGCTCCTCAGAAGCTGCTTCCTTAGGTGACTGCGTAATCTTGCCTAATGACTGGGCCAGCCCTGGTACTGTGAATATTGCCAGGGGTTGCTGGCTGCTTTTACTGCATGGTAACCGTTACCATGGGCCTGTGCTAATGGTTACCACATGGTAAAACGTGCACTACATATTCAGCATACTTTAGTAAAAACACCCCTACATTTTTTTCTTTTAGTTTAAGTGACCTTTCTAACAGAAATGGTTGGTCAGTACCCATCGTTACCATTACCCACTGTTTTTAACGCAGCTAAGTAAACCTCTCAGAAGGGTTGTGAATATCAGGGAGTCTACTTACATGTACTATTTATTTTATTTATTTAAACACATTTTTATGCTGCCTTTCAAATTTTTTCTGTTTGCATCTCGTTTTCAATCATGTAAATTTGAGAAAGTTGAATTTTAACATATGTTGGTGTAGGTTTCACTTGTTTGTAGTGATTTTGCCTATGTTTTAAAAGCTTTTTTGGAGGCTTTTCAAATGAGAAAAATGGAAGTTTAAGCCTTAAGAAGTTGTTTGTTCCTCACGGCGTAACTTCCGACATTAACATTTCACATACATGGTTGCTCATTTTTTAGATTTACTCTATTTTGTTTTGGGTGTTTCTACAATTCAAAGCAGTTTACAGCATGTGTCCATGTTCAGCAGTTTTATCAATGGGAAGGGGGGCAGAAGTGTCCAGTGCACATTTTTTTTCATGTCTTTATTTTGTTTAATTTGTTATCCATTTCATCTCATGTCTTTAAAATGAAATAGATAACAAAATAAGAACAAAATGAAAAACGGTGTCCAGTTGGCTGCTCTATTCACTTCCCTCCACCGAATAAATTTTAAAAATACCTTGTGCCCCTCTCCACCTCTCTCTGACCCCTCTGCAACCACTTGCCAGTATTGTACTTCTAGACACGGGGCAGGAAGGTTCCCCAGTTGCCCCTGTCCCATCACTATTTTGAAAATAGTGTCAGCTGACCTGTGCCATACAACAAAATAGTTCCAACCTCTTCTAAACTGATGGCATTTTGCCAAATAGCAGCTGGGATGGGGGGGGGGGGGTGCCCTTTTTCAAGCCAACAAAAGGGGTAAGGTACCAGGAATGGATTTTTTTTTAAATTCTTAGTAGTACGGGATACTTTGCCTGGGTCTGGCTTCAACTAACAGTGTTTTGTTTTGTTTTTTTAATTTTTAAAATCAAATAAAATGAAAATCAAAATTGTTTTAAAAGAAAAAAGATCAAACAGGAAATTTTGTTAACATTTCCTGTTTTACTGTTTTATTTATAACAAAAGTACATCTGGCCAGACACAGGAGATGCTAGAGGTGTGCATACCCAAAACACGTTTCGTTAGTCTTCATTCTAAATAAAGTTTTAACAATTTTTGTGCAGTTTTTTCATACATTACTCGCATGAATATTTTTGCAAGTGCACATTAAATATGCATGTTAATTTGGAGATCTATGCATGCATAAACATTTGCAGACAGAAAAATACTTTTGGAGTCCAATGAATCAAATACACACTGACGAATGCGTACCTCTACGATAGTCCTCTCTCTCCCTGGAGCTTACAGTCTAGTCAAGATTAATGTTCTGATTGCCTGTTTGTTATCTGTCCCCCGAGCATGAATTCTCTTGGATAATGGGAAGAAACTATAATGTCAGTAAAAAGATAATTACACAGTTTCTATGCCACGACATCATTTTTCTGGAAAGGTTTACTGCAGAAAATTCTGGTCATTGCACTATCAGAAACAGTGGCATTTGTTGAAAGAGGAATGGAATGCATGGAATTTGAAACCTCAGCCATACAAGTCCCATCCTATCCTGAATTTCCAGTAAATATGTAAATGTGGATGTCAGGTGACATGATTTTACATACATATGATAAATATGCAATTAGATCAGCCTGAGGTGAGGCAACCTTTTTTTTTTTAAAAACTAGTATGGGTTTAAATGTTTATTATATTTTGAGGAACCACTCTTTATAAACAGAAGCAAGTCATCAGTTTAAAATAGAGTTTGAAAGACATCTGCACAATACGCAATAATACCTTCGAATTAGCTCCTCCGCAAGTCATATTATTCCAGAATAACTACATGTTTTTAAAAACAAAGAGGGTTCTATTTGAACAATGGAGGGTTCTATTTGAACAATGGAGCAAAAGAAAGGCTGAAGACCTAGCTGCAAGGCTTTTGCTGCTCTTAAGGATACAAACTTTAATCTTGCTCCCTGTTTGAATTTAAAAATTAGCATAAATATTAGATCTTTGTCTGAATGCATATGAGGTTGTCCAGCAACCAATGTCTATTTTGAGGCTTAGGGGCCTTTCTACAAAATGCTGCTAAGCAATAACAGTAACGTGTGTTCTAGTGTGCAGTAACTGGCCACGGTAAACTCTAACGTATGGGCATGCGAGCTACGTACCAAGCGCTAAAATGCTGGCAATTGCGTGCTCGTGTGAAGAGCAGAAAGGTTAGAGGCGAAGTGTGGGCATGGAGAGCACATTAGCATATGAGTACAATTTAATGTGGCAGCTAGTGCACCTCTGTGGATGTCGTTAAGTTTACTTGCATTAAGTACGCCACTCATGGTACTCAGTCATGCTTTAGCTGCCAGGGACATCTGGTTACGTCTTCGACAGCTAACACAGAGGCTTTTCTCTTAATGTGCACTGGTAATGCATTAAGTGCAAAACCTTAACGGGCTTTAGTAAAAGCCCCCCCCCCTCCCCCTTAGTATAGCTGTCAGTATTGTCAGTGACTATCACAGGCTAGTTAAAAAGTATAGAAAAGTTTACATTCATCTTCCCTTGATACTGTGAGGGCAGACTTAACTGGCAATGAATTTTCAGCTACCAGTAAAAATTGCAATAACACCAGTAGTAGTGATGATGAGAAGGGGGCAATCATGAGGTTCAACTGGACTTCTGGGACAGACCAATGGTCCTCACCTGTCTTCTTGTTATTAGGATGGCTGAAGAAAATAAGGTGCCCTCACGATTCCTCTCTCTGCTACCCCTCTTGCAATCTTTTTTCTTCCAGGACTACTGGTTTTGGAACCTCCTTTATCAAAGTTTATGCAGTAGGCACAGAGAGGGTAAATTTATCACAGCTTGCCTATGTCAAGAGGCCAATTGAGCACTTCTTTTTATAAAGACACAGAAGTGCATATGTGTCTCTGTAAAATACCAGCATAAAAGCTACCAAAATCAAAGCTAAGCTAGGTCCATGGACATTTACAGCAGTTCAGAGAGGTTCACTGCACTTTCTACACACCTCCATGCCCTTCCTCCGTGCTTCTTTCCCTCCGTTACTGATGCCCTCAAAACTCCGACGGCTTCAGCACTTGCTTGACCCAGCTCTCTAGTGCTCTCCCTATCCTCTCTTCTTCCAAGCAGATGCCTACCACAGCCACTCACTCCACTGCCACATGCCCTGTTCTCACCCGCTATGCCCAGATACTCTTTTCCATCTAATTCTCAATGCAGAGCCCGAAAAGGCCCCAAAGAACTTTCACTCAATATTCTATGCACAAAATATCAGACAACATACAAAAGGGGAAGAAACGAATGAAAGGAAAATGGTGAAAACTGAGGACACAACAACCAGAAATCTAATTGTACAAAAGTTCTCCTCCCACCTCTTCTCTGTGCCAAAAGAAATCTCCACACCCAGCCAAGAGCTCACCTACTCCCTTACAGCACTGCCAAAATGTGAAGGTGAGCAAGACCTATATACATATCAGAAAGGGGGAGATAAGAAGCCACAATAAGCGTGCTCCAGCCCGAAAGCATGTACATTGTCCACTTCACATGTATTAATTCTCCTATATTATGCCCTTGAGTGGAGGAGTTGCCTAGAGGTCAGAACACTGGCTTGGTAACCAAGAGACCAGGGTTTGGCTCCCACTAGCACTCCTTATGGCCTTGGGCAAGTCGCTTTACCCTCCATTGCTAAAGAAGAAAGGCTTGGCAACCTACTTCTGGTCACACTGCCAAGAAGCTCAGGAGCTGCTGGGTTGCCAGGCATCAGCATTGACTCAAAGGCATATACTGCATTTGTTTTGCATCATGTTCTAAATAATTCTATGTTAAATTTTTACTAAAACACATGCAACAAGTCAGTAACACATATACGTTACTTTATGCCAAGCTACCCATTTGGAGACTCTATCATGGTCTGGGCCACGTGCACTCAACAGATTTTGTTTTTGTTTTATTTGAATAATGGCATCCTGTTAGCTTTTCGTAAATACTGTTTCAGTGTGAGATTTTACTATATAAACATCAGTTTCTGAGCTCTGTTTTGACATAGTTTAGCAACACAATCATATGACTTGGGCACCTTTGTTTTTAGCATAATTTAGCATACTTTGATTTACTAAGACAACTTTAAAATCTTATGGTATGATGTGCCAACACATTGGGGCATGTTTACCAAAGTGCAATTATGGATTTTTGTACCTACCGCGTGGCATATGTAAAAATCCCATGCGATAGATGCAAACCCTGTGTAGTATCTGCAGGGGGGTGACATTCCTGTATGGACAGGTAGCACAGGTACTCTGACACGACCTGCTACTGCAGGGAACATGGACTAAAGGGAAGGAACAAGGGGGCCCTGCGGGAAGGGGGCAGGAGCAGCCCGTGTATCCGGTGCTAAGCAAACTTCTGCCAGTCTCACGGTGCTGCCCCCTAGTGATAAGCCCGGGCTCTCGGCCACATTGAAAGCCAATGCAGTTTAGTAAACATGTCCTATTGTTACAGGAAGTAGCATTTTAGGAGAATTATTTCTTAAAGTCAAATTTTTATTACACATCATCATAGCCGCTTATTTAATGGAAAAAATATCAGCTTGCAAAAGAAAATAATCACTCTTTAGCTAATTATCATATACTAATTGCAACGTATGGCCTTCAGAACGCTAGGTTATTTTATAGCTGCAGAAGATAAATGACCCCTTACTGACTTTGCAACATTTTTAGAAAATGTATATTGAGGTTGATGCTCGAAGGGATTCTCCAGGTATCATGTCGAGTTACCTGAACAAACCTCAGTGGTTTAAATTATGCCCCCTCCTCCACCTAGGCTAAAGTTTTGCCCAGGCAAATCATTCCCTGTAGAAAATCTACCTGGATAAAAAGAGATAGTGCTAGGGCATTCTTGGGGCTTACTTAAATTTGAGCTGGTCAGCATCAATATTTGGCACTAACTGGATAAAGCTACCTAAGTTTGCTCATTTAAAAAGTTATCTTAAAGTAATTCAAATAACTTCACCTGGAGATATCCACTTGGTTTGTAGCTTGTTGTGCTGTGAGGGCTTGTATGCATCAGTGATGCTGAGAGCTAAACTATCAGTAGTTTAACTACTGGCAGGGTCTCCCAAGATGGACAGGTCTCAGCTGAGGTGCCAGACCAAGACAAACCACCCATCTGGGCAGCAGCAGAATGGGATAGTGTTGACGGCGGAGGATCACATTTCTGTGACAACGGCACCAACACCAAACTTAAACTGCTCAAAAGAAAGGCCCGGCAATCTACTTCTGTATCTTGCCATGAAACCCCAATGGATAGTTACAACAAAACAAACTGTGCTATAGTGCTGGAAGATGAGACCCCCAGGTCAGAAGGCACTCAACTAGCTACTGGGGAAGAGCTGAAGACGTTTTAGAGTAAAGCCAGCATTTATGATGTGGTTGGATCAAAGCCCTCGGGACGTCTGACTGCTATGTAGCTGCGCATGAAATGAGAGTCAGAAGCTGTAAAGATGTCTTACACATTGGAACATACGAAGCATGAACGAAGGGAAGTTGGAGGTAGTCAAGAATGAAATGGAACGTGTACAACTTGATCTGTTGGGTGTCAGCGAACTGAAATGGACTGACATCGGGCACTTTGCATCAGATGATCACATGATCTACTATGCTGGAAATGAAAGAAAAAGAAGAAATGGTGTTGTATTTATAATAAAGAAGAAACTTTCAAGAACTGTAATGAAATACAATGCAATCAGTGAACGCTTAATCTCTATTCGTCTATGAGGAATGCCTATCAACACAACTATAATTCAAGTATATGCCCTAAAAACAGCTGCAGAAGAGAATGAAATTGAAGAGTTCTATGAACAAGTACAAGCTGAAATTAACAGAACATGCAAACAGGATATCCTGATAGTCATGGGTGAGTGGAAAGCAAAAGTTGGCAACAAAGAAGGCGGCAAAGTAGTTGGAAAATATGGACTTGGCAACAGAAATGAAGCTGGAGAAAGACTGATAGAATTCTGCAAGACCAACGATCTATTCATCTTAAACACCTTCTTACAGCAACACAAGTGGCGACTGTACATATGGACATCACCCAATGGATTGTATAAAAATCAAATTGACTACATCTGTGGAAGTCAACGATGGAAAAGCTCTATAACATCAACAAAGACAAAACCTGGAGCTGGCTGTGGTACAGATCATCAACTAGTAGTATGCAAACTCAAGCTAAAGTTGAAAAAGAGCAAGCCACTCATGAATGCAGCAAAATATGAACTTGAGAATATACCACTGGAATTGAAAGACTGCCTGCAAAATCGATTTGCTGCTTTAGATACAAATGGCAGAGCTCCAGAAGAGTTATGGAATGACATCAAGAAGGTTGTGTTGGAAGAAAGCGAGAAGTCTCTACAAAAGGTGAAAAAGAAAAAAAATGGCCAAAATGGATGACGGAAGAAACTCTGAAAATTGCCCAGAAACGCAGAGAAGATAAAGCCAGAGGAGAAAGAAAGACAATCACAGAACTCAACAGAGATTCCAACATGCAGCAAGACAAGACAAGGAAAAGCACTACGACGACGCATGCAAGGAAATAGAAGCAGAAACTATTAGAGGAAGAACAAGATCAGCTTTCCTAAAGCTATGAGAGTTAAACAAAAAGTTCCAGCCTCAAATTGGAATGTTACAAGATGCTCAAGGTTCTATGTTCAATGATGCTGAGAAGATCAAGAAAAGGTGGAAGGAATATACAGAGTTTTTATATGATAAAGATCAAGTGGACCAACAGCCGTTTCAACCTGTACCTTATGATCGGGAACCATTCGTGATGAAAGAAGAAGTTGAAGCAGCATTGAAAGCCTTATCAAAGAACAAAGCACCAGGCATCAATAGCATTCCCATAGAAGTATTACAGCAATCTGATGCAGCTATTACTGTACTTACAAGGCTCTGCCAAGAAATATGGAAGACAACATCATGGCCAACTGACTGGAAAAGATCTGTGTTTATACCAATACTAAAGAAAGGTGATCCAACTGACTGTGGAAATTATCGCACAATCGCTCTGATCCCACAGGCCAGCAAAATTCTACTGAAGATTATTCAAAAGAGACTACAACCATACCTGGAACAAGAACTACCTGAAGTGCAAGCAGGGTTCAGGAAAGGGCGAGGAATGAGAGACATCATTGCGGATGTGAGATGGATCCTTGAAAAGACTAGGCTTTTGACTGTGTAAACCATGATGAGAAACTCTGGGCCACATTAAGATGCATGGGTATACCAGAACACCTGATCGTACTCTTGCACAATCTGTACATTGATCAAGAAGCAACAGTTTGAATGGAACAAGGAGAAACAGAATGGTTTAAAATAAGCAAAGGTGTAAGACAAGGCTGCATACTTTCCCCCTATCTGTTTAATTTATATGCAGAACAAATCATCAGAGAAGCAGGATTGTATGAAGACAACAGAGGTGTGAAGATTGGTGGAAGACTCATCAACAACCTTCGCTATGCTGATGATACCACATTACTGCCTGAAAGTGAAGATGATCTGAAACATTTGCTTCTCACAATCAAAGAACATAGTCTCAAAATGGGCTTGTACCAATGTTCCCTCTAATTTTCTGTAGGCTGTGTCCGCATAAAATATCAGCTGTGCAGCTTTTGAAGGAAGGTTAAATTTTTGTGCGCCACATAACGACACTCGGAGTTATATACTTTAAAATTTGATTACACGTCAGAATACAGCATGTACACCACATTGATTGCACTAGAAAATATTGTAGAACTTGTGAAAACTGGAAATACACAACAACTTTTCAATTTTAAGATGTCTGTGTTGTTTTCTATCAGAATCAGAACCGTAATTTTTGTGCGCTCTGTTGTAAAGTATGTGCGCTAGCTCGGTGAGGTGTGTGCGCACGCACACGCGCACAACTTAGAGGGAACAGTGGCTTGCACCTTAATGTAAAGGAGACAAAGATTATGACAACTGGCATAATCAACAGGTTCATCGTTGAAGGAGAAGAAATTGAAATCGTGAACAACTTTAACCTACTTGGATCAACTATCAATAAAGAAGCAACAAGCAGTCAAGAAATCAGACGACGCATTGCTCTTGGCAGAATGGCTATGAAAGACCTAGATAAGATTCTCAAGAGCAGAGATGTCTCTCTCCATACAAAGATTCGACTTGTTCAAGCCATGGTATTTTCAATAACATCATATGGATGTGAAAGCTGGACAGCGAAAAAGATAGAGAGGAAGAAAATTGATGCCTTTGAATTATGGTGCTGGCGGTGAATAATGTGTATACCATGGATTGCCCAAAGAACAAACCAGTCGGTACTAGAGGAGATCAAACCTAAGCTTTCTTTAGAAGCTCAGATGACAAGACTTCGACTTTCATACTTTGGACACATCATGTGAAGAGAGAGATCATTAGAGAAAGACATCATGTTTGGCAAGATAGAAGGTCAACGCAAAAGAGGAAGGCCAGCAATGAGATGGATCGATACAATAACAGCAGCTATGGGTACCAGTCTGTCAACAATGAGCCGCCTGACTGAAGACCAAACAAAATTTAGGATAGCTATCCAGAGGGTCGCCATGAGTCAACTCTGACTCGATGGCACTTAACAACAACAACATCCAACAACAAATTAACCAGGTAACTTGTACTGAACATTTAGTCTGCTTTCTCACTCAGCAGACTTTTAAATACTGAACTCTAGAGGTGTGCAATCATTATGAAATGAGATGAAAAATGCAATGAAACAGACTGGTTTCATTTTATTTCATTTCCATAACCTTAACATGCACATGTAACACTCCCCCTAGTATTTACCCTTCACCTCTTGTAAATAGTTCAATTGTACATAGTTGGATTAGTTTGCCTGAATATATAAGGCCCAATTCCGTCCCGGACGTCAATCTGCTCTGTAAGTGCGGTTGGAATCGGACATTCAGAGGGGATCGCGATTCTGATCCAACAGGCATATCTATTCCCATGGGATCAGAATCGCGACCAGTCCTGCATGATGCCAACCACTAGAGAACAAATGCTTATTCTCCGCAGCCCGACCCCTGATCTGGCCTCCTAAGGCCAGGGTCGGGCTTCGGGGTATGTCCTCTGCCTCCCCCTGCCCCATCAGTGCCCTGGCGTTTCAATAAATTAATGTCCAGGGAAGTTATTCCACCTCGGGGTTGGAATATTCCCCACACGTCGCCGGCCCTGGACGTCCAGGGCCAGCGACAGCCCAGACTCCGCCTCCGAGCTGCCCCTTCTCCGCCCCTTCTATCTTCCCTGCATAACTGGCAGGGAAGTTATTCACGGCTGGGTGAAGGCAGGAATAGCAGAGATGGATGTCCTGTTGTGCCGTCCATCCTCGCTATTCGTGGCCCAGAATAACCCTCATTGTGTTTGATGTAAATTCTTCATGGTTTGTGCCAAAATGTTCAATGTAAAATGTTCGTTATTTGTAAGCCACCCTTGATTTTGGGAAGGGGTGGTATAGAAAAACATCACAAATAAAAGGAAACAAGTTATAATAAAATTCTTTTTTTTTTTAGTTTTGCCTCTATGTTTTCATTTGCAGAGGGTAATTTACTCATGATTAACAGGCGGTTTCTGCTGCAGGGACAATAGGCATAAAATGGTCCTGTAACTAAATTGCTGTGTGATAAATGCAGGCCGAAGCCATGGCGCCACCATGACAACAAGAAAGTCATCATGGAATGGTTTTGGCCCACAGACTGTAGTGTAGGTAGGTTTTATTCCTAGGGTCCCTGTGGAACTGCAACCCACCCCCTTATCGCCCCAACGTATGATTCACAGCACGGAAATCAGTCCATGCTGTCATGGAGCCATGCTAGCTGTCAGTATGTGTTCCAATGTACCTTTAGCATAAACCAAACCAGGCTCTGACAGCTAGCACCCTTTAGTAAAAGACCTCCTTAGTAAATTAACCCTCCCAATACATGCTATTTGCAAACAGCACACATCAAAAACAAAAATGAAACAAATAAGGTGAAACAAACCCCAAAAATTAAATATCCAGAACTTCCCTCCCCCTCCTCAAGATGATGAAAAAAGGTGTGTACAACCTTAATAAAACTATACATCGTGCCATATACTTCCAACATTTTGTATATCAAATCCTGAACAGTTTATTGTTAGCGATGTATCACTGCTAACATATTTTAATTGTTTTCTACTTATTCACAATATATTAGAGATATCAATAGAAGTCAAATACAGAAAATGCTTCTTTAGTGAACCTCAATCTGTCCCATTTTTCAACAAGAATTAAAACTAAAAACAAATTTTATACTATACTTTGCTGAATAAAAATGAAAGAATAGTTCAAAGATAGCGGCTTTGACCATGATTATGTCAGGAAGCCAGAGACCACGGCCAAACACAAAAAAGTGGTTTAAAAAACTCTTTATTTGCAGACCCAACTCAAAGGTTTCGGCCAGAGGCCTTCTTCAGGGGTCTAAAAACAGACAAACACAAACATTAACATTAAAATAAAATAAAATGTAAAAGTACAGAGGTTGAATAACAATGATAATAGAACAATGTTACAAAATGTTACAAAATGAGGATGTCTCATTGTTCTATTATCATTGTTATTCAACCTCTGTACTTTTACATTTCATTTTATTTTATTTTAATGTTAATCTTTGTGTTTGTCTGTTTTTAGACCCCTGAAGAAGGCCTCTGGCCGAAACCTTTGAGTTGGGTCTGCAAATAAAGAGTTTTTTAAACCACTTTTTTGTGTTTGGCCGTGGTCTCTGGCTTCCGCTTTGTTTCACTTTATCTCCTGCGGAAGATCTTCTTCTTTTCCTTTACCGCATGATTATGTCAGGCACAGTATCCAACATACAGTACCCAGGAACTGCTTCGCCAAGCATCCAAGACAAGTAACATGAAGTTAAAATATTTTTGGAATACAGGATGATGCTACAGTCGGTCGTCTCCTCTCTTACTGCATTATCTTGACATCAAAAGCAATCATGAATAATGAAAGCAAAAAAACAGAGTATACGATTTACATTTTGATTGTAAACTAAACAGGAGTCGTTATCGCCTTGACAGCACTTAACACTAAAGCACCTGTGAAAGACATGCTTTCTTATGTACAGTAGCTGCCATTCTTCGTTATTCACAGACACCTACAGGACAGAGGGCACCCTTCTCCTTCAGTATTTAATTTTCCATTTCATGTTTTATTAAGTAATTAATTAGAGGTATGTGATGATTCTTGGTGGCAGTTTCACAGAAATGTACAGTAGCACATTCAAAGCTTCTTGTAGGAGACTTGTAAATTGTTCCCAATTTTCGGGGAGCTTTGTTTCACATATTCATTCTTTAGGCGTGCATTATATTCACACTAGAACTTTTAAGTGCGCAATTGATTATACATGCATACAAGCAATTTGCGTGCATTTTAAATTCTGAGGCACCTACACAAACTGAGGAGCACGTTTACTAAAGTACCCTATCAGGTAGTGTTGTGTTCAGTGTGTACTACTGCACTGTGCTGACACCCTGTGCTAACTAATTATTATGGTAGTGGGTGGAGACAGGGTGGGCTAGAGGAGTAACATGGGCATTGAATGAACAGCATGCTTAACATGGCATTAGCAAGGATGGCGTTAAGTGTTCCTGAGGCATGAGCAACGGAGACCCTGCCCGCAAACTTTACTAAAGGACTCCATGCTGATACTGAGTTGGAATCATATAGTACCAGTGCAGCCTTTAGTAAACATGCCCCTGAAGGCAATATTTACTCATTGCACCCAACTCATGATCTTATCAGCTTCCATCATATCCCCTCTCAGCCATTTCTTCTTCAAGTTGAAAAGCCCTAACCTAATGAGCCTGTCTTCACAGGGGAGCCGTTCCAGCCTTTTTTATTGTTATCATTTATTTATTGAATTCTACACTACAGCCAAGAACCCTAAGTACATCCAGTCATGTCTGATCTGGGAAACTAAGCAGAGTTGGGTGTGGCTAATACTTGGATGGGAAACCACCTTGAAATACCAGGTACTCTAGGCTTACAGTGTGGAAGAAAGGCCTGACAATCTATTTCCATTCATACTTTGCCAAGAAATCCCAGGGAATAGTCACAACATTGATAACTATCCAGAGGGTCACCAGAAGTCAACAATGACTCAGAAGCACTTATTGTAACAACATTGAATTTTACAAACATACAAGAAATTTACCTTGCTTATAGAAAGGGATATTCCCAAAACAAAATCCTGAACACTTGCCCTGACTTCTCATAGAACAGCCCCAGGCACATTCAGGTCAGTCATAGGCATCAAATTCTCTCTACTGGTGAGGAACACAGTAAGGCTCAAAGAAAACATAACTATACCCTTGAAGCATAATGAAATATTTACATGGGAAATAAAGAAAGAAGAGTCAGAGTAATAGACATTGTTTCCTGTGCAACTGAGTGGTCTTAGAAACATCTGGAAAGATTCTAATCTGAGAGTTCATAAACAAGGTATCTCCGAATCTGAAAAACATTTTTAAAATCTCATCTCGATTTGGATCTAAAGTAACAGTAATAAGTGATGTAGCTGTGCCAACTTGCTCCCAGTCAGACTTTTCAAGAAAAGCAGTCAAATGAAGCAAGTCAAGGTGTCATCCTGGATAATACATTGAAACCCTCCTCCCAGTGTGCAGTGGTGGCCAAGAAAGCAAATAGAATGCTAGGAATCATAAGGGAAGGAATGGAGAATAAAAATGAGGATATTATAATGCCTCTGTATCGCTCCATGGTGCGGCCGCACCTTGAATATTGTGTACAATTCTGGTCACCATATCTTAAAAAAAGATATAGCAGAATTAGAAAAGGTACAGAAAAGAGCTATCAAAATGATAAACAAATACAAGGATACCCCTACGATCAAAGACTTAAAAGGTTAGGGCCCTTCAACCTGGAAAAAGTTGGGCATTGAGGAATATGATAGAAGTCTATAAAATAATGAGTGGAGTGGAATGGGTAAATGTAGATCCATTGTCTACTCCTTCAAACAGTAGAAAGTCTAGTAGGCACGCACTGAAATTAACAATGTAGCACATTAGAGACTAATCAGAGAAAATATTTTTTCACTCAACAAGTAATCAAACTCTAGAATTTGTTACCAGAGGATGTAGCAACAAATTCCAGATAGTGTAGCTGGATTTCAAAAAGGTTTGGACAAGTTCCTGGAGGAAAAATCCATAAACCATTATTAACGAGGACCAGGGAAATCCACTGCTTGTCCCTGGAATAAGTAGCATGGAATCGGTATACCTTTTTGGAACCTGAGGTGGTACTTGTGACCTGGATTGGCCACTGTTGAAAACAGGATACTGTACTTAATGGACCCTTGGTCTGACCCAGTATGACATATCTTATGTTCTTATGTTAAAACAGATCCCTTTCTCTTTATCTGAGAAAGATAAAAAGCTCTCAGTAGCGGAGGCATCGATTCAGGCGGAATTTTAAAAAATGAAAAAGCATACATTTAAATATTTCTCAAGGAAAATTGATGGTATACATTGAAAATTCAATAAACCAAGATTCTTCTTCCCCATGAAATGTTTCAAAACCTCTTTTTTTCTGATGTGCCACATTAGAATCCTTAATAAAAGTCACTGATTGAGCAGAACTTCATTAGATTTCCCTCTGCCATTGATACTTGCCATTAGTTGGCTTGTTCCTTGAAATTTGTCCACCACCAAAGCAAACTGGCCCAATAAAGATTGCTCCAAGGCACAGAAACCCTCCTATAAGGTTTCAAAATTAAATTGGTTCGGTCTCAGAGTTCTTTTCCCTCTCGATGAAGAAAAAACATTCAGTCTCTTCCAGTGCCTGCCACTGTACTATGATACCCCAAACACTTGGAGTCAAGGATGCCATCATTGAATCATCTGCAGCTTGAGTTCCGCCCACTTCTATGCAACTCATCCCAGAATCCTAAGCCACGGCCATGATGGATTCCAGTGGACGGACCGAAATGATCTTCTGTATCATCGGTATCTCAATCTTCCCTCCCACTTTTGGCAGGTCTTGCTGGGGGTTTCCTGTCCTCCAGGCTTAGAGTCACATCCAGTTCAGGCAGCTCTATAGGGCCTCCTTCTGCCCCGGTAGCTCCTAATGAATGCTTCAGAGTCTGTAAAACTTCACTTTATCTTTATTGAGGATTTAATATACCGCTCTTACCGTAGGCAATAGAGCGGTTTACAAACACATTATGAGTCTGCTGGGAAATAGAAAGGAACGCCAAATAAAATAGACAGAAAATTAAGAGCAGAGACAGATAGGGAAATTTAGGGAACCAAGGTGGAGGAGAGACAGCAAGTATCAACGAGGGGGCGGAGACAGGGGAGAAGTGGGGGGAGGGAGGTTATAAGCGTTACAGAATAGGTGGGTTTTGAGCCTTGTTTTAAATATTTTGTGGGAGGGTTCTAGGCGGAGGGCAAGGGGCACTGAATTCCAGAGCCGGGGACCCAGAAAGAAAAAGGCAGAGGAGCGTGTTGATTCAAGATGAGCCTGGGATGGGGAGGGGAGATATAAGCAGTTAGCATGGATGGACCTAAGGAGACGATGAGGAGTGTGGAGGTGAATAAGGTCTGCTAAATAAAGTGGGGAACCAGAGTGAATAGACTTGTGAACGAAAAGGAGTATTTTGTATTGAATTCTGTATGGGACTGGTAGCCAATGGAGATGAATCAAAATGGGGGTGATATGGTCAAAACGTGTGGCATTGGTCAAAATACGGGCAGCGGTGTGATGAACAAGTTGTAATCTTCATAATTGGGATTGGGGAAGGCTGGCAAGGGAGGCATTGCAATAATCTAAACATGATACTACTAATGACAAGAGGAGTTTGGTCATCAAGACTGTACATCTCTAGACTACACAACTATTTCTGGCAGGAACATATTGAACATTGTAGGTGGCAGAATGTTGATTTAAGGAGAAAAAGCTCAGGAGATGATGTAGTTTTGTAATTGGAGCACAGGTGTGTACTGCAACCCCAGGAAATGAATTCAAGATACATCTGTGCCACAGATAGTGTGGGTCTGGGGCAAGTTACTTTATCATCCTGTGTATTTAGAACCCACTAGAAATCAAGGTATTTGTCTTAAATGGCTGTCCCACTTAGCAAGTTAATTTACTGTATATTTAGTTAGCTAGAACACCAACACCACTAGGGGATGTAGCATACCTACAAGATAACTTGCATAGAACTTACAGACTGTGTGGATTTTGAGAGGGGAATAAAAAACAGCAAATAGCAGAATGCTGAATTTTTCTTTGCAAAGAGAATGTGGAGATGCCTTTGAAAAGCACATTTTTGAGGGTAACGATAAAGTGTAAAGAAACTGACTAAAAGCAATTGTTTTTAAGAACACAATAACTTTTACAATGTGTTCAGAAAAAAAAGCAATTGAACAACTTCATGCAAATATGGGCTTGCTTACAGCTCCAGTAAAATCCAAAACTGAACCACGTTATTCCTTCCTAACTGTAGGGAGAAGCATCACACGTACGACTGAAATTATCTGATGCCTTGACAAGGAGACTACAGTAAAAGATGAATCCAGGTTAATACATGGCTAGTAAAATTACCTTTTAGCTGTACCAAACTGCCAAGATTAGATTTGACTGTGGCTAAAAGTCTCCAAGCTAAGTGGCCACATGCTGAAATGCCGGTCATGAGGAAACGTGGAGCCCGATTCCCAGAGGGGTACGACTGGGCCATCCGGACGTCCCTGATGAAGATGAGCCTATTAAGACCTGATTCTGGATCATGGGAACTAAACATTCCTGCGGTACACAGAATCAAGCCCGTGGATGGACCGACACACCCCTGCTGCCTGCGGGGACGTCCTGCCCAGAGGCGCCCCGACTCCCGCAGCTTAGGCCCCCCACTTCCCCACTGCCTGACCCATGGCTGGCCAGCCGGGGCCTGGATTGGGCGGTGGGGACCCCCCTGCATCCAGCCCCAGCCCCGAGGTGGGGGGGGGGGGGCTTCCCAGGGCCCAATCACCGTATCAGTGCTGATTATTCCACCTTCAATGTGGAATAATCAGCATGTCCCCTCTGATCCGGCAGGACGTACAGGACCATGATCTGAATTGGCCCTGTACATCCTGCTGGGCTGACCAACCCTGCTCCACCCAGACCCTGCCCCCCCGCTGGTTCTCCCCATCCTGCTGATCTGGACATGCAGGGAGAACCGGAGGGGGAATCAGGCAGGCCCCACTACCCATGTCTCTGCATCGGGTCCATAGGGTCTCTTTTACTAACCCCTGTTAATCAGTTAACATGTGTTTTAGCATGCAGTCACTGCCAATGGAGAACGCTAACATACATGCATGCCAGCAACTGGCCACTATAATGCATTGTTATTGGTCGCCATGTGCCAGGGTGAAGAGTGGTGTGTTAGGGGTGGAATGTAAATGTGGAGAGCACATTGCTGCTAGCACGAGGGCAACTGCCATGCACTCAGTGATAATGCGACAATTAGCACGCATGCACCTAACAATACCGCTGTGGGTGTCAGGCGCATTAGCATTAATTATGCCGCACATTAAGATTTTCAATCATTGCTAATTCCTGGGAAATTACTGGATCTGCTCTCAACAGTTATTGCACAATGGGTGCATTTACTGTGCATTGGTATTGGTGCTAATTGTGCAGTCGGTGCATATCCAGGCCCAGATTTAGGCAGAGGCAATGGAGGCAACTGCCTCTGGTGCCAGAGTATTGCTTCAACTACTATGCCTTGATTTCAGCCTGATGCTGCAGCTTAGTGGATTGCGTTGCCAATCGGCTTTGCTCTGATGACCTGCATATCGGCGCAACCCAGTCCCCAAGCAGCAGTAGGTTTGCCAACTTTTTGAAAGAGAAAAACCCGCCACCTGTGGCTAGTCATGCTCCGCCCATGCCCACCCTTACCCCGCCCCGCCCCTACTCAACCTCCTGTCCCCCAAAAAATTGCAGAGGGCAATGTGCAAACTGAACAAGCAGGACTTCTACAAATTTTTAAGCAGAAATTCTATACTGACAGAATAGAAAGATAGCAACATAGAAATATGACGACAGAAAAAGACCACATGGCCTATCTAGTCTGTCCTTCCATATCAACAACTACAACAGTCCCCTTTTTACCTTTAGAGATCCTCTATGTTTGTCCCATGCTTTTTTGAATTTAGTTACTGTCCTCATCTCTACCACCTCCACTGGGAGACTATTCCACGGATCCACTACTCTTTCCGTAAAGAAATATTTCCGCATATCACTCCTGAATCTATCTCCCTTCACCCTCATGCCATGTCCCCTCGTAGCAGAACTTGATTTCAATTGAAAGAGGCTCTCCCCCTGTACATTTATGCCACGCAGCACTGGTTGTACACACACACACACACACAATACAGACAGGTCTTCATCAATAAATGAGCACAAAACAAAAAGAGAAATATATAGACAAAAATTAAACTGAAACCCCAGAAGACAGACTCTGCATGCAGTGCAATATCAGATAAATAAGCGATACAGTTCCCCATACTGTGTAAAATATAAAGGAAGTACAAAGTCCAGTCATTAAATTGAAAATAAAATTATTTTTTCTACCTTTGTTGTCTGACCATTTTATTCTCTGATCATGCTCGTTCCAATCTGAGGCTTCCGTTTTCCCGTCTTCTCTTAGCTCATTTTCTATGGTACATCTGCCATTTCTTGTCTCTTCTTTTCTTTTCTTCACTTCCTTCCATCAGCCTATTTCCAGTCCCACTGCCCCCTCCCCATTACCCAGTCACTTACCAGTACCATTCCCAGGTGTCGGCTCCCTTTGAGCCCCTCCTTACCTCCTCTGTCAGCTCCTTTCCAGCCACCTTGTTCCCCCCTTTCAGCTCTCCTCCAGCCACCTCCTTCACCCTGTCAGTTCCTTCCTGCCCCCTCCTTCCCCCCTTTTAGCTCTCTTCCAGCCCTCACCTTCCACCTGTCAGTTCCTTCTGCCACCTCTTTCCTCTTGCAGCCGCTGATGCTTCACCCCCCCTAGTGCTGCTTCACCCCTTAGTGCTGCTTCACCCGCCCCCCTTAGTGCTGCTTTGAAGTTCACCCCCATGCAGCCACTGCTTCTGCTTTTCACAGAGCAGCGGCTGCAATAAACTTAATTTGAAAATGAAACACAACCTGTGAGGAGCCCTCCGGTCGTCCTTCTGCAGCGCAGCACCTGAGGAAGTGATGTCAGAGGGGGCGGGCTTCTCACAGATTTCTTTTCCTTTTCAAATTAACTTTATTGCAGCCGCTGCTCTGTGAAAAACAGAAGCAGTGGCTGCATGGGGGATTGCCGATCGGGGATCATGTTCGCGCCGCGGACTGCGGGAGAAAAGCCGTTTTTTTGCTCTGGCCACTCCCGATCTCATGGCTAGGGTTGCCAACCAGCCGGTTTTCAGCCGGCCTGGCCGGTTTTCCTGTGGTCGGGCCGGCTGCTGGCAGAGAACCGAAACCGGCCATTGAAAAGCCGGTTTTTTGCTCTGGCTGCGAGATCGGAGCAGCCAGAGCAGAAAACCGGCTTTGCGCTTGCGATCGCGATTGCGATCACAGTCCTGGCCCCCCCTTGCAGCCGCTGCTGCTGCTTCTTACAGAGCAGCGACTGCAATTAAAGTTAATTTAAAAGTAAGGAATCCTGTGAGGGGCCTTCCGGCCCTATGAAACTCCTTCTGCAGTGCCCGCCCCTCTGATGTCATTTCCTTTTCAGCCAGGGACCCTGCAGAAGGAGTTTCATAGGAGCTGAGGGTTTCTCACAGGTTTCCTTACTTTTAAATTAACTTTATTGCAGCTGCTTCTCAGTAAGAAGCAGGAGCAGCAGCTGCACGGGAGGGGGGACTACAAATGAGTTATGTTGGGGGGGGACCTGTACTGGAAAAGGGCTATGGGAGGGGGGACTTGGACTGGAAATGGGCTGTGGGGGGGGGGGACCTTGACTGGAAAAGGGCTGTGGGGGGGGGGGAACTTGGACTGGAAATGGGCTATGGTGGAGGGAGGGGGAACTTGGACTGGAAATAGGCTGTGATTAGGGGGGCTAGGACTGCAAATGGGCTGTGATGGGGGACTTGGACTGTAAATGGGCTGTGATTGGGGGGCAGGGGCTAGGACTGGAAATGGCCTGTGATGTGAAGGCTAGCACTGGAAATGGGCTTATGAAGAGCTGGAATAGGACTGGAAATGGGCTGATGTGGGGCATGGGAGAATGGGACTAGAAGGGAGTGGATGCTGGGTGGGTCTAGAACTATAAGGGAACTGATTTTGGGGGAGGACTAGAATGGATGGGGAATGAGAATGGAGAGGGGAAAAAATAATTTGTGTGGAAGAAAAGTCTATGATGGGTCGGGTATTGGGAAAGTAAGAGGGGCTTGAGAATGGAAGGGTGAAATTTAAATGGATGATAAAGGATAAGGAAAGAATTGGGGGAAAGAGCAAAAGGGAAACAATCAGTATGTTAAAGCAGATATATAGAGAGAATGGAAAACATCTAAAAGAGAAGAAAGGACAAATGGATAGCTCGCAGAAGACACAAAGAAACCAGAAGAAAGTGACTGGAGCAATTGCAACTAAAAAATGAAATGCCGAAACAGAAGGTAGAAAAATGCTTTTTATTTTGAATTTATTAACTGGAATATGTCTGGTCTGGGAAGTGTGTATTGCTAACATCTTTGCGTCTTTGTTTAGTGCAAGAGGAAATTACTTTATAGTTTTATTTCTCCAGTGTTGTACATTTCATGTTTGGATTTTGGGGTTCCCAGTTTAATTATTATCTGACCAAGGAAGTTAGCCTACACGTATCCTCGGTAATTTTTGTGGGTGGGGCTGGGGGGCGGGGCAGGGGTGGGCCTAGGGGAGGAGAATGGGTGGAGCATGGCGATCCAAAGGTGTCGGGTTTTTCTCGGTGAAAAAGTTGGCAACCCTACTCATGGCCAGAGCAAAAAAACGGCTTTTCAAGGGCCGGTTTTATATCTGTGCCGGCAGCCGGCCTGGCCATGGAAAAGCCGGCCAGGACGGCTGAAAACCGGCCAGTTGGCAACACTAAGCAGCAGCAGCAGCAAGTTTGTAATTAAATTCAGCCCGGGACTGCCCAGGCCCTGTAGCATTCTGCCTTCTCCTTCCCCCTGCAGGGTTTCTATGGTAACAGAAAGCTCTGTAAGAGGAAAGGCAGGGACACTATAGGGCCTGGGCAGCCCTAGACTAAATTTAATTAGCAAACTTGCTGCTACCGTTCAGGGACCAAGTTGTGCTGGTAAGCAGGACATTGGGGCAGAGCCAGAGTCAATGTTTGGGGGGGGAGGGGGGACACCCCCATTGTTGCCTATGGGTGCCATGGCCCTGTGCACACCTTCAGTAAAAGAGCCCCAAATTTTCTTTCTAGAATCATTCCTAGTTTGTGGTAGCCAAAAGAATAGAAGTTTCTACAATAAAATATCAAAAATTTCTCAGTCTTGGTAAGATGTATGGCCTGAAAATACAATGTACATTATTTTTCACTCAGCTCAAATAAGATGGATACAACTATTAATCCCTACAAGTGTTTAGGCATCTGTCTAAACAACTTGAGACTAATTAAGCCTGGGTAGGCCTCACTTACACAATGTAATGGAGGAGGACACAGGAGTTCAAAGAAATAAATCCCCTTAGAGGAAAAATATAGAAAAGTTAATTACATTTCACAGCTTGTGTTATGGTACTGAGATCCAGCAGAGAAAGTAGGTTAATTTGGAAGCAAGATGAAAAGCAGGCAAGAAAAAACTGGAAGGAAGAGAAAAGGGCAAAGATGGATGGAACAAGACAGAGAATGATTTGTGGACTGAAACCCCAACGAAAGTAAAAACGTAACTTCCTAGGGAACACTGCAAAAGTAATAAGATTGCTATTAAGAACAGTGCATTAGACTGATACTACAGTATGAAAGGAGTTAAGTGTGTTCCTGACTGTCTCTTGGACCTGAAGGATTATTCTGCAGCAAAGAGGTGAGTTTCTGCTCACTTCTGGAGCAGTAGCCCTCAAACCTGTCTTCAGGGACCCCTGACTAGCTAGACTATTAACTACAGTCAAACCTCGGTTTTCATGATTAATCCGTTCTAAGAAGTCTGACTAAAACCGAAACGTACGAAAACCGAAGCAATATTTCCCATAGGAAATAATGTAAATTCAATTAATCCGTTCCAGACACCCAGCTCCTGTCACTTCTCTCACCTGCCCGATCGTCCACAGGACAGCAAACACACAGATATTGTACTGTACGGCACTGCAACATCTCCTGCTTACATTGACAGCTACCCTGCTACCTCCGAGCCTGAGGGGGCGCTCCAGAGAACAGGCAGGCAGTGGAGAGATCGGGGCCTTCCTCTCTGTGCAATCCTTGCATCTCTGACTCTGGCTCGAGGATGTTGCTCAGCTGACTTTTCGCTTCTCAACACGCGATCGGTGAGTCCGGGGGGTAGTGCTGCCGGGACTTCCGGGGGGTAGTGCTGCCGGGACTGGGCGGGCAGTGTATACAGACCAGCGCCATTCTTTACGAAAACCGAGGCGATATCCGATAACCGAGACAAAATCTCAGTCAGAAAAGACGTCGAAAACCGAAACGTACGAAAACCAGGGCAAACGAAAACCGAGGTTTGACTGTAATATGAATGAGAGAGGTTTGCATGCACCTTTCTACCACATTTCCTGGTCTTTGACTTCATTGCTTGGTGCTTTACGATCTACTCTTTCTCCACGTGATTCACAGAATAATCACACGGTACTGACACCTCTATTAATAATGCCGTTTTCTTGTTTTTCCCTCTTTACCATTATGTTTGGTTTCCTTGCACGAGTGTCCCTTCATCTTTGTACTGTCTGAAAGTATGAACACCATACCTGATTTACCCATTCCTCTCCACTCATGATCGTAGAGGCTTCCATCATATCTCCTCTCAGCCTAACCTAACGAGCCTTTCTTCACAAAGGAGCAGGTCCATCTTCTTTATCATATTGGTCATCAAGAGCACATTCAGCCAGGATCATATGATCAGACTTACTGTATAATCTCTGGGATTGATATTTAGTGCCACTTTATCACTTAGGGTGGCATGCAGAGTCCCAAATAGCAGGGTCAGACGTCCGGGGTGGACACCCACCCCCACTATTCATCAGGACCCAATTCCTAGTCTAGCGCTCCCCGCACGTTCAGGGCCACTGTGCGAGGAGCTCTGGATGGACGCGGGCAGGGGGAGGAGACAGGGCTGGCCAGAGGTGTGGACCCAGACCCCGGATGTATAGGGCTGATTCTGGTCGAGGCCTTGTATGTCTGGGCTGGATGAAATGGACGGGTGACTTATTCCACCTCGGGGGGTGGAATAAGTCACCCCGGGTGCAGCAAGCTGTGGCGGCAGACCCATTTGGGGTATGCCCAGTATGCCCATTTGGGGGTCGGGTGGTGGGGAAAGCCAGTTATTCTGGGTTTGGCAGTGAGCACGGCTACTACATGGCATCCCAGTGCCATGGCGACAGGATGCCATGGCACCAGGCTCCATGCAGGATCAATGGCAGGGTTGGGAAGGGAAGGGAGCGGGGCATCAAAGGGGCCTGAATTGGGCATATCCTGCCCGTCCAAGCCTTTTGCACCTGATTCTGATCCTGCAGGGTCATCTAGCTCCCACGGGATCAGAATCGGATGCAAATCCAGTCCGCACAGATTTTGGATGCCATGACGGGTCAGATGGGCCCCTTTCTGCATGGGACTCTTAGCTAACAGCAGCTATGGATGCCACTTTATTAACAATGAACCGCCTGACTGAAGACTGAACACAGTTTACTATCCAGAGGGTTGCCATGAGTCTAGTAGAGCCATGAGTAGACACTGACTCGACAGCTCTTGACAACCACCACCCAGTTAACACCATCTGTTAACCAGATAAGTACCAGTAAAGGGGATATCCAGTGGCACTATGGCCTTGGGCAAGTGCCTTAACCCTTCATTACCTCAGAAGAAAGGCTTGGCAATCTACTTCCAATCACACTGCCAAGATAACCCAGGAGTGCTGGGTCACCTGGTCGGCACTGACTCGAAAGCACACATCACAATGCATGCAGACATTGCCACTGAATATTCTGACAGACTGCTTCGGTACTATCCAGAGAGTGCCAGGGCAGTTGCTGGGCGCAGCCGGGGTGGATCCAGCAATTATCTGTGTCAATATTCAGCACTGCTATATGGATAACTACACAGATAACCTAGCACAGAAGAAAGCTGTCCGGGGGGGGGGGGGGGGAGGGGGTACTGAATGTTACCACTTTCCATCTAGCAATGGTACTCACTGCTTCCACTGGCTATTATCTGGATAACGACACTAAATGTCTGTTATAAGTTTAGGTGCATTGGTGGCATTAAAAAAAAGAATTACTGGCCACTGTAGCTCAAAATTACTACTACTATCATTTATATAGTGCTACAAGGGATATGCAGCACTATACATAAACACATAACAGACATCTTTGCTCACAGAGCTTACCATCCATTCAAGACAAACAAAGAGCAGTAAAAGAGAAGGACACCGATAACAGCTCTCTACACGATGAGTGGAGTTCCCAAGGAGGATTGTATGGAGAGATATGAGAGGAGAGGTAATGAGAAGCTGCAGAGAGAATGCACTTGTAGGTAAGTAGAAGAAATGTGAACCATAGGCAGAAACAGATAGGGAGTCAGTGACGTGACAAGGGAAGTTACCGTATGTGAGCACAGTGACAGAAGATTAGCCATGCAGCTAAGTTTGAAACAACTTGAAGAGAAGAGAGATGATTCAGTGGGAGACTAGTGAGAAGCAGTTTGCAATAGGCGAGAGGTGATGAGAGAGTGGATAAGGGTCTTGGTAGTGTGTTTTGAGAGGTAGGAAGGCATTTTGCTGATGTTACAGAGAAAGAATTGAGTGGTTTTAGCTATAAATTGGATGTGTGCAGAGAAAGCTAATTCTCTCTCCCAAGATCACTACCATATCACGACATTACATAGCACAAACAAAAAACACTTCCACAGCTTTCATCAACATCCACAGAGCCATTACTACAAGAGGCACTCTCACCTACTTCATATAGCAATAGACCAAACAGCCAACACAAAACGCAACCGACACGCTCCCCCACAAGAAGGACTTAGATGTGCTCTCATAAACGCCAGATCTGCACGTAAGAAATGGCCAGCCATCTCAGACTTAATAATTAAACAAAACCTAGACATTTTAATGATCACAGAAACATGGTTCTCCGAATCTGACTCAGTCATAATAAACCAGCTCACACCTCCTAATTACTCTACCTACACATGTAACAGATCAAACAAAAGAGGAGGAGGTGTCGCCATCATAACAAAGACAAACCTCCAATATCGTACAATCACATCCAAGAGCACAAAACAACTAGACACTATCTCAATATACAACAACTACAACACCCTCAACTTAATATATATGGCACCGAATTCAACATCTGAAGAATTATCCAGCGTACTTGACTTAGCCTGCAACCCAATACACCCAGGGAAACCTAACTGGATAATGGGTGATTTCAATCTCCCTTCCATACCAATTACCCTTTCTAACTCATTCTTAGAAGCAATGACAAACCTCAACTACAGCCAACTCATAAACCAACCTACTCATCAACATGGCAATGTGCTCGACCTCGTCTTTGCTCCACCATCCTACATGTCCACGAATGACGATTTCGACCTATCTGTCGCTCCAGTACCATGGTCAGACCATAGCCTGATAGTATTCACAATACCAGCACATCAAGATCCACCCAATAATACAACAAAACGAACATCAACAAACACCACTCGCTTCAGACCGCTCAACGAAGAAGAAATTAAGAAAAACATACTTCCAATACTCAAACAACCTTCCTCCAACATCAACGACATAGTTTCTACATGGAATGAAACAATCAACCAATACGCCACTATACCACCAGCCTGCAAAGACCCAACAACGAAGAATAATGTAGTCAATAGACCATCTGCACCATGGTTCTCTCAGGAACTAAGGAAGTCTCGTACAATATTGAGGAACCTCGAAAGAAAATGGCGTAAATCTCACAACCCAACAGATCAACAAATATATTTATCCCACCTTCAATCCTATCGTGAGACAATATGGGACACAAGAAAAACCTACCACTCCGAACTCCTCAACCGCTCCCTAAACAAACCCAGGGAGCTATTCAATATAGTAAAGTCATTAACCAAAGAACCTGCTCCACCTCAACAAGAACCCATACACCCTCAGAAGTATGCCAATTACATACAATCTAAAGCTATCAGAACAACAACCTCCTCACCCCAAAGTCCTCCGACATCACACACCTCCTCATCCCAAAGTCCACTACAGCAACAAGGACAAAATTTTCCCTCTCTTTCAGCTCCCCTCATCACTCCTTCAACTTTCCCCTCCCTCTGCAAAATGCGTTGAAGACATTATCGTCAAAATGAATACTACCACAGCACCTAACGACCCCTGCCCAGCACACTGGATAAGAGCTATGCGATCCGACTTTAGCCCTGTCATAGCAGAAATTATAAAGATGTCATTCTCAACAGGCACCTTCCCATCAGCACTAAAGCAGACCTCCATAAGACCGCTGCTAAAGAACAATCAACTAGACCCAACAAAAGAAGAATCATACCGCCCGATAGCTAGTATACCACTGCTATCCAAAATAATTGAGAAAGTAACCAATAATCAGATACAACAACACATAGACACCTCCTCCCCCCTTGATCCCAGTCAGCACGGATTTAGGGAATCTCACGGAGTAGAGACACTATTGACCACATTAACCAACACACTCATCAGTGGACTAGACGACATTAACAAGGGCTTCGCACTAATATTCCTCGACATATCTGCAGCATTTGACTCGGTTGACCATGAAGTACTACTAACCCGCCTATATGACAAGGGAATCCACGGCCTAGCATGGAAATGGTGCAAATCATACCTGGAAGACCGCTTGCAACACGTCCGGACTATTACAGGCACATCAGAACCTTTCCAGCTAAAACAAGGAGTTCCACAAGGCTCATCCCTATCGGCACTCCTATTTAACATTTACATGCAGCCCCTGTGCGATATCACTCGATCCTTTGGCATTTCCTCACTGATCTACGCAGATGACGTTCTACTATTCACTCCATTCAATGTCAAGCTCCCAGATTACACATCTTTAATAGATTGCTTTAATGCAATAGCAGACTGGTTACTCACGCAGAATATGCGAATAAACTACAAAAAAACCGAAGTACTGATTGTCACGAAAAACAGAGAATTCGCACCCCCGGAGACCCTAAGAGTACGAGATGCACACCTCCCAATCAAGCCCTCCATAAGATACCTTGGAGTGATACTGGACTATCGCCTAGATTTTAAAGAACATATCAACCGCACTGTGAAAAAGCATTTATTTCAAGATAAAGACCCTACGCCATCTAAAAAATATGCTTGACCCAGACAGCTTCAGAACTATATTCCAAGCCATAGTCACACCCCACTTCGACTATGCGAATATAATACTCCATGGTCTCCCAAAGAACTCACTAAATACATTACAACTAGCCATGAATGCCGCAGCCCGGGTATTATACGGTGCTTCAAAGAGCGATCACATAACACCCATCCTAATGGAGCTCCACTGGCTCCCTATATACTGCAGAATAACATATAAAGCCCTTATCTTGACCTTTAAAGCAATAAATTCTATAGCTCCATCATCAATTTCGAAACTCCTCCATCACACTCCCAACACCAGATCTAGGAGGTCAGCAGCGGCAAATACCCTAACTACACCACATGAGGCCACAAAATACAAACGATCAACAACAGACAGGGCTTTCGCGTACTACGCACCCAGATGTTGGAACAACCTACCTCCCAACATTAGAGCTATTACTGACCTCAAACAATTTAGAAAAGCCATAAAGCATCACCTCTTCATTCTACATTTCCAAAGCACATCATCAACCCTCTAACACTTTCAGATAAAGTGTAACCGCCCTATTTAAGATGATGAAAAGAAACTCTATCCCGTGTATATAGGTCCTATACATGCTACAAATATGTACATAGTTTCCCTAAGTTATAATCCCAGTTGTATATTTCCTGTTATATGTAAGCTCACCACAGTCTGTTGATTGAAATGAGTATTCCTGTTTAATGTAAACCGCACTGATGAAAAAGAGTGCGGTATAGAAGAAATACAAATAAATAAATAAATAAATAAAGAGTCAAAGATAACCACAAGATTGCAAGCCAAGAATGACAGTATTATACACAGAATTAGAGAAGGGTGGAAGGGTGGGCGGATAGGGGGAAAGATAAGAAGCTCTGTCTTGGCCATGTTAAGTTTCAGATGATGGTGGGATATCCAAGCAGCAATATTAGACAAGCAGACTAAGATTTGGGCCTGGATTCCAGGACATTTCTGTAGTAGAGAGGTAAATCTGAGAGTCTTCAGTGTAAAGATGATATTGAAAACCACTAGAAGAGATCAGGGCACTAAGGGAACAAAGTATAGAGAGAGAAGAGAAGGAGTTCCAAGACAGATCCCTGAGATACATTGACTGAAAGCAGGATTGGAGTGGGGAAGGATCCACCAGAGCAGTGGAAGCAGTAAGAAGAGAACTAAGAGAAAACAGAGCCCCAATCTCCCAAGGGAGGACAGAGTATCAAGGAGAGCATGGTGATGAACAGATCAAAAGCAGCAGATAGGTCAAGAAGGATGAGGAGTTAGTAAAGGCCCTTGGATTTAGCCAGGAACAGACCACTAGAGACTTTGGCAAGGGTCATTTCTGTAGACTTTAGAGGATGAAAGCCAGTTTGCAGTGGAGCCAGGATGGCTTGAGAAGAAAGAAAGCCAAGATAGCAGTAGTGAGCCACTCGTTCAAGTAGTTTGGATGTAAAAGGGAGGAAGGAGATGGGCAAATAACTGGAAGTGCAGGTAGGGTTCAGGGAAGGCTTTTTGAGGAGCGGTGTAACCCCAGCGTCTTCAAAGACATCAGGAACAGTTGCAGTGGATATGACAGATGGAAGGGACAACAGCAGGTGAGAAAGAGCTTAGTAGACAGGAGTGAATGGAATTAGAGAAGCAGGCATTGAGTGTGGAAGAGGAGTGTAAATGTGCAGTTTCCTCCTTGGTGAGTCTATAAAAGGAAGAAAGGGTGGCAGGGGATAAGGGAAGGATTTGAGAATGAATTGGAAACAGAGGTGACCCACTGGCAAACTCAAAACTAATTAGAGGCACTTTGAGAATAATGTGGCAAAGAGATGGTGAGGGCAGGGCCGGTGCAAAGAGATGAAATGCCTCATCCCTTTCACTCCCACTCCCGCTACCCATTGCCACTGCTTCCGCCCCTCTCTGGGATCTGCAGAGGCGGTAATGGTCTCAAACAAGAAAGTCGGTATTGGGCCTCAGCAGAGACAGGAGTCAAACAGCCTCACAGTTCCGGAGGTTTAAGGTATGTGCTGTGAGGCTGTTTGAGACCATTGCCACCGAAGAGGGATGGCAGCGGTGGCAATGGGGCCATTGGCGCTCTAGACAGCCACCTAGTTTGCATAATGGCTGTGCCAGCCCTGGGTGAGGGTCAGAGGCAGGAGAGTTTGTCTGGTGGACATAGAACTCTTGCTTGACAAGTGCTAAAGCAGACTGGAAGAAGGTTTGCAAGAATTTGAAATGTGTAACGTCATTGCGGGCATAGGATTTTAGCCATAGGCACTCAACACAGCGGGCCCAAGAATGTAAGTAGTGGATTTTGGGGGTCAGCCAAGGTTGAGATACAGTACACTTCACAGGACATGGAATGGAAGGAGCAAGAGCTTCCAAAGCAGAAGAGTATAGTGTTATAGGAAGAGACTGACTCATTGAGAAACTCAGATGACACAGTGGGTGTAAGAGAGGGTGAAACAGTGATGGAGAGAGCTGAAAGGCCAATAGCCTGAAGATTCCTAAATGTGTTGAGAAAAAAGAAGAAACAGTGGCGGGGTGTGGTTAAGAGCGAATGTTATCAGATGATGGTCAACTCAGGTGGAAAGGTTTGAAATCAAGCAGTTGGAGAAGAAGAAAAGGTCAAGAAAGCGACCATACTTGTGAGTCTGACCCATTTGTTTCCATAATAATGAAGCCCAAATTTGTTCTATTACTCTACCTTCTAGGCACACACTAGAATAAACCAATCTTGATCTTATACACTAGAGAGCAGTCAGAAAAGTCCAGGGATGTCAGATTTAATCACATGATAAGCATAAACACCTACACATTAGCATACTTACTGGAAATATTTTACATATTCTTGACACAATTTCAGCTGTTTAATCTGATAAGAACTGAAAAGCAGGACCTTGAGTTCCCCATCTTTGTGCTATGAAGCCGGATGACTACTTTCACAACGACTAGACGTGTTTTTTTGGTGTATATAATCCAGAATTACTCTGCATTTTTCCCAATATTGTGCACAATGATTTGCAAACTTTGGAGTCATCCTTTTGGGTAAGTTTGTGTGGGATACAAGGAAAGCAGGTTATTAAAAATAACTTGTGTGTTGCAGAATATTTCATTTTAATGTAATTATGCCTTCATTACACATGCAGTTTAAGCTAGAGGAATCCTTTAAGACAGGGGTGGCCAACTCCGGCCCTGGTGCACCACGATCCAGCCTGGTTTTCAGAATAACCCTAATGAATATTCATGAGATATATTTGCATACAATGGGAGGCAGTGGATGCAAATATACCTTATGAATATTCAGCCTGGATCGTGGTGCACTAGGACCGGAGTTGGCCACCGCTGCTTTAAGAGTAGCCTTACCTGTGCTGCTAGCTGGATTCTGTGTCCTCACGAGACTTTTAACCAGGGGTTCTCAACCCTGTCCTCGGGACCCACCTAGCCAGTCGGGTTTTCAGGATAACCACAATGAATATGTATGAGAGAGATTTGCATACACTGCCTCCATTATATGCAAATCTCTCCCATGCATATTCATTGTGGTTATCCTGAAAACCCGACTGGCTAGGTGGGTCCTGAGGACAGGGTTGAGAATCCCTGTCCTGTTTTTCTTTGTTTCCATCCCAAAGCATTTTGCAAAAGCAGATGGCAAAACAGGTAATGGACCACACAGAACTAATGAAACCGGACTTTATTTCTCAAGTGTGTCATATGTAGGGTTTCTATTTCTACATGTTTATGAATTATTCATTTTGGTGTTTATTATTTAGGGGCACAAAGAGAGTCACAGATCAATTAATTAAACACCATGGTCTATTTCTTTTTATGCTGGCTGCAGTGCTCACGGGAAATGCCGATATTCAGCACCTGTCAAGACATTGAGCTGCACTACAGTAAGTATATGTACAGTGCAGTCGGTGCTGAAATTATTCAGACAGCAAAAACCAGAAGAATGTTAGGGTGCCTAGGGAAATGAATGGCCAGCCTGAAAAAGGAGGTGATATTGCCTCTAAGTCTCTAGTGAGACTTCATTTGTAGTACCTTCAAATATAAACTGAATGGCATTGGTTGAGGTGGTAATTATTCAAATGGTCAATGGTCTTCCTCATAAAGCATATGGAGATAGACATCTCTAAACTTAGCCAATGATGTAAGACTTGAAATTGTTCTATAACGTTTGCAGCTTGTGGAGTCTGGAGATGGTTTCTTCCAAAAGGGACATCAAAGATTACTCAGGGCTATGTGGTGAGCTGGCCTCCAGCAAGGAGGTATTAATCCGACAAAGCCTAATTATTACTAGGGATGTACTGTGCATTCATTTGAAATGACATGGGAAATGTCTGCATTCCCCATATCATTTAATTTTCGAACAAAAATGGAAGAAAAAAAACTTCTGGTCTGTTAATAGTGCACTCTATTAATAACAGCTGAGAAGTGACAAAATTAAAAACAAAATTCCACAAATGGCATGGGAAACTAAACAAAATGAACATCCCCCTCTTACTGCCATATCATCGAAGTTTCACCATGCATGACAGGGATTTAGAGTATTGGAAAAGGCCTTTGTCTCACCTAATTGCCCCCTCAGTTACTCAAGAGCAATCAAATCAACTTTCCAATGCAACCTGTGAAGAACTCGAGAAAGATACCAAAGGCAATGTTCTTAATTCATCCTATATTCCCTTGACTCTACCCTCAAAATAATCAGCAAAGACCTACCCTTTAGGAATACCAGTATAAGAATTACCTTTCTTCCCTTTTTGCTTTCCCCTAAAAGCCACCTTACTATATAGGAAAGCTCTTAAGATGAACTGCTTCCCATTTTAATTGCTGGAGCAAAGAAACATTTCTCTGCCGTTAAGTACTTTACATCTATTATTTAAAGAAGTTCTTCCAGTTCGGTTGTAGCATCCCAGCTCCAGCATTCCCACACCTTCTGGCCACCTATCGTTAGAGAGAAGTTGCTGTCTGATCCTGCTCCCAGAACACCCCATCCTCTGGCGTGATTCAGGAATATACAGCCTTTACTCCTAGCAGCCTGGTGTTGCATCCAGAATGCTGTTGTATGCTGATCTGGTATTCTTCTCAGATTTTGTGCAGAAAAAGATGGATCGAAAGATGGATCGAGGGGTTTCTGCTTGTATTAGATTTATTGATATATTTTTTGGACACAAAGGAATCAGAGGGTGCGCCCTTCTCTCCCAGAAAAGCTAATATCAGGTCCACAATACATTAAAGGATGTGTGGAGTGGCCTTGGGCTCACTGCTTTCACCCATTTTATTTAAATATCTTTATCCGTTCCCTATGTAATGTGATCTAGAGGTTTTGCTTCACTTTTAAGCTATATGCAGAACGGCATTCAGATACGTGGTCCCCTTGAAAGCAATCATGTTTAGGGTGAAACTGCCAACTGGATGAGCCAGAGCTGTCTCCAGGTAAATACTTCTTTGGCTTGGGACGCCCCCCTCTCATCTTGTGGCCCAAGATCTGGGTAAGCTTTTGGATAATGGTTTTGATTTTGATGCTCATATCGCCAAAATGCCATAGAAGGCACTATGGGGGTCATTCCAAACAGTGATTAGTGGGTATATACGTCCGATTTGGATGTACATCCCTCGCTAATCGCTGTTGGTAAATTCTGCCTCCTAAGCTCCCTGCACATACAGGGCCAAATGTGCAACGAGCTCTGGACAGGGGCAGGAGGGGGCAGTGACAGGGCGGAGAGTGGGCAGCCTATCCAGATCACAGCCCTGTACGTCCGGCTTGGGGAAGATGGTCGGGGAACTTATTTTACCTCAGAGGTGGAATAAGTCCCCCCGATGTTGGCGGCCAGCATCGTCAGGCAGGAGGATCCCCACCACCTGATCCTATCTGTGGCAGGCCCCTCCGGGGGTAGAGCAGCGGGAAAAAGCAATTTCCATGTGCTGCAGGAGTTCAGGGCTCCTACATGGTGTCCCAGTGCAATGGCAATGGGACACCATGGCACCGCGGCTCCAGCAGGAGCACGGGGAGGGTTACTCAGGGAAAGAGCAGCACGTCTGAGCCTTCTGAATCGGGGCCCATACAAGTATCCCAATTCTGCTCCCGCGGGAACGTCTAGCTCCCGCAGGTAGAGAATCGGGGCCAAATCCAAGCTATCCAGATTTTGGAGGTCCGGATAGCCCAGACTTGCCCTGATCAGAATGGGCCTCCATGGAAATTGTTTAGTCCATCAGATGCAGCCTTTATTTCCTCATTTTAATATGGTGATGCAGGCGGTACGCATTAGTCGACTGTGACAATGCTGTCTAGATAGGTCTCTCTGAAAAAAAATATCACTTCAGAAGCTGCAGCTAATTTGGAGTACTTAGATGAGAAAGAGCATCCTTACTCTAAAGGGTACTCCATGGGCTCTCTGACTGGCTAAATTAAAGCTGCAAATATATGAAGTTAAAGCAGAATAAAACCACAGTATAATTAATTTTGTGTTATCACAACAAAGTGACAATGTCCAAAAATGTCCAAAAGCTGTGTGAAAGGCTTAGGGTTACCAACTGGCTCCAGATGCGCCTGGCAGGCTTGATCCAGTCCTGGGTTTAAGCCCATTGCATGCAGGGTCTTGTCGTTTTCCATTTCTTATGGTGTGCAATGGCAAAATTAGAAGTAATTTTAATCCAGGACTGGATTAAGTCTGTCAGGCACATCTGAAGCCAGTTGACAATCCTAAAGTACAGAAGGGGTGCTGATGTCATCACTTGGCTTCCAGGAAGCCCAACAAGTGTGAGTTCCAGCAAGTGGCTGAGTTGGGGGTAGGGGAGGAGGGCTAGGTCTGCAAGTCACACACGGCACATTTCTAGATTGCTATAAACTGAATAATAATAATTTGTTGTACTCTATTCCTAATATAAATCTAGCTCATAAAAGGCATGACACAGATAATGATTTAGAATTTATAATCAAGATTCTAGATGAGAAAACACAATATTTACCCTGATTTACCTAGAAATGGAATGTAAATATATGCTAGCAGGCTATAAAATAAATATCATTTAAAATTTCAAGAGACAGTGTGAAAGGGAAAAGGATCATATTTTTAGCAATGTTTGCCACCGGAGTTCATTTAACAGGGAAGGATTCAGGAACCAGCAACATGAGTTACAGAAAAAGGTCGGTAGTGCAAGGAGGTATCAAAAATAGCCCATCAGCCTCACTTAGCAACAAGACAATCTTAACATGCGACGAAAAAATGAACAGATACCCACAGCATAGAAGAAAGCACTGCAGACTAAGGGCCCTTTTACCGAAGCCCGGTGACCGGTCACTGGGCACTTTGACATGTGGCAAATTGTAGCCTGGAACACTTACTTGCGGGCACACCAGTCACCGCTCGGAAATCAGTCATTGTGGGATGAGGTGGGGAATGGAAGTCGTTAGGTGAACTCGCCTTAGTAGACTGCATGTAAGCATTTGCATTTGAGTGTTAAATGCCGGGGACTTGCTGGGGTCCACCCCCAACAGCTAACGCAGGGGATTTGCAGTTAATGTGTGTTTGTTTCATACATTACATATTAAACCTTAGTGGACTTTAATAAAAGGAGCCCCAAGCGGTCATTGTATTCAATAGCACAATATTGCTCAAAGGTTGCTTTGAAGGCTAAAAGGGCAGAAAGCGCTCCTTATCTGCAAAGCTGTGCACTATTTGCCCTTTGTGCAAGCAAATGTAACTGTTTACTTTGCAAACAGATACACGTTTATATTTGCATATCTGCAATTTGCACATTTTTAGTTCATAGACTCACTGGGATGCAAAACTATGCAAAGCAGCTCATAACTATGGACGCATAGTGAAATTAGCAGTAAAAACATTTTCACCAAAACAATTTTATAAAAATTTTATCTACACCTCATGTGTGGTTAGAGTTGCTTTAGAAAGTTTCTTAGAAAAACTGTGCGCATCATCTTCTTAGGCTTATTTACATATAAGTCCCAGTAGTAAAACAGTATGCAAATATCTTCCCATTAGTACAACTGGCCTATAGGTAAAGTCTGGCGTTCAGGAGGCAACATGCACCTTATAGAGCAGGCTGACTGTGCCTACTGCATCCCAGGATGTACCACGCAGAGCCAGGTGCCACCATTTTCCAGGATAGAAGCATGGGAGTAGGAGTCTGTGGGCATTGCTCCTATCCCTAATGGTTAAGGTACTGGGGGAGGGATCAAATGGGGAGCGGTATCGGAGCTACTGGATGCATGGGGATGGGGGCCATTGGACCAGCAAAGAAATGTTTGGAAAGGTTCAGGGGGGTTGGTGGGTAGGGGACACTAGGGAACCTTTTTTGAGGGGGGGGGAGGGGATTTGGGACCACCAGACCACCATGATGTTTGTTAGTGGTGTTAGAGATGGGGAAGATAGGAACACATGATGAGGACGTCTATCTTGGTCATCTAAGGTGAAGTGTCAGATTTTTGTTATTTTCTGAAATCCAGTATATGCGCACGGGTCCCTGACTGCTAACGCAGACCCCTGTGTGCATGTGCCTGGCTTGCTCTCCGTGTTTAACGCAGACCTTTTGCCCACAGCTCATTTGCCTGCTGGTTGCTTACAGTATGGGCGAGCAAAATGCCTGCATTAAACATGCATGAGGCAACCCTGTGCTAGAGCTTTACTGCTGGGCTCTAGCACAACGTCTCTCCATCAGGCCCTTAGTTCAAAATACCTGCGGACGTTCCCCCAAGTGGACAATCTGAAAATTGTCCCTCTCCCCCCCATAAAGTGAATCCAACATTAATTTTGTGCACAGTAGGCATCACTAAGTCTGTGGGTGCTCATATTTATGTGCAATAGGCTGGTTTTCAGGGTACCCATGATAAATACTCATGAAATTATGGGTGTATGTATACATGTGCTGTAGGCAGGCATTCCCAAAGGTGGAACTGATGCAGAGCTGCAGTGTAACATAGAAACATGATGACAGAAAAAGACCACATGGCCTATCTAGTCTGTCCTTCCATATCAACAACTACAACAGTCCACTTTTTACCTTTAGAGATCCTCTGTGTTGGTCCCATGCTTTTTTGAATTCAGTTACTGTCCTCATCTCTACCACCTCCACTGGGAGACTATTCCATGGATCCACTACTCTTTCCGTAAAGAAATATTTCCGCATATCACTCCTGAATCTATCCCCCTTCACCCTCATCCCATGTCCCCTCGTAGCAGAACTTGCTTTCAATTGAAAGAGACTCTCTCCCTGAACATTTATGCCACGGAGGTATTTAAACATCTCAATCATATCACCTCTATCCCGCCTTTCCTCTAAGGTGTACATATTAAGATCCTTAAGTCAGTCCTCATATGCTTTATAAAATATGCACATTCACCAGGGGCGTAGCCATGGGCGGGCCTGGTGAGGCCCAGGTCCTTCCAGTTTCACCTCAGGCCCCTTCGATTTGCAGACGCAGCATACAAGTCACATTCATGATCCCATGGGATCTGCCACCTATGAGGTTTTAACAAAGAAGGAAGTCTTCCCAGGCTCCCGCTGTAGAATGGGTGGGTACTATGCATGGATGGCCATATGCCTATTACTCCCCATGTAAAACCTGAGCCCCTCCCTTCCCCCCCACCAAAAAAAAATTGTGTTCTGGCTACACACCTGAAATTCACACAAACTATGTACACAAGTTTATGCCAGCTTTGGAAAAAGTGTGAATGTGAGTGATTCCATTTATAATGGTATAGGGGTGTGTATATTCTCTTACATACTGTGCTATTCTGCATCAGGGTGGTTTACAGTGAACAGGGCATTATAACTTGGAGATAACTATTTTACAGGGAACATGGGCTATGGAGGGTTAAGTGGCTTGCCCAAGACCACAAGGAGCACCTGTGGGACTAGAAACCCCAGTCCTTCTGGCCCAAGGTTGCTGTCCTCTAGTGGGATTTGAACCCCTGACCTTCTGGCCTGAAGTACCTTGCCCCAACCACTAGGCCACTCCTCTACTCTGTATTACCTTAAAATTAAAAAAACACCCTTTCCTTAAGGCATTCAATATGCCTATTGTCATTTTTAAATAGTTTTATAAATATTTTTGTTGCTCAGACCACAAATCACAGAGAAATATTTATGGAACTATTTAAAAATGACTATAGGCACATTGAGGACTTATGGAAAGGAGTTTTCTATTTTGAGTATTTGCTATATCTACCTTGGACTGGGATTGTGATTTGGGACCTTTATAAAATAAGCATATAAGAGGAGCACCCATCAAATTTTTCCTAGGCAGGCTGTTGCAAAATTCCCCTTCATGCTTGTCTAAATTTGCTCAAAGAACCGAGTCAATTTGATGTGCGGCTTACACGGAGTTTTCTTAGTAGACTCAACCTATCCTTTGTATGAACCTAATGGAAGACCTGCAAAGAATCTGAAATGCCACCTTACAAACAGTGTGAGACAATTTAATAAGCAACAGGCGATGTACAAGAAAATGTAAAAACATCAAATGTTAGCTAAGCTTCGCAGAGTATGCAGTCGAAATAGCATTTCTTATAAGGCTTGATTAATGTCAACGTAGCTTACCACCACACTGAATGTCACCACGTCAGAGAGAGCAGAAGTGCTGGTGTGCAATCAGTTATTCAATTACATGTCAATGCTGTACTTGCAAATAAAATGCATGACACTTTCCTAATCAAAAGACTGCTCTGGGGTAGAAGTTAATTCCTGATGTAGAAAATGGCTCCATTTTAGACTGTGACTTTAATTTACAGGTACAGCATGTAATTAGGTAAAGTGTCAAATCAGTCCTGCTGGTTTTTTTTCTAGTTAAGATGTGGCCTGAAAAATGAGACTTTCTGCCATGCAATATAACCAAACGTACATTAATGGACTGTAGGGTGTCTGTGTTTTCTGTCCCTCGTAACTATAGATCACTCATTTCCAGTAAAACTCCTGAGCTAAAGTGAATGCTGCACCTTCAAGATATGCAGGCGATACTTCTACTTGGCCATGTTCCTATGAAATGAAGATCCTAGCAGGAATAAAAAGTTCCGCATCTACTTCACGTCATATGCAGTTCTGTTGGGAATATACCGATACTGGTTATCAGATATTTACATCCTATAGTTACAAGGTCTGTCCAAAAAGAAACCATACTTGCTAAAGAGGACGCCAGTGAGCCAACAAGCAGACTCGCGATAATGGTGATGTGTAGTGGTGACCTTGAGCTTTATTCCCAAGTGCTCGATGACGCCATGTGAATTAGTTATGGACTACATGCAGTAGAGTGAACTTGTCTCATGTGCCTTTTGCTATTTCTGAAACGTCATGACAGGTGACCTTTCAGAGTGGATTTCAACTTCAGGAACAAAAAGAAGTCCACAGAGGATAAATATGGAGAGTAGGGAGGCTGCGGGGCTAGAGACATCTCGTGCTTTGCCAAAAATTCATAGATAAGGAGCAATGAGTGATTGTGACACTGTTCGCTTTTTGCTCATCTGTCCAGAGACATGGGCCTAATTCTGCAGCAACATGATGCATCTGAAGTTTTTCAGTCACAATTGTGTGACACAAACTTTTACTGATGCCTATTTTTTCAGCAACTTCATGGACAGTTAGGTGACAATTTTCAAGAATCAAATTACGCACTTTAACACGATCGTCATCCATTGTGGTAGAAAGCCGTTCAGTTTTGGGATCGACTTCAGTGGACGTTCTGCCCAATTTGAAATGTCTGTACCATTCGGTACCATTGTTTGTGACTTAAATAATCCTCTACATAAGCTTGCTGCAACATCTGAAAAGTCTCGGTAAAAGTCAATTTCACAGAGAATTTCATGCAAACGCATTGCTCTTCAAGATCCTTCATATTTCAACTTGCAAAAAATAGCAAAAGGCACATAAGACGAGTTCACTCTACTGCATGTAGCCCATAACTAATTCATGAGGTGTAATTGAGCAAGTGGAAGGCTAAAGCTCAAGGTCACCACTACGCATCACCATTATCACGAGTCTGCTGTGTTGGCTCACTGGTGCCCTCTTTAGCAAATTTGGTTTCTCTTTGGACAGACCTCGTAAACTCATAAAGCATCGTTCCTTTTTTTCTTTTTAGTTCCAGTTGTTTTTATTGTATTCCTCTGAAATAACCAGCTATGATAAATGAAAAATAATTGAGAACCAAAACAGAAATACTATGGTCTACCTAAGTGCACGACTAACCCCTTACAACTTGCAATGAATTCAGCTGCAAGAATCCTTCATGGAGCCTCAAGAAGTTCTCATATTACCCCAATACTAAAACAATTGGCTACCCATACAAGCCAGGATCTCCTTCAAGATCCTAATTATGACCCATAAAGCCATCAATAAATACCCTGCTACTGCCATTACTGATCTAATTTCAATCACACCTCCCAATCGAGCAAGGAGATCGAATGCCGCAAATACTCTCATATTACCTAAGGCAAGCACGAAGTGTTCTCAATTCTCTAGATCCAGAGCCTTCTCCTTCTTTGCTCCATCCTGCTGGAACGCACTACCAGCAACTATCAGAACCATCAGTGAACTCTCCCAATTTAGGAAGGCACTGAAACGGGACCTCTTTCTTCATCACTACGATGATGCAGTCTTCTCTCCACACTCACCCACTCTCACATCTCAATGCAGCACCTCAAACTCATGCACATCACATTCCCAGACTGATCACTCGCAATCACACCTTCCCCTCCAACCACCATGAGAAACTTATGCAGTGCCGCATAACTCATTATATTGTTGCATAAAGTAGACTGTATTTATTCATCGTGTCTCCTTGTTAAGGGACTGGTTATTTATACCCTATTTTACCTGTTATACCTGCTTAATGCATACCCAAGTTTAATTTTCCTGTTTAATGTATACCCAAGTTATTATACCTGTTTCACTGTAAGCACAAATCACGAAATTGAGATGTGTAACTCTTTATGTTCATTGTAAACCGCACTGATGTCGAATAGCGCGGTATAAAAGAGACTGTAAATAAATAAATAAATAAATAAAACACTTAAGCCATCACTCCCTTTTTCGACCAGGAAAGAACTCTCCAGGAATAATTCCAGACATCTCCAGCAGAGAAGATAGTCAAAGTGCTCTTAAGCTGTCTTCATCAGGTATGCTGTAGAAGGCGTATATACATTTAATAAATGACTTTTGCTTTCTCAGTGTTTGTGACAATACATCAGCATCCCAGCCATCACGGGCAAACTAAATCTGCTTGAGGTAGGACCATTATGGTTTAAACTGACATCTATTAAATGTTAATACTATTAGGACTGCATATTAATTAAGGTTTGATCCTCACAATTTTAATTCTTGAGTGTCAGAAACCCCCTCTGCATATTTATGGCCAGTACAAATAAAAGGGGTAATATTCAGTCCTCGGTGGTCAGTATCTTTTAAATTCCAGCCACTATGGGCAAAATAATCCAGGTATTCATCGCGCTACCTGCATAGTGGCTGCCGTTGAGCATCTCCATTATGTGGCCACTATCCAGATAATTGCTGCCGTTATCAGGACAGCTGTGATTGTCAGCCACTATCTGGATAATCCATCCAGATAGTACTAGGACAGCCTTTTTTGCTATTGTAAGTTATCCAGACGGTGACACTGAAAACTGCCACTGTTCAGATAAATCATGTCTGTGTCCTGGCTCTACCCCCAGATCACCACAGCACTATCTGGGTAGTGCAGCTGAATATCTATTATAGTAGTGGCCCCACAGCCTTCTTCGCTCCATTACCTGCCATAAACCCTCTGGGGACAGGAAGATACCTACAGAGCCGCGAGAAACTCTCCCTTTGTGGCTCTGTAAAGCCCGCGCTGAGGGAGCTGATGCTGCACGGAGGGCTCTGCTGGGCAGGGGGGGCCCCACGGGACGCTTGATTCTGCCGCTGCCATGGCAGCGGCAGCAGCAGCTGGTTTGTTTGTTTTTTAATCTACCTGGGCTGATGGGGGGAGGGCGGTTAGGACTGGTAATGGGTTAAGGGGGGGGGGTTAGGACTGGCAATGGGCCATGGGGGTGGCAAGACTGGAAATGGGCTGATGGGGGGTTAGGACCACTGTTCCCTCTAAGCTGTGCGCATGTGCATGCGCACACACCTCGCCGAGCGAACGCACATACTTTACAATAGAGCGCACAAAAATTACGGTTCTGATTCTGATAGAAAACAACACAGACGTCTTAAAATTTAAAAGTTGTGATTGTAATTACTAGAAATTTTCTGCTTCATTTAGTAATTGTCTATTTTCATTTAATTTGATTAAAATCAATGTGGTGTACATACTGTATTCTGACGTGTAATCAAATTTTAAAGTATATAACTCCAAGTGTCGTTATTTGGCGCACAAAAATTTAACCTTCCTTCAAAAGCTGCACAGCTGATATTTTATGCGCACACAGCCTACAGAGAATTAGAAGGAACATTGGTTAGGACTAGTAATGAGCTATGGGGGCTAGGACTAGAAATGGGCTGATGGGGGGGGTTAGGACTGGATGTGGGCTGATGGGGGGGTTAGAACTGGTAAGGCTATGGGGGTCTAAGACTGGAAATGGGCTGATGGGGGGTTAGGACTGGAAGTGGGCTGATGGGGGGTAGGACTAGTAATAGGCTATGGGGGGAGCTAAGATGGAAGGAGTGGTCTAGTGGTTAGAACAAGGTACTTCAGGCCGGAGGGCCGGGGGTTCAAGTCCCACCTGGGGACAGCAATCTCAGGCCGGAGGGACTAGGATTTCTAGTCCTATAGGCACTCCTTGTGGTCTTGGGCAAGCCACTTAACCCTCCACTGCCCATGTTCCCTGTAAGTATTAGTGTATGTGTCTCATATCCCCTCGTGTTAAATGTATCCTCCAATTGACCGCTTTGACCTGGTGAAAAGCAGGATATAAATACAGCTAAATTAATAAAATAAATAAATAAGTTTCTAGGACTGGAAATGGGCTGAGTGGAAGGGGGGGCTTGAACTGCAAATAGCTGATGGGGACGGGAGCTTGGAATGGAAATGGGCTGAGTGGAGGGGAGCTAGGATTTGACATGGGCTGATGGTGGGGCTAGGAAAGGACTAGTAATGGGATGATGGGGGGCTGTAATTGGAAATGAGCTGTGGAGGGACTCGGTAATGCATGGCGGAGCTAGGGCTGGAAATGGGCTGATGGTGTGACTAGGATAGCATTGGAAATGGGCTGAAGGGGGGCTAGGACTGGAAATGGGCTGATGCGGGGACTAAAAGGGAGCGGATGCTGGGTGGGGCTGGAACTAGAAGGGAGCTGATGTTGGGGGAGCATTAGAATGGGATGGAGCTGGGAGAGTGAAATGGAGAAGGGAAACATATTTTGTGTGGGAGGGAAGACAAATTTACAATTGGCCGGGTACTGGGAGAGTAAGTGGGGATTGAGGATGGGGGGGGGGGGGGTAAAATATGAATGGATGAAATAGGAATGAGGAAAGAGCAAAAGGAGACAGATTAGTATGTTAAAGCAGATGTAGAGAAAGAATGGAAAAAAAACTAGAAAAGAGAAGAAAGGACAAATGGACAGCAGATGATGAAGAGTTAGAAGAAGACACAAAGAAACCAGAAGAAAGTGGATGGAGCAATTGCAACTGAAAAAAAATGCACCAAAGGTAGAAAAATGTCTCTTTATTTTGAATTTATTAACTGGAATATGTCAGCTCTGGGAAATGTGCATCATTAACGTCTGCACTTTGTTTAGTACAAGGGGAAATTAATTTATAGTTTTATTTCTACAGTATTGTTGTACTTTCCAAGTTTGGCTTTTGGGGTTCCCAGTTTAATTATTGTTTTCCTGTTTCTAAATTGTGATTCATTGTTTGGTGACGGTCTATGTTCTGCATGTGTAACTGAGCTGAGGTATTCTGTTTATGTAATTCCTATTTGATATTGCCACTTGTTCTCTTTCCTCCAGTAGGTCATGTATTGTTATTCTCTGAATTGTATTTGTTTAATATTTGCAGTGTTTCCTTTTGATAGGTAGGGTATGGTGCTTTGTGAGTCCTGGTAGTGCCGTTAGGATATGGCGGGTTTGTTATAGGTTCTAAATGGCCAGTGTTTGTAGTAGTTCCTAATGTGCCTGGCGGTTGGCACTGGATTATAGTAATGTAGAAATCTTTTAGGGGTATGTTTACTAAACCGGGCTAACGGTTAACCCAGGCTATCTGCCACTAAATCCCATATTATTCAATGGGACCTAGTTGCAGATAGCCCGGGTTAACCGTTAGCCCGGTTTAGTAAACATACCCCTTAGTCTTTCTTTATCCATGCACTCATTAAGAGGCATGTTTACTAAAAGTTAGTGTATGGTAACATTATGCAAATATTTATGCAAATGCACTCCCTTATGCAAATGATGCCCCGCACATGGCCCGCACCCCCCTTGGGCCGCCCCTGATCTTGTCGTATGGGCATCTGAAATTTAATTAGGCTGTTTTGGGACCATGGTACTGGAGTGATGGATATATCAAGGTTGTCGCTCGGGCTTATGGCAGGTAATGGAGCGAAGACCAGGTCCAGTATGTTTCCTTTTGTGTGGGTAGGGGCGTCAATCACTTGTTTGTAACCCAACTCGTTGAGTGCTTCGAGGAACGCTTTGGAATGGGTGCTTTGGAGAGCTGGCAAGTTAAAGTCGCCCATTACCCAGTTTGGTATGCGTGGGTTCTTGGGGTTGCAGGCAAGGTCGATTATGGTCATAAGAACATAAGATATGCCATACTGGGTCAGACCAAGGTCCATCAAGCCCAGTATTCTGTTTCCAACAGTGGCCAATCTAGGTCATATGTACCTAGCAGTTTCCCCAAGAGACACAAGTTCCACAATGCTTGTACTGGGTCAAGCATTGATATCTTCGGTCACTTCTTAATAATGGTTTATGGTCATCTGGGGAGGAAGACGGGAATCTGTAGATTAGGCTGATGGTGGAGTGTTTGTTGGTTATGGTGATTGACTCCAGGTCAGTTGTACTATTGGAGGAGAGCAGCTGAAATTGGAGCTCGGTCTTTACTAGGATGAAGGCGCCTCCACCTCTGTGGTTATTTCTGTGGCAAGTGTGGATTGAGAAGTCAGGAGGGATGAGCTGGTTGAGGAGGACTGAGTCTGAGTTGGATAGCCATGATTCTGTGACTGCTATGTGCTTTGTACAGCTAGTAGCATCTGTTACAGCAGGAAATGAAGGTGTTAAAGCATATGAATCCCATTTGTAATGCTGAAAGTTGCCATTTATTTATTATGCCTGAAGAGCCAAAAAGCACTCTTTGCAGAGAACAAACAATAAACAGGGGAGGGGGGGGGGGGGATTCTGGATTTACAGTAGCTCACAGCTTTTTCCGTGGTAGCTCAAGGTGAGTTATATTCGGGTACTGTAGGTATCTTCCTGTCCCCAGAGGGCTTACAAGTTGGCACCTGAGGCAATGGAAGGTTAAATGACTTTCCCAAGGTCACAAGAAGTGGCAGTAGGATCCAAGTCTGGCTTTCCTAGCTTTCAACCCTCTGCGATAACCATTACACTACTCCTCCACTCCCCATGAAAGTCATAACTAGACTAGATAGGCCATGTGGTCTTTTGCTGCCGTTATGTTTCTATTTTTCTATTTTGAGGCGGATAGTTTCCTGCTTTAGGGACATTAAGCTACTCACCTGCTATCCTTCTAAACACCTCAGTGGCAAGCGGCAGCATTCCCAAGAGGGCCTCTGGTTCTATGATGCCACAGAGCACTGCCTTCAATGTTCAATAAAAAACCCAACAATTTAATATCTGTAAAAACAGCATTGCAATGTTTCTGAAGTCCTTTATTTTTATATGTCATGATCAAAGTAAACAAAATAAATAAATAAAGTTTGTTAAATTGCATTTTAAAATATTTGCTGGAAAGATGGGCCAAAGATATTCTGAATTGAGCATATTAGGTCAGAAAACAGTAAGCACCTGGGATGCCAAAAATAAAAAAGTACGCTGGAAAGCAAAGCTATACAGTCTCAGAGATTTGTCTGTTTTCATGCTTTTATCCCCACCGATGCCTGATGCTGGCTTCCTGTTTGCATGGGGACAGAAGCCTTACACAAAAGAAAGTCAGCAATGGTCTTCAGAAGCAAACAGCCCTATGGTGTTGAAGTTTTAAGGTAAGTATTGTGGGACTGTTTGTGGACATTGTTGCTGCTGCAAGTCTTGGGGAGGGGTGACAGTGGCAGTAATAGACCATCCCTGGACCATTGGTATTCTAGGCAACCACCTAGTTTGCCCAGTGGTTGCACCGGCCCTGCCCACACCACACCAACCTACCTATGAAAAGCCAGCACTGCAAATATTACACTAGGCCTCCTGCTGGGAAATCATAAATGCATATTATTTATGCATTTATGCAAAATTGTTTTGTTGCAAGTATTTGATTTGTGGATCTGAATGTAACTAAATGAAATTAAATGAATAACTGAATATAGCTTAACACCAAAATTCCAAACATCAAAACACGAACATCATTTCAAATCGCTGGAAAAAGGACTTTTCCCATAACATTTTATAAAATGCTTTGCTGGAGTATTATCTGATCTGCGTCTGAGCCTCATGTATAGGTTGTACAAATACCATCACCATTACCTATCACTTAAGCATTAGAACATAAGATATACCATACAGGGGTCAGACTAAAGGTCCATCAAGCTCAGTATCCTGTTTCCAACAGTGGCCAATCCAGGTCACAAGTACCTGTCAGTTCCCAAAAGGTAGACAGATTCCATGCTGACGCAGAATTTAATTTGAAATATGGCACATGGTCAGACAAATCGGTGGCAGGCCGACTTCATAAGGTTAAATAATATCTTCTGTTTAACTCTGGTGGATTTTCACTACTACTATCCTTTAGAGTGATACTGCTGAAAATCCGCAAACAACATTCTGTTTAACTTTATGCTATTTATGTAGCCCCACTTTCGAGAATAAAGTATATATCAAGCAGCCAAGCTCAGCCATTAGGGAAGGGGAGGGGTGTAATTTTAAAAGCCTTAGTCACAATTTGGGCATCCGAAAATGTGCATGTAGGAGTCTAAATCACAGAGATGTCCCCGAAGCCATTTTACAAATAGCTTTTAGAGACGACCAAAAGGGAAGGATGTCCCTACAAGGAGAGGCTTAAAAGGTTAGGGCTCTTCAACCTGGAAAAAAGACGGCTGAGGGGAGATATGATAGAGGTCTATAAGATAATGATTGTAGTGCAACACGTAAACATAGGTTAATTGTTCACTCCTTCAAGAAGTAGGAAGACTAAGGGACATGCAATGAAGTTACAATATAGCACATTTAAGACTAAATAGGAAAATATTTTTTCACGCAGTGTGTCATCAAATCTGGAATTTGTTGCTGGAGGATGTAGTAAAAACTGTTAGAGTAGCTGGGTTTAAAAGAGGTTCAGAGAAGTTTTTGGAGGAAAAGTTCATAAATCATTATTAAAGCGAACTGGGCCACTGCTTACCCCTGGGATAAGCAACATGGAATCTGTGTACCTTTCAGTTACCTAACAGGTACTTATGACCTACACTGGCCCTGGTCGAAAACAGGATATTGGGCTTGATGGATCTTTGGCCCGATCTAGTATGGCATCTCTTATATTCTTAAAATGACTTCCTATGCCACTAATATTTTCGGCCACTGTAGGCTAAAACACTGCCAGAGTTTCTGCTTTATGAATGAATTCTTCACCCCTTTTCTTGTTGAGTCTTGGAAATTTACATTTTTGCTTATTGCTTGGTTATTAGTGAGAAAAAGCTGTAAACTTCTCACTAAAAATATAAGGTCAGATTAGAGTTTAAACATTTCTCTGGAGCATGTGGCAGAGATGGAAGCAGGCCCAAGATCAATTTCAGTTCCCGGCTCCTGAGACTTACGAGGTAGCCAGCAGGAGATAATTTAACTTTCACACGCTTCTGACTTGCCACTGTGTCAAATAAATGTTCTAAATTTGGCATCACTCTGATATGCTGGAAGTGCTGCTTTCAGTTTAAGTTATCAGCTCTCTCTATTCCTTCATCCTCTGTGTCCTCTCCTCTGTCTTTTTCATCTCCATCTTTTATATTTTTGTTTGCACAATGTCCCGATCTGTGTTGCGTACTTCATATGAAAGTTGTTTTCATTTTCACTGTACATTCACGGCTCATCAAGAAGGGATGGACAGAGAGTAAGCTGAGTTGTACAGAATAGAACAGGGAATTTGCACAAGTCCACTACTAAAACTCACCAAGTTTTTAACCAAAGTGGCAATTTTTGCCAAGAAACTGATTAGTTACTGCTTGGATTTGTTGGTGGACTTAAATAAAGTTTAAAAAAAAAAAAAAAACTTTGAAAATTGTCCTCCATGGTGAGGATCAAGTTACATGCAAAGAACTGATCATGATGGAGCAATGCAGCATCGCTAAAGGAAAGGTATGAAACATCGCGTGATGGCTGGGGCAGGGGGCAATGAAATCCTGGGCACCAGGGTGCAATTTATAGTTTCTATGGCAACCTGGTGGCTGGGATTTTTTAAGCCCTATTTATAACTGTAAGCTCCCACACTGAGATGAATTTTCATCTGAAAATTTAGGCTCCTAAATTTGGCTAAAAATAGGGCTCAAATTTGGGAACCTGACTTAGGGGTCCAAATAGCGTAGTTACTCACCTATAGCAGGTGTTCTTCGTGGACAACAGGAATAAGTCCTCATGTATGGGCGATGTCACCGACGGAGCCCATGCAGAACGCTCCCCAGGTTCCACTTGAAGATTTTGGGAGCCACACCGCGCATGTGCACTTGCCTTACTGCCTGCCACGGCACCATCTTCTTCCGTCAAATTTCAATGCAGTAGCCAAGAAAAGCAACTCACCAGGGAGGTGGGAGGGTTGTGAGGACCTATTCCTGCTGTCTATGGAGAATACCTGCTACAGGTGAGTAACTACGCTTTCTCTGTGGCAGGCAGGAAGTAAGTCCCCACATATGGGACTCCCAAGCTAAAGGCTACTGAAAGACTGAGGAAGCCAAAGTCCAACAGGGGCAACAAAACTGGAAAACAGAACAGCAAGGTAGTCCCTCTAGGAACTCCACCGAGTCAGCATCCTCAGCGTACAGCAGCATAGAGATCAGTCAACAGTAGCCTGGATGGACAGAAGGGCCAGTGGGCAAGAGTTGGACCTAATACCTGAAAGGGTGGCAGAGCATGGCTTTAGCCAAAGTTGTTGTCCCTTCAGGAATTTCTCTCCAGACAGTAGTGAGCTGTGAACATATCTAGCGAAGACTACATTGCAGGCTTACAGATTTCCTCCGTGGATGCTGAGCACAGGTTAGCAACAGAGGTAGCCATGGCCCAGATGTTATGAGCCATGACATGACCCTCCAGATTCACACCAGCTTTGGAATACACCAAGGCAATGCAGTCCACTAGCCACAAGGACAGCGTGCACTTAGAGACAGTTGTCCCCAACCTGTTAGGGTCAAAAGAAACAAACTGCTGGGTGGACCGCCAGTGGGCTTTATACATTTGATGTAGATAGCCAAGATATGCTTGCAGTCCAGCCTGTGCAATGCTGCCTTTCACCAGTTGGCATGCGGCCTTGGGAAAAAAGTTGGCAGGACAATCATCTGGTTGAGATGGAACTCGGATACCACTTTCAGCAGATTCCATCTGATTCTGGTGGAATCTAGTGTAAGGTGGATGCACTACCAGAACATGGAGATCATTGACATGGCAGGCTGACATGACTGCCACCAGAAACAGGAGCTTCCAGGTCAAATACTTGAGAGGGCAAGCATCAAGTGGCTCAAAAGGGGCCCGCATGAGCTGCGTGAGAATCACAATGAGACCTCAAGCCACCTCAGGGGACTTGATGGGAGGCTTCAAGAGAAGCAAGCCTCGCATGAAGTGAGTCACCAACGGATGTGCTGAGATAGGCCTGACTCCCCAAGCCTTGATGGTAGGCATCAATTGCACTGAGGTGAGCTCAAGCGCAATTGGATTTCAGGCCCGATTCCGAGAGGTACAGGAGATACTCCAGCAACCAATCCATCACACAGGAGGAGGGATCCAGTGCACTATGCGTGCACCAAGCAGTGAACCTCTGCCACTTGAAATCATAAGCTAGACACGTTAAGTTCTTGAGTGATGACATCTGTGACTTTTTGGGTACATTGAGCTTTGAAAGGACTACCCGCTCAGCATCCAAGCCATGAGGGCCAAAGAATGGACACTGGGGTGCAGCAGGGTCCCCTCATCCTTGGAGATAAGATCTAAGGCAGATCCCAGACAGGGAGGCTCCCTCTGAGAGAGCTGAAGCAGCAGCAGGGACTACAGATGCCGGGGCCAGAATGAGGTAATGAGGATCATGGTGCCCTTGTTGGCCTGAAGTTTCAGCAAAGTTTTCACTATGGGTGGGATCGAGGGAAAGACATAGAGCAGATCCACCTCTGAGGCCAGTCTCCTGGAGCAGAACATAACATCATAAGAACTGCCTTATTGGGTCCATCAAGCACAGTATCCTGTTTCTAACAATGGCCAATCCAGGCCACAAGTACCTGGCAGGTTCCCAAAGAGGCACATAGGTTCCATAATGCTTGTCCTGGGGCAAGCAGTGGATTTCCCGGGTCCTCTTTAATAATGGATTATGGACTTTTCCACCAGGAACTTGTCCAAACCTTTTTTAAATCCAGCTACACTAACAGCTTTTACTACATCCTCCGGTAACGAATTCCAGAGTTTGATTATACGTTGAGTAAAAAAATATTTTCTCTTATTAGTCTTAAATGGGTTTCATTTTAGCTTCATTGTGTGTCCTCTAGTATTTCTACTTTTTGATGGTATAAACAACCGATCTACGTTTACCCATTCCACACCATTCATGAATTTATAGACCTCTATCATATCCCGCCTCAGCTGTCTCTTTTACAAGTTGAAGAGCCCAAACCTTTTAAGCCTCTCCTCATAGAAGTATTCTTCCATTCCCTTTATCATTTTTGTCACTCTTTTTGTATATTTTCTACTTCAGCTTTATCCACCTGGCTGTTATGCGATGTGGCAAAGAGGTTGATCGTGGGGGTACCCCACTCCCTGAAGATCTTCTCTGCTACCCCTCTGTGGAGGGTCTACTCGTGAGGCTGAAGGATTCTGCTCAGCTGATCCAACAGGACATTGAGTTCATCAAGGAGGTAGGGCACCCTAAGCTCCATCCCGTGATCCAGGGCAAACTGCCACAGCCAGACTGCTTCCCAACAGAGGAGGTACATGCCCGTGCCTCCCTGTTTGTTCACATAGAAAATCACCACCTGGTTGTCCATCTGGATCAGGACCACCTGATTCATGAGGTGCATCTGGAAGGCACAAAGGGCATTTGCTATGGCCCGCAACTCAAGGAAGTTGATCTGATGCAAGCTCTCCTGTTCTGACCAAAGGCCCTGTGTCCACAAGATATGCAGATGAGTTCTACACACAAGCTTTGATGTGTCAGCTGTCAGCATCCTGCATGGGGGCTGCTTTGGAACAGGAAGTCCCAAAGCAAGTTCAGAGGTTCCAACCATCAACCAATGGACTGCACCAGGGGAATGGTGACCACACCCTCTACTGGAGGTGGCTTGTGGCTTGTGGCCTGTTTTCATTGCATGCAGAGGATCCATTGTGCTTGCCACATGGAGAGGCAGGCCAAGGTGGTAACATATACTGTGAAGGCCATGTGGTCGAGCACCTTCAGCATCCCCGGACCACAGTATGGCAGCAACACTGTATGCTGTTGACCATGTCTTCCATCTGCTATATGTGGTCCAGTAGCAGAAATGCCCAGGCTCGAGTGGTATCAATGAGGGTTCCGATGAACTCCAGCTGTTGTGTGGGTTGGAGGTGGGACTTGGGGTAGGTGATGACAAACCCCAACCACTCAAGGACCTGAATGGTGAGGTGAGCGGGCTACCAGACAGTGTCCAGAGTGGGACCTTTGATGAGCCAATCATCCAGATAGGGGAAGATGAAAACTTCCATTGTCCGAAGGTAGGCGGCAACTACCGTGAGGCACTTAGTAAATACCTGAGGTGCTGAGCAAGGCAAAAGGGGAGCAACCGGTACTGGGGAGCACCTGAGGTATTTCCTGTGACTTGGGTGTACACATCCTTGAGATCCAAGGAGCATCACCAGTTATCCTTAGGGAGCAGCATCCCCAGCAAGACCATTGTGAATTGCTCATGCACAAGAAACTGGTTGAACTTCCAGAGGTCCAGAATGGGTCAGAACCCTGTCTTTTTGGGGACCAAGAAGTACCTAGAGTAAAACACCTTTCTGACCTGAGCCAGTGGAATTGGCTTGATCACTAAGTCAGTCAGCAGAGCAGAGACCTCCTCTCACAGCAGACTTTGGTGCAGTGGGTCCATGGGTCCCTCACAAAGGGACATGGCAACTGGGAAAACTGTAGCCAATAGTCCTAATGGACAAGCTGCAGCACCCAGGCATCCGAGATGGTAAGGGGCCACCAGTAGGCAAAATGGATGAGCTTCTCCCCTACCTGACGGGGAACTCTAGCAAGTGTGGGACAGTTGGCTATGCTCCTAAGGAACTAGTCAAAGTTCTGCCCCCGGCTTGGTTGTGGAGCTGGCTAAGCCTTTTGAGGATTCTCCTGCTTCTGCTGATGGGGCCTGTGCCTTTGGTTGAGCACTCTGGGGCACCGGATAGTACCGGCATGGACAGGGTAGAAGGCCTTCTTACCCTAGTCTTTTTATGTGAAGGATTGAGTTTTTCTCGAGATCCTGGAGAATGTCACATGCTCCTTCTCGAGTTTGCCCATTTTCTCCTCTACTTGCTTCCTGAAAATGTTGTCACCGCTACAGGGAATGTTGTCCGGTTTATCCTGAACCCATTGCTCTGGGTCAGAGGAATAGAGCCAGGTCACTGATGCCCACTGCCTCCACCCTGAAGACAGACTCAAAGGCATCATACATGGTTGATACGGCATACTTCAAGCAATCCTTGTCATGACCTACCAAGGTGCTGAAAGAGTTGAGGTGGTCAGGAGGGACATAGGTGGCAAACTCAACATGATATCCTTCAGGAATATACCCATATAAGCTGATAGGAAAGAATCTGAGCCACAGCATGAATCCCTGGTAGCATCATAAGAACATAAGATATGCCATACTGGGTCAGACCAAGGTCCATCAAGCCCAGTATCCTGTTTCCAACCGTGGCCAATCTAGGTCATACGTACCTAGCAGTTTCCCCAAAAGACACAGGTTCTGCAATGCTTGTACTAGGTCAAGCATTGATATCCTGGGTCCCTTCTTAATAATGGTTTATGGACCTTTCCTCCAGGAACTTGTCCAAACCTTTTTTAAACCCAGCTACACTAACAGCCTTTACTACATCCTCCGGTAACAAATTCCAGAGTTTGATTACACGTTGAGTGAAGAAATATTTTCTTTTATTAGTCTTAAATAGTTTACCCTGTAGCTTCATTGCATGTCCCCTAGTCTTCCTATATTCTGATAACGTAAACAGTCGATCTACGTTTACCCATTCCACTCTGTTCATTAATTTATAGACTTCTATCATATCTCCCCTCAGCCGTCTCTTTTCCAGGTTAAAGAGCCCTAACCTTTTTAGCCTTTCTTCATAGGAGTATCCTTCCATCTCCTTTACCATTTTGGTGGCTCTTCTCTGAACCTTTTCTAATAACGCTATATCCTTTTTAAGATACGGTGACCAGAATTGCACACAATATTCAAGATGCGGTCTCACCATGGAACGGTATAGAGGCATTATAATATTTTTTGTTTTATTTTCCATTCCTTTCCTTATGATACCTAGCATTCTGTTTGCTCTCTTGGCTGCCGCTGCACACTGGGCGGAGGGTTGTAACATGTTATCCACAATGACGCCTAAATCTTTCCTGGGTGGTGGTTCCTAATGTGGAACCTTGCATCGTGTAACCATAGTTTGGGTTGTTCTTCCCTAGGTGGATAACTTTGCACTTGTCCACATTAAATTTCATCTGCCATTTTGATGCCCAGTCTTCCAATTTATCAAGATCCTCTTGCAATTTTCCACAATCCTATTGGGTTTTAACAACTTTAAATAGTTTTGTGTCATCTCCTCCTGAAGGAATCCAGGGTCCTGGTCTCCTACCCCAGGGAACCAAGGAGTGAGTCTTGGCGCTCTTCACACAAATCAAGGCTAACTCAACCATAATGGAGTTGAGCGGTAGCTGGGGCTTCTCAAAGCCTGGCATCTTCTTGACTCAGTATATTGAGTCCAGCCACCAGCTGAAGGCAGGGACTATGGGGATTCTTCAAGAACTGCAGCTGTAGCTGCTTCAGGACATGGTGCACTGTCACCATCGCTACCTTCTTGGGCGCTGACACCATCTGCAGGAGAGCAAACTCCTCCTCTCTCAGTTTGTCCTCTGTCTCAAGGGAGAAGGGTATGGCCTTGGCCATATTCCTCACAAAGTCCTGGAAGGACATGTCCTCTGGGGGCAATTGATGCTGCTTGTACAGAGGGGACAGATCAGAGGGAAGGTCCAGAGATCCCCTGTCTGAGATGGTTTCCAAGGCCTTAGACTCTGAGTCAAAGAGAAAATGAAAGTAGCATTGGGTTTCTTCCTGCCTCCTACTCTGGTCATGTGGAGATGGTGGGTGTCAGTAGGACCTGTGGTGACCCAAGCAAGAACAAGGATGTCCCAGAACATCGGAACCCGATACACTCAACAGGAGATCGCTGTGGGAACCGGCGTTGATTCCAATCTCCCACTTGCTGAAACTCCCTCCACCAGCAGCGAAAGGTCTCCAGGATGGGTTGGATGGAGTGTGGTAATGACACTGAAGCCATTTCTGAGCCTGCATCCACAAGGCTAAGACTGTCACCATATGAGCTCAAGGGTCCTCAGACGTTCCCCCAGTACCACCACCTTGTAGGGGGCTGGGGCCAGGATTGCATCTTTGGTGACCAGTGCAGATACCTCTGGTGGGTACTCCATGATGACAGGCTCATCGGGAGACAGACAGCTGCCCTCACATCTGGGAGTTGATTCCTCCCACCGGGGAAGCTTATCGGGCCGCACCTGGTCCTCACTATCCATATCATGCCACAAAGGGCTGAAGTGCCAATGCACCTTGGGTTTGACCCAGTGCTCAAGGGCCCCTTTCAACGCTGACAGGATCAGTGTCAACTCCTTCCTCAATTCCAGTCAGACATTGACAGGGAGTCTCCGCTCGATACCTCGTCCCCTCGGTTCTGAATGCCCCCTCCAGTGGAACTCCATGACGGCTTTGCTGATGCTGGAGCCAAGGATGCTGAATCCGATGTTCCAAAGAGGGACTCCTCCTGCTTTTCCTGGCCCTTCAGGCCCCTCCTTGTCATCTGCAGACAAAGGTTGCAGGAAGTGGGCTGGTGACTGGGCCCCAGGCACTGCAGGCAGAAATTGTGCCTGTCCGTGACTAAAATGGTGTGGCCACATTTTGTGCACTTTTTAAAGCTACTTACTGGCTTAGACATGTCTGGGAAGACTACGCCAGCAAGAACAAAGGCCTTGATTGCAATGGTGGGAAAGAGGCCTGGAAAAGGCACCAAAAATTGCAAAAAACAAAAGAAAAAAGAATATTGTCTGAAAGCCGACTAACCGACAACAAGCAGTGAAAATTACTAAGAAAAAATATCCACAGTGGGTAACAGAATTTTTTTTTCCACTGGTGCAGGACATGTCCCATGGACTCCATGGAAAAAAGGGAGACTGGAGAACATGGCACCATGGCAGGTAGGAAGGCAGGCATGCATGCCACTGTGCAGCTCCCAAACGCTTCCAATGGAACCTGGGGAGTGTTCTGCATGAGCTCAGTCGGTAACATCACCTATACGTGAGGACTTACTTCTTGCTTGTCCACAGAGAATTAGGCCTGTTTTTTTTAGTTTTGAGTATCAGGCCCATAGAATGCATACCAATACACACACACACACACACACACACACACATATTTAGTCCTTCTTTGGAGCAGGTATAAAGTTGTGCAAAGGAATTTGTGTGTTAATAGGGATGGCTCTGAGTCTTTTATAAGTGCAGGTGCTTTTTGGGATATTTCACATAGGTGCCCTGTTATGAAATTGCCTGCTTTGCCAACAAATACATATTTCAACTAGATTTCAACAAATTAGAATTATCACTATTGACCATCTGCATTTCTGCCATAGCTAATCAATATGGCCCCTCAAATGTGATCATAACTCTCCAAATTCCCACAACATAAAAGTAATTCTTTCATCTTTGGCAATAACATGAACCTGCACTTTCTAGACACTGAACCTCAATTCTCCTTTCCACAATAAGTCCAATATAAATGGAGAAGCTATTATTAGGACCTGCAACTCCGGCCACCTTCCCAATAAATATATCACAGAGGAAAGGTAAAACTGCAGTATGGGAACTGCATAAAGTTCTCCTAGCACTCTTTCAAAATCTCAGGACTAGGAGTCAGAATCACCATCTAAGAAAGCAGGAATTGAACTGTTTGCACCCTCTTCAATTTCTTGGATCAGATTCCACACAAAATATCGAGTCAAAATCTGGATACCAGGATGTGTGATGTGACAATCTAATAAAGAGTCTGACTTTTTAAACAGATGGCTTTTTTCCATTTCTGTTGCCAATCTGTGTCTTTAGTTCAACTCATAGCTCTGCATTCCAGGAATTTATTAATTTTTCCTTCATAACCTGACTCTAAAATAGCCAAGTAGAGGACAGCTAGATCTTCACATTGCCAATCTCGGAGGCTAAGTGCTCCTCAAAGGGAGCAAGAGGCCTGTCATCCCATCCTGTTCTTCCAATTCCTTCCGTGCTTTATGCACCTGAAAAGAAGCAAAGCAGCTACTATATTTAGCTGAACAGAAAAATCTGACCCTGAGGTTCTCAATGGTTATATAATTTCTCTGTCCAACTAGATCTACCAAATGGCTTGAAGCCCCATCTCTTCCCATCCTCTAAACTTGTGGTAAACCTTGCCCACACATGTAATAAAGAATACTAAATAAGGCTCTTTGCAAATAGTCCTTAAGATCTAGATCAGAGATCTCTAACTCCAGTCCTGGTGGGCCGCAAATCAGTCAGATTTTCAGGATATCTCAAATGAATATGCATGAGATAAATTTGAATACAATGGGGGCAGTATATGCAAAGATATTTCATGCATATTCATTAGAGACATCCTGAAAACCTGACTGGTCACCTCCCCCATGCAAGAGCATCCTGCACTGGAGTTGGAGACCCCTGATCTAGATGGTTCCACAAGCACACTCTAGGGCACACTTCATACATTTATAGAAATCTTGTTGAACAGAGAAACAGAACATAATGGCAGAAAGAGAACATATGACCTATCTAGCCTGTCCATCCACCCCAATTGTTCAGCTCTACAGTCCCTCTTTCTCTCCTTTGGAAATCCTCTGTTCTTATTTCATGCTTTTTTGAATTCAGATACTGTCATGGTCTGTACCACCTCCACTGGAAAGCTGTTCCATGCATCTACCATCATTTTGTAAAGAAATATTTCCTTATATTATTCTGTTAATCCCCTTTCACCCTCAGTCTTCCACTCTGTATCACCTGGAGATGCTGCACCTGGAGAGTGAGGTTATTATTATTGCTTAAGGATGATATTTAGGGCCTATGATTGAAGAGTTCTGGAAGGAGACCCAGTGGATGCATTTTGCCCCGGACCATTGAAACAATGTTGGGGGAGGGGGAGGGGAAGATATAAAATGGGACAAAAATCCTGGGTAGCTGAAAAAAAGCTCATAGTGCCTGACCCCAGCTCTGTTTTAACTGAACTTGTTATACAAAAAAAGAGTAGAAGGAAATTACCAGGTCCAAAAAATGGTGGGTACATGGAACAGGCTCCCATAGTGGCATTAAGGAGTGGCAACCACAGCAGTTGTAATGATGCCCAAAACAAAGGGGTGGTTTGAGCCCAAGGAGGCAACACCCCAGGAGAGGAGCAGTAGAGTGGAGGCAATCCAACCACCACGCCATGCTGAAGATCATTATCCCATCCTAACTTTCACCCCATCTTCTTTTCCTCTCTCAGCTCCATTTACATCATCTTGTTATCTCTTATACCCATTGCTGCCCTCTAACTCTCTTTATATCCCTTTCTGCTTTTCAAATCTTACCCTCCATTGCCCATCTCATCTTTCCAATCTTTCACTATGAAGTCCTCCTCCTCCTGCTTATGGCTCTATTTCCTACTTTCCAGCTTCTACTCCATCACTTATTTTATTTATTTAACATTTTTTATATACCGCCTTTCGGTATCTCAATGCAGAGAAGGAGCAGCCCCATGCCAGTGCTGAGAGGAAGGGAAGACACAAATCTCTCTCCTTTTCCTCCCGACTGTACATAACAAGAAGTCTGTGAAAGAACTCATGCTCCAGGTCTCACTGACTCTTCTCCTTTTAGAGGAAGCATACCATAGAGAAAGTGGAGGGGCAGCCATGGAGACCTGAAGTCTCAGCCCAAATATTTTGATTCTATGATTCCTCCTCTCCCTACCACTAGCATCAGTATAGGACCAACTCCACTATCTCTTGCCCTCAGCAGTGGGGAGGAGAACTAATGGCACCAAACTTGATCCATCCCTGCCTCCTTCTACCTTTGAACTAGTGCAGGGTCTTCTCTCACTGTGTCTTCCCTTCCTCTCAGCACTGGCATAGGGGCTGCTCCTTCTTCCACAGCAGATTATGGGAAGTGATGGAGTAGAAACTGGAAGGTAGGAAATAGAGCCATAAGGAGGAGGAGGACTTCATAGTGAAAGATTGGAAAGATGAGATGGGCAATGGAGGGTAAGATGTGAAAAGCAGAAAGGGATATAAAGAGAGTTAGGGGGCAGCAATTGATGTAAGAGATAACAAGATGATGTAAATGGAGCTGAGAGAGGAAAAGAAGACGGGGTGAAAGGTAGGATGGGATAATAAGTGAGAAAATGGAGAGGAGAATGGGGATAAAAGAATATAAGATAAGGGCTTGTGATAAGGAGTGAAGTCATGAAGAAAAGAAAAAAGGTGGGCAGAGAGGAAGTAAGTAGTGACATAGCTAAAAAAGACTGCCAGAGTCAGAAAGAGTTGGAGACAGGAGGGGAGATACATGAAATGAAAGATAAAATGGAAGGAATCAGGAAAGGATACCACAAGATAAAAACAACAACAACAAAAAGACTACAAGGAAATTCCCAGGTCAAAAAATGGTGGGTACATGGAACAGGCTCCCATAGTGGCATTAAGGGGTAGCAATCCCTTACTAGGAGGATTGTCCCTTACTGGGAGGATTGTGTCTTTTCCTGAAAACATAGCTAAGATATCCAAAGAGATGAAGTATTTAAGAGACATATACCAGTGGGTGGTGCCTGAAGATTAGAGACACTGAATAGAACCAAGAGCAAAAGCTCTGGGATTCTTCTCTTTTTTGCTCTCTCTCTCCATTCAGTCTATTTTGCTAAAGATACATTCCATTGCAAGTCAAAGCATGACCCCTGTGCAAGACATCTCTTGCACACACATTTTTTTTCAACTCTTTTTTTCGGTTATTGAAGTTATATTGTTTTTTTTTAACATCAGAGGCCTGATATGGCAAAGCATTTACACAGTTTATAGAGCTGTAAACCGTGTAAATGCTCCTAAGTGGGATATTCACTGGTACTAACATGGAGTGGCATGTCGGGTGCATTCCAGGGATGGTAACCGGGGATAACAATCAGCGGGGATATTCAGCTGCTGCCCAGTTATCCCTCAGCGGCAAACGTTAGGACAGCAAAAGCTGTGCTAACTTTTTCTGCCGAAGGTAACCAGACAACGGCTGAATATCGCCACTGCCCAGTTAGCTTCTGCGCCGTGCGCTGCTAGCCCAGATAATCAATGCCGGTGGCCAGACGTGGTCCTGGCATTGAATATCTGGATTAACTGTTCAGCAGCAACGGCTAGTGCTGTACTTGTGCTAGCTGCTGCTGCTGCTGAATATCGGGTCCAAGGTATCTAGTGATCAAATTTATCAAAGAAGTCTAAATGGCTCTCTCCAGGTCTCCAGTTCTAGTCTATGTTAATCTTTCTGCCTTTGAGAACATGATTTAGCTTAATGAAAGTCCATAGATCAATGTTTATTCCAATTTGTCAACAATGGAGCATAAGTCATTATGAGATTTATCAACTGATGTCCCTGTGGTTATAAAATTGCCTGATAGGGGACGATGTTGTGGTAATTATGATTAGAGACAAATATGTACAAGAAGATTATAAATGAACTAACATAATCTCAAGTTATATGGTGATCTTACCAATAGTATTTAGAGACAAATTTCCAGTTTTGTTAATACTGGTTTTTGATATCTAAAGAATGGCAGAATTGTATCCTTGGATTCCTTCGTTTTATATATTATCAAAGATTCGTAGGTATCTTGTTAACTCTCCAGGTAACCAACTGTAACAAGTGTAAGCTCTGTATCTGAAACACTAGCCATCTTTGTTCAGGAAGTTTCACATATTCGTTTGATTCTAAATGCTAACTATACTGCAATATCTTCCACTCATTTACGATCAAATGTTTCTTGTAGCAATAGATACAGAATCTCTTGACTCAAGTATATCCGAACTACAGGTACTGGAAATAGTCTGTATAATTTTTCAGAAGTTTCATACCAGGCAGATTCCTGTTGAATTTATTGTTCGGTTGGCAAAAATAAAATGGATTTTCAAAACAAAAATAATTTTGCAATAAAGTTATAACCAAGTTAAAGGAATTGTATTGGGAGCCACTTTTTATCTCGATGTGGCTTGTTTATATACTATGGCTTTCATAAGTGATTATACCCTTCAAGTTATTTTCTTACTATACTATTATGGTATCATTACATCAATAATAATGTTCCTGTATGACAAGGATCTGAAGGGTCACTCTTGGAGTGTTTTGAATGTATTTACACCTAGATTGCTAATATGAAATTTCTTTTTTTTTCTCTTTCTGATCATACTTTTCTCTCTCTCTTTTCTCATACTTTTGAGACTATTCTTTTTCAGAAATCAACAGATAAAAATCAATATTTGTTTGTTGATAGTTATCCTAGAATATTAAAAGAGAATAACCCAGTGGTCCACGTTTTATTTTTGTTTTAATACATCAACTGTGAAGGAGGAACTGTGGAGGAGTAGCCTGATACTTAGAGCACTGGCTTGGGAACCATTAGACCAGGGTTCGATTCCAACTAGCACTCCCTGTAGCCTTATTTAATGTACATTTTATTTTTTATTTTATTTATTTACAGTTTCTTTTATACCGCGCTATTCGTCATCAGTGCGGTTTACAATGAATATAAAAACTACACGTCTCAAATAATTGATCTGTGCTTACAATGAACAGGACAATAAACTTGGTATACATTAAACAGGTTTCATGAACAGTGAAACAGAGAACGTGAGAACTATGTACAAAGCAACTAAATGCAGCTATATGTAGAGCTACATGAATCTAGGTAAAATTTTCGTAGTGAAAGGAGGTGCAAAGTGAGATTGCAGTTCTACGGATTAAGACTGTGGAGTGCATGGGTTTAATGTGTTGGCCTGGAGTGTGGAGGTGGGTTGGTATGGGAGGGTGTCCGAAACATTGTAATGCTGCAGGAACAGGTGATGCTTCAGTGCCTTCCTGAACTGGGAGAGGTCACTGATGGTTCTGATGCCTGATGGTAGGGCGTTCCAACATGATGGTGCAAAGTAAGAGAAGGCTCTGGATCTAGTGACTTGAGAGCATTTCGTGATTGCCTTGGGTAGTACAAGAGAGTTGGAGGCAGTCGATCTCCTTGCTTGATTAGGGGGTGTAATTGATATCAGGTCAGTGATAGTAGATGCGGAGTAGTTATTGATCGCCTTGTGAGTCATAGTTAGGATCTTGAAAGAGATCCTAGATTGTATAGGCAGCCAATGTAACTGTTTCAGTATTGGAGTGATGTGGGTTCTCTTGGAGGCTCCATAAAGGATTCTTGCAGCTGAGTTCATTGCCAATTGTAAGGGGTTAATCGTGCTCTTTGGTAGGCCATGTAGGATCGCATTGGCGTAGTCCAGGTGAGGCATTATTAAGGCCTGAAAGACTGATCGAAAGTCGTCTGGTTCTAGCAGCTGACGCAGATAACGAAGGGTCCGGATTTTATGATAGACAGATTTTGCTACGTTGCTGATATGAGCCTTCATATTGAGTTGTTGATCGAGCGTAACCCTAGGTATCTCACTGTAGTCTTGCAAAGGAGTTCTGCGTCACGCACCTTGATGGACGTTGGTGAGGTAAATGCAGGGTTTCCGGTCACGAAGAGGACTTCTGTCTTTTTGAAGTTTATCTTAAGCATTTGTGCATTTAGCCAGTCTGTGACTGCGTCAAAGCACTTGATTAGTGGGGAGAGGTCCAGGAGTTCTGTCGAATGGCATATACATCAGGACGTCATCAGCATAGACCAGGCAGTTGATGTTAAAAGAGTGGATGAGGTCACAGATAGGCTGCATATAAACGTTGAACAGTAAGGCGGAAAGGGAGGAGCATTGTGGCACACCTTTAGTTTGAGGGAAGGGGTCAGAGGTTGAAGATCCAGAACGGACATGTTGCCAACGGTCTCTGAGGTATGAAGAGCACCAAGACAGAGCTGATCCATGAACTCCCTTCTCTCTAAGACGTGACAGGAGTACTTCATGATCGACAGTGTCAAACGCAGCGGCAATGTCCATGAAGATTAAAGCAAACATTACCAAGGGGTATGTTTACTACAAATGGCCCAAAATATCGCTGCTAGAATGATTTCCAGTATGTCACGTCATGATCACATCACCTAAGCTCTCATGAATCTACACTTGCTACCTATAGCCTCAAGCATGAAATATAAAGTCATCATAACAGTCTTCAAGATACTGCAAGACCTATCAGCCAACGGTCTCAAATCATTAATAAATAGAACAAAGATCCTGGAGCCAAAACCTACTTATGATCTCGGCACTCAGAACAAAATCCAACCAACAGACATGCAACAGGGCCTTTACTCTTTTTAGCCCCATCAATTTGGAACTCATAGTCTGAACCTCTGCGATCTACTGAAACACTTCAAGATTTTATAAAAAGACTTAAAAACATACTTATTCACCGAGCACTATGGGTATGAAACCAATGACTAAACATAAAAATGCACCCTGCTAACCTAAAGGCAACACCTCCCTAACCCCTCCCCACCCCAAACATCCCACCCTACCATACACTTATGAGATTTGTACCAACCTAATTCTTACTTGAATCCAAATGAGCTTCACCTTGTTGTTAGAGTTCACCTTATTGTTACACCCGCTTTACTCCAAGTTGATTGTACCTAAATAGTTCATTGTAGTTCCAAACTCAACTGAGTTCACCATGTCATTTCATGTAAACCGCTTTGACTACTCAGTAAAGTAGCATATAAAAAGTTTCAAATAAAACAAATAAAATAAGTGAGCAAGAGTGCCGTTAACATGCATTATCGACACAAGTGAGTGGCTAATGCTGCGGAAAGTGCCTATAATACCGGATTAATAATCGGAAGTGGGACTCTCAGTGTTAAGGGGAAAGGAGGCGGAGAGTGGACATTAATGGAGCAGAGAGTAGACAAGAATAACGGAAAGGGATCCTCGGAGGGGGAGAGAACCTATTTAAATGTAAGTAATGTGCTCCATCCACTGCCACCGGAGATCCCAAATTTGTGATAGTAGTGCTCCATTGGCAGCAACAACATGGTGCCCTTTTAAGAAAGGGAACTATGTTGATTTTTCCAAATTGGCAAAGAGGGTGTCATGTAGGTGATGCTGTGTGGCTGTCAGTTCCACTAGGCTGACAAGGCTTCTGCCTAGGGCCTACATCTGTGATACCTGGTATAACTCCACTGTGACTGTGGCAACACACATACATGTTGCCACAGTCAAAAAGCAGTTGTGCCATCCCCATTGCCATGTCAGCACTGTGTGAGGGTGGGGGTAGTGGGTGCAGTGGATGTGGCCTGCTGCAGATGAAACGTTGTCCTGCCCCTGTGTGTCCAGTGCAATGCTGCAGTTGCCACTGTGAGTGGGATGGCAAGCATGTCAGTGGTAGATATAGCAGAGCACAGGGCACCACTCCCGACCGAGTTCAAAGGCAGCAGCACACATGCCCACAGCCCCCAGTTGAGGGGGCAAAAGTGGCAGGATGTGCCAAGCTGCATATGTGCAACGTCAATGAGGCCACATGCAGCACTGAAGCAGCAGCTGAGGCATGATGGCAAGAAGGGAGGGATCAGCCAGACTGCTGTCCATCCTGGTCATTGGACCCTGGCACCTGGCTAGTTGTCCTAGTGGATGGGCTGGCCCTGGGATCAGGAAGCCCCTCACCTGCATATGCTGAGTGGATATGTGCAATTGGGGAGAACTGAGGCAGGTAGATAAGACAATAATCATAACACCCAATCTCAGAGGAAAAATAACCATGCTGCTGTCTCAGTTGCCAAATAATGACTAGGACCTGTGTTTGAACCAGTGACTCTTTTATGGGAAAACACTCATATAGGTGTCACATCTATCTATGCCATATGGGAATCAAAACTACTTAGTGTGGTCTGTCAACCACGGGATAATTCCAGGAGTGGCCCACAGGCACACATCATGAAATGGTTACATTGGTCACTCTGCTAGGTTACCTAGGGTCTTGCATGTGTGGTCCTATATCATGTCCTGCCCTTCTGGCAGGACAGAGCCCATATGTAAGACATGAACGTCAGTTCTATCAGTAGAATATCAATGCAGTTCTACATAACCTTGTCAGACAAGTATGGCAGAGAGACTGCAGAGATCCAAGCAGACATAGGCATACCCTGACTCATGCCCGCATGCGTCCAAACACTGACCACAGATATACCCATGTATTGATGAACCCACAGGGCTGCCCTGTGGCTCCAGCCAGAGGACCAGTGTGTGCATGAGAGAAGGGTCACAGGTTCAAGACCAGCCTATGGATCTGGAATGGTACATCCAGATGTGTTAACTTTATCCTACCATTCAAGAAATAGATCAGCATGTGCAACCCTCAGCATTTCCTCCAACAAGAGTCCACATGCTCAGCGGCCAAAACAGAGAAGCTGCACCACCCATGGTTTAGATGGTAGAGGACGCTAATAGCACCAGAACATAGCTAATTCACCTCCCCCATGCTAATACCACCTGTACACTCAGCAGGCATTGACAATGGTGGAGCATCAAAGGAGGCCTAAGGGGCAAGCAGGAATGCCAACCTCTACCACATTTGGACAACGATGTCATGTGTGTGTGTGTGTATGTGTGTGTATGTGTGTGTGTGTGTGTGACCCTCAGCAATGTACTGTTGTGCATGCATGTGGTGCACAGGCTTTATGGCAGTGCAGACATTTATTTATTTTTATTTATTTACATTCTCTTATATACCGCACTATTCGGCATCAGCGCGGTTCACATAGAACAAAAAGTCTCAGTACAATAACAAGCATGAGATTACAGATAACAAGGGAAGGAACTTGGATAACAAGGGAAACTATTTACAGTCAATTTACAGATGTAACACTACTGCATGGATACAAGTTATTAGGAACAGGTGCTATAGTGCTATAGTTCAGCTCTGCCTATAGGGAACTAGGCTCAGGGGGAGGGCTGGCTTCTGTGAATGTCCAATCCATACACTCAGGTGGTCACACTGGCAGGAATCTGAAATTTACCAGCATGCATGTTGCTCTTTTCCCATGCTGCATTCGCAGAGTGCAAGCAAGGAGACCCTTTGCTCCATGCAGTGTATGCACAGACAGGGAGGAGCATATCAGGCAAAGTCACACACAAGAACCACCACCTCAGCACTGACCATTGGCAAAAGCATCCAGCAGTACAGTACCTATTACCTCTAATGAGAATCCAAATGCATCTGTGTGCCAGATTAGGACAGTGGGACACTGTAGGGCTGGCACACCTGCAATTCTGTGGCTGCAGATCTCCGGCCTGCTCATATGTTAAGCTTGAACCAAAGCTGACCAAATAAGATGGCTTCCTGCTACAAGAAATTTCTGCTGTGTTTCCAGTCTCAAGCAACTGCTTGCCAAGTGTTTACATTTGTGCATACTGAAGACCATTGTTCCTTGCTAATTCACCTCCCCCATGCAAGAGCACCTGCTTCTCAGTCTCTTATCATCTACAGATGGTTCTATTGGCCTTGGACACTTGTAGCTATGTCCAGAAACTACATACCATGTCCTACATGTGACATCTTACTATGGACCCTGTGTCTGCAGGAAAGATGCCTGTAGACTACATGATTCACTGAGAACTCTTCAGATTATCTCATTCCAACCAGTTATCAAAAAATGATAAGGACTCATCACAGAGAATAATACAGTCTGCACAGAAGAACGTTTGCGCCTTTTTGTGCTGTCTGTGCCTTGTGCTTGCTACCTTACCTGTCTGCAAGACAGAAACACACTAAGGACAGAGATAAGACTTTCACAGACACCATCAGTTCTGTGTTCTCATGCGGCTTGCCTCTGAAAGGGCTGTAGCTGCGTTATCTAGTCTAGCTGCCTGTCTGGACCCTGTGTTGCCCCAGAGACATCTCGGACTCAGCCATCAGAGTTCCAGCAAGAGCTAAGGTACTGTTTTATTTCTCCTCCTCTGGGAGGGCAATGGTTAGCTAGAAACTAATTTCCATAATTCCTCTGAGTGCAGAGTGAATCAGTGACATTGGGTTACTAATCAGTGATTTATCACTTTGTCTAACTGTAATCTTGTGCTGCTATAATTTGCTACCTCATATTTCTAATTATATATCTATAGCTATATGTCTGTATATTTTTCTACCTTGCTACCCATAATAAACCTAATATATATACAGACAAGGTTCTTTCGTGGCTCATTGCCAGTACACTCATAGAGCTGTGGGTTGAGTATTAGTAACTAATTTCCCCTGGACATAACTGACAGCATATCTTATCTTTGTTTGCTACTAATAATCCCTAAAATACTGATCTCTGAATGGTATGTGCATACTTCCAGATGCCGAAATGTAGCACAGGATGTCATGTTGGTCTCTGCATGGCTCACCACTGTATGGCAGTGCCTGGAGGTGAATGTTGGGGTGGGGGTAGGAGTGCAGGAAACAGTACCGTACATGTTTCATATGTGCCCTTTGTAGCTGGCAGTGCTGGCCAAAGCCTAAGTTCACATGACCAGAACCTATATGGGCCTACTCAGTGTCTGTGTGTGTTACTTCAGAGGGCCTGCATGACAGCCTTACTGGTTCCCCATGGGCACCAAATGCAACAGTCACAAGAATAGTGTTAGAAAACAAAGAGGCAGAGTATGGTGGGGTATGTGTCACCAGCGACTGTTCTAACATCCTACCCCATGTCCACCCTGCCAGGATTCCATGCACCCTGGGTGGAAGGGCAATGCGTCTGCAGCATGGGAGAGTGCATGTGCTGCAGTGGCTAGATTTGCAGTTTCCATGGCTAGGGACATGACCTATTATGGGAGTACAAGCTTGGCACTATGTTCAATCCTCACTGCCAATAATCTGTGTGTGGGGGGGGGGGGGGACACCATAATAGGGTATGTGAAGGATGTACATCTCTGTGGGCCAGCAGGCACTTGCAGCCTGTCTCTGGCACACTTTCCACTGTGCCTTGCATTGCATAAGCTGTCCCCAGGTTCAGATTGAAAGAGTACATAATGAGGAGGAGAAGACTGTGGGTACTGCCTAAAACAGAACAGTTTGCGCAGGATGTTTATGGGTCAAAGACAGGGTCAATGGCTGAGCCATGTTAGTATTGGTCTGCCATAGCCATGGCCTGTGTGCACACATCAGTTCATGCTCAGAGGCCACGCTCGTTCTGACTGTCTGTGACCATGTCACGGCTATTTATCCACATGGTGTTATATAGTGTCCAGCTGCAGTGATATGGGTGCTGTTTTTTCATGGCAATGCAATCACTGGGCAGACTACTGGGTGTCTATGCTGTTTGTACCAAATCTGTGTGTTCATGCAGTGTGTGGTGACTAGCAGACTGGGCACAGCTGGTATGCGAGTGGCTGACACAGCCCAGTGTTGCCCAACATATGCAGACCGCCTGTGAATGCTCTAGTTGTTTGGAATTCCCAGAATGTGAAGCTAGCAGCTGTTCTTGGGCTGATAACTATGGTCTTGGTAGGACCATCTGCATGGTGTCAGCACCATCCCTTCCTTTCCTAGGCAACACTCACTGCATTCGGGTTCCTTGGAAACAGCTGCCACAACCTTGGGGACGGACATGAGATGTTATAGGAGAGTCCCTGGGCAATAGGAGAACACAAGGCTCAGTTAAGACAGGCCACTCTGGCATACTGCAATTGTGCCAAAATCCAAGTGACTAGCATCACATACTGCAGACATGGCAGACTGGCAGTGATATAAATCTGGTCCAGAACCTGGAGAGTCCACTTATTGCAGTGCAAGCTCTGGGACCAAGTGATGTGTGCCCCACCTCACATTCAGGGTGACTGCTGAAACCGGTCATTAGCTTATTTTGCAGCTGTTATGTGCAGGAAACACACAATGTCCCTGTGTATTACAGAGCTGATGTGATGGATCACTGCATTCTCCTGTTGCATAAGGCTGTGCGGTTCATCATGGGTAATGGAGGGGCTAATCAATACCGGCAATCAGAGCACCAATAACAGCCATAGTGGTGACTATGATCATTGGGCTATTGCCCAGAATCTGTTTGTCTACCATGATGGTGGGAGAGATGTGAATGGCACCCCAGGGAAGCCAGGATGGTCTGCAATGGACCGCATGGGTCATGACTGTGGTTTGCATTCAGTGTATGTGCAAGGGTACCTATCTTGCAATGTGCAGCAGGTCACAAGGGACTGCACGCCCTGCGCATGTGCTGCCTCTGGGGTTAGTACCTCACTGTGGTGCAGCAGACACCTGCATGCAACTGTTTGCCATTAGGGGTACTGTGGAGGGACAGGCATCTTCACCTCACATGTGCCTTTACCATTAGACAAGAGATGCATTCTGCAGCTGTGTGTCTGTTGTGCAGCTACAGTACTGTGTGTCCAGTGCATTATGTACTGCATGTGTGCCACTGTAGGCAGGCCCCTAGGTGTGCTGCATGACTGTCTCAGAATGTGCCAGCCACATTGTTTCATGTCTTGGATTTTACTCATTACAAGCAGGGACCTGCAGTCTCTTTGATTCTAGACATTGCTGTGTAGAAAGGTGAGGAGGTATAGCCTAATGGTTACAACAGTGGCTCAGTAAGCGACAGACCAGCATTTGAATCCCACTTTTTCTCTTTGTGGCTGTGGGATACTCATTTCATTTTATTGCCAGGAACACTCCAGGGTCTGCATGTCCTGGAGCACATACATTCATTCTTATGCTTTTCTATGAATTCCGATAGCACATTGGGTCTGCAAACATGCACATTGCAATCATGCCCATCTGATAGCATGACTTTATTGGCTCTGCTGTAGCCCATTGCAGAGGGTCAAACATGTTCACCCTGTAGATGTATGGCATTTGAGTTGGACACCAAACAAAAAGTGAATATCGAGATACCAACTTTATTAAGAAACAAGACAATGCCAAGATAACTCACCAACAAAAGAACAACACGGCCATGTTTCGGTGTGATCTTCCTCAGGGGCAATGGTCTGAAATTGTTGTATTGTGTGATGAGGTAACTAGTACAGAGCCTATGTTATATGAGGAAATGGCTAGCTCAGAGCCTATGGTAATAGGAAAAGAGGAAGAGCTTACCTCACAAACACATAGGCAGCAAACATATTCAGCTTTTAAAAAGCCCAACTATAGTGGAGAAAACTTTCCATTCACCAAAGGTGACGCAGTAGAAAGCCAAAAGGCTAATCAAGCTCACCTGAGTGGAAGGGCACATACAACATGCAGAGAACAGGAGCATAAAAACTACAGGGAAAGCCCAGTAGAGGAGCAAAGGGAGGGGCTGGAGCCGGCAGCAAAGGCAGGAGCAGAAGCCAAAGGCTGGAGCAGGCTGTAGCTGCAGAGGAGTCTCCCAAGCCAGAGGGGGCCTCGGTCACTGGAGAGTGAGTAACCAAGAGGAAGGAAGTCCTCTCAACCAGCAGACCTGGCTAGAACCAGGAAGTAAAGGAAGTGTCCCGGTAGCAAGAGGCAGCAGACACAGACTCTCTTCAGAAAGTGATTTTAGCTTGGACCCGGCTACAGAGACGTGGAAGTCTTGGAGAGGAGCCAGCCAAAGCCCAGAGAGAGAAGCTCATTACCCAGGGACAAAAGCTAAGTACCCTGTTGTAGCTAGAGGGAAAAAGCCAGGCATTGCCAGCAGAGCAAAGCCCAGTAATTGGGAGGAAAATCCCTATTGGAGAAGGAACCTGAGAGATACAGTTCCTAGCACAGGACTCTTGAACCCTGTTTATGTAGAGCACTTACCAAATAGAATAACTAGTGTCATTCAAGGGAAGAGCTGTGAGGATTTCAGTTGTAAAGATTGTTATGTGCCTCCAAATACAGACCATGAGCAGATGCAATGGGAAAACCAGGAGTGTGATATAGAACTGGATTCCATGGATTGCACGCTTTGTCTGTCTGATGAAATTACATCCCTATGTTAGCCAGGCAAGCAAGAGTTCTGTGATACATTGTGCTGGCGAAGAGTTTATTTTCTATACTGTGAAGAAACAGTTTTCTTTTGTGTTCCTTTGTGCTGTTCATAAAGAATCGTATGTGGGACGGGGAATAAAACCCGAATTATTTCTTTTGCCTTAATTACACGGCTACTGACTATTTCTTTAATAAGGCAACCCACACCTCACGGCCCTAGGCGGGCACCTAACAGGGCCAAAAAGGGGTGCTGGTGACAATTGTCATGAGATTATGCCTTGTAGCATCAAATGTAGATATACACTGATCTGAAGCATCCACAACCGCGGTTATGTGGTGTGTTTGAATGCAGCTGCTACACCATGGCCCACACAGGAACATTTTCATCATTAGGATGTATCTCTCCCACCTCTCCTGTGCATGATCAACATATCACCACTCCTGCTCATTCTTTTGCTGCCCACATCATGGCAATACTGGCTCTGTTGGGGGACACCTCTTCCCAGTCCTGTGCCACACACTAACATTACAGCAGATTACGTGGGCACTCCTCACTGATACAATACAGATGCCTTCCGCATGCTCACTCTACTTACTCAGTGACATGTAGGATACATATGGATCTGACATGTCCATCAGCTCCTACCTTTCCATCCATCACCTTAAATGTGAGTTTCACAAGGCTCCCTTATTCTGCATTAAGGTGCCTGCCATTTTCGGGCATTAAGAAACATTGAAACATGATGGCAGAAAAAGACCACATGGCCTATCTAGTCTGCCCTTCCATATCAACTACAATAATCCTCTGCGTTTTTCCCATGCTTTTTTAAATTCAGATACTGTCCTCTTGTCCACCACCTCCCCTGGGAGACTATTCCACGCATCTACCACTCTTTCCAAAAAGACATATTTCCTCATATTACTCCTGAGTCTATCCCCTTTCACTCTCATGCTATGTCCCCTCGTAGCACAGCTTGCTCTTCAATTGCAAAAGGCCCTCCTGTGCATTTATGCCACGGAGGTATATAAATGTCTCTATCATATTGCTCCTATTCCACCTTTCTTCTAAAGTATACATACTAGGATCTTTAAGTCTGTCCTCATATGCTTCATAACAAAGACCATTGACCATTTTAGTAGCCACCCTCTGTACCGACTCCAACCTACTTCTATCCTTTTAAAGGTGCGGTCTCCAGAATTGTACACAGTACTCCAAATGAGGTTGCACCAAAGACTTATACAGAGGCACTATCACCTCCTTTCTTCTGCTGGCCATTCTTCTCCCTATGCACTCAAGCATCCTTCTGGCTTTTGCAGTTGCCTTTTCTACCTGGTTAGCTACTTTAAGATCGTCAGACACAATTATGCCCAGGTCCCGCTCCTCTTTTGTGAACAGAAGTACCTCACCCCCTACACTGTACAGCTCCTTTGGATTTTTGCAGCCCAAATGCATGACCCTGCATTTTTTAGCATTAAATTGCAGCTGCCAAATTCTAGACCATTCTTCAAGCTTAGCTATATCCCTCCTCATGTTATCTACACCTTCCTGGGTGTCTATTGCAGATTTTGGTATCATCCACAAACAAGCAAACCTAACCCGACAGCCCTTCCGCTATATCACTAACAAAAATGTTAAAAAGAATTGGACCAAGGACAGATCCCTGCTGCACACTCCTCTTCAGAGTGAGCTGCATTTACATGTACCCTTTGTCGCCTCCCATGCAACCAATTTTTAACCCAATCAGTACTTTAGGGTCCATCCCTAGGGTACTCAGTTTGTTTATAAGTCGCTCGTGCAGAATGGTGTCAAAGGGTTTACTGAAATCTAAATACACCACATCTAGGGCTCTCCCTCAGTCCAACTACCTGGTTACCAGTCAAAGAAATCAATCAGATTTGTTTGACAAGATCTCCCTCTGGAGAATCCATGCTGACTCGGATGCTGTAATCCATTGGACTCCAGAAACCTCACTATTCTCTCATTTAAGGTGCCAAGGTGCACGCTTAGCACCTTAACGCCCGGTATCCTGTTAGCACCCGATAAGTGGAGACAAGGGCCCTTACCACTGGAATGCCTAATCACTGCCCTGGCCTTTACCGCACGAAAACACCCTTATCGCTGCTGTTACTGCTGGCTAACCAGTGCCTTTAATGCTCTTTAGTATTTATTTATTTATTTAGACAGTTTTGTATACCACCTTATCCTTCAATCAAAGTGGTCACAACACAATTGGGGGATATGAGACACATATACTCATACTTACAGGGAACATGGGCAATGGAGAGTTAAGTGGCTTGCCCAAGACCACAAGGAGCACCTCCTTAGTAAACATACCCTCAAATTAAGTAACAATATAAATTGCTTTGACTGAAATGATTAAGCGGTATAAAAAACCTGTTAAATAAAGAAATCAAGTCCCAATAAACTATAACTATTTTTAGCTACTAAAGTTTTTAAATCTGCTCCATACTGTAATAGGAAACTACTTTTGGAAAGTAAACCAAAAGAAATAAACAGTAAGGTGACTTGTGTTTTACCTTTCTCTAATGAAACTTTGGCATGTAGTAGGGATCATTTTGAACTATTGATCCGTTCTGAAATTATATGAGGCTTTTCAAGATATTCCCTTCTTCACTTTTCAGATATCAGTTAATGTCAGACACCAATTTTACCTTCAATTTCAAAAGTATAGACATTAGTTTGTTTAGTTTATTTAAAATTGTGCCCTACTGCTTTTCATTTTCATGCATCAAAGTGGTTTACAAAGATCAATGGTGGGGAGGGGCGGGGATATTCAATAGTGGCGGCTAGTGCTTGTACAGCACCTAGTCATTACCACTGAACTGTGCATCCAGCCACTTAACCCTAGGAGGGGAGGAGTGGCCTAGTGGTTGGGGCAAGGTACTTCAGGCCGGAAGGTTGGGGGTTCAAATCCCACTAGAGGACAGCAACCTTGGGCTGGAAGGACTGGGGTTTCTAGTCCCACAGGTGCTCCTTGTGGTCTTGGGCAAGCCACTTAACCCTCCATAGCCCATGTTCCCTGTAAAATAGTTATCTTCAAGTTATAATGCTCTGTTCAATGTAATTTCAGTTTGTTCAATGTAAACCGCACTGATGCAGAATAGTGTGGTATATAAGAGAATGTAAATAAAATAAATAAATAAACCACCCTCCGTTGCCTCAGGTACCAAAACAGATTGTGAGCCCTTCGGGGACAAGGGAAATATATGCCGTACCTGAATTATACCGCTTAACCCCATGAAAAGCGGTCTATAAGCATTACTAAACAAGATATTCAATGCCAGGGCCATATGTAGCCACCGACATTCAGTATCTGGGTTGGCCGGAGAGCTCCAAAGCTAACTGGATGGCAGTGATATTCCACCGCTGCCCAGTTAAGTTCAGTGGTGAAAGACAGATGAGCCTTTCAGGTGCCTAACTTGCTGCTTTGGGATAATTGGCTACCAGCTGAACATCATTGTTAACCAGTTATCCATGGGTGCCGTCTCCAATCCATCCTCGGAACGCCCAATGCTAGCTGGTGACTAGTGATCCCTGGGGATATTCAGCAGCACTAACCGCGCTAGCGCCGTTCAATATCCCGCTCGCTATGATGAACGCTGTTCATCGCTTCAAAGATTGCAACCCCTCCAAGCAGCTTGATAACCATCCCTTAAGTCTGTTGGAGTTCAAGAAGCCATGATTTGGCGGTGTGTTTTTCACCATTAGAAGTTTGCAATGAAGCTGTTGGTTTAATTAAACATATAGCAGGTTTTGATATTTTGAGGTGTACCGTTAAATAAATAGAATATATGCATTTCTGGTTGAAGTTTTGGAGTATTTTTTTCCAGTAGTACAAGGATTATAATATTTTTGATTTTAGAAATAGAATTGTAATCACGCTTTTTCCTTTTCTCTAGATTAATCAAATTCTATCTGTGCCCTTATTATATTACTGGAATTCCTCTGAGGCAGGCTGACAGAACAAAACATTGCATCAAGGATGCTTAAAAAAATTTGCTTCAAAGAGTTGGAATATGAAGAGATTCCTACATGAAAGAAATTTTAATGTTTGTCTTTTCTGATATAACTGCAGAATTTACTGATTTTGTTTTAATAACTAGGAGTTATTAAAAGTACAGTAAGTTTTGTGTGGTAAAATATTGAATTTTCCATCTCACTTTTTTCACGGCTCTGTCTTAAGCAGACAACAACATGCAAAAATTAAATCCCTGAAGACTCTCACTCATTAAAATGACTAAACACAAAGATTCTCTGAGCACCACAATATCAGTGAAGAAAAAACACAGACACAGACATTATGAAAATATATCTGCCGAAAGTGCAACTACTGACCATGGGGCTCACAATATGTATTAAGAAGCCTCAGATTAGGGGGGTGGAAACGACGGTGTGGCAGTAAGCCACTGAGAGAGCCGTCGCCACTTAACCCCAAATATCATTCATAAGCCTCAGTGTGCTTTACAATTTTTTTTAATGCATTTAAAGAAAAAAGAAACACTTAACTGAAATCACAAACCCCTTCAGTCAAATCAAATCACACTCCAATGTGAGCTGGATCTGTGTCGACTCAAGTTTCGCCTTATAACTTTAATCGGGCTGCACCAGGACAAGGTTGCCAGCTCCACTCAGGTTGCCCAGAATGTCTTAAATAGAGACATGGGGCGCGATATTCAAAGGCTTGTAAACCATGTAACTGCCTCTAAGCGGGATATTCGGCGACACCGTGTTAGTAATGCTATACGGTTAGCACCAGGGCATTGCAGGGGCTGTACCCACAGATAACTGGTCAGCAATGATATGCGGCCGCTGTCTGGTTATCCCTCAGCAGCGAAAGGTGCAGCAAAAGCTGTCCTAACGTTTGCTGCCAAAGCTAACCGAGCAGCGGTAAACCTCCGGCTTCCGTGGCAAACCCGGATATTGAATGCCAGTGGCCATATAAAGTCCTGGTACCGAATATCTGCGTTAACTCTTCAGCGGCAGTGACTAGGTGCCGTACTCGCGCTAGCCACCGCTGCTGAATACTGGCTCCTGTTCTTTACTCCTCCCGGGCCTTCTCTCTTCTCCCATCCCATGGGGTCCATAAGTCACTTCTGCCTTATTAACTTGGTATTTCAAAATAGCATCAGACTGAAGGCCCAATGGCACTATTTTGAAATCCCGAGAGCATAGCAGGTGCAGCTGGGGATTATTGCTCCTGCATCTGAACAGATGAGGTAAAAAAGGTTTGTGAAGTGGACAAAGGCCTGGTGGGATTCAATTTTTGGCACATTTTGCTTAAGTGATAGCACCTATTGCAGAAGGTCCATCTGTATGTCTGTCTGTCTGTCTATTTGTGAGGCCATGGGCAAACAGATGTGTAGCGCTTCACTCTACAAAGAGCCAGTGGGAGTCCCTAGGTGCCCCTGGAAACAAAGAGGCACAGTATCAGCGGCAAACAGATTAAAGAGCCGGTGGGAGTTCCAGGGTCCTGCCAGCAAAGAGGAGGAAAAGAGGCAGCAGCTGGGCAGAAATGAAAGAGCTGGCAGGTGTCCCCAAATTCAGCTGACAAAGACAACAAAGAGAAGACACAGCGGCTGCAGAAATTAAAGAGCCAGCAGGAGTATGCAGGTGTTGCTGGCACAGAAGAAGGAGAGAGCCTGCGACTGAAGAGCTGCCAGGAATTCCCAGGTCCCATTGGCGAAGATTAACCAAGGGGTGGGGTGAGGGACTGGGGAAGAGAGGAGGAGGAAGGGAAAGGAGGGGTGAGGGGGAAACGTCTAAGGGAAATGGAGTGATGAAGGCTGAAGTATAATGGAAGGAGTGGGGTGAGAGGAGGAAAGAAGTGGAAAAGGGTAGGGTGGAGAGTTAGAGGGAAGGGAAAGCACATGGAGGGAGAGGAAGGGAAATGAGAAGGTGCGAGGTGAGACAGGAAAGTAGGGAGAGAGGGTGCAAGAAGAAAGGAATGCAATGTTGGGTGGCAGGGGAAGGAGGGAAAAGGTGCTGAAAGAGAGGGAAGGGTGAAGAGTGCAAGAGAGAGAGAAGCCTACGTGCTCAAAGCCGCACTCAACCCCAACAACATGCACATACACTCACACACACCCAAGCCCCCACCCCACCCTAACACATAATCACCCCATGACACACATCCCCACACATATACATTTACACCCCAAAACACCCCACTCTCTGCCACCCAAGTACATGCACCAAAATTACAAAAAACAAGCACTCAACACTTGAAAACCCTAAACTAAAGAAGAGTGACTTACAGCAAATTAATGAACCAACGCAAAAAAAAATAATTTTTGTCAGAAGATCGGCCATGAGGTTAAAAGCCATAAGGTTAGAAGCCTCTCGAAGCCGTTACTTCCATTTTAATCAGTTTTATTATAGTCCAATAAAATACGCCCACACAAGAGCCAAAATAAGGTGGTAAAAGAACCACAACTTGGTGCCACCTTTAAAACATGAATGTACATAGAGAAAGCAAGTACTTGAAAACACTTTAACTTATCTGAACCGTCATTGATTGTTGATTAGTATTCTTTAAAAAAATATTTGCTATAGTATGTTTTTGGTGAACCTCAGTACTGTTTTGTCAGCCTGTGCAAGCTAGTTATGGACATTAGATCTTTACCCATTGGCTTAGCTTGCTATTTAATGATTGAACCTTCCTGCAAGTCTCGGATCTGTAGTGAGCATGCGCCGGCGTCTCGGAGAGGTGGAGGTGCTGTTTGGTGTTTTTCTTTTGGCAGTTCAACTAAGCGTTGATACAGGGCATGAAATGTAAATTTGCTCAAAATGCAGTGCTGTGTACTTCTGGATAACTGCTTTTGATATTTTCATCTATTTGGAAGTCATCACTCCCACTTCGTCTTTTTTCAGAGTTTGAGAAAGCTGTTGGAACGTCTGGATCTGTGCGTTGCTTTCAACGGACTTTAATCAACAATCAATGGCGGTTAAGGGTACCCAAGTACATGCATGCGTCACCTCACAGACCTCCCCTACCCTTCAACACACCCTCCAAAACATACACATCCTCACTCTCTTAACATCCCACCCACACATCTCCCTAGATAAACAATTACTCTGTCTAGGGAGAAAGCTATACATCGATTCACACATTTAACGCACAGCATCAACCTACCTACACTATGCTCACCCACCCAGACACTCACTGACACTTCCCCTGCTACCCTACCGAGGCACATTTAGCAAGGCTGTTTCAACCAAACCTCCCACACCTGTCTCTGTGAAAAGGGAAATGCGCCATTGAGTCTCAATAAGTACACTTTTCAATGTGTTAAGTTTTGGCTGGGGTGCTTGGTGAGGAATGGGAGACTCTGCCTTTCTATTTAATGCTTTTCTTTGGGGCGGGGGGGGGGGGGGATAGGGGATTATCTGCTTTATTTTGCTCCAAATAAACAAAATATGCACATGAAAAAAATGTTAGTTCACACTCCTAGAACTTAATGCAAGAAGAGGACAAATTAAATGAAAGGAAGACACTGAGGGCCTAAGCTAGATGTTTTGTGGGAGCAGAATTGGGTGCGACGGGCAGGACCTGCCGTGATTCACTGCTGCCGGACATATGCCTCCCACCCCGTCTAACCCAGCCAGGGTGCCTGCATAGAGCCCGGTGCTGTGGTGTCCCATCGTCATGGTTCTGGGACGCTATACAGGAAGTCCAAAACCCCGTGACTGCCTAGACATACTTTTCCCTGCCACCCAACCCCTGATAGGGCCTGCCAAGGCTGGGATTGGGCTGAGGGAAACCACCTGGCCATCCTTACCATTTTGGGAGGTCTGCCACTGCCAACTGCTTCCCACGGGGTGACCTATTCCACCTTTGAGGTGGAATAAGTTATCCGGCCAGCCATGATGCCATGGACTACAGGGCCACGACTGGAATTGGCCCTGTATGTTTGGGATCAGGGCCCCATCTTCACCCCACCCACACTTCTCCTCAGGCCCTCCCCCTCCCACCCCCATCCAGAGGTCCCCACACATCTCCTGTGTACGTGCGAGGAGTTTTGGGCATAGAATCAGGCCCAAGCGTTTGGTGGGGATGTACGTCCAAACAAGACGCACATCCCTGCTAAACGCTAATTGTAATGACCTCCTGAGAGAGAGCAGGGGTGCCTAAGATTGCAGGCTGGGTTGCAGAGATAAACTGTCTACCTAGTTTCAGCTTTCACCAACCACCACTAACAATTAAACTCCACATACGAAAGCTTATTATTACATCCCAGTAAGAAAACACAGCCCTCTTTATCCTATTCCCTCCTTGATTTAATCAGATCTTCAGCACATCTATAGTAGCTACCAGTCAGGAACCAAAAGTCTTCCATGGATGCAATGGCAAGGTTTGTGAATGTTGATGGAAACTCAAATAAGGAACTAATGATCCCTTTCTAGAAACAGGATAAAATCAAAATAAACTTCTCTCTTATATCTCAACAAATAAGGGTGACCTACACAGAGCGGTGGGTACACCCCTAAACAAAGGCATGGGGAGGGGTGATATGCACGGAGCGGCAGGTGCACCTACTCTTGCCGCCTTGCTGGGCAGACTACATGGACCATACTGTTCTTTATCTGCCGTCATATACTGTACTATGTTACTATGTTAATGCAATTTGACAGGTTTGATTCTATAAAAAAAAGTCATTTTAAACCACACTATGATTAAATATTACTGCTTATCTATCTCAGATTTGCAAACAGTAATGCAGGTTATTGTGCTGTCCCTCTAGAGTTATTGCAGTTTTGTATATTCAAGCCTTGTGGCTGTTGTAAGTGCCATCGAGTCAGTGCCGACTCATGACGAGCCTCTGGGTAGCTATCCTAAACTGTGTTCGATCTTCAGTCAGATGGCTAATTGTTGATAGAGTGGCATCCATAGCTGCTGTTAATTGTATCCATCTATCGCATTGCTGACCTTCCTCTTTTGTGTTGACCTTCATACTTGCTAAACATGCCTTTCTCTAATGATCTCTGTTTTTGCATAGGTTCAAATTTTGAAAGTTGAAGTCTTGTATGAGTTTCTAAAGAAAGCTTAGGTTTGATCTCCTCTAGTACTGACGGGTTGGGCTTTGGAGCAGTCTATTGCATAAACAGTATTCTTCGCCAGCACCATAATTCGAAGGCAATGTCAATCTTTTTTACTGTCTAACTTTTGAAAATGCCATAGCTTGGACAGGTCAAGTCTTTGTTTGGAGAGAGACATCTCTACTCTTGAAAATCTTGTGTAAGTCCTTCATAGCCATTCTGCCAAGAGCAATGCGTCATTGGATTTCTTGACTGATTTACTGATTATTGATCAAAGCAGATTAAAGCTGTCCACTATTTTGATTTCTTCTCCCTCGGCAATAAACGTATTTTGACAGTTGTCATGATCTTTGTCTTCTTCATGTTAAAGCGCAGGCCCATTTTAAGAATATGTTCCTTGATTTTGAGAAGCAAGTGTTCCAGATTGTCTTCCTGCTTATTTAATATACAAAAACTTCAAGCTAATACAGAACACAGTTACATGTTTCATATTTCAGCACCATATTACTCCTGCCTTAGGCCAGGTATACTTGTTTTCTGAAACCTGGTGCTGTAAATTCAAATGTTTACTGTATTTTGTAATCTTTAAATGGATTAACACCTTTTTATCGATTGTCTTTTGTTTGTAAGTACAAACTCAGGCACTAGCTGAGATCAGTAATCTCGTGCAGAGCAATGCATATAAAATGCCATATAACTGTTCCTGCTGCTATAAAGATATCACTAAGACTACGTATCGATGTGTACTTTCCTAAGCTCTGTATCTTAGGAAGGCTATAAAAGTCTGACTATTTCCCTAGGCTTTTCCAGTAAATTTTTATCTCTTTTTCTTCCTGTTCCCTAGAAAAGATGGCATTTAGATTTTATTAGTGCATTATTGTAATTGGGTTGTTATGTTTGATTGTTTATTTTATTGTTTTGTTTTATTGTGGTTAGGCTATGACGTCCGTTAAGTGAATCTGATACTGCTATCAAACTGCTCTGATGCCACTGTAAAGGGCACATCACAAAATAAATGTAAATGAAAGGGAACATCCACCTTTCTATTTTTGTTGCAAAAGAGATTAGCAAACTTATGGTCTCTCCTGCATACAGCAATTAGAGAAGAAAAGAATGATTGGTTCTTCAGGAAGGTGACAAAAACTACACTTTTTCTTAAGGATTGTTTTATCAACTTGCTTTGCTTCAATGGGTTCTCCAGCTGGTTTTATGCTTTCAAAGATGGCTATCGCTATTTATGTTTTGTTTTTCTTATCTTGTTTATACTCACTTTCTTTTTATCCTGGCCGCATCTGCTCATTTGTCTATGGAAAATTTCTCAACATGTGCTTTTGTTGATATGTTGCACTTCACTTGATTGTTGCCATAGAAAAAAGCACATCACAAAACTGGTAAATAAATACATTTATTTGGCTCACTTACAGCTTTTTAGTTTACTTCCAATGATTGTTTCTCAACAAATAGGGCAAATCTATACAAAACACACAAAAAAACATTTGTTGAGGTGCCCTGGACGCCTTTGCCTCTTGGTCGCACCACTAGGCTCTTGGTATTTGCTGACTTCATGCCTCACCAAAAAGTATGAGATGTGTTATAATTTCAAATAAAATTCTCTCTTTTCCCTTTCTCCTTATAATGCCCCCCAACAAATCCCTTATCCTTCCCTTTAGTCCTTCTTTCCCTCTGAGAAAAAAGTCAAGGGGAGGCATATTCAGCAGTGGATAGGCAAAATAAAATGCCTAGCCGCCATTACTTCAATTAAAGGTAGATATTCAGAAGGGAAGCTATCTGGTTTCTGCTGCTAAATATCCAGCCTGCCCAGCCACCAAAGCCGCTGTCTGCTTACTGGCAATATCCAGTCGCTAACTGGATAATGCAAAGCAGCTAAAGTTCAGATAGTCATTCACCTGTCCATTCACCTGTCGTAACTTCAATCTCTTAAGTTTTCTGATTAGCAGCTGAATATTGCCACTAACCAGTTAGTCCTCCACGATATAATCTTCCCTCTATTAATCTATAAGATTACGATTTCTCTATTGCGTAGATTTCTCTCTTAACCAATATTTTATTAAATGAACACTCCGTCTAAAAAGTCTTTCTATATATATTACCCTAAACTTATATTAATTAGAATATTACTACGAGCTCGGGGTCTCAGACTTATCAGGCACTACATTCCAGACCAAGTCTTCAAAATAATGTGCCTCTTTCGCATCAATGACTCCAGAGTTCGGTTTTTACACGTCTTCAATAATTTATCGGGTTGCTCTCATCCTTTAAGCAAACAATTATTTCAAAATTAATGGCCATTTCTTCAGCGCTCTATGGGGATATTCAGCGGCACTAACTGGTTAGCACCCATACTACCTGCCAAGGCACCAACCATGGGAGCAGCATCAGAGAACTGTGGCAAGAAGGTGGCACAGCAGTCTAGATGTTCAACCCCCCCAAGTCCTTATTCCATGCCACTGATCAAAGCCCTTCAATCTGACCCCCTGCCTACTGATAATTAGCCCCCCCCCCCTTGAGCACCTCCCCTTCAGAGCCTCTCTCCCAGAAGGGGAGTGCTGATCAGATGTTGGAAGGTCAGAGAGGTGAGATTGGGACATGGGGGACAAAGGGGCGCCGACATGGTATACCTTATTTTTTGTGAGGCCACTTCTCACCAGCCCCCTCTGGATGTCCAAAATCTGGACAGGCTAGACCTGCACCCAGTTCTGATCCCACAGGGGCTAAATATCCCAGCAGGATCAGAAAAGGGTGCAACTGACCTGGACAGACAGGACGTGCACCAATTCTGCACCCTTGTACATTCAGGCCACTCCCCACACTACCCACCCGTGGCTCCTGCATGGATCCTAGTGCCGTGGTGTCTCATTGCCATGGCACAGAATGCCATGCAGGAGTCCCAATTGCCGGCACGCAGCTCCTCTGCCCATTTCCCCACTGTCTGACCCCTGATCTGGCCTGCATTTGCTGGGATCAGGCAGCAGGGAACCCCTGCTGCCCCTTCCCTGCCTTCGGCAGCTCATGGGTGGCGATACCCTACCCCTAGGGGGACTTATTCCTCCTCCAGGGTAGAATATGTCCCCCATCTAGGTCTGCAGACCCGGACATACAGGGCCATGACCAGAATCAACCCTGTACGTCCGGGTCAGGGTCCCATCTCAGGCCTGTCCTCGCACTGTCTCCAGCCTGCCCCCCCCCCCCCCCCGCCATACAGAGATCCCTACACATTTTTCTCTGTACATATGGGGAGCTCTGTGTTGGGAATTGGCCCCCTGGCATTTAGCAGGGATGGATGTCCAAACCAGACATCCATCCCCGCTAAATGCAACTCAGAATGACCTCCTGTATGGGCAACGGTCACACTACTGGGCTGCCAGGAGCATGGCTGCACTTAACGCCACCTCTTGATGCCTTACTATCAGCAGTCATGACAGCTACATAGTGCATGGCGCCATGCCTTGCACTAGCTGTCAGAGGCCTACATGCCTATAATCACCTCAATCCCACAGTTAGCACAGGAGTGCTGGCTTCTCTTAGCATATAGTAGGGGTGACTGTGGGTCGTTAGCATATGCTAAAACCCTGTGGTAACCTTTACCGCAGTTTAGTAAAAGGGCCAGTTAACTAAAATAGGAGGCACTTGATCTGTTGTTTCTTTCCCACCAATAGCCTGACCACTGTACTTTAGTAACTCAAAGTATAGGCTGTTGCAATATTTCAATTATGTTTTTTTTATAAAGGCATGAACAAATGTTGCTAGAACTCTCTCTAATAGACAAAACCTCCTAATTGTTTTGTCAGTTTGAAACTAGCAAAAGATATCAGTTGTAATAAGGTTATCTGATCATCAAAAGATAAACTCATATCCAGTATTACCACTAGATTATTTACAACGCCATTGCTTTGGAGAAAAATTCCCATAATAGCTAATACAGCTGAGAAACATTTTTCAGGTCAGGTAATCCAGAGGTATTCTTGCTTGGATAGATTTAACTGCAACTTAACTGACTGAAATCATTTTAGGACTGCATCTAAGCACATGCCTAAATCTGCTAAGGCCTCAGTGTGGTCATATACCCCACTTCAATCACAAGCTGGATATCATCTGCAAAAACATGACAACGCCAAATTGCTTGACCACTGCAATAAGTCACGTGGACCAATGTTGACTCATGCCCCTCCCATACCACGTTTTGCATTCTTCCTAAAAGGACCTAGGACAGACACAGTTTTGACGTATCCCTAATTTCCCATTGGGAAAACCGATACCACAGTAAAACCTAATCTACTGTTTCAAATGCAGCAGAGAGATTCAGGAGGACCAAAGGGGCACGCTTCCCTTTGTCTCCCACCATTCAAATATTATCAGTGAGACCAAAACAGTCTCAGTTCCATGCCCAAGAGGGAAACCCAATTGTTTGGGGCTTATGGCCCCCTTTGGGCCCAATTCAGAGTCACAGATTGCAGGGCTACATATCCCAACCCTATTCTCCCTCCTGCCCTCCCCACACAGCTAGAGCCACAGGATGGGGAGAGCCGGCAGGGGGTGGGGTCAGGGCGGACCGAGCCAACAGGACGTACAGGGCCGATTCAGGTCATGGTCCTGTACATCCTGCGGGTTCAGAGGGTTTGTGCTGATTATTCCACCTCGAAGGTGGAATAATCAGCATTGGCAGGGGGATAGGGCCTGGGGATCCCCTCCCGGGGCTGGGAATGAGTGCGGAGGATCCCTGCTGCTCGATCCAGGCCATGGCTGGCCAGCCATGGGTCGGGCAGCAGGGAAGATGGGGGTTTTAGCTGTGTGAGCCATGGGCACCTATGGAGAGGACGTCCCTGCAGGCAGGCAGGGACACGGTGGGCCATCCTTGTGCCCGATTTTGTTCCCACAGTCCAGAATCGGGTCCTAATGGGCCATTCTTGCTTGGGGCTGTCTAGACATGCCCCTTTGTGAATCAGACTCCATGCCTCTACATAAGTTCTGGTAATTTTTTTTTATAAACTTCCCTATGAAGGGCGATATGATAGACGATCATTATTATCTAGTCCTCTTAATGAGTGGTTCATTCACTGCCTGTTTCAAACTTTGCAGGACAAAATATTCCCACAATGATGCATTTACTATCCCTTCCACAACCCTTAATAAATCCTGTGGGAAATGGATCAAATAAATAGGACAAAGTTTTAAGTTCCTTTAAAGTAAGTTTAATCTCCACCTCCGTGATCATCTAAGAAAATGGAAGTATTATACATCACAAGAAACCAAAATATTACCCCGCCCCCTCCCCCGCCCCCCCAGACACTCATCATTCATGACACTGTGCTTCCAGTGAAACAAGAAGTAAAATATTTGGGATTTACACTTGACCAATCCGTCACTATGGCATCACACATTAAGCAAACAACCAGGACTATATTTTTGAAATTAAGCATCATACAACATCTAAGACCCTTAATTGACACCCATGATTTCAGATCCGTGGTACAAGCCCTAAATCACCCCACACTTAGATTACTGCAATAGCCTATTACAGGGAACAACCAAAAGAGTCTGAACTTAATCCAAACGGCACAGAACGTGACAGCTAAAATCATCTGCAAAGTCCGATTAACAGACCACATCACACCCATTTTACATAATCTGCACCGGTTACCAGTAACAACTAGGATAAATATAAAACCTTAATGATTACTTTCAAGATAATAAATAAGATAGCACCCTCATACCTCGCAACCCTAATTCACATTCCAACTGACCCAAGATCCAGAAGACAAAGTACACAGAACATCCTTCTAGTCCCACTGACTTTCTGCAAATCAGAACAGACCACAAGTAACAGAGCATTCTCATACATAGCTGCCCTCCTCTGGATGCCCTTCCAGACACATTGCGTTCAATCAAAGACCTATAAATATTCAGGAAGGAAATCAAAACGCTACTTTTCATTGAGTACTATGGTAACAATGACAGCAATAGCAGCAGAGTTCTAACCTAAAGCCACACACAAGGAACCTCTCAAACTCTATGTATATCAGGTTAATTGAATGACAACCAAGAAATACCTGCAAATGAAAACAAATATAAACTGTAAACTAGACCTATACAAAACCTTTATATAGTTATATATGCAAATAGTTGTGTCTAATGTTCCTCTCTTGACATTGTTCTATGTAACTTGTTTGTTTATTGTAAACCACCCTTGATCTTCTGAAGGGGTGGTATAGAAAAACATTGCAAATAAAAATAAATTAAATTAAATTAAATTAAAATACACCACCATCCTTTTTGTTCCGTTTCTTTTAACTCCCTCCTCCTTCTCCATGTCTTGTAGTGACGGTCTAATATTTTCTATATTTCCTACCAAATAGAAATGGAGGGGCTGACATTCAATTGTGGCCATGAATGGCTTAATTTAAAGGCCAGCACGGACCTGTATATTATACTCCAACCTAATCTGCACACAACCACCCAACAGAAGCAGAAGAATCACCAACTCAAACACCCTCTGCATACCGGTAGATATAAGATCTGTCAAATCCGGTACTAATAACAGAGCATACTCTTACACAGCACCGACACTCTGGAACCAACTGCCGCCGGAGCTACGTGCTAGCAAAGACCTGACGGACTTTAGAAAAAAACTCAAGACCCACCTATTTCAGATTCAGTACAACTTGATTTAGTCCACGTGGCCCAAACAGTGCCACCCAAAGAACCAAAAATGTATATATGTAAAAATGTGAATATGTAAACAATTACTGTGTGTTGTGCTTACCTTTCAAATCACCTTGTATATACTACAAATTTTTCTGTCCTTATTTGTCAGTTTCCAATATGTAATCCAATCCGCTACTGATCGCTGGAAGTAGTGGTATACAAATGTATACAAATGTAAGCTAAACAAATAAATAAATAAATAAATAAATCCATTTGAGACTGCAATATCACCAATAGTGTGCCCCTGGAGGGGATAATATCCTGAGAGTCTTCAAGAAACGTAGTTAAATCTAAGGAAACCAACAAATTACCCCCGTCAGGGGCAGCTTCCACCTCTGATTCAGACAGAGCAGGGAGTCAAATAGTAATGATTAGATATCATAATCGCATCCATATTTGTTAGCTTTAGACATTCAGAGAAATACTTACTAAGCAAAATCCTAGGAGATAACAAGCAAGTCTTGAAAAAATTAATAAATCTCAAATTTTTCCTCCAAATATTGTTGTCCAAAGACTCCAGTTGGCCGTGTATAAAAAGATTGTCTTTAATGGTAGAAATAGTAGCTGCTTGAAGAGTACCAACTTGAGTGTCAACCTTCCCAACCCTTTGTTCCCACCACTGCAGCTTGTTCTCCTGCTTCTGAAATGTAGTCAGTCTCCTTAGAAAAATTATTGAAGTGATCACAATTCCCCCTAAGCAAATTATTAGTCTGTAATACCAGTTTCCAAATATCTTTTAAAGTAATATCAATGGAAAGAGAAGAGTCCTAATTCAAAAAAACAAATATACATTCATAAACAGGCCAATACTAGGCCAAATTACAAGCATCCCACCCATTACGGATAACCCCAATAAGTAACAGGGCGCAGACAGGGTCCCACCGCCCGCACGTAACTGGGTGCTCGGCCCGGCGTGGGACCCTGCGCGCATTGGGGGGGGAGGAGGGGGGTGAAGGCACGTCGGCATGGTGGACACTGTGCGCGTCCTTTGAATTGACTGGCTCTGCTCGGTGGATCGGGCGCGAGTGGAGCCAATCGTTGAAAAGGCTTGCATGTGCTCTGGCGTTGGCGGCGATTGCTGGAGCACATGCGTTGGAGGCCAAAGGGTGAGCAGCATCGAGGAGAGGGAGAGATTGTAGGCCGTGTTGGACCTTGGGCCGACAGTCAGTTGGCGGTGCGGCGGTAGCGGGCCTGCCAGATCGGGCAAGGATCATTGCAGCGTGTGTGGAGCGGGTCTGTTCTGGCAGCCGGAGGCAGCAGTGTGCAGGCGAGTGGGGTATAAAAGATTAAAAATAAATAAGTAATTAAATTAATTTAAACAATAGAGGGCAGGGCTCGAGAATACAAGAGCCTGAAGTAAAGGGGAGAATAAGGGAAAGGAAGAAAGGGTGCTTTGGTTGCAAGGATATTTACAAAAAACCCCAAATAAATAAATAAAAAGAAGAATAAGAACACATTTAAAGCGTAGTGGGCAGAAGCAGTGTGCATGGCTGGGAGAAAGGCACGCAGGGGTCAGGGAGCCAGCAGGGCCGAGGTGGAAAGGCAGATGTGGGGGCAGGGAGGGCGAGGGGTGGACAGGGGGGGATGTTGGGGCAGCGGGGGAGGTCAGGGGTCAGGGCTGCACAGCGGGAGGTGGTCAGTAGGCGGCGTCCAGCAAGGGAGAGTGTGGGGTCCCCAGTCTTGGGTAGGAGGGCACGAGGGGGAGGCAATTTTCGAGGCCGGGGAGGTAGCGTTCAGGCAAGGTCGGGTGGCCATATGAAGGTGGAGGCTGTGCCTGCCACATGTGGGGTTGAGCAAGTGAGAGGCGCGGCGGGGGTGGGGGCAGAGTCGGTAGTGGGGGCAGAGTCGGTAGCGGGGGGCCGGTTGGAGCAGGGGCAGAGGAGTGGGGTCAGCCCCTGGTGGTTGTGGGTGGAAGGGGCCATGCCCGGGTATGAAGCATCTGGTGGTGGGGGCAGTGGTTTGGTTTCCCTGGGGGGGGCGGGGCCAGCGGTACCAATGGGCTATGGGCTGGCTGGGCACAAGGCTGCTTGGGACCATTGGATGGGAGGGGGGCAAGGCTCATTAAGGGTGGATTGGGTTGGAGCATGGCAACAGCCTTGGTCTCCAGGTTTTCCCCCCTCTTGTGTTTCCTCTTTTGTCTCCACAGGTCCCGTTTCTGTCCTCGCTGGGAGGTTTGCCCTCTGCAGCGGAGCCATAGCATGTGACAAATATGGATACGGGAGCCACCATTACAAGGGGAGTTTCGCTGGAGGGAGAGCGGGCACAAGGAGCCAGTGCACAGCAGCGGATGGAGGATCCATGATTGGGGGTGCCACCAATGACAGACGCCACGGCTGTGGGAGCCAGGATGGTGAGTTGCGGTCGGCGGAGGTAGCGGAGGGTGGAGGGAGTGGGTTGCGGGCTGAGCAGTCAGGGAAGGCGTGTACAAAAAGGAAGCACTCTTGTCGGCGTCAGCGTAGTTCGGAGTCTTCCTTCTCATCGTCTTCAGAATCATCAGAGGTGTCCTCGGGTGAGGCTGGCATGCAGTCAGGGGCGGTGGGTTGTGTGTCTTCCAGCAGCCAAGCGGGGGGTGGTGCGTCATCATTGGCAACCTTATCAGAGTTATGGGAAGGGGTCCCAAAGAAGTTGCGACGGAAAATTCGGAAGAGGAGATATATTGATATTTTTCGCTTGCTCGAGGGGAGTAAGCGTTCGGGGGAGAGTAGGAAAAAGCGTAAGGACGACGAGAAGGCCGGTCGTCTTCGAAAGGTCTTGAGGAATGTCGTCAATTGGGTGAGAGCGTTCTTGCGGTTGGCGAGCGTTTGGGTCAGCATTTTCCAGAGCAGTATGGGATGTTGCTGGCCTATGCGGATTCGATTCTCGACGCATTACAGGCCCATGAGGGCTGGTCATGGCTTAATTATGACAAGAAGTTTAGGGATAAAATGGAGGAGAATAAGCTATTAACTTGGGGTACACAGGACATTAACTTGTGGTTGACACAGATGTCGGCCAGAGCGAGTGCAGGAGTTGGGAGTGGGGGAAAAGGTGGGCTGGGGGCTACCACAGGGTTGGGCTGTTCCTTTTGTGGCAGAGTTCCCCCATTGCAGACAAAACCGGTCACCAGCAGAGCCGGGGACGTGTGTTGGAGGTTTAATAAGTCTGTGTGTCCCTTCCCAGACTGTAAATTCCGGCACGCTTGCTCCATCTGTGGAGGGGCTCATTCAACGGCGAAATGTGTTAAGAAAGGTGCCATGGCGCCCCCTTTGCCAGGGCCCAAGTAGGGGAATGGTGTTTGATTTGGCTCCCTCGCTGATTCGAGTTCCAGTGTTACACTCATGGCTTCACCAGTACCCGAAGAAGAGGGATAAGGCAATTTTGCGGTTAGGGTTTCAGTTGGGGTTTTTATTCCAGTTCAAGGTGTTGTGGCATGTATGGCAACTCAAAATTCCCCAAGTGTGCGACGCTGGGCGTCGATAGCGCGGGAGAAGTTGGCGGTTGAGTTGCAGTTGGGAAGAATAGCGGGTCCATTTACGCACCCACCTTTCCAGAGGTTTGTGATATCTCTGTTAGGAATCATACCTAAGAAGGAACCCGGGAAGTTTCGGTTGATCCACAATTTGTCTTGTCTGTCAGGGGCCTCGGTGAACGATCTTATCCCACGTGAGTTGTGTATGGTACGGTACGCCTCTTTCGACAGGGCGGTGGAGTTAGTCAGGAGAGCTGGTCGTGGGGTATTGATGGTGAAAGTGGATATTGAATCTGAATTTTGCTTGTTGCCGGTGCACCCTTCGGCCTTCCATTTGTTGGGTTTCAAATTCGAAGGGGAATTCTATTTTGATAAGTGTATGCCGATGGGTTGTGCAGTGTCTTGTGCTTACTTCAAGAAATTTAGCACGTTCTTGCATTGGATGGTGGTGCGGAGGGTGGGGAGGTCGGAGGTGGTGCATTATCTGGATGATTTCTTGTTTGTGGGCGAGGCAGGGTCTGCGCAGTGCAGTGCGCTGTTGGAAGGTTTTGTCAGTTTGGCTAGCGAATTGGGGGTGCCATTGGCAGATGGCAAGACGGTGAGCCTGGTGACAAAAATTACCTTCTTAGGAGTAGAGTTGGATTCGGAGTGTATGGTGGCGCGCCTGCCGTGGGATAAGGTGGTGAAGTTGCGGGTATTGGTGGCTAATGTCGTGGCATCTTCTAAGTTAACCTTGAGAGAAATGCAGGCGCTTATAGGATCGCTCAATTTTGCTTACAAGGTTGTACTAATGGGGCGGGTATTCATTCGTCAGTTGGCAGCTTCGACGTCAGGGGTGAGCAAGCTGCATCACCGCATACTGGTGTCAAGAGTGATTCGAGAGGACTTGCGGGTTTGGGACGTCTTTTTGCAGGACTTTAATGGGACTTCGGTATTGATGGAAGGGGAGATTTCGAGTGAAGACATGCAGCTGTACATGGATGCGGCAGGGGGCGTAGGTATGGGAATTTACTTTGGCGGGGCATGGTGCACTGACAAATGGCTGCAGGCTTGGTATGACGAGGGGCTGTTGAGCAATATTACCTTCTTGGAGCTCTTTCCTATATTGGTGGCATTAGAATTGTGGCCTGACAGGCTGTGCAACCGCAGAGTGGTATGGTGATGCAATAATGAAGCGGTGGTGCATGTCATCAATCGTTATTCTCCACGATGCGGTCAAGTGGCGTCACTAATGCGGCAGGCCATATTGGCATGTTTGCGTTTGAATGTCGACCTGAAGGCGCGCCATATACCGGGGGCATAATAATGAAATTGCTGATGCTCTTTCCCGTTTACAGTGGAATCAGTTTAGGAAGTTGGCACCGGAGGCTGACAAGGATGGGCTCGTGGTCCTTTGGCGCTTATAGAGCTGTGGCCTGCGGAGATGAGAAGCCTGCTGAGGAATTCGGTGGTGGAGCAGACTTGGGAGGCTTATCGGCGTGGTTGTGAAAGAGTGCTGGAATTTTTACACGGGTCAGGGTGGACAGGGGGGGGGGGGGCTGTATCCGATCATCTGCTGGGGAAGTATATCATTTGGGCGAAAGAGTGAGGGGTTCCGAGATCGATGGTGCTGAGTTATCTGGCGGGGTTCGCGTTTTTTGCCAGAGCGGCAGGTTGGGAATTCTCTGGCGGAGGGTTCCTGGCATGATGGTTACTACAGGGTTGGGAGCATTCATGGACGACTCCTCGGGATCAGCGGCAGCCAATTACGCATGACTTTCTCCTGAGATTGTGCCAGGATCTACCCGGAGTGGCGCTGTCGCAATATGAAGTCGCACTCTTTCGGGCAGTTTTCTGTTTGGCCTTCTTTGGTGCCTTCTGGGTCAGTGAATTGGTAGTGGATTCAGTGAAAGCGGGAGTGGGTAGTAGTTTGCACCGGCAACACATGAGGGTAGAAGGGGGCAAGTACACGTACTGCTAGCGAAATCAAAAATGGACCAGCGGGGGAAAGGGTTGTGGGTGGTCCTGACAGAGATTGGAAGGCTTACATGCCCAGTGGCCACCATGAGGGACTACTTACGTGTGCACCCTGGGGGGGGAGAGGGGGGGCTTTTTGTCCATGTGGATTCCCGAGCAGTGACGCGCTTTCAGGTAATGGCAGTGTTGCGCATGGTGTTGCGGCGGATAGGGGAAGATCCGCAACATTTTTCTGCCCATTCTTTTCGCATCGGTGCGGCGACCAGTGTGACGGCAGCGGGGTTGTCAGGGGGGCAGATCCAAAGTATTGGCAGATGGCGGTCTAGGGCATTTATGGGATATATTTGATTATGAGATGCATGCCTATGGCCAGGGGATAATAACACAATTTTCTTTTGCTGATGGGGGTCTGAGTGTGTGGGGTTGTTGAATGTTGGGGCACTCCTTCGTGTTCTGGGCCAGTCAGCGAGCGGCAGTGCGGCCTATCGGGCTGAACCTAGGAATTGATACAGCGGTGGTGTTGGTTTCATGGCTGGGCGAACAGAGGCTGCGGTGGATGCAGCTGATGCCTTGGCTCTGGCACCACGAGTGCATCAGGAAACAGCCAGCGATTGTACTATTGCATCTGGGAGGCAAAGATTTGGCTGCTTGGACCTGCAAGCAACTGATCAGGGCAGCAAAGAAGGACTTTGCCTTAGTGCTCCGTATGTTTGTGGGGGTGGTGTTAATATGGTCGGATATTATCCCAAGGCCGACTTGCTGGGGCAGAGGCATTGGTCTCGGGGACTGATGAAAATTAATACGCAGATTGGGCGGTGGGTATGTGAGCAGGGGGGGGTATCAGGTACAGCATGCCTAGGTGGAGGTGGCTTGTGCGGGCCTGTATAGGGAGGATGGTGTGCACCTATCTCCTGTGGGGATGGACTTGCTCCTGAAGACTGGCAGGAGGCGGTCGAGCGAGTGGTGCATGGTGAGTCACAATGGTCGCAGCTTCATTATGGGGGGGGGGCGGCTCAGGCAGGTCAGGGAACCTGTGCCGGTGGCGGGATCCTGGAGGTTTCCGGGTCCGGAGCCTTAGGCTACTTGGGGACAGGGGTGGGGTGCCCATGACCCGGACAACCCCTGGAAGACTTTTGCTATTAATATGGTGAAGTTGGATAGGAGTGGTAGGAACTTTGCCGGTGGTGTGACCATGGCAGGAGCGGAGGCGAGGTCACCTTGCTAATTGCACGGCTGGTGACGCATCGCTCCGCTAGGGGTTTGTTGAATCATTATTCCTGTTATTATGTTGAATTGGAAAATAAAGCTGCGACCAGTTGTTACCAAGAATGATTGTCTGTGAAATTTGTGGGAAAGGTGGAAAAGGGGGTTTTGTAGGGAAGGGGGACTCTGTGATGGCAGGGGTGAGCGCCGGGTCCAGTTACCCGGTTAGTAACAGGGCGCGGTTAGGGTCCCGGCGCCCACGCGTAACCGGGTGCTCGGCCCGGCGTGGGACCCTGCGCACGTCAGGGGGTTGAAGGTGCATCGGCATGGTGGATGCTGTGCGCATCCTTTGAATTGATTAGCTCCGCTCGTTGGATCGGGCGTGAGCAGAGCCAATTGATGAGAAGGCTTTCATGTGCTCTGGCGTTGGCGGCGATTGCCGGAGCACATGCGTTGGAGGTCGCAGGGTGAGCAGCCCACCTGCCCACCCAATATAGCAATGGGGGGTTGGGGGCGTTGGGGTGTCGCAGCGGGGGGGGGGGAGGTTGCAGGATCCCGGAGGTTTCCGGGGTCCAGAGCCTTAGGCTACTTGGGATGGGGGCGGGGTGCCCATGACCCGGACAACCCCTGGAAGACTTTTGCTATTAATATGGCGAAGTCGGATAGGGGTGGTAGGAACTTTGCCGGTGGTGTGACCATAGCAGGAGCGGAGGCGAGGTCACCTTGCTAATTGCACGGCTGGTGACGCATCGCTCTGCTGGGGGTTTGTTGGATCATTATTCCTGTTATTATGTTCAATATGTTGAATTGGAAAATAAAGCTGCGACCAGTTGTTACCAAGAATGATTGTCTGTGTAATTTGTGGGAAAGGTGGAAAAGGGGGTTTTGTAGGGGATGGGGACTCTATGATGGCAGGGGTGAACGCCGGGTTCGGCTACCCGGTTACTTTCCTCAATAAGTTCTCATTGGTGAGGTAGTGCAATATCACCTCAAACATTAGCTCCTTCGTGGGCCACAATTAGTGCCAATAATTGAGAAGGATCCATAAAAACATATTCTTTACCCAAATATTTAACACAGCATTTTCTAGGATCTTTCAAAAGAAAGGTCATCCCCAAAGTCAAAACACAAGGCGTTAACTGTAGGAATTTTTGGATTCGCTGGAGCTTAGGTGATACATCCAGAAAAACAGTTATAACATACCCATGAAAGGGAATCAACTTCTCTTTAAAGAAAGCTGAAAATACACTCTCCTTATCTAGAGGTATTCGGAAGGAAGCCACCACAGTACCTCTGTTGGCGGTCTCCTCCACAGAAGTCTTCAGCAGAGCAATCAAATCATCACCATCCAGAGGACAAACCAAACTACCTCCTGTAACATTTTTAACTGAGGATAAAATGTAATGCACACCCAAAACTTTGGGTAGTTTGTCACCCTCCAGATGCAACATATTCAAAACATAAATTCTAAGCATTTCACAAGCAGATATCATGTTACAATATAGAAAATTTTCAAATCAAAGATTCAGAGATTTAAGAGAGTTTTCCATCATTTCTACTTTATTTTCCAACAATATAGTGCCCTTCACAACAGCACCATTGGCCTCATCAAGAGCATTAAGTTTCCCACTAGCCTGGTCCAAAAGACTCCTTTGAGCCCACAGCTCCCCTACCAGAGTGGTCAACTGATTAACAGTATCTACAGAAAACTGACACAATTGCATAAGGCAGCTAGACAGAACTGAATCCATCTTTGCCATCATCCGCCAAATCTCTACATTGGTTACCTCTCCAGAGGGAGTCACTCAGTCCCCATAACCCCAGGAAAACCACAGGCTTCAAGGGACTCTTTTCCTTCCATTTGTATAAAGTTTTGAGGGGGTGAATGTCATTGTATTGTATTGAGTTGTGGTTTCTTTTTCCCCCCACTGTTTTTTGTTTTATTGCTTCAGAGAATGAAGTGTTATGTTTTCTTTTGTAAATTTTTCTGATGTAAAACTCATAAAATTTATTAAATATAAAGTAATATCAATGTCAGGTTCTGGTATAGACTCAAAAACACACCAGGGAAACTTGCAAAAATTAATTTAAGAAAAGACTCTTAAAATAAAGGAAAAAATATTTTCCACAAACAGACAGAAGAGAATTTACAAATATCTCGAAACACCTGGGATTCCAACTGGATAAAATCCCAGGTGTTTAGAGACATTTGTAAATTCTCTTCTGTCCCTTTTTGGAAAATATATTTTTTCCTTTATTTTAAGAGCCTTTTCTTAAATTCGTTTTTGCAAATTTCACTGCTGTGTTTTTGAGTTTAATAAGCATGAGGGATATTGAGTTGTTTCTGTATCAGAACCTACAAAAAACAAACATCTTCAACCCAAGATATTACCCCGGGAAGTGGAAGGGGTACCTGAATCCTAGTGACCAACTCTGAAGCCGACAGACTGGTCCTACCTTCCTGTAGTAACACAAGGAGGGAAACACCACCCTCAGCCTCAGAAAACTGATTACTCTATGGAGGAGTTCTCTATGGGGCTCAATGAAGCCCCCAAAAGGGAAGAGATTGTCAGGGTTACCACAGTAGATCCAGGCTGCAGGAAGCACAGTTTTAAATGCTGAAATTACTTGTCACAGACTGCTACTGCCACAATTCAGTTCCCCCTCCAAAATGCCTTCTCCAACCACCATGCTCGCTGTTTCTGAAATCGGAAGCACATATCCAACTAGCTTGGAACGCACCTGGTCCTGCCTCCATCTTGCTCCCTTGTAACTTGGATGTCCTTGTGCTGGGGTTATCTATAGAACCAGATTATAAAACGGCTCTGGGGATGTCTCTGATCTGGACGTCTGTGTGCCCGTTTTCAGACATCCAAAGCACAAATAGGGCTTCTAAAATAGCCCCCATAGTCATTGGCACTGAATATAAGCATTGTGTGGTTACTATTCATTTAGTTTCAACAGGCCCAAACTATATGTATAGCTTATCCAGATAATTTTGCTGCTCCACCCCTGTTTTGCCCCCACTCTGCCCCTTCATTATACTGATAGTGTTGAGCCATCTAGAGGGATTTTTGGCTCAATACAATCCATATAGCATATACAGATTCACAGAGAGCAGACTTATGTTCCCTAGCCACCAATAAATATATGTCCATTTGAATGTCAGTCCGTGAATTGTTCCACATCCAAACTTGATCTACTGCACCTAATGCCTGTAACTGAGACCTTACCATACTCTCATAAAATATGGAACTGCTTTTGAGGCCTATTGCCCTTGCTGGTGAAATAAATCTCCCTCAAGCAATTGCATGATCATGCTTCAGGTCATATTACTGTAGGGTTTCTAACAATGTTCCCCAGGAAAATGATTTAGGCGTCTTCATGGATAATATGTTGAAACCCTCTGCCCATTGTGCAGCCACGGTCAAGAAAGCAAATAGAATGCTAGCTATGACAAGGAGAGGAATGGAGAATAAAACCAAGGATATTATAATGCATCTGTATCATTCCATGGTGAGCCAGTCCAACACAAAAGCACAAATCCACATGCAACGAACAAACCCAGTCAAAAACGTGGATAGCACAGGAAGAATATTTTTATTAAACCACTTACAGCCAATGGCCCGACACAGGCCATGTTTCGCTATGTCTTCATCAGGGGCTAAATTTGGCTGGAAGTATAACATATAAAAACATATAAATATAAACCAATATCATTTAAAAAACAATAGTTTAAAAACACTTTAAGAACAAACAAAGCACCAAAAACGAAGATCAAATAGTACATGTAAATCCATTGATACATAATAAAAACATAAATATGTAAACAATGTATGGAAAAGTGATTTATACATGCACCATGCACAAAAAAAGACTTTAGACATACAGCTATTAATAAATCTCATATATTAACAGGCAACAGGTAAAATCAAAACCCTGATATAATAGCAATAAAAACATCAATAAATATGAAAAAAATGAAAACAATTTTTTTAAAAACTTTTTTTAACGCACAAACATACATATCTTAATATCCTATTAACTCATAATTCTATCAATGTTTACATAAAAAGTTAGAAAATCAAGATCATAATATATGCGAGTACATTACTCAATACTAAAATGGAGAAGCGCAATGTAAGGAAAAAAACGGAACAAGAAACCGGCCAATGGAGGATCATAGACATATGTATATCAGATCAGACTAGATCAAAAACCTTTCATGCAAATCAGCCTTTTGTAATATCATCTCTACAGAGGCCCTCGTTATTAATTTGGGCTAGTATCCTGGCGCTATATAAATTGGTATTAGCACCAAAAACGCATCTGATTCGATTATAAATTAAACTATCCCAAAATAAATATCAAAAAGTGAAAACCGACATAAACCACAACCATAAATACGCAATACCCTTCATACAGATATTGGCCTGAGGGTATGTTTAATGGCCTTAGAGAGATCCTTTTTTGTTATATATATATATAAAAATACAGTAACATCATGAAAGGGGGCATAATAAAATCAACCATGCCAATAAAATATCAAACGTACCTGTGCTGTACATGCGGCTTGAAAGTTCTGGACAAGAAATATATTTTCTGAAAATGCTCTATACACAATAGACGCTACTGAAATTGCTACAATCCCTGGCATACACACTATAAAAATGGATTTGAAACAATATGACATTGCTACTGACCTTACTAGGAGTTTGTAAGTCACATTGTAAAACCTCATCAAAACTGTAAAACTATAAATGGATGTTTCATTTAAAATGAAAGAGAAAAACGATGAACCCATTAAAGATTATGTTACTGAACTAAAAATGACTGATCTATTCTGCATCGCAAGTAATGTATGTGTTTGAACTTAAGACTCCCATATAAATCCCGATCCCATATATATCCCGATCCCATATACTGTATATTTTTATAATTTACAATTTAATAATATTATAATGTACTATGGATCTAAAATCAGTCAATTTTAGCAGAAGTAATTCAAGCCTTACCCGCACTCTTCATATAATTCTAAAGGAAAGCACTGATTGCTGAAAGACCCTTTCAATCACTTGATAGACGGGTGCTTCAGCCAGCTACACTCAAAAACGCCAGCGTCTGTGCTGTAAAGCACATAGTTTGAGCGGGAAATAGGGCCATCAATGAGGATTGACAAACCTATGTAAATTTCCCTTAGTCACCATGGATGGAAGAATATTGAAAAATGACTATTTTTAACCATATAATGTTGAAATTGAAACTTAAAAATCACACATAATTAAAATGTCTTCGGGCTAGGTGTGCAAAAAATACCTAGTATATTTTAAATTATATGTGCAGGAATCACCAGAAACAAAAAAGGGGCCGTGGTCAGGGTCAGGGGCGAGGAAGGGGACGGAGAGGGTCCAAAAGATCCATAGAGAGGAGATATTAAATTCTGCTAAGGAAAGTAATGTTATTAATATATCTAAATATAAGCTCACTTCCAACGAAGAATCCCTCTTGAATAAAGGATTTATTTATTTTATTTATTTATTTATCTATTTCTTCTATACCGCCCCTTCCAGAGATCAGGGGCGGTTTACATGGAACAATTGTATACATTCGTATAACATTACATAGAACAAGAACTTTTTAACTTTTTACATATAACTTGTCTTTTGTACCAGTAAAAATATATGATCCATTTGAGATCCAAATTTGATCTCTATAAATTTTTTCGGAAGATTCGTATGCGACAATTTTTTAGTAGTCATGGATCCCCCCAGAGTGATCAGTCAGTGCTTAAGAAAAAATCGTGCTGGATTTCCCCATCAAATACTGACCCCTTGATTGAGGCCTTTGAGAAAATAGTTTTAAAGGAAGTTGACAAATTAAGCACTAAGGCAGGGTTGCCATATCATAATTTAATCATCAAAGTGAGGGAAGCTATCAAATCTTTGCAGAGTAATAATGACACCATTATTAAACCGACAGATAAAGGGGGTGCGATAGTTATTTTAGATAAAGAATGTGATATTGCAGAAGTACAGCGGCAATTAAAAGATACTACATTTTATTCCCGATTGGATGGTGATCCCACACCTTCTTTGAAAATATCTATCGATAATATAATTTTGACTGCATTTGAATTTGGGCATATCACACAAAAAGAAAAAAGCTTTCTTATGGTAGATTTTCCTGTGATTCCTACTATAAACATCAATCCCAAAATTCATAAATCTGTAGAAAATCCGCCAGGCCAACCAATAGTTTCGGCCATTGGGTCTCTTATAGAGTCCATTTCGCAATTTATGAATGTTTTATTATGCCCATTTGTTGAAAGTATGTGGTCATATGTCCGTGATTCATCGCATGTCATCAATATTTTGGCTTCCATTAAGGAGTTTAATTCAGAGGTAATTTTAGTCACATTGGATGTTGAGTCACTATATACAAACATTCCACAGAAGGAGGCGTTAGCAATAATAGAACGATGTTTATATAACAGAAAAGTTCATAGACGTATTCCCAAAGCATTTCTAGTAGACCTGGCTTGGTTTGCCCTTTGTGAAAACTATTTTTGTTTTCGTGATTTGTTTTACGAACAAGTTAAGGGAGTAGCCATGGGCTACTCCATGGCCCCAGACATCGCCAATCTATATGTTTTTGAGTTTGAAGAGAAGTATATAAAGGACAATCCATTTAAAAGCAGTATTAAATTGTGGATTAGATATATAGATGACATCTTTGTCCTATGGGATGGATCATTGCAATCTTTATCAGAATTTAATGAATGGATAAATAATTGTGACGTCAATCTGTGATTTCAGTTAACTTATGACTTTCAGCAAATATCATATTTAGATCTACTCATCAAAAAAACAAGGGAGAGCTTCAGTACCACACTTTATAGGAAACCCATAGATAGGAATCAATAGTTACACTTTAAAAGTTACCATAATCTAGCACTCAAGAATAATTTACCTACTGGGCAATTTCTGAGAGCACGGAGGATATGCACTTCTATAGAAGAGTTTGAACAGCAAGCTACCATTATGAAAGAAAGATTTAAAAATGAGGCAATACCCTGTGAATCAGATCAATAAAGCCTATTATAGAGCGCGCCAGTCCTCTAGAGACCAATTGCTGCAGCCACAAGAAAAGAGGACGAATATGGGAATAGTATGCCCTCTTCTATATTCCCAGCATTTGTATAGCATTGTGAAAATTTTGAAGAAACATTGGCATTTAATTTTCTCCCAGGATTTCATAATTTATCCCTTACTGTGGCACATAAACATAATATTAATTTGCATAACATGCTAGTTCCATTGGCATTTGCTGAGCAAAAATTTCTCTCAAAATATAAGGGGCAATTTCAGTGTGGCAAATGTTCCGTGTGTGTTCACGCTATCCCGGTTAGGAATCAGTACATCCATCCGATTAGCAAACGAGTATTTTATATTGATGACTTTTCAAATTCTCTCACAAGTCATGTCATTTATGTTATGCAATGTCCCTGCAATAAATTATATGTTGGTATGTCCACTCGTCCCATTCGTCACAGGATTATCGAGCATAGGAGTTGTACGAGTGCATTAATAGAAGTTTGGTTGACAAACCTCTGGTCGCCCACTGGTTAGAGCATAAGAACAAAATATCTGATGTAAAGTTTTTTGTAATTAAAAAAGTCAAGTTGAATTGAAGAGTAGGTGATGTCACTAAAACCATCTTACCATCTGACTGATTTTAGATCCGTAGTACATCATAATATTATTAAATTGTAAATTATAAACATATATGTGGGATTGGGTTTGATCTTAGGTTCAAACACATTACTTGCGATGCAGAATAGATCAGTCACTTCTAGTTCAGTTACATAATCTTTAACGGGTTCATCGTTTTTCTCCTTGATTTTAAATGAAATAAACATCCGTTTATAGTTTTACAATTTTGATGAGATTTTACAATGTGACTTATAAAACTCCTAGTAAGGTCAGTAGCGATGTCATATTGTTTCAAATCCATTTTTATAGAAATAAAGGCGCAGGCAGGGTCCCGGCGCCTGCGCATAACCGGGTGCTTTGCCCAGCGCAGGACCCTGCTCGTGCACAAGGGTGGAGGGGTTGAGGTCGGGGCCGCGCAGGGCCGTGCGCGCGGGGCATTATTTAAAATGATTGGCTCCGCTCGTGGAGTCGGGCGAGCGGAGCCAATCAGGGTGCAGGCAGCCATGTGCTCTGGCGTGTCGGAGACTCTCCAGAGCACAGGCTGTTTGGCGGGAGGCGCGGCAGCCCACCCGCCCGCCCAGCCTTCGCGGTTGCGGGGCGGGGGTAGGGGTGTCGCAGCTGGGGGGGGGGGGGGTGCGGCGGGATCCCAGAGGTTTCCGGGGTCCAGAGCCTTAGGCGACTCGGGACGGGGGCGGGGTGCCCTCGACCCGGACTACTCCTGGAAGACTTTTGCTAGTAATATGGCGAAGTCGGATAGGGGTGGTCGGAATGTTGCCGGTGGTCGGACCATGGTTGCAGCGGAGGTGAGGTCGCTTTGCTAGTAGCACGGCTGGTGACGCATCGCTCCGCTGGGGGGGGGGGGGGTTGGAAGTGCATTGTTCCTGTTATGGTTTTGTTGTTATGGGAAATAAAGCTGCGACCAGTTGTTACCATACTTGGCTGTCAGAGTAATTTGTGGGAAAAGAAAGAGAAATGCTGTTGATTGATGGGGCAAGAGGCTGGGGGTGGGGGGAAGCAAGGTATAAGGTAAGGGTGAGCGCCGGGTCTGGCTACCCGGTTATGTGTATGCCGGCGATTGCAGCAATTTCAGCAGCGTCTATTGTGTATAGAGCATTTTGAGAAAATATATTTCTTGTCCAGAACTTTCAAGCCAGAACATGTACAGCACAGGTACATTTGATATTTTATTGGCATGGTTGATTTTATTATGCCCCCTTTCATGATGTTACTGAAGGAGGCCGCAGGGCCCGTACCTGGCCGGCCGAGGTTAACCGGGCCGGCGGCGCGTGGCACCCTCGTCGGGCCGCGGGGGCCGGAAGAATGCTGCTGAGGCTGGCGGCATTTTTTAAAGTGATTGGCTCCCGCGGCTAAGTGACAGCGGCGGGAGCCAATCAGCACGGCATGACTGGGGGAGGGACAGCCAGCAACAGAGTCGGTGCTCGGGGCGCGCATTCGTGTATGCGGGCCCCGAGGCAACGGACGTCGGCGTCTCCCCTGCATCGTGGGCTTCTGCGGTCTTCGGTTCTTCACCTGGAAATTTTGGCAGCAGCAGCGTCGCGGTTGTGTGGCACGGTTTTGGCAGCGGCTGGCGGGGATCGTGGTTCCTGGAGCTTCGGACCCTTCTTTATCTACTTGGGGGAATTCGTGAGTGGGGTCTCGCGCTGCTGACGATGCCTGCACGAGGGGCAAAGAGCAAGGGGGTGCCTAGGGGGGGGGGCTGGGAGAGTTTCTCGGGGCACTGGGGGATTGACCCGTGCGGTGTCTGGCGCACGTGGTAGGGGCAGGGGAGGCAGACAGGGGAATAGTGAGGCCTCTGGGGGGGGTCCCCCTTGGTGGAGAGGCCAGGCGGGGGAGAGCTGGGGGCGGGGGGGGGGCGCCAATGCGGTTCTCCCCTTTGGGGGTAGGGAAAGGGCTGCGGTGTGGCTCCTGGGGGGGCCGGGAGCGGAGTGGTGGTGGCTGAGTCGCCAGTGGGAGGGTTCCACCCCTGGAATTTGGCTATAGCTTGGGGGCATGGGCCATCGGCTTGGTGGGGTAGTGAAGCGGGGGGGTGCATGGGAGGGGCTCCCCCTCCTTTCCCGGGTAGCAGTTTTGGGCAGGGAAGAGGAGGAGGTGATGGTGGGCAAGGGGGGTCTTCTGCCCCTGGTGGGGCAGCAGCATGGGATTTTTGGAGGGGTGGGGGACAAGGCACTTCCCAAGTGGATTGGCTGGGGGCTTGGGCACCCGCATGGGTGGGGGGCTCCCTCTCCCCCTCCCCTTCCCCTGTTTTTTCTTATGTTCCTCCACAGGCTGTGATGGCGTGGCATCCACCCGGGGGAAGGTCGGTGGCCGGTCCGAGAGCGGCGGACGGCGTGGAGTCCATGGTTCTGACGGCGGTGGGCAGCGTGCATGCGGAGGACCCGCTGCACTCCCGGATCGCCGAGGTTGCTACGGAACAGCCAGCGAGTGCAGTGGACGTCGGCGATGGAGTGTTACCCGCAGGTGAGTTGTCAACCGGGGGAGGGGGGGTGGGGTTTCGGGCATCGGCGTCGGGGGTAAGGTCCGCAGAAAGCGTAGGCAAGCTTGTCGGAGGCGTCATAGGGGCGAGTCGTCGTCTTCTTCATCCAGTAGGTCGTCCTCGGATTCTTCGAGTGGGGATTCGCTGGATCGGTCGCGGGGTCTCGTTACTCCGGGGGCTGAAGGGCGCGGGGCGGTGCCGACGCTAGCGTCCTTTTCCGAGCTGTGGGAGGGGGTTCCGCGGGCGATGCGCAGGAAAATTCGGAAGAGGAAATATATCGATATCTTCCGCTTGTTGGAGGGGCGGCGGCGGTCAGGTGAGAGCCGTAAAAAGAGGAAGGAGGACGAGAAGGCGGGGAGGGTCAAGCGCGTGTCTCGTAATGTTGTGAATTGGGCTAGGGCCTTTCTCCGATTAGCTAGCTTATGGGGCCACGAGCATCCGGAGCAGTATGGGATGTTGCTCACGTATGCGGATTCGATTCTGGAAGCCGCACAAACACATGAAGGTTGGGCTTGGCTCAACTACGACGAAAAATTTTGGGATAAGATGGAAGAGAATAAGTTGTTGTCCTGGGGGAATCAGGACATTAGCTTGTGGCTAACGCAGATGGCTGTACGGGCAGGGGGAGCGGGTGGGGCGGGGGCACAGAAGGTTGTTGGGGCCGGTATGGTGGGCCAGGGGCGGTCCTTTCGTGAGGGAGCGTCCGGGGCTCCGAAGGCAGGGGGTGAGGGTGCGGGAGATCTCTGCTGGAGATTTAACAAATCGTCGTGTCCCTTTCCCGATTGTAAATTTAGGCATGCCTGTTCCATGTGCGGAGCGGGGCATTCGGCCCTCAAGTGCGCCAAGCGGGTTTTCCCTTCCGTTGCAGCTCCCAAGTAGCGGGGACGCGTGGGAGCGGGCTCCCACTCCGATTCGACTCGCTTTACTCCCGTGGCTTCAGCGTTATCCTCGGCATCGGATTAGGGAGATCCTGAGGGGGGGTTTTCGGGACGGTTTTCACATTCCCGTGCTGGGTGAGGGGGTGAGTGGGGGGTCGGGCAATGCGGCCTCGGTGCAACGATTGCCACAGGTGGTCCGTGCTAAGTTGCGGTCCGAGTGTGCTCTGGGCCGTATTGCTGGCCCCTTTTCCTGCCGGCCCTTTCCGAATCTGGTTGTGTCCCCGTTGGGGGTGGTGCCCAAAAAGGAACTGGGTAAATATCGGCTGATTCATAACTTGTCATTTCCAGCGTGCTCGTCGGTGAATGATAGGATTCCCCAGCACTGGTGTTCCGTGCGCTATGCATCCTTTGATGCGGCGGTAGCGGTGGTGCATCGTTGCGGGGCAGGGTGTTTATTGGCGAAAGTGGATATCGAATCGGCCTTTCGGCTGCTGCCCGTTCATCCGTCGGCGTTCCCTTTACTGGGGTTTTATTTTGAAGGGGGTTGGTATTTTGACAAATGTATGCCGATGGGTTGTTCGATTTCCTGCGCGTACTTCGAGATGTTTAGCACCTTCTTGCATTGGGCGTTGACCAAGAGGGTGGTTTCCGCGCAGGTAGTGCACTATTTGGACGATTTCTTATTCGCCGGGGAGGCGCGCTCCGATCAGTGCAGGGCCTTGTTGGATGGGTTTATAGCTTTAGCCCGGGAGTGGGGTGTGCCACTGGCGGAAGGGAAAACGGAGGGCCTGAGTACGTGCATCACTTTTTTGGGGATACAGCTGGATACGGTGGCCATGGTGGCCCGCTTACCGGAGGCAAAGATTCGGCGTTTACGTGTGCTGGTCGCCAATGCGCAGGGGGCGCGGAAGCTTACCTTGCGGGAGTTGCAGGCTTTAATCGGTTCCTTGAATTTTGCTTGTAGGGTTATACCTATGGGCAGGGTATTTTTGCGTCGGTTGGCGGCAGCTACGAGGGGGGCGACGAAGTCTTATCATCGGATCCGGGTGTCGCGGAGTATTCAGGCGGATCTGGGCATATGGGACGTTTTCTTGCAGGATTTTAACGGCACGTCCGTCTTGATGGAGGCCGCCATTTCTTCTGCTGACTTACAGCTATTTACGGACGCTGCGGGCAGTGGGGGATTGGGCATTTACTTTGGGGGGGCGTGGTGTGCGGCGGCTTGGCCGCAGTCTTGGCGGGACGATGGGCTGACGTCTAACATCATGTTTTTGGAATTGTTCCCCATTTTGGTTGTCCTGGAACTTTGGCCGGACCGCCTGCGTAATCGTAGGGTGGTGTGGTTCTGCAACAATGCAGCGGTGGTCAGCGTGGTCAATCAGTATACGCCGCGTTGTTTGCAGGTTGCGTCTTTGATGCGGGCGGTGGTACTGGCCTGCCTGCGGTTGAACGTGGCGATAAGGGCGTGGCATATTCCGGGATGTACTAACGGTAGCGCCGATGCTCTTTCTCGTTTTAAGTGGGAGCAGTTCCGGATTTTGGCTCCAGCAGCAGACAGAGACGGCGCGCAGGTCCCGGAGTCCTTATGGCAGCTTGGCCGGTGGAGAGGATAGAGCTGCTGCAGCGTTCGGTGGCCCCGGGTACTTGGAAGAAATATCAGCGTGGCAGTGACGACATGGTCAGCTTTCTGGTGACTCAGGGGTGGCAGGAGGGCCGGGTTCCCGAGCAGTTATTGGCGGAATATGTGGTCGCGGCGAAGGCTTCCGGTCGGTCACGCGCGACTGTGCGGGCGAACCTGGCGGGGTTTTCCTTTTTCGCGCGGTCAGTGGGCTGGGGGGGCATGGGTGCGGGGGGCTTAGCTCGGCGGTTATTGCGAGGGTGGGGGCGTTCTCAGCCTCCCCATCGGGATGGTCGCAGGCCGATTACCCACGAGCTGTTGGTTCAGTTATCCGGGGCACTACCGGGGGTCACGTCATCCGTTTATGAAATGCGGCTTTTTCGGGCAGTGTTTAGTCTGGCCTTTTTCGGGGCTTTCCGTGTCAGTGAGTTGGTGGTGGCTTCCCACCGTGTGGCGTGCGGTTTGAGCTGGCGGCACGTGTCTGTGGGTGACGTGGAAACGCGCGTGTGGCTGGCGCGGTCCAAGATGGATCTGCAGGGGCGCAGTCAGTGCGTGGTGTTATGGGCTATTGGTCACCCCCTTACTTGCCCAGTGTCCTTGCTGCGGGAGTACCTGGGTGTTCATCCCACTGGCGAAGGAAATTTGTTCTTGCACGCGGATGCTAGCCCGTTGACTCGTTTTCAGTTTACGGCCGTTATGTGTTTGGCTTTGGTAAGGGTCGGGATGGACCCGGCTGGGTTCGCTCCTCATTCTTTTCGGATCGGAGCGGCGACCAGTGCCGCCGTGGTGGGTCTGCCCCAGGTGGAGATTCAGAGGATTGGTCGCTGGGCATCGCAGGCATTTTGGGGCTATGTGCGTTTGTGATGGGTCTGTCGGGGTGTTTGGGGGGGGCACTAACTGTTGTTTTGTTTTTCAGGTGGGACCTGTTGGGTGGTCGGCCACTCCTTTGTGCATTGGGCAGAGCAGAGAGCGGTGGTGCGGCCGATGGGGCCCAATCTTGGCTTGGACCAGGGTGAGCTGGCGATCCTATGGCTGGGCGTTCGAGGAATGCGTTGGGTGCAGTTCCTGCCTTTGCTGCGGCATCGCGGGCATTCCCAGGAGTGGCCGAAGTGGATGCTTATTCACCTGGGGGGCAATGACTTAAGTTCCTGGACTTGTAAGCAGCTGATCCGGGCTGCCAAGCACGATTTGCAGGAAGTCTTGCTGATGTTTCCGGGGGTTCAGTTGTTCTGGTCGGACATCATTCCACGGCCTGCCTGTTGGGAGCAGCGGCGGTGGTCTCGGGGAGGTGGGTGGTGGAGCATGGGGGTTTTCAGATTCAGCATCCCTGGGTTGAAGTTTTTTGTGCGGGCCTGTACCGGGACGACGGGGTGCATCTATCCCCTGTTGGTATGGATTTGCTGCTTAATGATTGGCAGGAGGCCGTGGAACGAGGGCTTGCCAGGGGGTACATCGGTCGCAGTTCAGGAGTTGGAGAATGCCTGAACCGGTGGCGGGATCCCGGAGGTTTCCGGGGTCCGGAGCCATGGGTATTAGTTGGGCAGGGGTGGGGTACCCCTGACCCGGATAACCCCGGTGAGGCTTTTGCTAGTAGTATGGCGAACCCGGAGAAAGGGGTGGTAGGATGAGCAGTAGCCTCGCTGCTGTGGCAACAGCGATGACCTCACTTTGCTACCCACATTGCTGGTGAGGCATTACTGTTGGGGTGGAGGCGGAATGGTTTTGTTTGGAATTGTTGTTCAAGTTTGTTAAGGTCAATAAAGCTGCGACCGGTGTTTGATGCCAATACTGGAGTAGTGTGTTTTATTGGGGCATGGGGGGGGGGGAAGGGGGGGTGGGGTAAGGGAGGGTGCACCGAGTCCGCCGTGCCTCGGTTATGAAGGAGGCCGCAGGGCCCGTACCTGGCCGGCCGAGGTTAACCGGGCCGGCGGCGCGTGGCACCCTCGTCGGGCCGCGGGGGCCGGAAGAATGCTGCTGAGGCTGGCGGCATTTTTTAAAGTGATTGGCTCCCGCGGCTAAGTGACAGCGGCAGGAGCCAATCAGCATGGCATGACTGGGGGAGGGACAGCCAGCAACAGAGTCGGTGCTCGGGGCGCGCATTCGTGTATGCGGACCCCAAGGCAACGGACGTCCCTCCCTCCCACCCAGGTGGCGGGGTGGTGGGGTGGTTTGGGGTTGTTGCAGCTGGGGGTGGGGGGCGGCAGGATCCCGGAGGTTTCCAGGGTCCAGAGCCATGGGTATTAGTTGGGCGGGGGTGGGGTACCCCTGACCCGGATAATCCCGGTGAGGCTTTTGCTAGTAGTATGGCGAAGCCGGAGAAAGGGGTGGTAGGATGAGCAGTAGCCTCGCTGCTGTGGCAACAGCGATGACCTCACTTTGCTACCCACATGGCTGGTGAGGCATTACTGTTGGGGTGGAGGCGGAATGGTTTTGTTTGGAATTGTTGTTCAAGTTTGTTAAGGTCAATAAAGCTGCGACCGGTGTTTGATGCCAATACTGGAGTAGTGTGTTTTATTGGGGCATGGGGGGGGGGAAAGGGGGGGGGGTAAGGGAGGGTGCACCGAGTCCGCCGTGCCTCGGTTATGTATTTTATATATATATATATATCATGTGGCTTGAAAGTTCTGGACAATATATATATATATATAACAAAAAAGGATCTCTCTAAGGCCATTAAACATACCCTCGGGCCAATGTCTGTATGAAGGGTATTGCAAATTTAAAAGGTGCTGGTGGGTTATGTCGGTTTTCACTTTTTGATATTTATTTTCGGATAGTTTAATTTATAATCGAATCAGATGTGTTTTTGGTGTTAATACCAATTTATATAGCACCAGGATACTAGCCCAAATTGATAACGAGGGCATCTTTAGAGATGATATTACAAAAGGCTGATTTGGATGAAATGTTTTTGAGCTAGTCTGATCTGATATACATATGTCTATGATCCTCCTTTGGCCGGTTTCATGTTCCAGTTTCTTCCTTACATTGTGCTTCTCCGTTTTAGTACTGAGTAATGTACTCGCATATTTTTATTTATTTATTTAGAGTTTTTTCTATACCGCGCTATTCATCATCAGTGCGGTTCACAGATAACATAAATATCCGGTGTGGGGGGATCTACAGTGGACTTATAGTAAAACAGGGGAGTTTAACTTGGAGAACAGATAAAACTATATACAAGTTAGTAACAGTTTAGCATGGGGTTTGGTAATGTTCAAAGAATGAATGAATGTTCAAAGAATGAATGAATAATAATAGCATATTTTTTTTCCTTACATTGCGCTTCTCCATTCTAGTATTGAGTAATGTACTCGCATATATTATGATCTTGATTTTCTACCTTTTTATGTAAACATTGATAGAATTATGAGTTAATAGGATATTAAGATATGTATGTTTGTGCGTCAAAAAATTTTTTTAATTGTTTTCATTTTTTTCATATTTATTGATGTATTTATTGCTATTATATCAGGGTTTTGATTTTACCTGTTGCCTGTTAATATATGGGATTTATTAATAGCTGTACGTCTAAAGTATTTTTTTGTGCATGGTACATGTCTAAATCACTTTTGCATACATTGTTTGCATATTTATGTTTTTATTATGTATCAATGGATTTACCTGTACTATTTGATCTTCGTTTTTGGTGCTTTGTTTGTTCTTAAAGTGTTTTTAAACTATTGGTTTTTAAATGATATTGGTTTATATTTATATGTTTTTATATGTTATATTTCCAGCCAAATTTAGCCCCTGATGAAGACATAGCGAAACACGGCCTGTGTCGGGCCATTGGCTGTAAGTGGTTTAATAAAAATATTCTTCCTGTGCTTTCCATGTTTTTGACTGGGTTCGTTCCATGGTGAGACCACACCTTGAATATTGTGTGTCATTCTAGTCGCCATATTTAAAAAGGATATAGCAGAATTAGAAATGGTATCGAGAAGAGTCATGAAAATGGTAAAGAAGATTGAAGGATATCCCCTTGATGAAAGGCTTAAAAGGTTAGAGCTCTCCAACTTAGAAAAGAGACAACCGAGGGAGATATGATAGAGGTCTATAAATTAATGAATGGAGTAGAATGGGTAAACATAGATAGGTTGTTTACTCCATCGAAAAGTATAAATACTAGGGGACATGCAATGAAGCTATAGGGCAACCCATTTAAGTCTAATAAGAGAAAATATTTTTTCGCTCAATGTGTAATCAAACTCTAGAATTTGTTACCAGGGGATGTAGTAAATGAAAGGCCGCGTGGGCAGCGTCCTAGTCCGGCCGCTGGTAACCAGGCCGGTTCGGCTGATGCGGGGCCCGGGCCGCAGTGTGGAATGGGGGGGCGGATGGAGAGGCAGGTGCTAGGGTGCATCATATGAATTCATTGGCTCTCTGCAGCACATGGCGCGCGAGAGCCAATGAGAAGGAGAGAGGTGACGTCGACAGCGGCGAGGAGCCGGAGGACAGGGCCAGTTTGTCTCGGGCTCCCTGAGCAGCGGCCCACCCTCCCACCCCTGGGCTGAGGTTTGGGGGAATAGGGGTGTCGCAGTGGGGGCAGGCGGGATCCCGGAGGTTTCCGGGGTCCGGAGCCTTGGATAAACTTGGGACGGGGGTGGGGTACCCCCGACCCGGAGAACCCCTGGGCTGGCTTTTGCTAATTATATGGCGAAGCCGGGGGCCAAAGGGGGAGGGAAGCTGGAAAAGCGGAGGCGTGTCCACCTTGCTATGGCCATGGCTGGTGAGGCATCCTTCCGCTGGGTATGGATATCATGGTTATGCAACGTTGATGTTATTCTGTTTCATGTTCAATAAAGCTGCGACCAGGCATGTTTTACCAAAGTTGATGTTGTGAGTGTTTGTGGTATTGGGGTGAGGGGGGGGGGGTTGGAAGTGGGACAGATGTGCGGATCATAGCATCGAGTCCGACCTGCCACGGTTACAGCTGTTAGTGTAGCTGGGTTTAAAATATTTTTGGTCAAATTCCTGGAAGAAAGGTCCATAAACCATTATTTAAGAGGGCCTGGGAAATCCATGCTTACCCCAGGACAAGCAATGTGGAACCTATATATCTTTCTGGGAATCTTTCAGATACCTGTGATCTTCATTAGTCACTGTTGGAAACAGGATACTGGGCTTGATGGACCTTGGTTTGACCCATTATGGCATTTCTTTTGTTTTATATTCAGTTTTTTTTACTTTTTTTTTGAATTTTGTATTGATAATGCATTTTGTAAAGTGAGCTAGAACTTATTAGTGTGTGCAAATCAACTTTACATGTGCTAGTTCATAGGTTAACATGCTTTAAATTGATGTTGCATGTACTACATTTTTTAATGTACACTAACAAATATACATCCTTACTGTTGTCTGTTCAAAGCTCTTGTTGACAAATTATACCTAGCTTATATGGAACTTCACCTCACTTCCATGTACCCTCTCTATTGAAAGTAGAGATACACATGTGGCCCTCACCTATGGTCCTTGATCTGTAGAAAGATTTTCTTCTATAACTTGTAGTTCTCCAAGCTCCTCACTCTCTTAGGTCCTTAATCCATCTAGGATGAGTGTTCCTCCTCTTTTGGCCTCAGTCTCTCTGTCTCTCTTTTCTCCTTGTCTCTGTTCATTCTCATATATTTCCTTCTAGCCTCCCACTCTCTACTGGAGCTCGTTACTAAGGGCACACTGGTTTTTTATCTCTGCCAAAATTGTATTTGTCGATCTTCTGGTCTTGGGAGTTATTCTGCAACTCTTTCTGCTATCTGTTTTTATTTTTTTGGGGGGATTGTATCTTTTCTTGTTATGGAGCATGAAGAATGGGGTCCCAAACTCTGGTCCTCAAGGGCCACAAACATGTTGTGCTTTCAGAATATTCCTAATGAATATGGAACAAAGAGATTTGCTTACAATGGAGGCAGTGGGCATCCAAATTTCTCTCACACATATTCACTATAGAGCTCATTCCATCCTGGATGTCCAGGCCCTCTGTATGTCCAGTTTGTACGTGCAGGCCAGGACTGTGATTCAGCACAGCCTGCACGTACTGGCACTGCCCGACTAACTCAGTCAGGGCTTTTAAATGGAGCCCACAGCTCCATTTAAAAGCTGCGATGCTGGCCGCCAGACTTCAAAGATGATTTCCCTGAAGCCTGACCCCCAATCTGGCCTCCTAAGGCCAGGGTCAGGCTGCAGGGAATGTCTCAGGCACCCCCTGCTCCATCCGTGCTCTGACCAAAAAACCCAAAATGTCCAGGGAAGTTATTCCACTTTGGAGGAACAAGCCACCAGCCCTGGACATACAGAGTCGACATTAGAATTGGCCCTGTATGTCCAGGGCCAGCAACCACCCACCGCCCCCCCAGACTCCACCCCCGAGTTGCCCCTTCCCTGCCTCACCAGTGGGGAAGTTAGACGCCGGAGGGGAAGGCACGAATAGCGAAGATGGATGTCCTATTGGGACGTCCATCCCTGCTATTCATACAACAGAATAACCCCCTATGGATATCCTGAAAATCTGATTGGTTTGAAGCCATCAAGGACTGGAATTTGAGACCCCTGATACAGAGCTCATCAAAGGCTGCTAACCATTAGACTTCGTCACTGAAAATTTAAAAAATATTTCTTTACTGAGAGAATAATGGATGCTTGGAATAGCTTACCACCAGAGATAATGGCTGCCAAAACCATAGTAGAATTTAAACATGCTTGAGACAGAAACAGAGAGCAGTGATAAGGGCATTTGGTTGGAGTAGGAGGTAGAAGAAATAAATGACTAAAATGTGTGTGTTCAGTCCTCTGGAATTTAGAGAGCAAGAGGGAAATGCAAGTCAATGGGTAAAGAATATCATTACAGCTGAGTTAGGCTTTCAAAAACACTAGGGTAAGCTGTATGCAATGACCATGGTTACAACCCTAACAACAGTCGTACAGCCATATCAGCTTTCCAAGAATGCTGGGGTAGCCTGCATGGAGTGGCCATAGTTATAAGCCCAACATCAATGAACATGAGGTGGATGGGTTTTTCAGACAGTAGAGATCCTGGTTATTGGATTAAATCTGTGACTTGTAAGAACCAAAAAGAGACCTGTAATGACCGATCAGCATTGCTGATGGAGGCTGACACTATGACAAAATCTAGACATGCTTGCAATAGAGATTAGAGGCTGAGTTAAAGATATGAGAGTGGAGTTGGGGTAAAGCTGGTATAAATTTGAGTATGGAAAGTGCTCTCATCTATCCATAGTGGCAGAGAGACCTGATGGGTCAATCGGTCCTTAACTGCCATCATTTACTTTTATTATTATGCTAATATGAATGTGCAGTCAAGATTGTAGAGCATTTTTATTATTTAAGATGAGTTTCTTCACTCGTCAATTTTTTCCTTGGTGAGAGAGTGGGCTTAGGAATACTCTAATGAGCTGCGTTTTAACATGAAAGGCTATTTTTGTAATTTCAGATCACCGCCACAGTTTTTATCTGGATTAATCAGCATATATGCTGTTGGCAAGAATGATTTGAATGCAAGTTTGTACAAACATAGCCTGAGAAAAAGAGTGAATTGCTATGGAGTATAATTTATTACTGTTCAGCCATGTAACTTCAGCTGAACATTTTTGTATGTGACTGTGTAGCAGTATGCAGAAGATTGGCTCTGCTATTCCCTCCCCTCCCTCACCTCTATATGGGCAATTATCTTTTGGACAATTCTTTACAGAAAAGACTGTAGCAGCTGTATCATTCATGGGCTAAATGATCTACCATCCATCACTATGGAATTCACTCCTAACTAACCTAAGCAATAGATGATGTGTCTGACTTCCAGAAAAAACTATGAGCATTTCGGATCAGATACTTAACCCTTCATTCTGTTTCCAGCATCACCTGAAATGTTAAGCCTTGACATTTTGTAAATAATCTGTTGTATCAATCTGAAACTCATCCCCTCATTCTACTAAATCACTAATAAGTCATTCTGTGCACTACTATTATATGTAACCACTAATATATTGTTCCATATAAATTAAGTTGAGTTTTATTGTAAACAGCTTTGATATCTTAAAAAGTGGTAGAAGAAAAGTTAAATAATAACTTCAGAGTTTGATTGGGGAGAACATCAGTATTACTAAACCAACAAAAAGATGCCTGTTAAAGTTACATTAGCTTTGTTCAATAAAGGTTATGATCTTGAAGCTTCACGTTCTCTAATAAGAAGAGAGCTACAATTCTAGAGATGGAATGCTGTAAATTCAGGATGGACTCTTCTTGTGTCTGAAGGCAGCCACTCTATACTAGACATAAAACATAATAAAGCTGTTTGAATTTGGCAGTGATGACTATGTATCAGAGTAGTGTATAGAGTGAGGAGAAGAACGTAGAAATGAATAGGATCTTTATTGAAGTATCATGTGGTCCTACCCGACACAGCCGCGTTTCAGCAACAGCCTTCCTCAGGGGTGCAGGGACCTTAGGCAAATAATTTAAAAGCATAAAAAATACATTAATATAATTTTACGACTCTTTCTACATTCTTCACCTCGCTCTATACACGACTTTTTTTCCCCTTTTACAAGTGTGTGTGCTTCCTGTGGACTATATGAATCAGAGTTTCAGATCAGTAGAAACACATCAGATGTGCTAACAACTAAGAATGTTCTGAATATTAGACGGTTTGCAGGTTTCATTGGCCAGCCCAACTTTGTTTTACTGTGAATGATTTATAGCAGGGATAATTCCCTCAGTTCATGGGCTCAATGGATAGTTAATGATGCACTACTAAGGATTAATGACCTTCAGCACCATGCTTTCAAACATAGAATTCATGCATTCTGCAAAACTACATTTGAGGTGAATTGATAACAGGCCATTTAGTTAGGAAGTCAAAGTAGGCACCTAAGTTGGGTTATTTTATAGAGACAAAATATATGCCCAACTGTCTTTATAAAATAGCCTCTCAAAGCTGAAATAATTGTAGCCAAAATGCACTGTATAAATTTAAACCTGCTCAGGAATAGTTTACATGTACACACATATCCACGCATGTGTGTACATGTAAACCTCATACTTCTTGACTCTGCCTGGCCTCACACAAACTATCCCCTGAATTTTGCTTACAAGCAAGTTGCCTAAAACACATGCATTCTCACTACATGGACCTTTAGGTGTGCATATAATAGGATCATTTTGTAAAAGTGCCTTTGCATAGTTAAAACAGCATTTACCCACAGAAAAACATCTATAAGGTTTACCCCATAACAGCCATTTACATGTGTATTTGTTTTTGTTCTGTTAAATTCATACTTCCTTATCGTCCCTCCAGTCCAGTCCAAACATGTGGGTTATCTCCCCCAACCAGCAGCTGGAGACTGAGCATGCCAGGTCTTGCTGATGTCACTCTAGAAGAGCTCTGTGCTCTGCCTCTAAGATCAGTTTCTCAGTCTCCAGCAGCTGGTGAGGAGCTTCTGTGTAGTTCTGAATTGCACAATTTAAGAAAATTATTAGAATTTGGACCTTTGCTATTGCTTTTCTGTCAGGTTTTTGTTTTCTACACCTGGTACTTTGAAAAAAAAAAGAAGGGAGTAAATTGTTTCTATAGGCACAGCTTAAGAGCCTTGTTCTCAAGTGGATGAAAGTGCAGAAATTGTCGTCAAACCGGAGCTGTTCAGTCAGCTAGGTTGGTTCTGTGGGGATATTACCGGTAGTCCAGGTCCCTTTCCCCCTTCTCCCTCTCCCCACTCCCACCTTGAGTTAGCTCTCCTGGTCGGGATGGTGATTGGAAGCTCATCGGAGGTAGATGAGTGGTTCCCACCTAAAGAAAAGAAAAAGAAAGCAGTAGTTCTTGGTGACACTATTTGCTCTTTGCGAGCCAGCTTCAATGACTGTCTTCGCCAGTGTGGTTTCAGTGGCTTCGGGATGAGTACCTTCCCTTCCTTCATTTTCAGCAGCAGCTTAGTCCATGGATTTTTTTCCTGCATTTATTTCACCAACATGGCTGACAAGATTCGTTGTGCTGCCTGCAGCAGCAAAAGAAGCTCTGTTTCAGAGTCAGGCTTGTGCAGATCTTGCGAGAAGGAAGGCAAGGCTGTAGAGGCTGCGTTGGACCATTCTGTGCCATCTTTGGGGGAGAGAACTTTCAAACTCTGTGGTGGAGACAGGCTCCTCTCAGTCACGAGTTCCTGCAGTTTCAGCAGGAACCGTGGCCATTTTAAAACCAGCCTCCATTTCTTTGAATAGCGCGGGGGGGGGGGGAGCAGGATTCAGTTGCTGTAACTTCTTTTTCCTCTGCTCCAGTGCAGCCATTTTCAGCTGATTTTGTTTTATTGCTGCACCAGGAGGACACTTCGCTGGAGCTTCATAAAAGCACGAGGGCACAGCTGGAGGAACCAGCTCCAAGTGCCACAGACTTGACGCAGCTGCATGGGAAGAGCAAGCATCCGTGCATTTGAGGGAGAAACAGTGGCTCATGACCTGTAAGAGGATGAAATCCCCCCAATGGAGGACCCAAATGTTGTTTGAGTATTTAGGTGGGAGGAGTTGGCAAAACTCTTTTCTTATTCCCTGCTGGCTTTAAACATTCCAAATGTTTCTGGGGCTCCTGAGGTGCCCTTGGAAAATAACCTGCTCCATGGTATCAAATCCTTTCATATCTCATTTTCAGTGCATACAGCCATCAAGCTGTTATTGAAGATGGAATGGGAAGTCCCAGAGGCGTGCTTAAAGGGGGGACGAGCTATAGCCCTTCTATGCCTTATCCCTCAGGTGAAGGATCTCCTTAGGCTTCCCAAGGTGGATGCCTTGGTCTTTCCTTGAGTTCCTTCTTATGTGCTGTCTTCTGCTGTCTCGGTGAGCCCAGGTGCTTGTCCTCAGAGAGAAAACCTTTTGCAGACTGGCTTGCGATGGTACAGGCTTCTCTCGCTTTCTTCCGAAAAGGATGTATATAGTTTCTTGGGCTGTTGCTCTACGGTGGTTTTGAATTAGACAAGTATAACTTTAAAAAAAAAAACACACAAAATAAAGAACAATGCTTAGGTTAATTCTTTGCATAACTGTGCTCTCTTTGGAGTCTGCTTTGTCAATATTTATTTATTTAACTGCATTTATATACCGCTTTTCACCGGGTCAAAGTGGTTTAACAAAGAGGGGGGGGGGGGTAGACAGTAATCATTATAGAGAGGGGGGAAGAGCCATCACGGGGGGGCCAACATTGATGATCCGAACAGACAGTAAAGACAGACAATAGACATGAGTCTCTTATAGGGTATTTTGGGGATTTGGCAGAAGGACTGTGGGTTGTCAGTGAAGGTTGTCTGTTTCTGGTCCAAGGTATTCATGAAAGAGGATGTTTTTTAGTTGTTTCTGGAACGCGGATAGATCACCAGTGTTTCTGATTTGGCTCGGTAATGAGTTCCAGAGGGAGGGTGCGTATAGTTCGAAAGCTCTGTTGCAGGTTCGTTGATTATATTTTGTTCGTTCATAAGGGATGGTAAGGATGTTGTTGGTGGTCTGTCGGGTTGGTCAGTTGTGGATGGGCTGGGGTAGTAGGGAGCGGAGGTGGGAAGTCTGTGTTTGATAGAGGGCTTTGTGGATAAGCAGGGCAGCTTTGTATTTGATCCTTGCTTTGAGTGGAAGTATGTGTAATTCCCTCAGAACTGGGGTGATGTGATCATGTTCTTTTGCATTCCAGATGATTCTTGCGGTGGTGTTCAGGGCAGTCCATAGTGGGTTGGTGTGGGTCGCAGGAAGTCCGTGATAGATTATGTTGCAGTAGTCCAGGTGGGGGAGCGTCATAGCCTACATGACAGTTCTGAAGTCCTGTGGATTAATGAGTGGTCTGAGCCATTATATCATTTTTGCTTTGTGGAATATTGTCCTGGTAGTCTTTTTAATCTGTGGAGTAAATGTGAGTGCCTGGTCTATAGTGATTCCCAGATATTTTATGTGGGGTTGAATCTTTATTTGGGTGGCTCCCAATATGAGGTGCGTAGGGTGAAGTTTGGGTCCTTTGTTACTATGAGGGCTTCGGTTTTTTTGATGTTGATGGATAGGTTGTTCCTTTGTAGCCAGTCGGAGACCTCAATGAAGCAGTCTGACAGGTGGTCATTTGTTGGGTTGGTGGTTGTGATTGGTCCATAGAGCATTATGTCGTCTGCGTATATATGGCAGTTGATGTTATGCTCTCTTATGATCGAGCAGAGTGGTTGTAGATAGATATTGAAGAGCATGGCGGATAGTGTGGAACCCTGTGGTACTCCTTGATGCTGTTGAAAGGGGGGGGGGAGGTTGCTGTGTTTGTGCAGATCAGTTGTTGTCTGTTTGTCAGGTAGGACCGGAACCATTGTAGTACGGTGTCCTTAATACCTATTTCCTGGAGTCTCTGTAGGAGAATGCTAAGGGAGATGGTGTCAAAGGCTGCGGATATGTCTAGGAAGAGCACGGCGTATCCAGAGTGTTTGGTCTGTGTGCCTTTGATAAGGGTGTTCAGTAGCGTCGTCATGAGGGTTTCAACTCCATGGTATGGGCGGAATCCATGTTGTTGCGGGTCCAATATGTTGTTGGTATCTAGGTGGTCTTGGAGTTGTCATTGAATTATCTTCACCATAATTTTGGTGGTGAATGGGAGACTTGCTATTGGTCTAAAAGATTTTTTTGCTTTTGTCTTTTTGTCGTATGTCATCGAAGCAGGCATACCTTATGATTTATACCCACCACTCGGTTTCATCCATTTTAATCAACATATAAGAATAGAATCTTTTAATAACTTAGCTTGATCAAAGTCACGGTTTTAAAAATCCACACACAACGTGCACGTTTCGGGACTGGTTCCCTGTTTCAAGTGCTGTCATCAAGGATTGTCTCTAACTGCCATAAAACGCTGGATTTAAAACCTCAGCTGATTCATTAAAGGGCAGAACTCTCTTTATTGACTATATACATCCTTCAATCAGAGGTCCAACACCCAATGAGAACCAAAGAGGACTCCCCACTAATTCAAGGGATCCCCTGCTTCTCTTAGATGACGTCATATAAGGCTAGACCAATCAACCTCTTTATTGAGACCCGTGGGAAACACTGTTTTCAATCGAAATATCCAGCTTTGCTCACATCTTTGAAGTTTAATAGTCCGATTACCAACTCAAGGATCAAAAGGAATATGATCAATAACTGACCATCGAAGATCTTGAAAAGTGTGGTTAAATGCAAGACAGTGCTCAACCATCGGGGCCGATTCAATTTTCTGTCGAATCCGCGATGCATGTTCCCCCAAATGAGTCTTAATCATCCGTGTCGTCCTGCCTATATACACAAGAGGGCAGGGACAAAATATAGCATATACTACAAACGATGTAGTACAGTCAGTTTCCCATCATCGAGTGATCAATTGTCCAGTCGTGGGATGCACCCACGTACAGCCCGTTAATGAAGAAGCACAATAAATGCAAGATCCACAAATAGTATGGCCATTATGTTGTAAAGGTGGAACTGGAGATCTACCCATCATAACTGTTGATCGAGCAACTAGATCCCTAAATTTGCACCACGTGAGAAGGCTACCATAAAAGATTTTTGAAAGCACGGATGTAACGCTAATATAGACCAGTGTTTCTTAAGAATAGTAACCATATCAGTACTTGAAGTCATATAAGGGAGAACACCAACGAAAGCTTGCGGAGATTCAGTGTTAGAGCCAGTCGTCACCCAATCACCCAACAACCATTCTCTTTGAACATGTAAGACACGGCGGAATGCCAGCTTTATAATCTTATTCGGATAACCCCTATCAAGGAGTCTTTTGCTCAAATCAGCAGCTTGATTTTTAAATTCCATCAGGGATGAACATATACGCCGCAGTCTTAAAAATTGTCCAAAAGGAAGACCTCTTCTCAATGGGCTCGGGTGAAAACTCTGAAATTTAAGCAAGTTATTACGTTGCACATTTTTCCGATATAAAGAGGTCCGAAAATGGTCCTCCTCCTTAAATATTCTTATGTCCAAAAATTTTATGCTAATATCCACAACATGTGCTGTAAATGTCAAATTGGACTTTAAATTATTTAACCACCCCAAAAATTCTTGTAGTTCCGTAGAAGCACCCACCCAAAGGAAAAAGATGTCATCCAAAAAACATTTCCAGAATGGAAATGGAAGCAGGACTGTATGAAGACAACAGAGGTGTGAAGATTGGTGGAAGACTCATCAACAACCTTCGCTATGCTGATGATACCACATTACTGGCTGAAAGTGAAGATGATCTGAAACATTTGCTTCTTACAATCAAAGAACATAGTCTCAAAATGGGCCTGCACCTTAATGTAAAGAAGACAAAGATCATGACAACTGGCAAAATCAACAGGTTCATCGTTGAAGGAGAAGAAATTGAAATCGTGAACAACTTTAACCTACTTGGATCAACTATCAATAAAGAAGCAACAAGCAGTCAAGAAATCAGACGACGCATTGCTCTTGGCAGAATGGCTATGAAAGACCTAGATAAGATTCTCAAGAGCAGAGATGTCTCTCTCCATACAAAGATTCGACTTGTTCAAGCCATGGTATTTTCAATAACATCATATGGATGTGAAAGCTGGACAGTGAAAAAGACAGACAGGAAGAAAATTGATGCCTTTGAATTATGGTGCTGGCGGCGAATACTGTGTATACCATGGACTGCCCGAAGAACAAACCAGTCGGTACTAGAGGAGATCAAACCTAAGCTTTCTTTAGAAGCTCAGATGACAAGACTTCGACTTTCATACTTCGGACACATCATGCGAAGAGAGAGATCATTAGAGAAAGACATCATGCTTGGCAAGATAGAAGGTCAACGCAAAAGAGGAAGGCCAGCAATGAGATGGATCGCTACAATAACAGCAGCTACGGGTACCAGCCTGTCAACAATGAGCCGCCTGACTGAAGACCGAACACAATTTAGGATAGCTATCCAGAGGGTCGCCATGAGTCGACTCCGACTCGACGGCACTTAACAACAACAATATGTTGAAAATAAGGGGATCCACATAAATATTTTTCCTCAAAATCTGCCATATACAAAGTTGCAACAGATGGTGCTGGATTGCCCTTGGGATAGAAAATAATTCCGCGTCAAAACTAACGTGATCATTTCCAACAAGAAATTGCGAGGCAGTCGTGGAGGTGCAAAGGTGAACAATGTTGACAATAATTCCAAAGCCTCAACCTCATTTATATTTGTATATAAAGCGGTTACATCAAGTGTAACCATCTGAAAATCCCATGCTGAAATATTCAATGCCATTAATTGTTGGAGAAAATGAGCAGAATCCCGCACATATGATTTAACTAGTGCAGCTTCTTTTTGCAAAGAAAATCACAAAATTGCGACAAAGGTTCAAGTACAGACCCCCTGCAGGACACAATTGGTCTTCCTGGAGGGGAAGTTAATGATTTATGAATCTTTGGAACCAAATAAAGAATTGGGATTTTTGGTATGCAGGTGTTAAAAACTTATACTCTTTCTTGGTAAGCCACCCATTTTCCAATCCTATAGTAGCCAAAGATTTTATTTCTCCCTGTAATCCAACCGTAGGATCACTTGACAGTTTTCGATAAGTGAGATTATCAGAAAGATGTGCATTCAAAAGATCCAAATAGGCTGAAGTGGACTGTACAACAATTGCACCCCCCCCCCCCTTATCAGCCCTACGTATTGTTAGTGTCGAATCCTGTTTAATCTGTCTTAAGGCTTGCCATCCTTTTTTATCTAAATTTATCCATTTACGTCGCCTATTCCTTTCTAACTGATCCAAATCCCGAAGAACCAGATTTTGAAATGTTAAAATAGTATGATCTATTATATCAGGTGGCATCCATGTGGACACAGGATGGACTACAGAGGCATCCAAACTCTCAGGCTTATCTGAAAAATAATGTACAATACGTAGTTTTCTAAATAATCTATATAAATACACACGTATTTTAAATGGATCTTGGCAAACTGTTGGTACAAAGGTAAGACCAAGGTTTAATAAATGATTTTGATCGAGGGTAAGAGGGGCAGTTGTAACATTCAAACAAAACATAAGAACATTATAAAAAGACTTTTTAATGCCAGTCAGATAATGATGAGTGATGTATTGTGATTTTTAAACGTATAATTTCACAATACATCACTCATCATTATCTGACTGGCATCAAAAAGTCTTTTTACAAAGTTACTATATAATATTCTTATGTTTTGTTTGAAAGTACTTTTTATGTCTAGTTGTCGGGTCTTTACGCAACTAGTTTGTTCATGTATTGCCTCGCTGTTCACAACAAATCCTGATTTGAATATTTTGGTCTCTCAATTATTAATCATTTCTGCACTAATATCGTTTGCATAAATGAGTTGATCCCGTCAGTTATAATATTTGTTTATACTTTTTATGTGCTGTATATATATATATATATATATATATATATATATATATATTTATTTATTTATTTATTTATTTAACAAGTTTTTTATACCGCCTTTTCCTTCAATCAAAGCGGTCACAAGAAATACAATGTATAAACAAGGGAAACATAAACAGTATAGACATGACAACATATGGTAATGTAGGAAAAATAACAAGGGTTAACAATAAAGTGGATTATTTATAAAATATATACAATAGATGATATCTTAGTCATTTGTTGATCCATAGTGCTCAATGAAAAGTAAAGTTTTTAATTGCTTACGAAAGTCACTTAAAACATCAATTGCACGTAAATCAGGAGGGAGAGAGTTCCAAATCAAAGGGGCAGCCAAAGAAATTGCTCGTTGTGATGTACATTTGTGTGACTTAGCGAAGTTTCTTGGGGTATTGAGGGTGTTTGAGGTGGATAATCTTCTAGGTCTATTGCTGGTATCACGGGATAATTTCTAATTATTGCTCATTGAGCTCTCCTTTTGTGTTTTCCTGGTCCTACTGCTTGTTGGTTTTTTTGGTTTCCCTCTATTTACAATGGTCATGTTTGAATGCTTCCTTGATGCTAATTATCATGTTCATAATTTCTAGCTCAATTAACATAGGATCGATTCAGTTCTACAAGATTTCTCTTCTGTGCGCTCCATCATTTTAATGATATCTAGAAACGTAAGTATTTTTATAAAATGATGTATCCTGGGATGACACTATTCTCCCTTTTACATTCAATTAGTCCATGTTCATCCTTCTTCTCGTTTTATCTTTTCATTTTTAATTTTAACTTATATTTATTATCTTTTCATATACTGTTTATTATACTTTGTTACACAAATACAATTTTAATTTTGGTGTTTTGATACTTTTAAAGGTTGGTTTTATTTGTGTTACATTTATTTTATATGTTCGGCTATGTTGATGTTTTTATTTATTTATTATTGTTTGCAGTTCTCAGACCCCTGATGAAGGCGTTGCCGAAACGCGTTGGGGCGTTTCTTTATTAATAAAGCGCATGTGACCACCGTACCTCTTGCTCTTTGTGTCCCTGAGGTTTCCTGCAAGTAGGTGCTCTCTTCTTTTGTTTTTAGTAGAGACATGTAAGAGACAGTTCCTGCTCATCAGAGCTTATAATACAGTCAAGACAGACAACACAACAGCTATGGGAATGGTCAGTTCCCTTACGCTTGCTTCATTCAGGTTTTAGGTGCTGATAAAGGAGAAGTACCCAGTTCATTAACCCAGGAAGCTGGCAGAATTGTGAGAAAACAACACTTATCCGTTCAGAGATTCTATCCAGTACTTAACAGCAAAGCAAAATGTGTTTGAAGAAAGGAGCCTCAAGCATGCACTTTTATCATCAGAGAAACACTGTTTCATTCCTTATTCCTGGCTGAAACTATAAAGGAAATGGCCTGACTTTCACAGCACTTTATCTATAAGAAAAAGGTAATGGAACATTCACCCTAGGATCAGTGGGACTGTCTGACAACTGGAATGCCAGACTGTTAGCATACAATGCACTCTTCACGCATGCCGTGCCTTCAATTAAGATGCATGCCTCTATCCCTCCTTTTCATGCTTAAAATGAATATAGCGTGCAGAAATGCACAACAAAAAGAAGATGGTGACTAAATATTTTGTATGTATGCTGCGACAGAAATGTATGCGAACACATGCATATCAATTTGCAAAATGAATATCAGCAAAGCTTATAAGAAAATTATAAACAGGCATTTGGTATTTTCTCCAGGGTCTGTTCTGCTTTGAGGAAAGCATCCTTCCATTATCATAAAAAGTCATCTCCAATTTTCATAGTTCAACTATAACAGGCTGATTGAAGATCTAAAATGTATGACTTGGATATTTATATATAATCTCCTGTAAGCACTTCCTCCTGAGAAATAGCAAGCAGTAGGAATAGCAATAATTCAGCTATTTAAATTCAGATTGCCTCTTATTTATAATGGTATTTCCAGCAGACAAAATAACTAAAATAAGTTGAACAAAGCAGTATTCTTTTTAAGAGTCAATCTTTCAAAAAGAAAAACTCTTACTGAGGTGCCCCCATTTGGTTTGCAGCTTGTCATGCTGTGAGTGTTTGTGTGCATCAGTGAATCTCGATAGCGAAACTACTGGCAGGGTCTCCCAAGATGGTCTCAGTTGAGGTCCCAGACTAAAACAAACCACCCCCATCTGGACAGGAGCAGAATAGGATGCTATTGGCTGTGGAGGATCACATTCCTGTGACAACAGGAACAACATTAGCATTACCTGCATGGAAAAAAGGCCTGGCAATCTACTTCCCAATCTTGCATGAAAACCCAATGGATACAACAAACAAATTGCACTATAGTGTTGGAAGATGAGACCCCCAGGTCGAAAGGCACTCACGTGGCTACTGGGGAGGAGCTGAAGACTTTTCAGAGTAAAGCCAGCATTTAGGATGCGGTTGGATCAAAACCCTCGTGACGTCTGACTGCTGATGTAGCTGCGCATGAAATGAGTCAGAAGCTGCAATGATGTCATTCATATTGGGACATGGAACATATGAAGCATGAACCAAGGGAAATTAGAGGTGGTCATGAATGAAATGGAATGTGTACAACTCAATCTGTTGGGTGTCAGTGAACTGAAATGGACTGGCATTGGGCACTTTGCATCTGATGATCACATGGTATAATGTGCTGGAAATGAAAGACAAAGAAGAATTGGTGTTGCGTTTATAATTAAGAAGAAATTTCTAAGAACTGTAATGAAGTACAATGCAATCAGTGAATACTTAATTTCTGTTCATCTATGGGGAATGCCCTTTGACACAACTATTATTCAGTATATGCCCCAACAACAGCTGCAGAAGAGGAAGAAGTGGATAGGTTCTATGGAAAATAAGGACTTAGCAATAGAAATGAAGCTGGAGAAAGACAGAATTCTAAAAGATCAACGAGCTATGCATCTCAAACACCTTCTTCCAGCAACACAAGTGGTGACTGTACACATGGACTTCACACAGTGGATTGTACAAAAATCAAATTGACTACATCTGTGGAAGTCAATGTTGGAAAAGGTCAATAACTTCAAAGACAAAACCTGGAGCAGACTGTGATACAGATCACCAGCTAATTGTATGCAAACTCAAGCTAAAGCTAAAAAGAGCAAGCAACTCATAAATGTAGCAAAATATGACCTTGAAAATATACCACCAGAGTTTAAAGACTGCCTGTAAAACTGATTTGCTGCTTTGGATACAAATGACAGAGCACCCGAAAAGTTATGGGATGACATTAAGAAAGTTGTGCTCAAAGAAAGTTAGAAGTCTACAAAAAGTGAAAAAGCAAAAGTCCAAAATGGATGAACAAAGAAACTTTGAAAATTGCCCAAAAATGCAGAGAAGCTAAAGCTAGAGGAGAAAGAGAAAATAACAGAACTCAGAGATTTACAATGTGCAGAAGACAAGACAAGAAGTACTACAATGATGCATTCAAGGAAATAGAATTGGAAACTATTAGAGGAAGAACAAAATTGGCTTTCCTAAAGCTACAAGAATTAAAGAGAAAATTGCAGCCTCCAAATGGATTGCTACAAGATGCTCAAGGATCCATGTTGAATGATGCTGAGAAGATCAAGAAAAGGTAGAAAGATCAAGTGGCCAACAGCTGTTTCAACCTGTACCTTATGATCAGGAACCATTGGTGTTGAAAGAAAAAGTTGAAGCAGCCTTGAAAGCAGTATCAAAGAAGAAAGCTCCGAGTATTGATAGCATTCCCACTGAAGCAATCAGATGCAGCTGTTGCTATACTTACAAGGCTCTGCCAGGAAATCTCAAAAAGATTCATGATCAACTTATTGGAAAACATGTGTTTATACCAATACTAAAGAAAGATGATATGACTAACTGTGGAAATTATTGCACAATCACTCTGATCCCACAGTGCCAGCAAGATTCTACTCAAGATTATCTAGCAGAGACTACAACCATACTTAGAATGAGAACTGCCTGACGTGCAAGTGGGGTTCAGGAAAGAGCGAAGAACGAGAGACGACATTGCAGATTTGAGATGGATCCTTGAAAAGACAAAAGAATACCAAAAGTAATCTTTGTGTTTTATTTACTACAGCAATGCTTTTGACTGTATAAAACATGAGAAACTCTGGGCCTCATTAAGAAGTATGGGTATACCAGAACACCTGATGGTCCTCCTGCACAGACTTGACATTTATCAAGAAGCAACAGTTCAAATGGACAACGCGAAACAGAATGGTTTAAAATCAGCATAGGTGTACAACAAGGCTGCATATTTTCCTCCTACCTGTTTAATTTATATGCAGAACAGAAGCAGGACTGTATGAAGACAACAAATGTGTGAAGATCAGTGGAAGTCTCATCAACAACCTTCACTGTGCTGATGATACCACAATACCGGCTGAAAGTGAAGACAATCTGAAACATTTGCTTCTCAAGATCAAGGAACATAGTCTTAAAATGGGCCGGCACCTTAATGTAAAGATGACAAAGATCCTCACAACTGGCAAAATCAGTAAGTTCATCGTTGATGGAGAAGAAATCGAAATAGTGGAGAACTTTAATCTGCTTGGATCAATAATCAATAAAGAAACGACAAGCAATCAAGAAATCAGACAACACATTGCTCTTGGCTGAATGGTTATGAAGGACCTAGACATGATTCTCAAGAGCAGAAATGTCTCTCTCCATACAAAGATTTGACTTATCCAACTCATGGTATTTTCAATAACATCTTACGAATGTGAAAGTTGGACAGTGAATAAGATAGGAAGAAAATTGATGTTTTTGAATTATGGTGCTGGCAAAGAATACCGTGTACTGTATAGCATGGACTGCCCAAAGAACAAACCAGTCAGTACTAGAAGAGATGAAATCAAAGCTTTCTTAAGAAGCTCATATGACAAGACTTTGACTTTCATAATATGGACACATCATGCAATAAGATATAATGCCTCTGTATCGTTCCATGGTGCCACCACACCTTGTGTGTTGTGTGTAATTCTGGTCGCTGTATCTTAAAAAGGATATAGCAGAATTAATGAAAAGCCACCAAAATGGTAATGGGGATGGAAGGAGACCCCTGTGAGTAGAGGCTAAAAAGGTTAGGACTCTTCAACCTGGAAAAGAGACGGCTGAGGGGAGATATCACAGAGAGCTATAAATTAATGAATGGAGTGGAACAGGCAAATGTAGATTGATTGTTTATGCCATCAATATGTACTGAAGAAAGACTAGGGGACATACAATGAAGCTACAGTGAAATCCATATAAGACTAATAAGAGAATTTTTTTTTTAACTAAACGTGTAACCAAACTCTGGAATTCGTTACCAGAGGATGTAGTAAAAACTGTTAATGGAGCTGGGTTTAAAAAGGGTTTGGACAAGTTCCTGGAGAAAAGGTCCATAAAACATTATTAAAGGGGGCCCGGGAAATCCACTGCTTGTCCCAATACAATCATTGTGGAACCTGTGTCTTCTGGGGAAATTGCTAGGTACTTGTGACCTAGATTGTCCACTGTTGGAAACAGGATACTGGGCTTGCTGGACCTTGGTCTGACTCAATATGGCATATCTTATGTTCTTATGTTAGAGAGATCATTAGAGAAAGACATCATGCTTGGCAACATTGAAGATCAACGCAAAAGAGGAAGGCTGGCAATGAGATGGATCAATACAATACAAACTATCAAGAGGGTCGCTGTGAGTCGACACAAACTCGACAGCAACAGCAGCCTTAATTAACTCATGATTAGCATGTGCTGTTAGCGTGAGAGTGCGGTAACCATTATCATATCGACATGACAGCACATACTAATTCATACATTAATTGCATAGCCGGTTATGAGACTAAGTGGATACGATTGATAAAAAAAAAAGAGAAAAGGAGGAATGGCAGGGCTGGCATGGTTACTGGACACCCTAGATCAGTGCTTCTTAACCCTTTCCTTCAGGCATACCTAGCCAGTCTGCTTTTTCAGGATTTCCACAATGAATATGCATGAGATAAATCTGCATAAATTAGAGACCCAGGACTAGGTGTGCCTCCAGGAGGTATTTGAGAAAATACCCTAGGTGAACCTTTAGCCCTTTCCTCCCCCACTTTTATTAACTTTCAAGCTCCTGGGCTTGCCCCTCCCCCTGAGATTCTGATAATTCAATTCAAACGTCTTCAGCAACCTAACACGTCAGACAACAGTAGTATAAATACTCATGACTAGACAATATACTTTACATATGAAGTTTTGTTTGTATATGTACGTGAGAAGGATAATTTGCAAAAGTCATTTACCCAGATAAATGGTTCATTGAAAACTGCCCAACCTTCATGCAGGTAAAAGAATGTGTTGATGGTTGGTTGTGTTTGTATCACACTCAGGATCTTCTACTACTGCTAGTACTGAGCCAGTCCCTGCTCATCAGATCTATTACTTTTGCTTTGACAACTGCTGATCTTCTTTAGTGCCCCTCAAAGATGTCTAATGGTTAAGCTGGTCCTGAGGAAAGGAATTATCTACTATGGCAGACGGGACAGTTTCTAGTGCTGTGGTTACTGCTACCTGGTCCTGGGTGCAGCTTTTTCTGCTTGTTAGAATGGCTTTGAACAGGAGCCTTAACACAGTGACAAACAAACAATTTGCTTTATTTTCTTCAGCAAATGAAACTAAATTTATTACTGTCTTAACCAACTCAGCTATCTGTTCTGAATATCGGCATGACTCATTCAAGATTTTACATGCTTAGACCCACCAGGCTGCAGTCCAAGGCCCTCTGGTAAATGTAGTCCATAGGCTAAAGCACTGTGTAACATATCAACGCAACTCCTGAATTCCCTGTGATTGGACTGCTTCCTCGGGGCTTTTTTTTTTTTTTTTTTATAGAAAATTTTTACAATTGAAACAAGAAAGTTAACAATTCACTCTCTTGAAGAAACAGGATCACACATGAAAAGAAAACAAATCAGGAAAAATACACAATCTCATGAGGCAAAAAACAAACAAATGTGTCAATCCACCCAAGTCCACTACACAAGGGGGCCTTTCATACAAACATCAACCAAAATGTACATAGTAACAAAGCAGCTAATCAAGTTCAGACATTTCAAACATAAGCTCATTTGGAGTGCACAATAGAGGCTTCTAGTCGCCTGGCACTTATAAAGGCTAGTAGCTGGGAGGGCTCAAAAAAAACATAGGAAACAGCCTGATATTTCACCAGGCACTTGCAAGGATGTTTAAGAAAAAAAAAGAGTGCCCCCAGCTGTAAAACCCCTGGAAGTAACAAAAGAAACTCCCTGCTTCGCTTCTGTGTTTCCCTTGACAGATCTGGATATATACGAACAGCAAAGCCTCGGAAAGTAACCTTTCGTTTACGAAAAAAGAGCTTGAGCAACCACTCTCTATCCGAGAGGAGGGCAAAAGTTATCAGTAAAGTAGAAGGCTCCAAAGAGTCAGTACCAGAAGTTTCCAACATACCAGTAACATTTAAAGTATCACCTTGCACTAAGCCCCCCTCTAAATCTCTGCTAGGGGTACCACGCTTCCCAATCGGTAAATAATAAATGTTTACCAAAGGTGGCATTAATTCAGGAGAAACTCCCAATACATCCAGCAAATACTCTTTAAACATATCCTTAGGACTTATAGAGCATGACTTAGGAAAATTAACAATTCTCAAATTATTAAGACGGGAAAAATTTTCCAGCTGTTCCAGCCTCATTTGTGCAGTTAAGGAACACTTTTTAAAAGTCTCAGACTGATCTTCCACACTAGATAGTCTATTCCGAATATCTTCCTCCTCAGCCACCAAGCCAGAGACTTTCTGCTCTAATTCAGTTAAAGTCCTCTTCGTCGTATTCACTTTAATTGATAAAGAAGAAATTTGAGGAAACAAAGCTGCACCTAGCGAGGCAATAGCATTCCAAATAGATTCTAACGTAAAGTCCACAGGACGCTGCAGGGAGAAAACCAATTCAGAGTCCAACGCGGGAACAACTTCCTCCATCGGTGACAGGAACTCACCTCGCTGTGCAAGTGATGGAATCTGCGCTACAGGCACCCCTCCTTCAGATACCGAAGCTGGAACACACAGAGCTCAATCTCAGCTCCACTAAACGGCTTCTCGAGCCCACCTTTTCCTGGCCCAAACAAGGTATCGCCTCTCACCGACCCAGTAGGGGAGGAGACCCTCAGGAAGCCTTCCGGCAATGTGTGGCTACGAGGAACCTTCGGCGCTGGGCTCAATACTGGGGAGGATGACTCTGCCGAAGCGGCTGCCGAGCATTCCAACTCCAACGAAACCGCTAGCCGGCTCACTCCACCAGACGCGTCCGAACTCTGTGCTGCACGAAGAAGGTAAGAGTCCAAAGGACCAGATACTGCGGAAACCGGCATCGAGGCAGCAGAGGGCTGGGAGGGCACCAACCCTGATTTGCCTTTCCGTTTTTTCCCCATAAGAATATTCGTGCTCACACATCAAAGAGTGCTGCCGCCATCTTGAAAACGCCCCTCTCCTCGGGGCTTTAGTCAGGGCTGGTGCTACCATTAGGAGAACTAGGTAGTCACCTAAAGCAATAGCCCTCTGGGGTCACCATTACCCCTGCTGCTGACCCTCTCTGGGGCTTGCAGTGGCAGTAACGGCTCAAAAGGAAATAGTTTTTGCCTGAAAGGGTGGTGGATGCTTGGAATGCCCTCCCGATGGAGGTGGTGGGGGCAAATACAGTGACAGAATTCAAAATGGCATAGAACAGACACAGTGGAACCCTTTATAGAAACAGGATAAAATCAAAGCAAACTTAAATATCTTTTTTTATTAGAGGGGGTCTGACCTGCACGGAGCAGCAGGTACAATCCTAAACACAGTATACAGGGGGGTGAATTGCATGGAGCTGCAGCTACAACTACTCTAGCCTCCTTACTGGGCAGACTAGATGGACCATACTGGTCTTTATCTGCCGTCATATACTATGTTACTATGTAAAACCAAGACATAGCAGTTGCCTAAAGGCTTCGAAGCTGCATTGCGGTTTCCATGTCCATGCGTCAGAAGATGGTAGAAGCAGCAGGTAGGACAGGGAAACTACGATGCAACGCTGAAGCCTTTAAGTAAGTGCTGTGCCATGGTTTTTTAGCCACTGCCACAGGCCTTGGAGAGGAGTGGCAGTGGTGGAAATGTGGGTGGGGCAATAGGATGGACAGCCCACCTAGGGTACGTCCATTTCTTGCACTGGCTTTAGTTTATATAAAATACAACACAGGCCATTTACCTAGACCAAAGAGCTTTCACTTTATGGCTAGGCTCTCTTAATAATCAGTTGCAGCTGGTTTTAGTGCAGTAGCTTGCAGATATCCACATTCCCAGCAAGATGCATCAATCACACCTGGTGATGTCATCCAACAACGCCAAAGACAGAAATGCTCTCCTGACAAGGTAGCCCTATCTTCTTTGCTAAGATAGCCCTACCTCCTGGCCCGTCCCTGCCTAGCCCAGAATTCACATTTCTGCCTTGCCAGCAAGACGGACTTCTTCTGCTCTCAAAAATAAATAAATAAATCATCATCATCATCATAACAAAATAAAGTGATACAGAATGAACATACAAAAGAAGAACAGATCTTCAAGCAAAGTACAGAGAAAATGCCAAAACCAGGCTTTAATAAATATCCACACTGCAGCAAAAAAATATATAGTAGCATAGTATATGACAGCAGATAAAGACCATTGTGGTCACAGAGTCAAGGACTGTCCCCACTGTTCCCGTGGGCTTGAAAGTATCGTCTACATGCCTTGAAGGAATACCTGGATAAGACACTGCTGACCTCATCAGCTGGCCGGGACCGTGCAGCCGGCCACGTGGAACCCAAGGAGCTTGTGATCACAGTAGCCGCTGCTCACGTTGTGCCTCCTGAGGCTTCTATTCCCAGCCGTGAGTCCTCCGGGGCAGAGACTCTTGCCCCTCCGAACTCGACAGATACCTCCTCAGCCGCCGATGAGTCTACGGGCCCGGCCGGAGAATGACTACTTTATAGCTCTCAATCAAGGATTCATACGGGTTTAATAGAACCCTTTACTCCAAGTAGAAATCATCAATCTCCATTTTTCAATGGCCCATTTTTGCCCTTTGTTTTTCTAAAGTACTGCTCTAGCAATGAAACAAGGGCAGATGGTCCCTCCCTATGCAGCTCAACGCTTAAACAGGCCGATACAAAAAGTCGGCTCTGGAAGTCATACACCGTTAGCTATGTATGAGAAATCCACTGCTTGCCCCAATACAAGTATTGTGGAACCTGTGTGTCTTTTTGGAAACAGCTAGGTACTTGTGACCTGGACAGGCCACTGTTGGAAACAGGATACTGGGCTTGATGGACCTTGATCTAACCCAGTATGGCATATCTTATGTTCTTATGTACACCTCTATACAATGCACAAATAGTGCATGACTTCAGCGCCGACATGCAGAAAGGGGTGCATACGTAAATCAGCCACATGTTAAACTGTGGTGCAATGGCAACGTTAAAGTGGGAGAGAAAGCCAAACAAATGCACACAGAAGTTGGTGCAAGTTTGGCCTGCTCTCCCAGAGAAACAGGATTATCTGAGGGGAAGTTTGACACGTCACCTCAGATGATCAGACATCGGAGAAAGACCCAGTGCCATCAAAATAATGTCTGGGGCTCCTAACACCAACCCTCCTGACAGAAACCAAATCTCTGTTGGCCCAGCAGACCCAATCCCCCCACCCACGCACCCACTTAAAAATAACCCTGGTGGCCCTGAGACCCCGATCCCCCCCCATTCACCCAATTAAAAATAACCCTGATGGCCCAGTAGTCAAACCCTCCACACCATCCTGGTAGCCTTTACAATGCCAGGATGCACCGCACTGGCCAGGTACCACCATTTTTCAAGATGGCGGTGCAAGAGCCAGGAGGGGGGCGGACCACCAGGGGATATTTTCTAATTGGGTAGGTGGTTGGGGGGTGGGGGAAATCGGGGCTGCTGGGCCACCAGGGATTTGGTTTGTGTCAGGGGTTGGTGTAGGGGGCACTGGCCCTCAAACAGTATTCTGATGTCATCAGGGGCTTTCTCTGATGCCTGGATCATCTGAGGGGACACTTCACTGATACCATGAAAATACTGTCAGGGGCACACGAAAGATGTTTAAGCCACCTCAGATCCAGGCGTAGAGTTATTGCCGCTTTAGCCAGTTACATAATCCTTGCATTTCATTTTAATACGTGCAGCTCATTTGCCTGTAATTTATATACGCTTGGTGTTACTGTGTGTGCTTGCTTTTCCTTTGCTGTTGACATGCGCGTTAGTCTCTTTTCTGCATTTGGCCCTTCGGAGCTTGTGCTTATAAGCTGCGTTATCTTTGCGCAATGGGCACATTGGTCTTTCTGCATCGGTCCGAAAGTTTGCTAGCATTTGAACTCCTTCCCATGCTGTCTTAGTAAATTACTCAGGCTTGAAGGTCAGTCTCAGAGGAATTAAACACCATTTCTTCCACCTCTTCTTCTACTGGTACTTGTGGTTGCTCTGTTTCCATGTCCTCTGGAATAGATCATTTTCCTGCATGTGGTACAGTTCTGATGTCTGGGGCAGGAGCTGACCCTACCTTCCATCCTGGAGTTGATCCTTCCAATGTGCCAGGTGTCAATCTCCTTCTGGGTCTAGAAGCTGACCTTCTCCCACACCCCCTGCTACTCCGTGATCCTCCCTTTACTGCTTCTGGAGGGATTTGAATCTGATACTTAGGCCCACAGGGGGTGTGGGAGAAGGTCAGCTTGGTCCATAATTAGGGAACTTCCAGACCCAGAAGAGGATTGGCACCTGGCACATTGGAGGGAGGAGTGGCCTAGTGGTTGGGGCAAGTTACCTCAGGCTGGAAGGTTGGGGGCTCAAATCCCACTAGAGGACAGGAACCTTGGGCCAGAAGGACTGGGGTTTCTAGTCCCACAGGTGCTCCTTATGGTCTTGGGCAAACCACTTAACCCTCCGTTGCCCATGTTCCCTGTAAGTATTAGTGTGTGTGTCTCATATCCCCTCATGTTAAATGTATCCCCCAATTGTGTTGTGACCACTTTGATTGAAGGATAAGGTGGCATACAAAACTGTCTAAATAAATAAAATGTGTTGATGCACATTGATGTATGTTAATTCAAATTAAGCACATGCCTGACCAGATATTCAGCCACTGCCCATTTAGCTGAACTGGCTAAAGTTAGGCCATCTTTTTAAGTACCTAAAATTATTTATTTATTTATTTATTTCTCTTATATACCGCGCTCTTCAACATCAGTGCGGTTTACATGGAACATTTATGTTTTACGGTGGGTTAACCGTAAAAATACAGATAACAGGTAGCTCAACTTGGATAGTCAAAAATTAACTATTTACACATATTTAAACATAGTAGTATTTACATAATTTACGTTAGCCAGTTTGCGTTAACTGGCCAGTGGCTGAATATTGCTGCTGGCCGGTTAACTTAAGGGCCACACCTAGGTAACGCCCTGATGCTAAGTGATTTGCATCAGAGTGTCCGATGGAGTTAGGGGGGGGGATATTTAGTGGCACAGAATGGCTGTGTGTCACCGAATAACCCATTCACCATGATTAAAGTGGTTAGCAGGTTTGCTAACTACGTTAATCATTGTGAATGTGCCCGCCCATAGCCAGTAAATAGACCCCATAGAGAATAGTGGGCCTTGTGTTATTTAATGTGCCTTAAATTGCATTAATGCACACTAGCATATTAATGCCGCTGTATAAATAAGCACCTTATTCTTTATTTGGTCATCAGGAACTAAGGCAGGAAGGGTAGCAGCCTGGGTTCCATACTTTAATATAAACGGAGACCTGAGGGAAGGAGGGAATCCCAGTGCTGGGGGAGGGATGACTTTGTTTTAAAAGTTGACACAGTGAGGAAGAACAGAGGGACAGCAGCCCCCTCTCCAATGCTTTTTTTTTTTTTTTTTTAAGTATACAGTTTTGATTTGGAAGGGAGATGGTAGGAGCATTTTTTTAAAATATATTTTTTCAGTCAGCAGGGAGGGTGACCAAACATTTATGCCTACTAACTACTTACATTTCTCCTACCAATTTAACCTTGCTCCCAAGCTCAACCAGATTTGACCAGCTAAATTTAGCCTCCTAAAGACATTTAAGGGAGTAGCTACTAAGCTATGGTAAAATATTGAAGATTAGTGTAGCTTAACTTACCACAGGGATCACCAATCTACTGTAACTTAATACTGCGAGTTAGTAACTCCTGAAGTAAATGAAAAACACAACTTTGTTCAACCTCACAGGCTGTGATATTCCTAGAAAAAACCCACACCTTACAAACAACCCATTTCTTACAGAGGTTTTCTTAGAGGGGGCCAGTTGTCTTTCAAGGATCATGACCCCTTGAGCCCATACCAGAAATCAATCCCCCTCCCCTCCCAACAGAAGATGCTCACCAATATAAGCCCCCACCATGAATTTACTTCTTAAAACAGATCCCCACCCCTGAAGACACCCCAGACCCCTTCCCTACCAGAAGGGACACCCCATTTCCGAAACAGACTCTCTCTCCCTCCCCCCTCCCCTGGAAAATATCCCAAAACCCCTGGACCTACTGCTGCAATCCCTACTGGGAATCTCCCTAATGGCTGGTGGGTGGCAGGAGTAATTGCCAGTCACTCCTTCTCCATTGGCACCCAAGTTAAAATGGTTGCCAAATCCCCCTAGCAGTAGTCTCATGGGATTCATGCTAACAGTCAAGCAGTCCAATAAATAAGTGTTCCATTAATTGGCAGCTTGACTCCTTACTACTAGGAGGATTTGGCACCATTTTGAACTTGGGAGCCAATAGAGCAGAAGCTCACCTACTATCTACCACGGAGACCCCTGGTAAGTACCTGGGAGAAACAGGGGCAGGAGATTTGAAGGAGGTGATATTGATCAGGGGATGGTAAAGGTTTACAACCTGCACTGGCCTTGGTAAACAGGGGGCCCAACTTGGGACCAGGGCCGGCATCCACTAGGCGAGCTAGGTGGCCATCTAGGATAGCCAGCCCGAGTGGGCGGTGGCAGTGGCACACATGGGCTGCCGCGCCACCCCCTACCAGTTGCCACAGATTCTATTGGGGGGGAGGCAGGAGGTGGCAGTATTTCCAAAAGCAGCTGCCCACCTCCCCCTCCCAAGACAGAATCAGCACCAGCTGGGGGGGGGGGGGGTGGCATCAGCTTTACTCCACTTTGTTTCAGATATTGTACTAAAAGACCAACTATAACCTCTACTGCGTACCTATGCAGAGGTCTCTTTAATAACCTAGCAATAACTAGGGATCTCCTGCTCAGTGGCGCACAAAGGGCAGGGCAGTGGATGCAGCCCACCATAGGTGCACTCCGCTGGGCCCACTGAGGTAGCATGGCAAGTTCCTGAATTGTGAGACTTCGGCCAGGAGAGAAAAGTGGTCCAGCCCATGGAATGCAGGGCATCGCGGCAAACCAGTTTAATCCATGGGCATAATATGACTGCTTCATTTGGCTGTGGGCAAAGGGTGAGGTGACATATTTGCATATTCATTATGGTTATCTTAAAAAAAATACTAGATGGAAGGCAGTATAACAAATAGACGAGGGATGAGCTGACACCCCCAAGAAACTCAAAGGGAGTAGAGGCTTTTTCATTCAGTGGCATTGAGTCCTATTCTAAGTTGGACGTCCTGGCTTCTGTGTGTCCGGTTGGAACCGGATGCACAGAGGCAGACAGGATTCTGATCCCACAGGGTACATCTAGCCCCCGCAGGATCAGAATCCTGTCTAAGTCTGTTCATGCAGGCCCAGACCCAATTCTGGTCAGCCTGCAAGTACAGGCATCTTCCTGGCTAACTCAGTCAGGGCTCCTGAAATGAAGCCGTGGCACCATGGCGTCTGATTGCCATGGCACTACGGCTCCATTCAGGAACTACAATCCATGGCCGCTGATTACTAAATTCATTCCCCATAGCCCGACCCCTGATCTGACCTCCCAAGGCCAGGGTCAGGCTGCAGGGAATCCACTGTGCCCCTCCACCATTTGACGTGCCCCAGGCCTGCCATCCCCTGCCGTCTAGGGAACCTATTGTACCTCAGAGGTGGAATAAGTTCCCCGTCTACTCTGCCAGCCCTGGACGTACAGGGCTGACATCAGAATCGGCCCTGTATGTCCAGGGCTGCAAATCATCCACTGTCTGCCCCATCTCCGCCTCCACACCACCCCTTTTCTGCCCCCATCTAGCATCCCCTTACCAACTCCTTGTTCATACGGGGAGCTTAGTCAGGAAATTCATGCCTCAGAATAGATCCCTTCGCTAAAAAATGAGAAAGCAACATATTCCCAGGCTATATAATTAAATTGCAGCAAAAATTGTAGCGGTTTAGTTATTTAGCCTAGCACTCTAAGATTAAAACACTACTGACACCTGTAAATATATATTCTGTAAAAAACAAAGGTGATGTAAGGTGCTCTCACACCAAGGGACAAGAAGAAAAGGAGAAACACAACACAGTTTCTAACACCAAAATAAAATGATTTTATTTTGATGTTAGAAACTGTGCTATGATTCTCTCTTTTTCTTTTTGAACATTTGTTTTGTGTCCAATGAAACTCCTCCTCCAACAGGTGCAGAGCATTACTAGGACATTTCGGCATAGAACCCAACTTAAAAGGAAAACAAAATCTGATTCCAATGTCATCTCATTAACAGCATTTCCAGTACCAGCAGACTGTGAACTAATACAAAATCCTGCAAAAGACACTGAAGATCTATAATGCAAATCTATTATGCTATAATGAAATCAACTTCTAAAATTAACGCAATAAGGAGCCTGCCCAGAAAAGAACAGCACCATAAATATTGCAGTGTGCCTTAGAACATCCTTTCACCTATTTGGAAAACTGAACAAGCCAGATTACTACAGATTCTATATAGATACTCCATGCTAACAGAACACTTGATCTCTGTCACACAGGCAAAACACAGTTAGATCCTCACCAAGTAAAGAACAAATTATAATAAACTCGAAGTAGAAATATGTAGATAAAATTAAATTGATACCCCCAACAAGTCAGGCCCTGCATAGACTGTAACACAAGAAATAGAGGAGGCAGGGGACTATATTTCACCTTTGCTGATCAGTAGCATGAGACACACAGGCCTCTCTGATTCCACATGCAGGTGGCACAGCCTCTCCCTATAGTCTTCCCCCTCCATTGATCTCTGTGCCACTTGCTCAGAGGTGGCTATGTTGCTGATTAGGTGCATTGCTGGCTGTTCCCACAGTCCATCTCTGAACAAGAATCACTGGGATCGAGGGAGGAGGCAGACCACATGGAGGGTCACATACAATGTTGTCTGCATGTGAGATCAGAGAGAACTGTGCCTCATGTTAATGCTCAGCAAACATAAAAGCAGCAGCTAGCAGGGAGGTTCACATAGTGATGGGACTTTATTTGTGCAGCTGTGCAGCCTATAACTGGCACCAAAATTCCAAATGTGATGTGCATCTATTCAGGACTTGACAAATTTTGTTTGGATTTAAGAGCTAATTCAAAATCTTAACAGCCAGTGCTTGTGAACTCCTCACATCCAACCCCATTGTCTCTTACACTAGTCTCATGTTCTCGACTCCTATACCGTGTGGCATCTTTAGACGGAAATACAGATAACAGTTATAGCATCAGATATTAAGTGTCCATACATGTGTGTGGTACAACTGGGTGGGGTGAGGGGCATCCATGTATGTGGTACAAAGGTGAGGCGCCTGTGTGTGTGTATGGTGTGGAGGTGAGGTGCCAATGTGTGTGTGTGTGTGTGTGTATGTATGCGTGCGTATCTGTTGAATGGAGAGAGGGTGCATGTGTGTGTCTGTGTGTCTCTTGTGCAGAGGTGGGGTGCCTGTGTGTGTGTGTTTATGTGTTGCAGAGGTGAGGTGCCTGTATGTATGTGTGTGTGTATGGTGAGGTACCTGTGTGTGTATGGTGAGGAAGTGAGGTGCTCATCTGTGTGTGTGTGTGTGTGTGTGTGTGTGTGTGTGTGTGTGCGTGCGTGTCTGCCATGCAGAAGTAGGGTGCCTATGTGTGTCTGGTGCAGAAGTGAGGTGCCCGTGTGTATGTGTGTGGTATGAAGGTGAGGTGCTTGTGTGTGTCTGGTGCGGAGGTGAGGTGCATGTCTGTTGAGCAAAGGTGGGGTGCCTGTGTGTGTGTAGTGTGGAGGTGAGGTGCCTGTGTGCGATTGTGTTTTTGTGTGTGTGTCTGGTGTGTGTGTCCCATGGGCAGAAGAGAAGGAGATGGTCATGATCACAGCAAAGTCCCCTTTTATCTGCCTGCAGGAAATCAGAATCCCGTGGGCAGACAAGCATCGTGGCCACTGTCGGAGCAACTCGTTTGGGAGAGCAATGCCCCCCTCATCCTCCAAACTATGTTTATGGATTCATCTTAAGTTTGCCACACTACCTATGTGGGCCTGGCTGGAGGGGCTAGGAATGCCACAGCTCCCACTGATGATTTAATCAACTGGGGGAAGAACGTTGATAGTCTGTGCAGCTATGTTAGTTCCTTGGTCTCAGTGTATGAGGCAGCATTGTCAGAGAAATGCATTGTAATGGTCAGCTTTATCATACTAAAAGTAAAGGGGGCAGCCTGTGCCTCCTGCCTGCTTGAGTAAAGAAAGAAACTGCGTTATGCAGGAAGTCATACCATCACAGGAGAATGCAAACAAATTGGGGAAAACTTTGGGGTAATTTTATAGCAGGTCATCTAGGTTAGGAGGCACCTATTTTTAGCCCATTTTATAAAGATACATAGTTTCCTGTGTCTATAAAATACTAGGGCCAAACGGTAGGCTTGTACATTTCGGGCTTGTCCGGATATTCATTTGTGTGCCTAGAATGGAAGCATGTGCACAAATTGTTTGTGTGCGTATATACATTTGGATGTATTCGCACACACGAGCAATTTGTGTGCATAGCAGGTATGCAATCATGACAAAAACTCCAAATGAATGCAATAAAAATCTTGGTCATGCACAAGGCTAGTAAACTGGCAGAAATTGCTGCAGCTGCTGTAAATGTACGCAAAAACAAATTGCATGGCCATGCGTATTTTATAAAGAATGCACGTACTTCATGACTCTGAGCCTACCCATGCGCTACTCAAATGTAACACAAGAACATGGAGGGTCACATACAAGTACGTGAATTTTTATCTCCACATGGGCTTATGAGCGCACACCCTGTGTGGTAATTTTCTAAAAGCCCTTTTGCGCACATAGAGATTCGATTTTTTATAATTTTTTTATAATTTTTATAAAATTACTCCTTCGACCCCCTCCCCACATGCATACTTATTCACCTTCTACTGGGTATTCCATGAATTAAAATAGTCATAGAAACACAGGAGATGGTGCAAAAGGATTGCTTGGCCCTAGGGCTGGTGCAAGGTAGTGGGTGCCTTAGGCAAATGCCCAGCCTTATGCTCCCCTCCATCGGGATTCTGATAATTTAACTCAGCACCCTTCCAAAAACAATCCTGTAACAATGCATAACTGGGCATCCTGGGGCTGATATTCAAAGGCAGACCTGCAAGCCACGTAAATGCCACTGGGCAGGATATTCAGCAGAATATGCGTGGCTGCCGACACTGGTTAGCATCTGGGCATGCAGCAGCGGCTTCTGTCGCTAACCGGGCAGTAGCGATATTGAACCGCTACCCGGTTAGCGACATATGGCAAAAGTAAAGCCAGCCTTTGCTGGACTTGAGCAGGAAGGTCAAAGGTTGAATCTTGTCTCAAGGAGAATGGAGGAAGGGATCACATGCAGAGTTGGTCTAAGGGGTTGCGGTGCCCTGAGCTAACTTTTGCTTTTCTGACCCTCTCTTGAACTGCACAAATAGGAGTCAATTTTCAGCCTTTGCTGTGCCTTACTTTTGCCACAGAAGCTAAACCAGGTAGCAAATGAATATCACCGCTGCCCGGTTAGCTTCCTGGTTGAGCAGCTGACCCAGACATTCAATGCCGTGGTCAGATATGGCCCCAGCATTGAAGATCCGAATCTAAGATTCAGCGCTAGCAGCTAGTTGTAGGAGCGCTAGCCGTCGATGCCGAATATCGGGCCCCATGCTTTTAAATGTTAAGCTTTGCTTGTATAAGCGTGTGCCTGCTCTTCCTGCAGGTAAAAGAAGGTGCTGATGGCTCCGAGTTTCTGAGGTTATCAGAATCTACTGTTTTGCTTTGAAAGCTGCTGCCCCCCACCCTCCAAGTCGCTGTTGCCCGAGGTGGCCATCTAGTCTTGCCTAGTGGTTGGGGCCTGCTCTGCTTGGTTCCACAACCTGCTCATCTGTTCTGGCCTGTGGTGCTGTCGTGCATTTTACTTCTATCTCCATCGAACACTATGGTCCCTCTGAGTCTATCCCAAGCATGATCGAATTCTGCCATTATTTTCGCTTGGACTGTATAACCTCTGTAGGTAGCTTGTTTCACGTATCCACTAATTATTTTCTCATATTACTTGGGAGCTTTTTTCCCCCTTCAGCTTCACATAATGACCCTTTATCCTTGATGTTTTCATTTGGTGGAAAAGGATACCTTCAGGTCCTTTAGAGAAGCCTGCTAGAAAGATTTGAATGAATGAGTGAGAGTGTATTATACTTTAGGGGCAATTTTAGAAGCATTGCATATGTAAATAAGTCATTTACTGGGTGGATATAGGCATGCATGTATAAATACTGCAGAGATTTTAAAAGAGGTGCTAGTTATACGTACCGGCATGAACAGATCTGAAGGGCCTATTTTCTGGGCTGCTGCACTGGACCATGGCCAGCTTAGGAGGCCAGCCTGTGAGACACTGGCTCAGGGTACACAAACCCAGAGGCGTAGCGTGGGGGGTGCAGGGGGGGCCGGCCGCACCGGGCACAACATGGGGGGGGGGCGCTCGCACTCGCAGCTCTCTGTTGCCGATGAGGGGGAAAGGCAGGTCCCTATGATACATGTTGGCGCGTACGCCATCTGGTGGTGGCACTGCAAAGAGGTTTGCGCTATAGCCCTCGAGCCCGCAGTCCTGGGAGTCGCATTGGTCTTGGCAAACCCTCGGCAACAAAGCGCAGGCGATGCGATTGACCCCCTCTAGGTAGCTATTTCACACAAGCTGCCGGGGCGGGGTGGGAGGGGGACTGTTTATCGCGTCGTCGCCCCTCGATCTCAATGTAAAGCTGGGGTTGGGGTCGGATCGCCCTGTGCGCTCGAGAAGGCGGAGCTGCAGGGCGGCATCGCGAGTTTCTGGTTCCGGATCTCCTCCTCTTCCCTGCTGTTGGGCGTTTAACCATGCTTGTCGGGCTCTTGCTGCTGTGCTGTTCGTTTCCCTGGACTCCGGCTCAGCGAGGTCAGTGCTGACGATCGCTCCCTCCTGGGGTAGGATCACGGTCGGCTCCCCCGCGCAAAGAAGCTCCCCGGCGGCTAAAATCCACGGGTTAGGGGGCGCAAATTACTTGCCTTGCCCCGGGTGCTGACAACTCACGCTACGCCACTGCACAAACCTAAGGGGACAGGAAGCCTGCCTCACCAGCTCACCTCTTCATAGCCCCGGGAACATTTTCCTTCGCTCTCACAACTGTGCTAGGCTGTAGCTACTGGCACCATCCCAGTTTTAAAAGTGAAACACAAGCATTTCCTTTATCAAGCCTATGCAGATCCTTGTTGATCATCCTAGCATTTTGTCTCCCTTCCCTTCCTCCTCACAGGCTCAGCTGATGTCTCTACCCCCCTCCAGTCTTTAGATGGGATCATGGCTGTTTAACCTCCACTGTGCCACAGCACTCTTACCACAGCGTCAGCACACCTCCTCCAGTCAGGCTAGTCTTCAGCCTCTGATGACCTGAAGTTCCACCCCAGGATTTTAGCACTAACTTAGGATCAGGGCTATTAGCAAAGGTTATATCCTGGCCACAGATCTTCCCACATTGACTCCTGCCCATTATTTGAGGTGCAGAGTAAGTGGGATGCCAAGTGGTAACCTGATCCCTGTTTTCCCGGGGAGGGGAAGGGGAGCAGAGGAGATACAAGCATAGCCTGACACAGCAACAGCTTCACTTTTCAGCACAAGAGGCAGAGGCACCCCAGCAGGCACAGGTACAGACAGCACATGTTGGAGCTCGTTTTCAGCTTCCTCTGTCTAAGCAAAATGCTGCATGTGTCAAGTCCAAGGAACCACAGGGCATTTTGAGAAAGTAATGAAAAAGGTGCTGGTATTGTGTACTATTGTGTCTTGGCTGAAAAGAAGCCCTGATCATTGCTAATTGGACAACCACAATCTGGATTAGACTTGGTAAATATCTCTGATAGCAAACTTAGAGATGGTTCCATAGAATGTCTGGCACCAGAACTAGACAAAAAAAAAATCTTTTGAATAAATCTCTACAGCAGGAATCAGTGGCTTTACAGGACAAAAAATATCCAGTTAGCATTTTCCATAGAGCTGCAGATCAGACCAAATTTGTGCCAATCAAGAAACAGGAAGGAAGATTAGCAGCAGAGTTCCGAGCAGTCTGGCTAGAGCCACCTTCCCCCCCCCATGTAGTCATGTGGCTTATCTGCAAGATGCTTGCTGTCCAATCCAAAGGTCAGTGGTTTGAGACCAGTCTAGCCTGTGATGAAATTGGGAGAAAAAGCAAATTTCAAATTTTTATAGTACCGTGTTTTGAATTTAAATGACATATAACAAAATGGATAATTTTGTTGATATTTCCCATTTTGTTTCAAACAAATGCATATCCCTAATAATCAAAGGCAATTATGACTTCACCAGCAAATGCATAATTAGTCTGTGTATTTTCAAAAAATATACAGATAACATAAGGTCATTTTAATTGCTAAATGGCCAGATATTATCCATATATTTGTGGGCCATGTTAGGGAGGAATGAGGGCAGGCCAGAAAATTACTCAGATAGAGATATCCAGCCAAATTTCAAATAAGTTATACATTTTAAGGCTGAATAGCAGGTCTAAACTGAACAGATAATGCTGACGCAGTTGCTGCACTAAGAGCACAAGGAGAGCAAGCGTCCTCGTAGTACATAGCAACAAAATGCAAAGGGCGAGTGGTGTACGGAGGTCACAGGTGCTTTATTAGATAACACCCCTATGCATGTCGGCAGATGCCTTCTTCAGTGGGTACACATCAACGGCGCACTGTGAAAATGTTATCCTGACAAGAACACCAATCACTGAAAAAATAAGGCCTACAAGGGGATGAAGAGCACACCGTGTTGTGTCTGCAATCATTCGAACCAGATGATTGCAAGTATTCGAACCAGATGATTGCAGACATCACGGTGTGCTCTTCAGCCACTCATAGGCCTTACGTTTTCAGTGATTGGTGTTCTTGTCCCCAGTAGCTCCTGTCCTCTCTGGTGTCGTGTTCAAAATGGCACCGCCTGATCCTTAGTGGTCGTCACATACAACTAGGGATCAAACTATCATAGACAGGTGAGTTTTCTTAGAAACTTATTTAAAATATCCTTTGCCTTGTGAGGACTCATTTTTATTTGTTTTTATTTCTATTTGTTTTACTTCAGGTTTGTTTGGTGCATAAATGTCTCACCAAGAATAAAATCCTTGCAAATACTGAGTCTCCGTGATCAGTTTCCTAGACAAGGGGCAGAAAGATGCATTCTGTAATTAATTCTTTTTAAGATGAAATTGCAACGATTAAAAATTAAGATTTTCCACATTCTAAATGCAATTGTTCTTCGTTTTAGTTGGGAAATGGAAGGGAGGTCATCTTATATCATTCGTCTTCCAAAAATTTTGCCAAGTTTAATTCAGTAAAATGTAGGAGTCATTTCTCATATTTATCTGTAAATTACATTGAATCCAGCAGCAGTCATATTATGTAGTAATGATTTATATGCCTTCTAATAATTTATCTGCTTATGCAAGCTCTGCTCTGTTCTTCTACTGAATTAATGTTCTTCTCTGTGTGAGAGGATGAATAAGATGCATAGGGCCTTATTCAAATAAAGGACTGTTCCCTCTCCTGTGCCTATATAAAAAGAACGTTTACTGAATCATAAAATCTATTTAGCAGCACAGAAGCCTGGTTTAACTTTGGATGTTGGTATATTTAGATATACTAAGTGGCAATTTAGAAGGGACATCTAGGAAAAATCTGAGACTTCCAGGAACAGAATGACCAAAACCGAGGGGCAGGCAGCAGTGTCTTCTGAAATCACGCCGTCTCAACCCCAGAAAATGAACATCCCAGTAACCGGTTCTGGAGACGGGCCCACACAGTTTGCAAGGCCAGGTGTAGGCCACTTCACAAATGTGGACATCTCTGAATTGCACTGTCTCAGAACTGGGTACATGGACGCCTCGGTCTGAGCAGTTCAGAAGAGGGGGAGGGGAGTCTATATTATGCGACTAGCCTGTCCTACCCTGCCATTTCGGATACTCAGATGTGTGGCAGTGGGCCAGTAATATGTTTGGAGTATGCATTTCTGAGCAGTTTCTTTAGACAGGAAATATTTACCGCAGTAATGTAAGCGCATTTTGCTCTTCCCCCTGTAGTTATGAAACGAGCACTTTTTTGCACCTTATTCATGGTCAAGAACGGGCATAGACATGGACGCCTCAACCACCAGGGCCTGACGTGCTTGTGCCTTCCGAAATCACGCCGCAACATGCAACTTGCTAGCTCCACTCAGGGCACGCTTTCACAGTGCCCCCATGCTACCTGGACCTTGTCAGGATGGGGACTTCCATATACCCACCGTTCTAAAATGGCTCCAGGGGACATCTCCGTGATTTGCATGTCTATGTGCCCCCTTTCAGATGTCAATCTCCCAAACAGAGCTTCTAAACTACTCCCCAGTCTAAATATATGGCTGAGGCTTATGATAAATGATCCAAAATAATGAAACCTTGTTACACAAGAATGTTTGATTACTAATGTGTGGCAAGACTAATATAGACAAGTGTATGTTTTATGTATTTTACAGTGACTTTTAAAAATCATTATTTTATTTAATGCTGCAGTGCTCCATAGGTGCATATCAAAAAAGATACTAAAAAATAACCCAAGCTGTAGAAAACTCCACTCTTCTTTTCTCTCTAGTTTTTGTTTTAATTTTAGAATGCTTCTTTTCTCTCTAGTTTTTGTGTTTTAATTTTAGAATGCTTCTTTTCTCTCTCCTTAGCCAGTCTCTCTGCTGCTCCTTTGACTCGACCGCACAACCACCACCCACATCCTCCCCTCAGTCTTGCACTATAGTCAGACATAATTTGCACTACATATTCTGACAAACAGGAGGCATGGCTACAAGTTGGGAACATTTAAGAAACATATTGGACCTCAAAAGTCATTCACGAAATCTTATTTTAGTAAATTTTAAAAAATACAGGAAGAATAGACTGGATTATCAGAATGGTTAAATTTCACTCAGAAATGATTCCCAGGACATGTCTGCTTGAAAGAAGTTATCCGACCTCTAAATCATACCTTAAAGTTTTAAAGTTTCTCTATTTCCATCAACACTAATTGTATCTATTTCGTTTTCGTAAGTTATGTTTTGCATATCTATTCAGTGAGACATGAGATGAAGAACAGAGAAACAGGCAGAACAAAAGTGAGAGAGATTTGGAGGATTTAACATCTAACTTAAATTAAAATCTGACATCTGCTGTTCCAGGCTTCCCTGCTGCCAGCTGTTAGTCAACAGCACTAGGGCCCAACCAACAACAGGATTAGTTTGGAAAGAAAAGCATCTCATAACTAGATCCCGCCACATGTCAACAGGATGGCAGGAGCCCAGAAGTTGCAGGCATAAAACTTTATTTTTAATCATCAGAACATTTTATTTTTGAGAATGTGAATATCCAGATGGAATGATGAAACTTAATGACCAAAATAATTTTGCTTCTATTTTTCTAAAATTCCTGGTACCGAGACGGAGCACTGTATATCGCTTTCTAACCAGTAAACAACTTTGCATATGCTTTGTGAAGGGATTCAACAGGGTTTATTCTGTTGATAAAGGTGTCATTAAAAAGGATCTTAAAAAGGGTATAGTGTTATTAGAAAGGTACAGAGAAGAGCCACCAAAATGGTAAAGGGATGGAAGGATACTCCTATGAAGATAGGCTACAAAGGTTAGGGCTCTTTAACCTTGAAAAGAGACAGCTGAGGGGAGATATGATAGAGGTCTATATATTAATAAATGGAGTGGAACGGGTAAACGTAGATTGTTTACACCATCAAAATATAGAAAGATTAAAGAACATGCAATGAAGCTACAGGGTAACCTATTTAAGACTAATAAGAGAAAATATTTTTTCTCTCAACATGTATTGTCACAGCCCCTCCCGGTGGCAGCGTGCTGAAGGGTCAGGGTGGACATTTATTGTTTGTTGAAGCCGAGAACTCTAACTTAGACCAGGTGTATTATGGTCCTTGTAGTTCCCTTCTTTATAAAGAATAGTTGTGTGAGCCTTGTGCTGGGTTAAATATAAGGTTTTATTCCCTTGATGCGCTAAGGTTCTCCAAGAAGACAACAGAATTCACCTTGATTCAGGGTTTCTACCAAAGTATTTACAAAGTCCAAAACTGTTATAAGAGCTTCACAGTCTTTTCCATTCAAGCAGGATTTTCAATATAAACCGGTTAAATAAACACAAAAACTTCTTCTTTTCCACTCAATAAAGCAATGACACTTTAGAGCATGTCTTATGCTATGACTCTGTGAGAGATTCTATACTCTCAGCTACACAGAGAGTACAGTCCATAGGATATTCAGGTAGCAATGGTTCTGGTTCTACAAGGTCTGTTTGCATATCCTCTTGCTCAGATATAGTGTCTGCAAAGCCTGAGCTTTCCCTAGGCAAAACTGGATGTACTTCAGTAGTACTCTCCAAGACTTTCCAGCCTGGCTGGACCTGGTCTGGCAAACAATTAATATGGCTTTTATCTAGGACCTTCTGCACAGGCTTCCAAAACTTTCCCCAGCTTTGTTTCTCATATCTATGGCTCTCTGGACTACAAGCCTTTCTAGGACCTGGCACACATTCAGGAAAGGAGGTGTGAACATACCTTTGTTCTCTGAGACGTGTGTTGCTGGTATTCCCTCTACCAGGCACTCTCCTGCTTACACTGTCTTCCCTGGAGACTTCTTTCTGGAGCTTTTCAGCATGGGCTTGTCCTTCCTGGAAGTTGTCCCTTCCTTGTAAGGCCTGCAAGCTTAACTGCCTTTCCTTCCGTAGTTGGAGCTTTCCCCTTTCTCTCTCCTTAGTAGCAGGGGTTTCTGTTGCTCTCTGTATTTGTGGTCCTCTCTGTGTTTGTGATCCTTTCTGCTCCTGTGGTCGTCTCTCTATTCTCCTGACTGAGCACTGCTTATAAGGCCATTTCTTTAGTGAGCTTTCTGGCCCTCTACTCAGGTGTGTTTGATTAGCTATTGCATCATTACAATCTGGGTGTGTCAGCCTACGTTCTGCAGCCTCATACCTACTCCCTCTAGCTGCACTTCTTGGTAACTGCATTCTCTGTAAATCAGTTTCTTTAAAAGAAACGGAGTTTTCTCCTAACTCCATAGCTTCAGTAGTATCAGCTTCATCACAGTATTCACACTCTGGAATTTGTTACCGGAGGATGTAGTAAAAGCTGTTAGTGTAGCTGGGTTTAAAAAAAGTTTGGACAAGTTCCAGGAGGAAAGGTCCATAAACTATTATTAAAGGGGACCCAGGAAATCCACTGCTTGCCCCAATACAAGTATTGTGGAACCTGTGTCCTTTGGAGAAACTGCTAGGTACAGGTGACCTAGATTGGTCACTGTTGGAAACAAGATACTGGGCTTGATGGACCTTGGTCTGACCCAGTATGGCATATCTTATGTTCTTATGTCATGGTATCCGGGCATAAAATGGTCATTTGGAGGGCTGAAAGAGTTTCTCTGTTCCCCTCTGTTGACCTATCGATCATCTTATTTTTATTTTGTCTAAATCTGGATTACACATGGCTCTTGCCCATTTTTACTTCTTATCATTTTTCCAATTTAGGTGGTATTCCCAGGCAGGACCCAAACATCATTTATTTGGACTCAGCAGGCACTCTCTCCCACAAACACACGCAATCCAACCTGCATAAAATCTCTTGAATCATCAAATCAATATTTCTACTTTAATTAAGTTAAGTTGCTGACTATTGTGTGCATTTTATGTAAGTTGGACCTAATGATGCTACTATTCTATTGATGTTTTTCTTTTTTCTTTTTTTTAACCTTATCTTTATTGAAATTATATATTTTAATCCAAGAATTCTCTTGCACAGAAAAAAACTAAAATGAAGTCCCAAGGAAAACAAAATAAAAAAATCAAATCTTACAATATTGTGTCATATAGACTCAATTATGGAGGTGAAACAAGCTCTGTATTAGGAAATACCATGGACCACCCTCCCCACCGAAAAAAACCCAGAACAAAACAAGGATAAGCATATTGCTAGTCGTCATATTATAACTTCTTGCAAAGCATACTATTGGCGTCTGGCGCAAGTCAGCTCTGCATCCAAGAAGAACCAGATCTTGCAAGGAAATGTGTTAGCCAGGTAGGGTCATGGAAAACATATTTCACATTTTGATGTTTTATAAAATATTTTCAAGGAAAATTCAATGCAAGCATTTGCAGAATTACAGGGCATAGCCTAGAAACCTGCATCTCTTGAGTTGAGTCACTTTAGTTACATCAGGATATGAGTCATCCTTATGACGAAAAACAAATTACAGCAAAAAATTGCAGTCAGAGTCAAACACCAGTAAAGCCACTAAAGTCACAGGGGTAAACTGATCATTACTAGAAGTCTCAAGAAAAGCAGACAAGTCTAAATTAAAGGGCCCAAGTTATTTTCGATAGAATCTAATGCTTTAGAATAATGCAAATAACAAGCTTTGAGATCAATGGACATGCATCTTCAGAAAACTTTAGTATCATATCTAATCATCTCCTTAGGAGGCACAAACTTTGGAAAGTTTATCACTCACAAGCTTGGTCTTCTACCAAGATTTTCTATGGCCTCAGTTTTATCTTGAAATAATAACTGACCCTTAACTAAAGAATTTACAATTTTATGATCCTTTTACACATGTAACTCAAATTTGATTATCTCCTCCTGCTGTGCCTTCAAGAGATCGGAATGGAACTGAGATTGCATGGCAATTGAAACTATTTGGGACAATATGACGGTAAGAGCCTCCCAAAGCACTTCAAGATAAAAGAGGAATCAAATCCAATCTGTCCATAATCTCTGTAGACTCATCAAACTGCATTATCCCCACATTCCAAATTATACCAGGTCCAGCACTAGCCACATGCTCATCCACGGGGCATTGTTCACTCACTGGAAGGCATGTCTCCCAGGTCAGGCCATCAAAGGATGCCAAATTCTCATCCTTTAAGCTCCCAAGCTCATGCTGCATTCTTCCTGGGTTACCTGCTTTGGCTACCCCTTCCATCGTCAGCAAAAAGGGATGTTCCCAGCTAAGGTCTGCCTCCAAACTCCTCTGAGCAGGGAAGGAATCTGCGAGACCAGGTTCAATGATACTTCTACCTCCTGATTGGCATAGCTCACCTACCCCTGACACCATTGCCCACGAGGCTCCTCTGTCTCCCTGAAGCTTCAGCTCCAAACAGGGTCATTCCAAGGCACGAATAGCAGGGATCGATGCTTTGTATGGGGAAGGTAGATGGGGGTGGGAAAAGGGTGAATCGGGGGCGGCATTAGGGCAGGCTGTGGGTGGTCATCAGCTCCAGACATATAGAGCCGATTCCAATGTCGACCCTGTACATCTGGGGCCGGTGGCCTGACCAGGGAACTTATTCCACCTCAGGGGCAGAATAGGTTCCTCTAGTCAGTGGGGGATGGCAGGCCCAGAAAGGGTGTGGGGGGGGGAGAAAGAAGACATTCCCCGCAGCCTGATTCTGACCTCAGGAGACCAGATTGAGGGTTGGGCTGTGGGGAAAGCACCTTTGAAACTGGCAGCCGAGGATCGTGGCTTTTCAATGGAGTCACGGTACCATAGCAATCAGACGCCATGGTGCCACAATTCCATTGAACAGGCTTGACTGAGCTATCCAGGCAAGGCCTGTACATGCAGGCTGGACTGAATCATGCTCCCGGCCTACACGTACAGTCCTGGTCGCGATTCTGATCCCGTGGGGCTAGACATGTTCTACCGGATCAGAATTGCGGCTACCTCTGTACATCCAGTTCCGACTGGGCACACAGAGGGCCGACACATCAATGTCAGAATCGCACCCAAAGTGTCTGTCAGATCCTGTCAACAGACAGGAATGGACTACACAGGTTCCTGAACCTTGGTCTTTTGTTTAGGCTTCCCCATAAGGAAAATAAAAGTAGGAAATAAGATAAAAACCTTAGGGAAGAGAACGAGCAAAACTCAAGTGCTTCTAGAAGTTGACCATCTTGTTCTACCCTCTCTTCTTTTTTCATTTTCAATGCAACTACATGGCTGCAAACATTTTATAACTGGGTCAGTTCACTGTACAGCATAATTTTTATGATCTTTCTCACTGCAAAATCATGGCATGTCTTCAAAGTCAACTTCTCTTAGAATTACCCACTCGATAGACAATTTAACAGGGTAGTTTAATTGCTTTATCTTACAATAGATTGCTTACAGTTTTGTTAACTTGCAGAAACTAATTTCAGCTTTTGCTACAGTCACTGGAAATGCGTAAATATTCCATAAGGCTATGTGCACTCTCTCAAGACTTATTTATTTATACTTGACGAAGCGTCCATCCCACAAGCTCAGAGCGATTTGGCAAAATATCTATTAATTATTTATATTTTATATGGCTTTGAATAAAAACAAAACACAAACTACATTACCAAATAATGGAGCAGTCAGGTGAGAGAAAATCAGAAATGGGTTCCATTAAGCTCTGCTGAAATAGATAGCCCTTCAGAAGCTACCTTACCTCAGGTCCTCCTTTTCCAATGCAAGTCTCCATAGAACTGGAGTAGCACATGAAAATATCTAGATACAACTATGTTTCAATTTGCAGTCTTTTGTAGATGCAACGGAAAGTATAAAAATAATATGTTTGTTGTTAAGTGCCATCAAATCAGTGTCGACTCATGGTGACCATCTGGATAGTTGACCTAAACTGTGTTCGATCTTCAGTCAAGTGGCTCATTGTTGACAGAGTGGCATCCATAGCTGCTGTTATTGTATTGATCCATCTCATTGCTGGCCTTCCTCTTTTGCATTGACCTTCTACCTTGCCAAGCATGATGTCTTTCTCTAATGATCTCTCTCTTCACACGATGTGTCCAAAGTATGAAAGTCAAGGTCTTGCCATCTCAGCGTCTAAAGAAAGCTTAGATTTGATCTCCTCTAGTAAACCTACTGTAGGTCTTTGGAAAAAATATGAGTCAGATGGTATAGTACTGAAGTATATAGTTCATTTTAAGTTTTCTTATGAAAATAGTGGTGCTAATGGAGATACTACCTACATTTTGAAAGCATTACATTAGAGTCAGGGGATGCATCTCTCAGCTCTTCTTCAACATTATTTGCCACAGATGCAGTCTCCATATTAAAAACCTTCCCATTTTACTTTTTTTTCACCTACTTCCATGTTTAGGGCATATTTACTAAGCTGTGTTAGCTCTTAATGCTCGTAGTCTGGGCACACGCTGGAGCAGCTATTAATAGTGACCACTGTCAGCATGATGAATAGTTGTTAAATATACCTTGAAAGGATGATACACAGCACCCTGCGGCCTTAGCTTTTGGGGACCATAAAATCCCAATTGTAAAGCAGGTGAATTATTTAGAAGTGCTGCTGGGCGTGGAACGTTTGTTTCACCAGCATATCATGGAGATGGTTAGGAAATCTTTTTCTAAGTTTCGACTGATAAGAAGATTGAAGCTCTAAATTGAAACTGATGACTTTAGATCAGTAGTCCAAGCCACAATTTTGGCCCTTTAGATTATTGTAAAGTCATCTTTAGCGGCTACTGGCTTCTTAATTGTGGCCATTACAAATTATCCAGAATACTGCCATGTGTTTATTATTAGCAGGTGCTAACCATTATGATCACCCCTCCCCCCACCTGCAGGCATTACATTTCTTGCCAATAAGAGTATCAAGTCCATTTTAGGGTGATCATTTAGATTTTTAAGGAACTGAATCTAGAGCTCAATCTCCCTATATGAATCCCATGGACTCTCTACCATCCTTCGGAGACATTGCGATCACAAGGATCGGGATCACTGACTACTCCTTCCGTCACTCAGATTCAAGGTATTTGGGTTTTGAAGCACACACTCTCCATGATCCAGGATACTACAGACCAGTCAGCCTGACATCAGTACCAGGCAAAATGGTAGAAACCATTATAAAAAATAAAATTATTGAGCATGTAGATAGTCATGGTTTAATGGGAGAAAGCCAATATGGATTTTGCCAAGGAAAGTTTTGTCTTACTAATTTCTTATATCTTTTTTGAAGGGGTGACTAAACGGGTAGTTAAGGTGAGCTAGTTGATAAAGAGCCTCATGCAGAAATGCCCAATGCTCAGGACAGGGAGAGCTGACAAGGGGTGGGATCGGGGCAGAGTGGGGTAGGCCAGCCCGGTAACATGTACAGAGCCGATCCAGGTCACAACCCTGTATGTGTTGCCAGGCCCGTGGGGACATATTGCTTATTCCACCTCAGAGGTGGAAAAAGCAGGATGTTCGGTGCGATCGGGGCTGGGGTTCCCCCCACCCCAGGGCCAGAGCCAGGTGCAGGGGGCTCCCCGCTGCCCAATCCAGGTCACGGCAGACCAGCCTTGGGTTGGGTGGTGGGGAAAGGGTGGAGGGAGCCATGGGAGTTGGGGGCACCTGCTGGGAGGATGTCCCTGCAGGTGGCAGGGGCATGCCAGGCCATCCTTGGGCCTGATTCTGGCCACCACGGAAATGTTTTGTTCCCGTGGTCCAGAATTGGGTCCAAATGGGCCCATCATACTTGGGGCCATCCGGACAGCCTGATGTGCCCCTACCGGAATCAGGCTCTTAGTATATCTCAGTTTTCAGAAGGCCTTTGACAAGGCCCCTCATGAGAGACTCTTGGCAAAATTAAAGACTACTACTACTACTAAAAATCATTTGTATAGCGCTACAAGGAGTACACAGCACTGTACTTATAGATGTAAAACAGAGTCCCTGCTCATCAGAGCTTACAATCTAACAAAAAAGACTTAGGCATTATCATGGATAATATGTTGAAACCCTCAGCCCAGTGTGCAGTGGCGGCCAAGAAAGCAAATAGAATGCTAGGAATCATAAGAAAAGGAATGGAGAATAAAACCAAGAATATTATAATGCCTCTGTATCCTTCCATGGTGCGACCACACCTTGAATATTGTGTGCAACTCTGGTCATCATTTCTTAAGAAGGATATAGCAGAATTAGAAAAGGTACAGAGAAGGGCCACCAAAATGGTAAAGGGGAAGAAGGATACCCCTATAAGAAAAGGCTTAAAAGGTTAGGACTCTCAACTTGGAAAAGAGACGGCTAGGGGAGATATGATAGTGGTCTATAAATTAATGAATGGAGTGGAACGGGTAAATATAGATCAATTGTTTATGTCATCAAAAAGTAAAAAAGATTATGGGACATGTAATGAAGCTACAATATAATCCATGTCATATCTTATTTTGTAAAACAGGGTATGCATAAGATCAGCAGTATTTATATGTTGTTGTTGTTGTTGTTAAGTGCCGTCGAGTCGGAGTCGACTCATGGCGACCCTCTGGATAGCTATCCTAAATTGTGTTCGATCTTCAGTCAGGCGGCTCATTGTTGACAGACTGGTACCCGTAGCTGCTGTTATTGTATCGATCCATCTCATTGCTGGTCTTCCTCTTTTGCGTTGACCTTCTATCTTGCCAAGCATGATGTCTTTCTCTAATGATCTCTCTCTCTCCCGCCTGATGTGTCCAAAGTATGAAAGTCGAAGTCTTGTCATCTGAGCTTCTAAAGAAAGCTTAGGTTTGATCTCCTCTAGTACAGACTGGTTTGTTCTTCGGGCAGTCAATGGTATACACAGTATTCGCCGCCAGCACCATAATTCAAAGGCATCAATTTTCTTCCTGTCTATCTTTTTCACTGTCCAGCTTTCACATCCATATGATGTTATTGAAAATACCATGGCTTGAACAAGTCGAATCTTTGTATGGAGAGAGACATCTCTGTTCTTGAGAATCTTATCTAGGTCTTTCATAGCCATTCTGCCAAGAGCAATGCGTCGTCTGATTTCTTGACTGCTTGTTGCTTCTTTATTGATAGTTGATCCAAGTAGGTTAAAGTTATTCACGATTTCAATTTCTTCTCCTTTGACGATGAACCTGTTGATTATGCCAGTTGTCATGATCTTTGTCTTCTTTACATTAAGGTGCAGGCCCACTTTGAGACTATGTTCTTTGATTGTGAGAAGCAAATGTTTCAGATCATCTTCACTATATATATATATTAAAAAAAAAGATCATCTTCAGTATATATATATATATATATATATTAAAAAAATAAATAAATATAGTAACACAGTCAATGATGGAAGAAGACCACCAGCATGAGCCATCCAAGCTGCCCAGCAGGGTTTTCAGGGTTGCAGCTGATCCTAGCTCTATGCTTTGTACTTTGGGTTGTAACTGCTGCTCCATGCAGGTTATCCCCGATTTGTGTCTTTTTTGATGTGTAAAAGTCATTTAGGATTTGCTTTGAGCGGAAATGATCCCCTTCCTATGGCATATAGGGACCCTCTGCGTCTATCCCCAGCTTTTAACGCATTAAACAGCAAAGAAAGAAATCAACATTCTGGAATGTGGCACGGGCAGGGACGGCACCTTACAGTCACTGCACGCTAACTCCTTCACCGTCACTGTTAACACCCTGTATTGTGGTAGGCTATGGCCTATGATAGCCTGCAAATATGAAAAGCCTGTAAGTTAGGCCCTGATTCCAACCCCCATCTTAGTAAGAACTAAAAATCTGTAAAAGTCTGAGAAAGCTGTTTTAAACTGCTTAATAAGAAGTTTTTATGAATACATAAATCTTTCATTATTCTCTTGTGTTCTGATGATAGAAATGTTTCAGTGCTTGCATTCCTAGAGCTAGCCTACTTGTCAAAACAGTTGGATGTGGTAGCAAGAGGTTGGCCCCCTTCTTTGAGAGCTGTCGCAGCTACAGCCCTACTAGTGAGCGAAGCAGACAAGCTCACTCTGGGACAGAATCTTCAAGTTACTGTACCACATTCTGTCCTGACCCTCATGGAACACAAAGGGAGTTTCTGGCTCACGAATTCACGAATGTTGAAGTATCAGAGTATGTTGTGTGAAAACCCCCAGATACAATTAAAGGTTAGTCAAGCTCTGAATCCTGCTACGTTGTTCCCAATTGGTCCTGGCCCCCCTGATCATGACTGTTTAGAAATTATGGACACTGTATTCTCAAGTAGCCTGGATCTGACTGATGTCCCTTTGGAGAACCCTGAACGGACATTTTTTGTGGATGGAAGTAGTCTCGTCATCAATGGACATCATTGTGCCGGGTATGCAGTGGTGACCCTTGATCTGGTAGTTGAGTCCTCAGCTCTGGCCCCAGGAACTTCAGCACAGAAAGCTGAACTGATAGCTCTCACTAGAGCACTGACATTATGAGAAGGGCTCCGGTTAAATGTGTACACAGATTCCAAGTATGCCTTCACAACTTTGCATGCCCATGGAGCCCTGTATAAAGAACGAGGGTTGATCACCTCAGGAGGCAAGTCCATTAGGTATGGGCCCGAGATATTGATATTATTGGACGCTGTGTGGGCCCCTAAGCAAGTTGCAGTCATGCACTGTTGAGGTCATCAAGCAGGAGTAGGAGAAGTTGCCCAAGGGAATAGGTTTGCTGATGCCACCGCCCGAAAAGTAGCGGACGAGTTGTGACCCAAAATACTTCAGTGCAGGCAGCCTTATTCCCTGTGCCCCTCAGCTCATGGGCCCCCCGATACACTACAAGAGAGTTAGATTACTTTTGTGAAAAGGAGGGGGGTGTCCTAACAGAAAAAGGTTGGATAGTGCTGCCACCTCCAGAGGGTAGCTCACCTCCAGGTCCCACAGTAATTCCTGAAGCGTTAGGACCAGCCTTTGTTCATGCTTTTCATCAGGCTACACATTATGGGAAAACTGCCATGGAAAGAGCCCTAAGACCCCATTTTTGCATCTCACTATTAGGACCCCTGTCCGCCTCAGTAGCTCGCCAATGTTTGACATGTGCTAAGAATAATGCTAAGCAGGGTCCCACTCCACCCCCAAGAGTGCAGTCAGTAGGAGTGACCCCTATGAGTGATATTCAGGCGGATTTTACTGAAATGCCACGAGCAAATGGATATCATTACCTGTTAGTTCTAGTCTGTACATTTTCCTGGTGGGTAGAAGCTTTTCCCACCCGAACCGAGAAAGCTCGAGAAGTCACTAGAATACTGCTCCATGAGATTATTCCTCGATTTGGAATACCATTGACTATAGGATCAGATAATGGATCCTCATTTGTGTCCCAAGTGACCCAACAGTTAGCCCGAGCTCTACAGATACAATGGAAGTTGCACACTGCCTATAGACCCCAGGGTTCAGGGAAGGTAGAACGTATGAATAGGACCCTGAAATCTCAATTGTCCAAACTTTATCAAGAGGCTCACCTGAAGTGACTCCAGGTTCTCCCTATAGCCCTTCTTAGGATACGTTCTGCTCCAACCAAGTCTTTAGGAGTCTCCCCTTTTGAGATTTTGTATGGGCGACCCCCACCCATTGTACAGGGAATAAAAGGCGATATGAAACAGATTGGATCTGAAATAACTAGACAAGAACTATTGGCTTTAGGTTCTGTTTTGCAGAGTCTCCACACTCGGGTACAAGATCGATTGCCCATCAATTTGACGGAACCTCTACATCCCTTCAAGCCTGGAGTGTCAGTGTGGATCAAAGAGTGGAGAAAGACCCCGTTGGCACCGCATTGGAAGGGACCTTATGTTGTCATCCTATCAACCCCAACTGCAGTAAAAGTTGCAGAACTTGAACCTTGGATCCATCACAGTCGAGTAAAGCCAGCAGCCGCTCCTGAACTTGGTCAATGGACTTCAGTAAATGATCCTGAAACTCCATTGCGGCTTACATTGCGAAGACAACCGGCGTTGTAAGAATCTTCAGAATCTACAGTCCTACCCCTGTCCCACAAGGGTGGCAGTCGATAGGTCTACATACAGTGGAAGTAAAGAAGAAGAAGAAGAAGAAGAAGAAGAAAAAGACTCTAAGTTCATCGTACCCAATCTTTCAGCTCATTTCCAAAGACTGTAATAATGATGTTTCTCTACTACTGTTTCATGGGGGCGGTAGCCCTGGGATTCCTGGAAAAGACTTTTGCCTTACCCCCTTGTGCAGCTTGTATAACTACTACCCGAACTGGGATAAAGGTTACTCAGACTTTACTTTATCATTCCTACTATACTTGCACTGGTATAGTTAGTCGATGTGTGTATAATGGTACAGAATTGAATATCTGTACAAAAGGGAAGAGTAAAACCTGCTTTAGTCCTCATCAGAACCCTTCTTATTATGTTTTAGAGCTGCAATGGAATGATAAGGATGGGGCCCTCATATATGCCACACGTCAGCTTTCTGATCCTACAAGACCTGTAACCTTACACTTTGACGCTTGTGATCTTATCAATAGAAATGACCATAACAGATGTGGGACTTGGGAGCGAGCCTACTACCATGATGATAAATATATGTGTCCTGAAGGGGCATACGATGGGGAAAATGTACTGGGAAGCATTCCCCATCTACCTACAGTAAGGCATCTAAAGATGCGTACTTCTGTCCAAAATGAGAGTGTGTGTATTAAGCTACCTGGTCGGGTAGCCCTACTGGACAAGATGGGGATAATCGTAAAGCCAGTTTAGAAAGACTACCCTTGCTTGAGCCGCATAAGTGTAAGAAAGGTGCTTGTAATCCCCTGCGGCTCTTCATACTTGACCCCAGCCAGTGGAAGCAGGGGTTCAGATTTGGTTTACGTATAGCAGGGGGAGGAACTGACCCCGGAACCTTCATATATATACACCTCAATACCAAAACTCATATTTCTTCACCTTATCGAATACATCATACCTTTTATGAAGCTATGAAGGCAGAGTTTGCAATTCCCCACGCCTCCCAGAACTTGTTTCTTGGGCTAGCGGGAGCTGTAGCGTCTAGTCTCCACATCTCTGATTGTTTCTTCTGTGGTGGAACTAAGATGGGGGACCAATGGCCTTGGGAGGCACAAGAATTGAACTATTCTATCCCATATAACCAGACTGATCTACATAAAGCCACCAGTGAATGGGTATTAGCTAACCCTATTGTTGGTAACTTATGTTTTGCTCATACAGAACCACAGTTTACTATGCTAGTTGGGCAGCTGGTCTGTCTCAATCAGAAGTTTTATAACAGTACTACTAAGAAGACATCCTGGTGGTCGGGGGTCAACACTTCAGAGCCCTCCAACCCTTTAGTCCTCTTTCCTAATCTTGCCAGCATCTGGACTAATTTGGCATATCATAGTACCTGGCAAGCTCCACCTGGACTATATTGGATTTGTGGAGCTCTAGCATATGCTAAGCTTCCTCACCATTGGGGAGGAGCATGTGTATTGGGAACTATATGACCTTCCTTCTTTCTTCTACCTATTTCCCATGGAGAACAACTGGGTTTCCCTGTGTACAGGAGTCGACAGAAATGAGAGGCCTTGAAAATAGGCCAATGGGACAAATGGAATGGTGAGGAGTGGCCACCTGAGAGAATCATTTCATACTACGGACCCGCCACTTGGATGCAAGATGGGACATGGGGATATCGCACTCCTGTATATATGATAAATCGTATTATACGTTTACAAGCTGTTGTTGAAATAATAACTAATGAAACTAGTAAAGCACTAACTCTTTTAGCTAAGCAAAGTACACAAATGCGTACAGCAATTTACCAGAATCGTTTAGCTCTAGATTATTTGTTAGCAGCTGAAGGTGGAGCATGTGGAAAATTGAATTTAACCAACTGTTGTTTGCAGATTGACAATAATGGACAAGTTGTTGAAGATATAGCTACTCAAATGCAAAAACTAACATATGTGCCCGTTCAGACCTGGCATAGTCTAAAACTTGATGGGTGGTTCGGTTCAGCGTTTTCATGGTTAGGTGGTCTAAAGACCCTGGTGTTTATTGTATTATCCATATTAACTGTATGGTTGTTGCTCCCATGCCTATTACCCCTTTGCTTACATATGATAACCTCAGTTATTGATAGCACTGTAGAACGGAAGGCAGCTACGAAAATCCTAGCTATGCAACAATATTACCCTATACCCCAAGCTGATGCTGTTACACGAGTATAATATGTGATTTAATTCTCACCCTTTCTCACCTGCGGGTGAGAATAATCAAAGGGGGGAATGTGGTAGGCTATGGCCTATGATAGCATGCAAATATGAAAGGCCTGTAAGTTAGGCCCTGATTCCACCCCCCATCTTAGTAAGAACTAAAAATCTGTAAAAGTCTGAGAAAGCTGTTTTAAACTGCTTAAGAAGTTTTTATGAATACATAAATCTTTCATTATTCTCTTGTGTTCTGATGATAGAAATGTTTCAGTGCTTGCATTCCTAGAGCTAGAAATGACCTCGAAGTAGAATTGTATCCATACCTAGAAACTGTACCATTGTTAGAACAATCCTAGAGGAGGGAGCTGGGTGCTAGGCCCAAGAGGGGTCTCTGATTGGACAAATGCAGGGGGCGTTGGAACCAATAGAAAGTCTGCATGTATCAAACTGAAAAGAAATGTATAAAATGAATATGTCTCTAAGAATTTTGCTCAGTCCTTTTTGAAGCTTGACTGTCTGGGCCTTGTGCACAATAAATTGGCTTGGACCCTGAAATTGACTCCTGGATTTATTCATTGTTTGCACTTCGCTGCTTCAGTATAACGCATGGCAGTTAATGCCAGATCAAAAGATGCAGCTGACTACATTGCTCATTGTCTGCTGTGCAGTTAACACACCGTAGCTACTTCCTGTCTGCAGGCATACTCTGGAGCCCCTTCACCAGTTTCTGCCCTGTGCCTCTGCAGGTCTAACACCAGCCCTGGCGTTAACGGCATGCTTGCCCTCCCAACAGTACAGGGGATGCCACCAACAGTAAATGCAGAGGTTAATTCTAGAATGATATAACTTATGCATGTTGCTGACCAATCTCGGTGCAGGCATAACTGACCCAGCTAGGTTTATGTTCCTTGTTACATCACATTTACGTTTATGTGTTGTACAATGCTCCAAACATTGATTGTTAATTGTTCTTTAATGTTTTAATGTTTCCTTCAATTGTTCCATGTATCAACTCCAGTTCCATGTAAACTGCTTTGACTCGTATTACTTATTCTATTTATTTAACACATTTTAAAGTACACACATACTCTATAGAATAGGTCTCACATGAGCACGTGGCAATGCAGATATCTATGCAGGAGTTTAGACAATTACCCTCTTAGCTCTTCAGAGAACAACAACATAGGGATACATAAGTGCTTCAGTCTCGCAAACAAATATTAGCATTAACTGCACAAGCACACACTCTTTGTCCTACAGAAAGATCCCGGGCTGCCGGTTTTCTTTTTTAATGGCTTCAAATAATCTCAAACTTTGGATACCCTGAAAAGGTAGCACATCATTTTCCATACCTATCCTCAACCATGATTTATGATAGAGCCTTCGTTTTTGTCTTCCTGATAATAGAGTTGAAACCTGAGCTGGCATCCTTGAATCTTCAGGCCCTAAGGAGATTTCTCCTACAAGTTCCTTTGGCATTGCTATCTTTCAAAAAGAAAAGCCGAACTGCTGTTTTTTATGCCACAAGACACAGCACTGTGGCCTAAGTCATAAGGTCGACCACAGCCAGCAACTAACTCCCCAGGAGTTTCATGCAATGCTGAATTGGAATGTCCAGCAATCACATTTTGGCCAGTTTCTGACTCCCTATACATCCTTTACACCTCTGCAATGGGATTTGTGTCTTTTCCTGAACTCAGTGTTCTTTCAATGGTGGCATCGCAATTGTTGTGCAAAGTCAGACAATTTTGTTTTGGGAAAAAGCGCATGTATGCACTGCTCTGACCCAAACTTGTGAGTGCCCCTTCGAGTAACGGAGTGCTTTCTACGCAGTGCTGCTTCAACATTTATCAAAACTATATATTCATTCTCAGTATTATCTTTTTCATCTTACTGCAAAGAATGCATGTACTCAACAGTTAGATTCACTTATTCTTTTCTGCTATATTAGTAGAAGTTCCCATTATGCTGTCAGATCCGGTAGTTCTATGACTGCAGTAAAGGAAACCACATTTCATTTCAATACACTATTCTTTCTATACACACAAATGGAAAGCAATGTTTCATATATATAGACCCCTATTTACTACGGTGTGCCAAGGATTTGCAGTTAGCACATGTTAATAGACAAAACTAAGATATGGTCACTCCAAAACTTCAGTGTCCCCAGCAATTTTGGGAGGGCGATCACGCAGTTAATACAGAAAACAGAGAAAAGTTCACTACCGTGTGTTAACTTCACAACGCACGATGCGGTTAGCTACATCTCTTAAGGTAATGTTAGCTGCCCAGTGATATCTGTCATGTTAACAGTTAACGCAAGGTAATGACCCACAGTTTAACTGCAAGGTGCATTCTCTGGTTGTTCCTCACCTACTCTCTGCCCCAAAATAGCACTGTCTGCATTAGCTGTTCAGTGTAGGAATTAGCACATGCTAAAAGTTAATACATTGTGCTGTTTGTGTGTGTTAATTCCAGCATGAACAGCTAATAAAATGGTCAATGTACAATTTAGGGGCCTAAGCTTATGGTCTATAAACCTACCAGTCACTGATCCATCATTCAATTAGGTGCTCACAAATGCGCTTACTAGGGATTAAATCAAAGTTCCTTCAGGTCTATGTATAATCCTTGCTTTGGTTAGGCAGGAAAAGATTCTTGAATAAAGCCCATGTGCATTTCTCTCCTGCTACCAAAGGGATAAGGAAATATGAATCCACCTGGGGAATCTTGCTCCATGCCCATGCAAATGAAGGACATGTTCTTTTCTGACAGGCAAGGAGACCAATGCCCCTAGACCATAAGAAATGCGAACCACATATGATTCATAATCGGTCTTTGAAATAGATCAATATTGTGTTAGTCCCATTCCCCTCTAAGGGAAGGAGATCAGATTATTTAAAACATTGTGGCCATCATTACTGTGAATACTTTCTTGTAAATGACGACCCTCGAGGCTTTCCTTCTAGAGCAAGAATGGAAAGTGTTTTTGTTTCACAACTCACAAATGAAAAAGTATGTGTGCCCGTAGTCAGGCTTTTCACATTATATTCTCTGAGACATATTATCTTTCATTTCAGTTTGTTTCATTAATCCTCACCCTAACCTTAAACTTGCCCTCATCAAATTCCAAGGTGAATACACAACTGATATCTGCGGAAAAGAGCACACAATAAAACGATCAAGTATGAAAACTGTTCAGCTGTAAACAATCTAATTTTTGCAACTCATGCTCCATATATTCTAGAAAAGAATTTAGTTTTATATTGTACGTTTCATACTGTATGAACTCCATTCCAAAGTCCCCCTCCCCCCCAACACCCCTGCCAAGCATGCAAGAATAGCAAAAACACTATGCATGTACTGTAAAGCTAAAAGAAGATTTCTGGTAGTTGTATTAGTCATATCTGAAAAAGGGACTCTTGCGGTCTTGAAAATTCATTTAATACATCTTTCTGCCTGACCCTTTAAAAGATATCACAAGCTACAAAAACTCTAAGGCTGAAAGGATAAACCAAGATATAAATCCAAGATTAAATAACAAAGAGATTTTATGCACACCAGGTCATAGAGCAGAGGTGGTATTTGAACAAACATTTGTCAAAATAAAATAGGATTATATGGCAAATCAGAACTTAAATACAGGAAAATACTTCCTAATAACATTCTAACCATACATAGCCTGATAAGTGATCTACAATAATTGAAAACATTTAGAAAACTACCTTTTAAATGATGATTACAGAACAGGATTTCAAGTTCATTAAAATGCAATTGTAAAGGTTATAAAACAGAACTAATTCAGGATGTAACATGAGCAATTTCATTTATGTTCTAATTGTTCTTCAGAATTCACAGCAAGTAATTCAATAACTGAATTTTCTGATCTTCTGCATCAACTTATCTGCCTTCCTTTATAATGTCTGCGGCCTTACGATGGGCAAAGTTTCTCCCTGGGAGATGTTTACTGTACTCACTCATTTGTATTCATTACAGAATTATGTGCTGAAGGCCGCCTCTTCTTGTTGCGTTTTCAGAACTGATGAATGGGTCAGTCTGCTGGTGGTGGTTGGTGATGGCCCTTGGTCTTGACGACATGATTTAATTATTCTATCTAATTTATTGATCAACTCTATATCAAAGAGCATTCGCGCTGAATGAGGTTTCTTTATCCTCCTAAACTATATGAATAAAACCCTTGGCTAAATGTCCCTGGTGAAAACGATAGCAGCTTTAGAAGTTATACTGTGTTTTATATTGGATGTAATCATAAATGGCATTTTCTAGAAAATAAAAACATGCACGTTTCAGTCATTCAGGGCTCGAAAACTCCCAGGCTTCGGGCCACCATGGCACCTGGGATTTTCATGCCCTGCTTTTCTACTGCCACCACTGCTACTGGTAAAAGGGGCTGCTTTCTCTCTGTACCTCATGCACCTCTGCAAGTTTGAGTCATACAGTGCAGGAACTCAGGGCCTCCAGTTTTGTGAGACCAACACAAGCATCACATGGCTCAAACTCCTCAGTTCTGTGGTGCAGAAAGAAAGCTCCTGTACTGGGAGAGGTGGCGGCAGTTCAAGATGAGAATCAAGGCAAGAAGATGGCCTAATGGGAAGTCTGGCTAGCTAGGGAGGGAGGTGGATCTAGCTGGCTACATGGGGATGGGGTTGGGAGTAGAGGTAGGGGCTGGAGGGATGGCTGACGTTTTCTGAATAGTAAGTGCTAAGTTGGGGGGGGGGCATACTGGTCACATGGAGGGGTGCAGGGCTGGGAAGTGGCTGACTGCCCTCCTGGTGGTGAGGGCTAGCTGAGGCAGTGCCCAATTTGGGGGAGGAGTGAGTTGATGGAATAGAGGAGATAAAAGAGTGAGACTGGGTGACTACAGGATGGGGGAATATGAGAGGGAGAGAGTGTGGGTGGGGAATATGAGAGAGAGACTGACAACAAGGTGGGATAATGAGAGCAAGAGAGATGGGCAGGAAGGAGGACTGCTGGTTTTGTATTTCGGCTTCCTCTTAGAAGAAATGGGAAAACAGATTTAGTGAATAAGGCCCTAAAAGAGCTGCAGCAGACCCTGGAGAAAATGTTTTTCTTCACCTCTTCTACTTTGGTGGAGACAATGCAGGGAAAAATGAAATGTCCTAAATTTTTGGGCTGTACCCTAAATACAAAGAAAATTTGTCATACTTCTACTCAGACCCTCTACCTCAAGGAAAAGATACCCCAGGATTACATTGCAAAACATCATTTTTAGTCAGATGATTAACAGGGCCAAAAGCATAGGGGCCAATATTCAGTGCTTTTAAAGTACCCGGCTGCCGGTATTTTATTTTTTAATTTTTTTTTAAATTAAGATTTTAAACTTGGACTACTTCAGATCTGATACATAACACCCTAACATCCTGTGGACACATAAGCATTGCTAGAAACAGCTAACTGATACACTTCCAATATCACATATCACTGATACGCTTCCGATCATATCACATTGATTTTCTTTATAATGTTCCTGAGTTACCAATTGTTCATTTATCGGTTCCTAAACAAATTGTTCCATGTAAAAGTTAGTTCCATTCTTCTGCTTGTTCTATGTAAACCACCGTGACTGGTAGATTCAGAGGTATAAAAGAGTTGTTAAATAAAATAAATACACAGAATACATACATGACGTTCATAGGAAAAGCATAACTTGCTACCATTAGAGATTAGGAAAATATACAAAAAACAAAAGCAGGAGGTACTCTAGCCTCCATCACAGGAGAGAGGCAGAAGAGAACAAATATATTAATAACTATTAATAAGCCCAGACCCATTGTATTTCACGCTTTAAGAAAAGTGGAAGGAAGTCCAAAAAACTGCCAGCATAGTTTAAAGGTGAGGTCAGAGAGGCTGTTGCCAAAAAAGCATCTTTCAGGAAATGGAAAAAGGAGCCAAATGATGAAAAATGGAAACAATACAAGCACTGGCAAGTTAGATGCAAGGCATTGATAAGGCAGACAAAGAGAGAATTTGAGAAGAAGCTGCTGTGGAAGCAAAAATGCGTAATAAAGACTTTTTCAAGTACATTCATAGCAAAAAACCTGTGAAAGAGTCAGTTGGATCATTAAATGATAGAGAGATAAAAGGGGCACTAAGAGGGGACATAGCAGAGAGACTGAATGAATTCTTTGCTCCGGTCTTCACAGAGGAAGATGTAGGAATGTTACCCATGACTGAAATGGTATTTAAAGGAGATGCTGCGGAAGAATTAAAAGAAACATCGCTACACTGGGAAGATGTATTATAACTATTTGATAAACTGAAGAGTAGCAAATAACCTGAACAGGATGGTATATATCCAAGGGTGTTGAAAGAACTGAAATATGAGAATACAGACCTACTATTAGTAATCTATGAACTATCATGAAATCATCTGTAATACCTGAAGATTGGAGGATGGCTACTGTAACGCTAATTTTTAAATAGGGTTCCAGAGGTGATCCGGGAAACTACAGACTGGTGAGCCTGACGTCAGTACCGGGAAAAATAGTGGAAACCATCATAAAGAACAAAATTACTGAATATGTAGATCGTCATGGCTTAATGGGAGGAGTGGCCTAGTGGTTGGGGCAAGTTACCTCAGGCCAGAAGGTCAGGGGTTAAAATCCCACTAGAGGACTGCAACCTTGGGCCGGAAGGACTGCGGTTTCTAGTCCCACAAGTACTCCTTGTGGTCTTGGGCAAGCCACTTAACCCTCCATTGCCCATGTTCCCTGTAAAATAGTTATCTCCAAGTTATAATGCCCTGTTCAATGTAATTACACATGATAAACCCATCCACAGAGCAGCTCTCACACATCATCAACTCACTCAACACAAGCACGGCCCCAACAGACCCATGCCCAGTTACAAGGATTAAGGCGAAAAAGTCAAACTTCATCCACACCATACACAACATGGTGAACAGTTCACTAACCCAAGGAATCATGCCTGACCAACTAAAACTCGCCACAATAAGACCAATCCCGAAGTAATCACCACTTGACAAGAACAACCCAGCAGCCTACAGACCTATCTCAAGCATCCCTCTACTGGCAAAGATTATTGAGAAAGTGGTACAACATCAGCTACAGGAACACATTGACAACCACGCACAACTGGACCTCAACCAACACGGTTTTCGCCCCAACCACGGAGTCTAAACACTCCTGCTATACCTATTTAATGACATACTACACCTCAGACAACAGAAAGAAAGGAATACTCATGATCTTCATTGACATTTCATCAGCATTCGACACAGTGGACCACGGAACCCTACTAGCAAGACTACAGAACATCGGATTACACTGAGGTGGTTCCACTCCTACTTAATGGACAGACAGATACAGGTCAAGATCGGTCCCAACACATCTCGACCCATAAAGGTAATGCAAGGCATAGCTCAAGGATCCGCCCTATCAGCATTATTATATAACCTTTACATCCAGCCAATATGCAGCATCATAAGAGAACATGGGATAAAATACACAATCTATGCGGACGACACCAATCACCCTCAACAACCCAGACTACACCAAGATAACAGAATGTCCCATGCACATGAACAGCTGGTTTCAACACAACAACTTGAACATAAACTACAGCAAGACCGAGGCTCTAATCATCACACAAAACTCCGACTTCATCCCTCCGCGCAACATCAAGATAGACAACACAACCATACCCATACAACCAGAAGTGAAATACCTCGGAGTGACCCTAGATAAAGAACTGAACCTTCAGTCCCACATCAGCAGAACCACCAAAAATGCATACCACAGGATGAGACTAGTCCGACGCCTCAAACCCCTCCTCTCCCAGGAACACTTCCGCATAGTCTGTGAGGCACTAATAACCCCAATCCTAGAATTATGCAACCCAATCTATCCTGGCCTAACAAAACAGACACTCAGGCCACTGCAACTGGCCCAAAACACAGCAGTTCGCATAATAACTGGCACCACAAAACAAGAACACATCACACCTACCCTAAAAGAACTCCACTGGCTACCAATCAGCTCCCGCATTAGATACAAGACAATCATTAACATATTCAAAATCAAGCAACAGTCGTCAGCTTTCAGCCTACACCCACTCATACAACCCGACAGCAGCACAAGACTGAGGAGGAGAGGCACATCCAACCGTGTCAACACCCCTAAAGACATCAACAAGGTACGCAAGGTCACCGAAAAACGAGCCTTATCAAAGGCGGCACCAACAATCTGAAATGCCCTCCCTAATGAACTACGGTCAACAACAGACATAAAGGACTTTAGGAAACTGTTAAAGATGACCCTCTTCATAGAGCACTATGGTGACGTCTCTTAAACGGTGCAACAGACAATACCCCAACTCAACACCCTGCCCTAGCGACATGATTTAGTACTAAAGTCCTGATGTACATAGTATTATAAATAGCCTCACGCTGTAAATAGCTCACCAAGAATCAATGTCCATCTACACACACATGCACTCACTGCTCAATGCATGCACACACTAGACACTGTATCTTGTTGATTGTTTGCTGTGTAGACCGCCTTGATTGTAGGAAAAGGTGGTATAGAAATATGTTTAAATAAAGAAATAAATCCCCAAGTATTCATACTAACCTACCGACTCGCCCCCCAAAAATTTTCCAAATGGGAAACATCCGTGAAAACAAACTTATTTTCAGCATAGGTAATCACACACTTACAGGGAAACAGAGTTAGAATGTGGCTCCGATAGTCAAGACTTTAGACCGCAATTGCATAAAAGCCTTCCTGCGCAGTTGCACAGGCCTAGCTACATCAGGAAAAATGTTTATCGGCTGGCCACAAAAGGAAAGAAACTTTTTAGAGAAGTATAATTTCAGAACAGCAATCTTATCAGCCTGCAATCCAAAAGTGACTCGCAAAGTCGCCTTCTCAGAGACTATGTCTTGAGAGGTCTCAAGAAAAGCAGTGAAATCAAGGCTATTGGGAGAGGCAATAGAATCCAACCATTCTTCTTTGGCTACCTCTACCCGAGTCCCCCCTCCCACCACCCCCACTTGAATATAGAGTTTCATTGGGCAGCACTGTTACTAACTGGATAGCACAAACCATATAAAGTTAGGACAGTCATTGACCTGTCCTAACGTCTTCTAATTTTGCTATCTGGTTAGCGGCTGGAACTGCCCTTGATCCTCCCAAGGTATCTTTTCTGTGGACTGTGGAGATAGTCCATGGCACTATCTAGATGTGCTGCTGAATATCTGGATTGCTACAGGTCCTGCTAGTCCGCTAAGCCCTTTTGAATACAGTATGCCCTTCATCTGTGAAATTTGTGATATGATAAACAAATAAATGAGATAACTAGGAGTGCTCTTCCCAGCATAGCTGCTCCCAGAGTCTAGGGTTCAGAGGAGTCATGCCCTAAAGAATGAGGAATAAAAGCAGCTTGGTTGTTGAGTACCGATATGATAAGTGTTAATACTCTTAACTGACTATATGATCCACAGAGAGAGTACAATTTTTAGCTCAGTGTGATGACTTCACTAGAAATAGAGGTTCCAACCTTTGCGTGTTAAGAATTGACTGTTGGGGCGGCGGAGCCTGGTTTCTGGTCAAGATGGACATGTAAGAACTGTGCTCCGGAGGGCAATAGGCAAGAATCCTGACTTCTGCAGTCTTTAATCAAATAGTTCCTACCTACTTTGATATCATTCGATCCCGGATATGTCAGGCCTCAAGCCAACGCGGCTGGATTACCAAGTATCTCAAAACGTCAGCACAAAGAGAACCAAAATGGAACCTCTCTCTCCTCACAAGATGGTGGTCATCTGAGATTGTCCTGAGACCTTGCAGGAGCTCCTGGCTGAGATTCGGGCAGTCAAAGACTTGGTCAAATCTAATGGAGAATCACTATGTGCAATGCAGGAAGATATCAACGCTTTGAGAACTTCTTTGGAGTCAATTACGGCTCATTTGGAGAAGGTAGAGAATATGGTAGCATCGCATGGGGAAAGACTCAAGGCCGTTGAGAAGTTGATACGTTCATTGCAAAGAGAGGTGGAAGACGGCAACAATCGCTCTTGGAGGAACAACATAAGAATACTGGGAGTTCCTGAGGGAGCAGAGGGCCCTGATATGGTGTCCTTTTTGCAGGCCATGATTCTGGGTGTGTTAAAGTTGCAGTTTGCTATGCCATTTGAGATCGAGTTTGCCCATCGAGTGCATACTCAGTCAGTGGCCGCGGGTAAGCGTCCACGCCCAATCATCTTGATAGTTTTATGTTTTCAGCAAGTATCGCAAATAATGGGAGCAGCCAGAGCACTTTCAACTTTAGAATATCAGGGACATAAACTTCTGTTCTTCCCGGACTTCGCGAAGGGACGGTGGATCGGAGAAAGAGTTTTCTGGCGTTGCACCCACGCTTTTTACAGCTGCAGAACCATTTTGGGCTGCTCTATCCTGCTCGCATGAGAGTCACGCTGCATAACCAGACCAAGACTTTTGATGATCCAGGGGAGTTATATGCATTTCTGGAAGATAAGAAGTCGGCGGTGATGCGGTGAAATTCACTTTGCAGCTCTTATTTGCTAAAGTTCTCAACGCTCGCTATCATAGGCGTTTGGCTGGTTTGACTCGTCTGAGGTCGTGTAAAGGCGAATTATCCATGCAGAAGAGACATTTAATCATGCAGTATTACTGTACACTGAGGCATTCATTCTGTCTATTTTGAAGGAGCTCCAGGGTCTATCCTGGTCAAGATGTTTCTCCTGTTTCTCTCTTTCTTCTTTTGTTTGTAATGTCTATGGTGGTTGAGAAAGTATTGGGGCTTGGAAGAGCAGGATGGACCTTGTTCATTGGGCTGGGTCTTCTGGGTCATGAACTGATTCGACAGGGACTTCCCTGCCATGCAGCTCTGGGGTTTTGGGATTTAAGTACATTGGGGGTTTTTTGCTCTTATTGTGGGAGGTGGACAAGGTGCAATATTTTAAGTGACAAAGAAGTGAGAATGTATTAGGTCATTTTGCCCTCCATGTCTGTCTTGTCCTGGTGGGTTCACCCGCTAAGTTTTGTGTGTTTTATAGTCCCCCTAGGTTTGGTGGTTTTGGTGATTTGGTTTTCAGAATTATGTGTTCTCATTGTGAGCGATCATGTGCAGGGGCCAGGGCTATATTGTGTTTCTTTTTGTTGGGTTTTCTTTTTTGGGCTATAAGTGCAGCTAACACTCTGAGGGCGTTTAAGATGGTGTTCTACAATGTGAAACTATATGCTACAAATTGGTATGTTTTTGCAATATTTGACTATCAATCTGTGCTATACTGTCCGTATGACTTCCTTTAAGAAAGTTTCACTGAATGTTAAGGGCATTAACAATCCAATTATTTATTTATTTTTTATTTAATGGGTTTTATATACTGCTTTATCATTTCAATCAAAGCGGTTTACATTGAAACTTAAACTTGGTGTTGTACATTAAACAGGGACATTGATAACAGGGATTTTTCTGAGGCAATGGAGGGTTAAGTGACTTGCCCAAGGCCACAAGGAGTGCTAGTGGGAATGGAACCCTGGTCTCTGGGTTCCCAAGGTGAAATTAGACTTACCTGCCAATTGTTGTTCCTGGAGTAGATACAGTCTAGTCCCGGACCTCTGGGTTGTCTACCTTAATCAGCAGCTTGGAGACTGAGGAACCTCCTTCTTTTCATGATGTCACCAGTATATCTTTCCGGGAGCCGCCTCCACTTCCCAGTTACCTATTGACAAAGCAGACTCACCGGAGCAACAAGTAAGTATTCATGCAATCCCAAACATTCCTTACCCGTGCTAACCTACCCAAGATAGAACACTAATAGAAGTAGAAGCTTTCCAACAATTAATCTGTAAACAGTAACATATAACCTTTAAACATGCGAAGAACCTTCCCCCTGCTCTCCGCATGCTGGAATGACGTTCCTGAGAACACCCCCTCCCTTTGAACTTCATTCCCAAATCTGACAAAGTTTCTTACCTGTATCACCTGGAATCCCCTTCAGGCTGCTGCCTTCGCAAATTAACATCTCTGGGGTGGGATACGGGACTAGACTGTATCTACTCCAGGAACAACAATTAGCAGGTAAGTCTAATTTCACCTTCCTGATTGTATCTCCAGTCTAGTCCCGGACCTCTGGGAATGTACCAGAGCAGTACTCAAACGGGAGGGACACCCCTTGGCAGCCTGAATCACTGCCACTCCAAAACACACGTCCTGCTGCGCCTGGACATCCAGACGGTAATGCTTAACAAAGGTATTCAATGATGACCACGTTGCTGCCTTACAAATTTCCAGAGACAGTACCAACCGAGACTCAGCCCAAGACGCTGCATGCGCTCTCGTTGAATGGGCCCTCAGCCCCTCTGGCACAGCCTTACCTTTCAGCACGTATGCGGAGAAAATAGCTTGCTTAATCCATCTAGATATGGAGGCTTTCGAGGCTGCCTCACCCCTACGCGGGCCCACGAAAATCACAAAGAGTCTGTCCGACCTAGGGAACTCCGCCGTGCAACCCAGATACTTCAACGCCCGCTTGACATCCAAGGTACTACGAACCGTCGAGTCGGGAGTTCCCGACTCCCCCCGAAACACTGGTAAGGAGATGACCTGACTCAAATGAAATGACGACACCACTTTGGGTAAAAAAGCAGGCACTGGCCTCAACACTACCTTTGACTCAAAGAACGACAGGTATGGCTCCTTACAGGATAACGCCTGTAACTCGGAGACCCTCCGCGCCGAACAAATTGCCACCAAAAACACCACCTTCAATGTAAGATCCTTCAACGACGCTCGACTCAAAGGCTCGCGCTCCAATGCCTCCAGCACGAACGGAAGACTCCACTTGGGCACAAAGTGCCTCCCAGGAGGCCTTAACAGCGCCACCACCCGAAGGAACCACTTAATGTCACCCTGTCCCCCCAGCAGTCGCCCACCTATCTTACCTCTGTAACAAGCCAGGGCTGCGACCTGCACCTTTAATGAAGTGGCCGCCAACCCTTTGTCAAAACCATCCTGCAAAAATTGCAATATCTGGGGAACTGTAGCCGCTAACGCTACGGCCACTCTGTCAGCACACCAGGCTTCAAACACTCTCCAGATTCGAACATATGCTAGTGACGTAGATCTCTTCCTGGCCTTTAACAAAGTGCTAGTAACCGCTGCAGAATAGCCTCTTGCCCTTAACCGTGCCCTTTCAAGAGCCAAGCCGTAAGCGAGAACCGATCCAGATGGGGTATCAGCAGAGGACCCTACGACAACAGGTCCGCTCGCTTCGGGAGACGCCATGGCCTCTCCACCAACAGCCTCACCAAATCCGCATACCAAGGCCTGCGAGGCCAATCTGGAGCTATCAGAATTACCTGTCCTCTGTAAACCTCTATGCGCTGGATAATTCTGCCTATTAGTGCTAACGGAGGGAAAACGTACAGGAGCTGCCCTTCTGGCCACCTCTGAATGAGGGCATCGAGACCCTCGGACATTCTCTCTCTTCTTCTGCTGTAGAAGTGACTGACCTTCGCGGACTGGAATGTTGCCATGAGGTCCATGACTGGCGAACCCCAGCGACGTGCTAGCATCTCGAACACGTCTGGGTGAAAAACCCACTTTCCCGGGTCCATCTTCATGCGGCTCAGAAAGTCTGCCTGTACATTGTCGACTCCTGCCACATGTGCTGCCGAGAGAGCCATGACATTTTCCTCGGCCCAACTGCACAGGGCCTCGGCCTCTGCCTCCAGTGCCACACTGCTGGTTTCCCCCTGACGATTTACGTATGCCACCACTGTAGCATTGTCGGAGGACACTCGAACTGCTGACCCCGCAAGAGACCCCTGAAAGCTCTGCAAGGCCAGCATTACAGCTCGCAGTTCCAGCCTGTTGATTGCCCAGGTCCTCTCCTGCGCGTTCCACTGTCCTTGGGTGAACCAGCCCCAGCAATGTGCGCCCCAGCCCAGTAGACTGGCGTCCGTCGTCACCGGCACCCAGTCAGGCGATTCCAACGGTCTCCCCCTTTCCAACGACTCGGGAATCAACCAGCAACACAGGGCTACACATCTCTCCACTGGGCAAGGAAGCCTCCGTGACAGTGGATCCTGATGGTGCGACCAGCGCTGGAGCAGCACCCTCTGCAAAGGTCTCATGTGTGCCCTCGCCCATGGCACCAACTCGATCGTCGCCGCCATTGTGCCTAACAGTTGAAGGTACCTCCATGCTGAGGGCGCCGAGCTGCCCAAGAATCTCCGTACTAACGCGCGCAAGCTGGCAGCACGTCGACGAGGAAGAAACACATGACTCGTCTCTGTGTCGAAATGAGCCCCCAGGTATTCCAAATTCTGCGAGGGAAGAAGGTGGCTTTTCCCCACGTTGACCACCCAGCCTAGGCTTTCCAGAAAGGCCACCACTCCGGCCGTAGCTCTATCGCTCTCGACCCTTGTCTTCGCTCGAATTAACCAATCATCTAAGTATGGGTGAACGAGAATCCCTTCCTTTCGCAACACTGCCGCCATGACCACCATGATCTTGGTGAATGTGCGGGGCGCCGTCGCTAGTACAAAAGGCAACGCCCGGAACTGAAATTGCCCAAAAGGAACTGCAAATTGGAGATGGCGCTGATGATCCGGCCAGATGGGGATGTGAAGGTACGCTTCTGAAAGGTCTAGGGACATAAGGAATTCGCCCTTCCGAACCGCTACTATCACCGAACGAAGCGTTTCCATGTGAAAGCGGGACACGCGAAGACACCGATTCACTCCCTTGAGGTCCAAAATTGGGCGATGACCTCCGGCCTTCTTTGGCATCACGAAATAAATGGAGTATTGACCGCAGCCGAGTTGGTCTCGCGGTACCGGCGCTATTACCCCAAGGTCTAGGAGCCTCCGTACTGTCCCCCTCACCGCCTCGCGTTTGCTTGGCGACTTGCAGGGGGACATCACGAAGGAGCCCTGGACCCGGACCTGTAATTCCAAGGCATACCCTTCTCGAATGACTTCCAGCACCCACTGATCTGACGTGACCCGGACCCAGGCGGCATAAATCTCTTGAAGTCGCCCTCCTACGGGAACTAGGGGTGCCTGTGTCCCCCTGGCATCATTGCGACTTCCGCAGGGTAGAAGAGGAGGATGCAGAAGATGCTCCAAAGCCTCTCCCTGCCCCCCAAAACCCTCGGAAGCCCTGGTTTCTACTGGAGAATCTGCCCCTCTGAAGGAAATTAAACCTCTGAAAGCGATACCTGTGAAAGTCTCTCAACGGGCCTTTGCCCCCGGGCGCCGTCCGACCCTGCTTAGGCTTGTCCTCCGGTAACCTACCACCCTTAGACTCGCCCAGGTCCTTGACTAACTTCTCGAGGTCCTCTCCAAACAGGAGCCGCCCCTTAAAAGGCAGCTTACTTAACCGTGACTTAGATGAATTATCTGCCGCCAATTATGAAGCCAAAGAGAGCGCCTAGCCTCTACCGTCGACGCCATGCTTTTCGACAAAGCTCTCATCAGATCATAATGCGTATCTGCCAGGTAGGCTGCGCCGGACTCCAGCCTGGCGGCTTCCCTGGCACCATTGCTGCCTCCATCTCCTTGAACCCGCTGCGACCATCGCAGACAGACTCTGGCCACCCACGCTCCACAGATAGCCGCTTGGAGCGCCAAGGCATTCACGTCGAAAATCTGACGCAGCATGGCATCTAGTCTTCTGTCCTGAGCATCCTTGAGGGTTGCACCACCCTCCACCGGGATCGTGGTCTTCTTAGTGACCGCCGCCACCGCTGCATCTACCTTAGGTGGTTGGAACACTTCCTTATCCCGATCCACCAGTGGATAGAGATGGCGCATCATCCTGGCTCCTTTCAGCGGGGCCTCCGGGACATTCCACTCTTCCTGAATCATCTCCTGAAAGACCCCGTGCACAGGAAAAACCTTTTGAGTCTTCCGAAAGACCTGCAATAACGGATCCTCCAGGGTCTCCTCCTCCGTCGCCCCTGGGACCGGCATGTTTAAGGCCCCTAGTGTTTCCACAATCAGCGCCGGGAGCTCATCCCTGCAGAACACCCGCACCACTCTCGCTTGATCTTCCTTCTCTGTGAGCTCCCCTTCCTCCAAGTCGTCTTCCAGATCCACGCTGTGGCATTCCTCATCGGACATATGCCCGTCCGAAGCCACCGATTGATCTTTAAGGTCTTCCTCCATCTGCAACCTCTTCTCCTGGCACTCTTCCATATTACCATCGGCCGAGAGCCTCTTCACACCTCGCCTTTCTCGCACACCCTTTTGTTGAGCTGGCGAAGCGCTTCCCACTGCCTGCTGCAGCAGAGCCACAAAATCCTTAGAAAAAATAGACGCCAGACCTTTAGTCCAAACCACTGGAGAAGGAGGCAAGTCCGGGGCAGAGGACGGACCCACCACCGTCTCTTCTAGAGGCAGGCAGGACGCCGGCTCCGCCGAGATCTCCGCCTCTGGAGCCCCCTTTCCATGCTCCATTACTGAGGCTTCCTTTGTGCAACTCTTGCACACCCCTGACTCGGCCACAGAACTCCTTCTAGCCCCACATACAAAACATTGGGGTCTAGATGGCATTCTGCAGTCAAACAGCCCCACACAGGCACTCCACCAGCCTTGTCCCGCAGAGCACCTCAGGCAGGCACGTCCGCTCGGAAAAAGAAAGAAACGGCCTAGAAGCCGCTCCTGGTCTGTGCGTTGTTTTTTTTTTAAACCTAACAATTGCACAGAAAAGGGAATAATAAATCACTCAGCTACACCTTTAAACTATAAACCCGAGCGTTAGCCCGGCGAAATTTCCCCAAAAACTTACAACGCAAGCAAAACAGGCCCCTGCACGGCCCGACGCTGTCGCTGCCACGCGGTCAGCCTCCCCGCCGGTTTTGCGCTCAAATGCGGTGAGAGAACATGCTGGTTCTGGGCCTACTCACTTTTGCTGGATGCTCCCCAAAGCAAACTCTCTCACTCTGTGCCGGGACCGACATCGGGCTCTTCAAACTTGAAAATAAAAGTGCTCTGTGAGCTATGCGGACTCGATTATGACCGCAAGCAGCAAGGCGCGCTGACAGGCAGAGCGTCTGTAAAGCGCCGGCTTCAAATACAGAGGGCTCCGGTCTGGGAAGTTGCTTGTCCACTACAGACCCAGATGCTCTGCAGCCACTTGACCACGCACCTCTCCCATACCCGCATTAGCCGGTAAGCCTCAAACGGGGGGGGGGGGGGAAGGCTCTTGCAGACCTTAAAGGTACAGATCTTCTGGCTGAGGGAAAATTCTGTCCCTTCTTTTTTTTTTTTTTTAAACTACCCTTTTGGTTAAAGTTAAACCTTAAATTTGCCTAACACTATCCTTAATTGTTCCTCCAGGGAGCCCGGACCCCCGGGCTCACTCCTTTCAGCTGCTTGGAGACTGAGGTAACTGGGAAGTGGAGGCGGCTCCCGGGAAGATATACTGGTGACATCATGAAAAGAAGGAGGTTCCTCAGTCTCCAAGCTGCTGATTAAGGTAGACAACCCAGAGGTCTGGGACTAGACTGGAGATACGATCAGGAAGCCAGTGTTCTTAATCATTAGGCTACTCCTCTACTCCACTTCCATTAAGAGGAAAAAGATTCTTCTGTATGGTAGGAAAGAAAGTGCTGACATCTTACTGTTACAGGAGACACACTTGAATGCAAAGGAGTCATTAAAACTAGATATAAAACCCTTTTCTCTAGTAGCTTTTTCAGCTTCCCAGCATAAGACCTCTGGGGTGGCTTCTCACTATTATAAACTGGTAGTTCAAAACGATAGCTCTCAGATCATTGGAGTTCAACGAATTTGGGAACATGACACTAGGGAAGTTCTTTCTCTGAAAACTTGGACAAAATTCTGGAGTAAGATAAACAGGGTTTCTCAATCTGCCTCTGTCTCACAAGCTTTGTACTTCTTTGCGCATAGAGGGCACTTTACTTCGATAAAGGTTGCTAAATGGGATAAGGCAGCTGGGAATGAGTGTTGGTCTTGTCAGGGAGATGTCGGCACTTTGAGGCATGTGGTGTATGATTGCCCTAACATTCGGTCTTATTGGGGTTCAATATGGAATCGCATTCAAGAGGTGCTGGGATTCCGGGCCACTCTCTCCTGGTCTGTGGTCGTTTTTCGATCAGCAATTGACATCTCGTCGTTACAGAGGGATTGTCAGTTTTTATTTGATTTCATGTTGGGAGTGGCCCTACATCTTGTCATTTCTAACTGGAAACATGCAGCAGAGCTTAGTTGGTACGAATGGTGGAACCGCTTATGCTTATGCTGAAAATATGAGCGAATGCCACAGTGTGGCCGAACCCTCACACCCTCCACTCTTCTTAAGTGGAAACCCCTACAGAATTACATCTCCAAAGCACGATATGAGATTTAATAAGGAGTAATTAGTCAAATCTTCTTGTTTCTTAGGTAGTGGAGTGTTTGATATTGCATTGCCCTTGTAAGCCTTCCAGGCCCTCAGCTGTTTATTTTCTTTCTGTAGCCCTTGATGATCGCATAATGATGGGAGGGACAGGGTGGGCTGGGCTGTGAAGAACCTTTTCTTTTCTTTTTTTGTCTAAAACTCGTGATAAACCAGGAAGGATTCTTTATTATTCTATTGCACATACATTAGCTCACCAGCCCTAATGTATGTGCAATAGAATAATAAAGAATCCTTCCTGGTTAGGGCTGGTGAGCTAATGTATGTGCAATAGAATAATAAAGAATCCTTCCTGGTTTACCATGAGTTTTAGACTGGGTTCTGTTCTTTACGTGGTTTGGTGCTCTGTAGGTGGACCTCTTTTTTTTGTTGTTACAGAGAAGTGTTATGCATTTGATTTATTGTAATTTGGTTTTCTTTTCTTTTGTATTTTGTTGGAAAATATAAATAAAGAAGTTAAAAAAAAGAATTGACTGTTAATTTTGACCCTTGCTAGAGTGTTCTGTCTTGAAACGAGCAAATCCAGGCAAGGGTATCTTGATGCCTGTTTTGACACTTAAGACAAGCAGGTAGGCAGCTAATGGAAAAACTTCAGTGGACCACAGTGATTAACCCGCAGGAATGCAAAGGACGTGCTGGACTGGCTGTTTCTGTCAGCAATGGAAAGGTTACCAGCCCTCTGAGATAACTTTGAAGAAGCCTGAGCTCTGCTTGAATTCAGTAGTTGGAAGCTGACTGTGAATGGGACAGGAGGAGTCCATGCCAAGATGCTTCCACCAAGGAAAAAAAAAGCATTGCTCTGCCCGGCACCTGGTCAGAGAGGAAACAAGGATCAAGCATATGATACAGTCCACCAACAAAGGCTCCCCTGAATAAGGGTTGAGAACAGCTGCTATATAAGTGGAACTGCAATCGGGGGCAATCTGTATAACTTGAAGTCCTCCCGCTCAGAATAAAGGAAGAGCGCAGCATAGAAATGGGCACTGCTAAACTAGAGGGCAGCAGGAACTCGGTATCTGAATAGATAATCATCACAGACTTGCTGTACTAGAGAACACAGATAATTTTCTAAGTGCTTTTAGTCATACTCCAAGGAAATATAAAACATACTTTAACTGAAGTACACCATCTTTCAGAACTCTTTTGAAATGAACCTTTTCCCTTTTAAGTTGAAGACTTGATTTAGTTTCTTTCCTGCAACCTAAGGACTTCAGGTAGTCCATTTTATTAGAGCTGCAGGTCAAATGTTTTCATATGCAGATGCCGCGCATGGTTTCCTGTTGAAAGATTTCTATATGCTTATTCATTGTTTGATATGAATACTGGTATATGCTGCCTTGTATTATCAATAAAAACATATGTCTGGTTTAAGGCTGCATTAAAAACTTACCACTTGGAGCAAGCATTTACGAACCCTTAAGGTTGGCACAGAGGCAATTATGATTCAAAGGCAGAATGCAAACACATCTTCTATTCTCTGTTTTCAGGTCATTATTCCCATTTGGAATTGTAACTTTTATTTTCTTATTATGTTATATTGATGTTTGTTTTTTGAAGTGTAAACTGCTTTGCAGTTATCTATGAAAGGTGGTATAGCAAATGCAAATAAACCAGAATTAGAGTTTATGTTTAAATACTCATCTGTCTTGTGCTTATTCTATGCAAAACAAGGTATATAGCAGGGATCAGTAATCTGTAGTCTCAGCTAAACCAGCCAATCTCATTCTAGCAGGCAGAAATCCTATGAACCTTGAAACCAGGTTTTGGCGTGCTCAGCTCAAGTAAACCAAATTCCAACAAACTGAAGGTATCCGGGGTCTTCAGCAGCCAAAGGGCAGATAGTTATTGCTTATGTCATCTAATAACTAAGGTCTAGAATTTGGCAGCTAAGATTTAATGCTAAAAATTGCAGGGTCATGCATTTGGGCTGCAAAAACTCTGTCCTTAAACCTGGGCATCATGCCACCATCCCTCAAAACGGCATCGATAAAGACCACTATTAAAGAATAAAATTTGCCCCCGAGCAACACAACCTTCTACCGGTCCATATCCAGCTTTTATCTCTTGGTAGAAATCATAGAGAAAATAGTCCAACAGCAACTCCAAAGCCACGTAGACACCTATGCACCTTTGGACCCTCAAGAGCATGGGTTTCAGGCAACATCATGGAGTCAAAACTCTCTTAACTTCTCTTTTGGATAGCCTCATAAAAGGCATTGAAAATCAAAGCAAGTATTTATCTTTATATTCATGGACATTGCCTCAGCTTTCGACTCAGTTTATCATAATGCCTTGATAGGTCGCTTCCACAAGATATAAATAGAAACTACAGCATTGGAGTGGTTCTGATCTTACCTGAGAGGACGCCAACAGGAGGCAAAAATAGGACCTCGCTCATCAAACATAAGGTTTCCCACAGGGCTTGGCATTATTCTCTAATAGTTAATCTCTACCTTCAGCCTATATGCCCTCTGTCTATCCTTTAGCATACATTATTTATTTATTTATTTATTTTTATTTATTTAACAGTTTCTTCTATACCGCCCCTTCCAGAGATCAGGGGCGGTTTACATTGAACAGAGAATTAGTATACTTCTGTATACTTTACAAGGAACAATGTTTTAACTATATACATGTGTAGATACAGGGAACATACTTTTGAACATTAGCTGGAATAGTACTTTTTAAACTATGTACAGGTTATAAAACATGGAACATAACATAGATAATTACAGTAGTTATTTACAATAGTGATATAGCCGTCAGTTTGGGTAAATCTTTTGCATGTTGTGTAATGTAAGTAACGTTTCTTGTGTTAGTCATTTTTTCTGTCTTGAGTACTGTGGATGTGTTTCTGTGATTGTTTTGGGGAGGTTTTTTGTTGGTAGGGGATCTCAAAGTGTTTTGTAAAGAGGTAGGTTTTTAGTTCCTTTTTGAATTGATGAAGGTCCTTTATCATGCGGAGGGTTAATGGTATTTCATTCCAGAGGGTAGGGGCAGCAAAGGAGAAGGCTCTATCACTTGTTGTTGCTTTAGTTTTTCTGAAATTTGTTTTTATGTTGAGGGAATGGGTTGCATTCTGTCTGCGCGTTCTAGTTTCTGACGGGGGGTGTATTAGAGTAGATAATTGTGAGGGAGAGATGTTATTAATGAGTTTAAAGTAGTTAGGAGGATTTTATATTTTATTCGGCTGCTTATAGGGAGCCAATGCAGGTCTAATAGTATTGGGGTCACATGGTCTGTTAGTTTAGCTTTTGTGATCATCTTGGCGCATATGTTTTGTGCCCTTTGGAGAAGGTATATGCTTTTTAATGGTAAGCCATTTAGGAGACTATTACAGTAGTCGAAGTGGGGGGTGATGAGGGTATTGACTACTGATCTAAAATCATGTGTGTTGAGTAGTGGTCTCAGATGTTGTATTGTCTTGAGTTTATAGAAAATGGTTTTTACTGTATGTTTTATGTGTGGGAGCATGGTGAGTGAGTGGTCCAGAATTATTCCAAGGTACTTTACCTCCTTTTTAACAGGTATTGGTGTGTTACTTATTGTGAATGTAGTAGGGTAGTTGTAGTCAGTATCAGATTTTCTCGTTATGAACATTGCTTCTGTTTTTTTGAGATTGATGCTTAGGTGGTTGTCTTCAAGCCATGTGGTAGTCTCATTCATGCACTGGAGTAAGCTATCATATTTGGGGTTGTTGGGGTTTATGGGGATGGCAAGCATGATATCATCCGCGTATATGAAATGGTTGATTTTATGCTTCTTGAATATGTTTGTAATAGGCTGGAGGTACAAATTGAAGAGGAGGGCGGAGAGGGCAGATCCTTGAGGGATACCTTGACCTTGAGGGAAAGTTTCTGATGTTTCTTTACCTAATTGTATCATGTTTACGCAGACAACATTATGCTATATGCACCATTCTCCATGGACAATCTCATCTGCACTAATATAACAGATTGCTATAGTACAGTCAACCAATGGCTCTCCAGACAAAACCTTACACTTAACTGCTGTTCATAACCAAACACCAATCATTCATCCCTCCATCAACCATAAAAGAAAGGAATGCAGAACAGGATGTAAAACAGGAGATTTGAGACCTTGGAATCATCCTGGACCAGTAACTGAGCATGCAATCCCACATCAACAATACCACCAAAGCCATTTACCACAGGATAAGAGCGCTCCACCGCCTACACCCACTTCTTGATCCATATGACTACTGCACCGTCTTCCAAGCTCTTATCTTTGACTTTGACTTTTCTAATATAATTTATCAAGGACTACCAAAATACATCCTACTAACACTACAAATGGCTCAAAATACTGCCACCTGTACCCTATATGGAGCATCCAAATCAGAACATATCACTCCAATATTGAGGCATCTACATTGGTTACCTATTATAATAAGCACAGAGTCCGATCCCGGAAGGGGCATGTCTGGGCTGGCTGAATGGCCCCAAACAGGACAGGTCCATTTGCACCCAATTCTGTACCGTGGGAGCAAGATGTTCCCATGGGTGCAGGATTGGCATGGAGATGGCCTGGTGTGCCCCTGCAGCTCTGCAGGCGACATCCTCCCTGCCTCTCTGCCAGCCCATCACAGTGCCTGACCCAGTTACCCGGTCACCAAACCCTTGACAGGAGCAGCCAGTGCCTGGATCAGGCAGTGAAGACTCACCTAGTGTGCCACTGTTGCTGCTGGTGGGGCTGGCTGGCCATTCTGGAGGGGTGACCTGCAAGGTGGAATAAGCTGGCTGTCCTCCTGGTGCTCCCCGGACGTACGGGACCGTGACCTGAACTGGCCCTGTATGTCTGGGTGCCAATCCCGCCTATGCTCCACTCACTCTCCACTCCCATGCCATCCCTGTCTCAATCTCCCCACACAGTGCATGCAGGGAGAGTGTCATGCGGAATTAGGGCAGGGCGGCTAGCAGGGCTGCACGTTCCATCGGGATGTACACCTGGCTAGTCACCTTGCTGAATCAGGCCCATAAAATATAAAGCCCTGCTCATGATTTTTAAAATCCTACACAAGCAATCCGCAATTTCTCTGTCATCTATTATTCAGCTAATGCCCAACAATAGGAGGATATGGCAAAATATGTGCAATACACTTATTACTTCTGCAACTCCCCTTATATATACATCATATAGTGGAGGAGTGGCCTAGTGGTTGGGACAAGGTACCTCAGGCTGGAAGGTCAGGGGTTCAAATCCCACTAGAGGACTGCAACCTTGGGCCAGAAGGACTGGGGTTTCTAGTCCCACAGGTGCTCCTTGTGGTCTTGGGCAAGCCACTTAACCCTCCATTGCCCATGTTCCCTGTAAAATAGCTATCTCCAAGTTTCTCATCACATCCTATTGAAGCACCTAACAGAGATTGGACTACAAGATACCACAATTAAATGGTTCCAATCAGACCTTGAAGATAGACAACAGAGAGTAAAATCTGGGAACCTAACCTCAGAACCCTTCAAGACTACTCAAGGAGTTCTCCAAGGCTCATCATTATCAGCTCTCCTCTTCAACATCTATATTCAGCCCTTATGCAAAATATTTAACAAACACAAGATACAATACGCCATATATGCTGATGACATCATGGCATATACCCCTATTCAACTGGACTCCCCAGACTATACCACTATATCAACCTGCATTCAAGAAACAACCACCTGGCTAACAACAACTTAAACATCAACATAAAAAAACTGAAGCAATTATCATCACAAGAGACTCCACATTCATTCCTCCTACTACTATCAACATATCCAATACACTGATTACAATAAAAGACAAAGTCAGATACCTTGGAGTGATCCTAGACAAACAACTCACCCTCCAACCGCATATCAACAAGATATCCAGAACAGTCTTCTTCAAACTTGCAACACTCAGGAGACTAAAACCCCTCCTCAATAGAGAACATTTCCATACAGTATGCCAGGCCATCATTACACCTCTACTGGACTACTGTAATATACTATTCCAAGGGCTGCCTAAACAAACAACCTGTCCCCTACAATTAGTCCAGAACACTGCTGCCCGCATTATTACTAACGCTTCAAAATAAGACCATATAACTCCAATACTACAAGATCTACACTGGCTACCAATCTCATCACAGGCAAAATATAAATCAGTGCTCACCATCTTCAAAATTAAAAACAACATCTCAGCAGGAATACTACATGAACTCATTGGAACCAAAACAAGCAAAAGACCAGACAGAAACAGCACCAAAAACAATATACCAACACCTACTCTATTCACAAAAACAAACAAATCCACATCCATGCGAGCCTTCTCTCTTGCTGCCCCTGCTATTTGGAATGTCCTCCCAAATAATCTAAAATCAACAACAGATATAAAAGAATTCCGGAAGCTACTTAAAACCACCCTATTCATTGAACAATTCAATGAAAACCACCAATCCACACTAACCACCCCACAAAGGGAGCTACACAAGACATGACATCCACAACATAAAAACATCCTATTACTCTCAATAAAATGTATATAGCCCAATGTAGATAGCTTAACCTGTATATATTGCACCCCAAATCAAGATTTACCTATCCACACACTCACGAACACTACCCTCACAACCACTGCATGCCGACACCCCCGCACTACCCTACTTTATTGGTTTGCAGTGAAATCCGGTTTGATTCAAGGATAAAGCGGGATATAAATCCGTTTAAATAAATAAATAAACTCAAATAAAAAGCAACCAAACATCCTGTAACCGAGCATTCTCGTTATAATGCTCCAACCATTTGGAACACACTACCAAATCCAATCCGTGCCAATTCCGACTTCTCCAGCTTTCGCAGGACTCTTAAGACACATCTATTCGGGCAGTACTATGAGCACATTCCATAGGATATGAAAAAACTGTGAAATATCAGTCAAAGTAAACTGTTGTTTAGGAGCCATTCTCAGTATTAGTTTTTGAGTTATCCAAGTTATCATTCCTGTTCTATTTAAACCATCTTACTCTCAGTGTTCTATGTTATATGTAAACCACTCTGACTGCAAAATAGAGTGGTATATAAAATCAATTAAATAAATGCAATTTATTAGGAAAAATTTATTAGGAAAAGTTTGTGTTTTTGCAAGACATGAAGATCTTCAATGCAGTGGACCCTGATGAGGAAGAAGACAGAATGAGAAGTGATCGAAGAACATCCTAGGAGTAGTTAAATGCTGGGAGGGGGGTAGGGACCTACATAAGTCCCAAAGGGCTCTTTCAATTGGAACTAGGCGGCATAAGATGGAAGTGTAAGAGGATAGACTCAGGAGCAACCTGAGAAAATATTTCTTTATAGAAAGATTGGTGGATGTGCGGATGTCCTCCCAGTGGAGATGATAGAGACGAGGACTGCATCTGAATACAAGGAGGCATGGGACAAGCACAGAGGATCTCTAAGAGAGAGAGGAAGACATTGTAAAGCTTAGTAGTTGGTATGGATAGGCAGACTAGGTAGGCTGTATGGTCTTTATCTGCCATCATTTTCTTTATTTAACATTATAAATTGGACTATATTTTCGCTTTACATAATTGACATCAGTTAAAGTCCAAAATAGCCCATTTAGTCTTCCAAGCAAGACGTTTAGGGGTTAAAACAGTCATTCCATCCAAGTTACTCCCTAATGGCTTCTGTTTAGGCTTGTATCTACCAATACATACTGGTTAGTCCCCAGGGCCTACTAGGGTCGCAATTGCTGCTCTGCCTAAGATACTCCATGCAGAATAGTTAACACCAGATACATAAGTGCTTTATTTCCATCATCTATATTTATCCCACAAAGAATTTTGTTCCCATTTTTGTCTTCATCATTTCCTCCAAGAGAGCATTAAAGGCATTTTCCATCCTTCTAGGAAAAATGTTTCTGACATTGTTCCTGCGTCTACCCCATTGGAAATTCATACCATTGCTTCACTGTGAAAAGTTTGTTTCTTGTGCATTTTTAATACCTTTCAGGTATTTTAAAGACTGTATCATATCCATGTTGTCTCTCCTCTGCACTGGAATCTCATTTCATGTGTCTTTTGGTTGTCCATGGTTGTCTTTCTCTGGACTGCCTATAGCCCGGTGCTATCTTTTATGAGATATGACTTCCAGAACTGAACAGAATATTCTAAGTTAGGCCTCACCAATGGCCTGTATGGGGATATGTCTCCTGTTTCTTGCTGGTTATTCCTCTCTATGCAGGCCAGTATCCATCTGGACCTAGCTGTTGCCTTGTCCTACTGCTTTACTGACTTCAAATCAATAAACACTATCACTCCAAGGTCTTTCTCGTGGTCCATGCATATCAGTTGTCACCCTCCCACGTAGAGCACCTTTGGATTTCTGCACCCTAAATGTACAACTCTGCATTTTTTGGCACTGAATCTTAAGGGAGAAATTTTATGAGGAGGTGCCTGAGTCTCAGGTCTCCTTGGCCGAAGTCTGGAGGGTGGTGATGACAACAGAGAAGACTGATGACCACAGTCTCCCAGCTTTGCAAATTTTCACAGGAAACTGTGGCAATGTTGTAAAGGGTTGAAGAGCATGTGGATTTTCTTTCTAACCAGATCTTGAAATGTGAATCTTAATGTTCCTCTCTGTAGGCAGTTAGTACCTCCAATATTAAGGATAGCTTAATTATACATCGTAAATTGGAATTCTTTGAGAATTCCCTTAAAATAAGAAATATCTGTTTTCTCAATTTTCCTAATCAATTTATTGTCCCCTGAAATCTTACTGCGTAAATACCTTAAAGAGATAGTCTCCCTTTCAAATGCTGATGTAATATTGTTTTCTAAATATTGGTAGAAGGTTGCTGATGAGTCTTTAGGAAGGTTTGATATTTTGCAGTCGCAATCTGACTTTAATCTTACTCGGTTCCTTGAAGACTCGCAAGACAACATTCCTACGCGAGCTTGTGTCTCTTGGGGAAACTGCTAGGTACATATGACCTAGATTGGCCACTGTTGGAAACAGAATTCTGGGCTTGATGGACCTTGGTCTGACCCAGTATGGCATATCTTATGTTCTTATGTTCTTATGAGCCACCTTAGTGGTCTCTTTCCTTTCAGAGCAGGATAAGGTTTCATGGTTTAAAAGGTTTTTTTTAAGAATAAAGATGTTTTGTACTTGGTGCTAAGATTCAATCGTTTCAGGATGTCTCGAGGGTAACACAGTTACACAGGAGAGCCTTTTTGGTTCTCAAGCCAAGAGTGTTAGCCCTCAGTTCATCTTTTTTTTCTGAGATTCCCCTGTAAGTGTGTAATTACATTTCAGGGTTCTAAGTTTATTTTCCTAGAATCCTTACAATTGGAGGCTTTCCTATGTGACAGAGAGAAACAAGGGTTGTGGAGGGTGAGATTATAGGTATTCATCGAATGGATGTGGTGGTGGAGGATTTCTCCTTGTCTTCCTTTTTGATTTGGTGACCTTTATTGGTCTCTCCCCTGGACGTGGGCTATTTGATTTTGTACTTATTGTTTTGCTTATTTCTTGTTATATTATGTAAGTTTCCAAAAAAATAAATAAATAAAACTGCACAATAGTTTACACGTCATTCATGCATTCGTACAAGACTACATGTACTTACACATAAACAAGGCAATTTTACAAGGAGACGCATAAGGTTTTGCGCTATCAGTGCACATAAGTCATGTATTTTCAATGACTTATGCGCATGGATTGGCCAAAATCCTATGTACTTTAGCCAGTCGTTATTTTGAACATTTGCGAATCAGTGTGAGTTTGGACAGGGCTAAAGAGGGGGAGGAGCAAAAATCGAAAATACTATAACTTATGCATGTTCTTTAAAAACCTAGGTGCCGGCATTTACACCAGCTTAAGATAAGACGTTTTCGGTGCCTAAAACTGGTGTTGGCTATAAAATTACTCTCACACTGCGTGTGGGCATCCCTGAGGCTTTAGTGTGGTGCAGCAAAGATGGAGTTGTGATGTGTGTGTATACTTTGTTAAATATGTTGGAACAGTCATAGAGTGCATTGCCGCATTGAAACCAGCTTCAGAACAGCTGGGTGCCGGCATTTACATGTTACTGGGGGCAGTGTTGGGAACTGTTTTATAAATGCACATAGTCACCCCTGCTCCCTTTATAAAATAGGCCTAAAATGGACACCTTTTGGGACTTCTTATGTAGATCCCTACTCCCCCTCCCAGCATTCAGCTACTCTTAAGACGTTCTTCGATCGCTTCTCCTTTTGTCTACTTCCTCCTCAGGGTCCACTGCGTTGCAGATCTTCATGTCATGCAAAAGCACAAACTTTTCCTACTCATGCCCTCTGCAATATTGCTACCAAGATATAGAGCAGAAATGTCCCCAGGACCAATCCCTGAGCTACTCCGCTAATGAGCGCTTCCCATTCGTGAATATGCATTTGGTTCATTTGGGCACCTAAAAAAATAATGTGCCCAGAAATTAAAGCACATGCAATTGATTTGCCCACTTACAAAAGTTTAAGCACACTATCCATGTATGCATTAAAACGAATGTGTGAAAGAAACATAAAAAAAACAACAACACTCAAAATCTGTGAAAAACCTGGAAAATTTGAGCAGAAGCCACCATTTTTTGGCCATGCACATCACTACCATTAATCATCTCTCTCTCTCTCTAGAGGGAATTTCATTTACCACAACCCTCTATTTACCACAGCAGTTAACCAATTTCTAATCTAGTTGACCATTTTCAAACACACTTCCAGGCTGCTCAGTTTATGAGTTGCCTTTGATGGAGAGGGCGAAATGTTTTGTAGAAATCTAAATAAACCACATCCAGTGCACGCATCCTTCATATAATAATCCTATCACCCAACCAAAAAAAAAAAAAATTCAGTGTCAGCTGATTTAACCTTCCTCTGGGAAAATCATATTGCCTCACATCCTGCAACTCACCGCACTGTAGATAGTTCATTATCCTTTCTTAGTAGCATCTCCACTACTTTTCCCACCACCAACGTATGACTAACCTGACTGTATCTAGCATTATTATCGGATTATCCTGCACTCTATTTGTGCTACTAATAACATTCAGTGACTTATGTTGATAGTTTGCTTCCTTAGAAGGAAAATAAAATGTACTATATTTGAAGCCATCATAGGTATTCTACAAACCAAGCTATTGAGCCTGGCCTGGTGGCTCAGTGGCAATAGGGCCAGATGTAGATGATGCACCCTTCCTGATTTGGCATCGAGCATCGGAGAGGGGGCAGAAGTAAACAGCCCCATAGCATAAAACCTTAAAGGTAAGCACCATGGGGCTATTTGCAGCTATTGCCGAAGTCCCAGAGAGGGAAGACAGCAGCAACAATTGGCACACCTGAAGGCCCAGCATTCTAGGCAACCGCCTAATGATCTTAGTCTCTCAAATTTACTGCCAATGCTCACCATAGTACTTGCATCGTGCCAAAGAGTGCTTCCATCTGCAGTTCATAAGATGTAATATGTGTAGACAATTTATCAAGGTGTACTTGAATATGCCTTTTGATCAAGCCTCTGGCACTCAATACAATAGGAAAATTTTCTATATCCTTCTGCCACATTTTTTAGACTCTGACTGCATTGCTTGGTACTTGAAAATCTCTTTTTCCACTCATGCACAGAATAATTGCTTGGCATGTGGGGATCCATGTGGTCCCCTGGGTTCGATTGCCGGCTTGTGTCTTCTGTTTCTGATTTAGAACCCAGGATTCCAGGAAGAATTCATGTATGGTTTCTGGAAGCAGTGCCAGATTAACACATAGGCAAACTATGTGCCTAGGGACCAAATATTTAGGGCAGTGCTGTCATATGTGCTCAAGATTCAGAAGGCTAAGGTTGTCAACTGACTCTTTTTTTCAAGACTGTACAGATTAGTGCATTTATGCCCGGAACCAGAAGGATGTCTAAAGGATGTCTGTATAAATTGTATATATGGGGGCCCCCCCCCACTATTGTAATCAAATGTATACCCAGATCTGTGTGCTCAAATCAAATGTATATTGCACCCAACTGATTCTCCCGTGTTATGTAAATCATTGACTAATCAAAAATGTAAATCTGAAAGATCTCAATGTGCTGTACAAAGCATTATGATTCTGTAGAGTAAACCGCTGCTGATCGTAGGAAGCAGCGGTATACAAATGTTTACTAAATAAATAAATAAATAAATAAATAAAGTGTCAGCATATTTTCAGAATGTAAATTTCATGTGCAACTTTCCTTTTCTTCCCCCTCCCACCCTGTGTGAGTGAGCGCGCCCTGTCTAGCCCCAGAAACTGTGACAATTGGAAGGCAGCTATACTCACAGGGAGGGCGAGGGTGAGCCAGCAAGAAGCTCCAGTGCTGTGTAAGTAATGGTGAAACTGAGCTCTATATGGGGCACTGGGCTGACCTTGGAGAGAGCCAATGGAGCTAGTGAGTGTCCTTAAGGTTGCTGAGAAAAGATGGGTGTGAGAGAAGTATGGGGAAAGTGTGAGGGGCTGCTAAAGGTTGAGGAAAAGAGCTGGACGCAAATGCAAGAACTTTAGATAGTGGTGAGCAGAGCTGCTTGGTTAGCGGATGGCCATTTAGGGAGTCATTTTAAAAGCCCTATTCATGCTTTGGGCATCCGAAAAAGGGCTTAGATGTGTCTCTAGAGCACTTTAGAAGCTGGCTCTGGGGACGTCTCCAATGTGAGGATGCTCAAGTCTGAACTGGGGCATGGAGGATGCGTGGCTGGGGCATTCCCAAGATCCTGGGCGTCCCTGCCTGATCTCGAAAACATCATGGGCATCCCATCTAATGTTAGACCTGCTCCAGGCATGAATAAGCATCTGAAAAGTGCTTATTTTAAGTGAGAAACATCCAAAGGGTGTAGAAAGGGATTTTAATCCACTATTCTAACCATTATGCTAACCTAGACATCCAGGTTCTGAAATGCGGTTCTGGGATGTATATGTAGATGCTCCTGCAGACGTCCATATTGGGCACATTCATGTCTATGAAATCACATCTGCACATGGACGTGTCTGCTTTTATTCCCCAGATGTTCTGGCTTAGACGTTCCAGATTGCACTTGAATGTCCCTTCCAAAATGTCCCTCTATCTGAACAAGCACAGAAGTAATGAGAGGTAGCACAGCACTAGAAGTATGTGCGTGTGGACACAGCATGCCCATACGCACTTTGTGTATCTGAAGGGCAAGAAAGCACATATACAGAGATGCCAGGCCTGACCCATTCGGAGTGTACCACACTCATTTGAAGGCTCTCTCACTCTCACGCTCTATGATCCCTTCTCTCGCTTAGCGCCTGTGCACAGATCCAGATCACTGTTTTCATGAGAAGCAGACCCGAGGAGAACAGCCAGGTGGTCCCAACAGTACAGCAGAATCTGAGTACACCTTCTTGCTTAAGTTACCTTCCCCTCCCCCTCCCTTTTCCCTGCATCTTAAAATACACCTGCTGTGAAACACGTGCAAATATTTTTAGTCACTGAGCCAAAGCGAACAAAAAAGATATGTAAGCACAGAACTATTTTCTTTAAGATAGTTATAAATAGCTATTAATGAACAACAGATCAATTTTCATAGAAACATGACAGCAGAAAAAGACCACATGGCCCATCTAGTCTGTCCTTCCATATCTACTACAATAGTCCCCTTTTTTCCTTTAGACATCTTCTGTGTTTGTCCCATGCTTTTTTGAATTCAGATACTATCCTCATCTCTACCACCCCCACTGGAAGACTATTCCACGCATCTACCACTCTTTCCTTAAAGAAATATTTTTGCATATTACTCCTGAGTCTATCACCTTTCACCCTCATTCTATGTCCCCTTGCAGCAGAGCTTGCCTTCAATTGAAAGAGACTCTCGTGTGCATTTATGCCACAGAGGTATTTAAATATACATATTAAGATCTTTAAGTCTGTCTTCATATGTTTCATAACGAAGACCATTAACCATTTTAGTAGCCACCCTCTGCACCAACTCCAACCTGCTTAAATCCTTTTGAAGGTGAGGTCACACCAGAGACTTCTACAGAGGCACTATCACCTCCTTTTTTCTGCTGGCCATTCCTCTCCCTATACACCCAAGCATCCTTTTGGGCTTCCGCAGTCACCTTTTCTACCTGTTTAGCTACTTTATGATTGTCAGACACAATTACACTCAGGTTCCGCTCTCATTTTATGGACAGAAGTACCTCACCCCCTACACTGTACCGTTTTTTTGGATTTTTGCTGCGCAAGTGCGTGACCCTGCATTTTTTAACATTAAATTTCAGCTGCCAAATTCTAGACCATTCTTTAATCTTAGCTAGATCCCTCCTCATGTTATCTACTCCTTTCTGGGTGTCTACTCTATTGCAGATTTTGGTAGTATCTGCAAATAGGTAAACCTTACCCCACAGCCCTTCCGCAATATCAGTGACAAAGATGTTAAAAACAATCGGACCAAGGACAGATGCCTGTGGCCCACCTTTGGTAACCTCCTTCAAAAGGATTATTAAATTCTGATGTTAACGAGTTAAAATTTTGATTTTGAAAATGTTTCCCTGTAGAATAGTTAAAGTTCTCCACCTAAATTCTCAGGGTGGACACATTTAGCTAGACAAAAAGGAAAAACTTTTAAGGTGTTCCTGGAGCAACGTTGCAATTTACCTAGTCAGCATCGATTGGCTACATTTATCCAGACAGCAGACAGCTTTCCTAAACGGGCTACATTTATCATAGTTTAGGTCCATATTTTAGAAGCTTCTAGATGTGTGAATGCTATCATCTACACATCTAGATTGCATATACATGCAAATATCGATTTTAGAAAGACATTATCTCCACATGTATACTCTTCAGGATGTATCGATTTTAAGGGAACATGCCTCAGCAGTGCCTTCAAAGTAGACAAGCCATTTTGTGATGGGGAACCATGTTTATATTAAAAAGTTTATGCGCTGACTTTTGTACCTGCCTTAATTCACACACAAGTGCCAGCTCCTAGATTAAACCAGGAATCTCAGGCAAGGGGATAGGTGTAAAGCTAATGGACCTCCCCAACATTGGTCCACCAAAGGAGCACCACACCACGTTGCTCAACAGATACCCAGTCACTACTACGTGGTTAAAAGTTGGAAGGATACTTTATTAATCAATCATTCAACAACCTGATAGCTCGACACAGGCTGTGTTTCGTTTTCACTTCCTCAGGGGATTCAGGCGTGCTGCATACATACAAATATAAATATCATAATACATATAAATAACATGAACATGCAATAAAAACATATTCAATTAAAATAGTCTTTACATATAAAATACTCATATAGAAAGTGATGAAGAATTTAAATTAAAAAGTTCATAATTGAATCAACACACTTAATAAACTCATAAAAAGGGTGTACAAAGCACATGTAACAGACATCTATACATTATTGTTTTATGTCTAGAACTCAGGAGAATGATAAATTGCCACTACTGGACAGCGAAACGGGGCAGGAGTGAGTGTACCACTATTAATGCTCACAATCAAATTAAATAAAATTAGCATATAAATAAATAACATGCATAGGATGCTAAAAACTAATAATTAAAAAATAATAAATAAGGAATAAAAACCATAGGATCATAAATACGTAAATACTTAAAAGTCATAAATGAAAACACTTAGATGATTTATAAAAAACTTAGATGATTAAAAATTAATAAATAAGGAATAAAAACCATAGGACAGTATGAGGCTGTATGAAATTCTTTCGTGTAGAACAGATTTATATTAAATACCGCATTCAAGAAAGGGTATGAGGCTGTATGAAATTCTTTTGTGTAGAACAGATTTATATTGAATACAATCCCCCTTTCTTTATAAATCATCTAATCATCTAGAAGTCAGTTACATGTGCTTTGTACACCCTTTTTATGAGTTTATTAAGTGTGTTGATTCAATTATGAACTTTTTAATTTAAATTCTTCATCAGTTTCTATATGAGTATTTTATATGTAAAGACTATTTTTATTGAATATGCTTTTATTGCATGTTCATGTTATTTATATGTATTATGACATTTATGTTTGTATGTATGCAGCATGCCTGAATCCCCTGAGGAAGTGAAAACAAAACACGGCCTGTGTCGGGCTATCAGGTTGTTGAATGATTGGTTAATAAAGTATCCTTCCAACTTTTAACCACGTAGTAGTGACTGGGTACCTCCCCAACATTGGAACACTCCCCAAGCCACACCCTCCTGACATCCCAACACTCCAGACAGAAGTCATACTCACCCCGACATTCCCACCTCCCCAAATTCTCCTTTCTGGCTCTTATCAAGAACCTCCCTGGTATCTAGCAGCAGGGCAGGAGAAATCCTGAATTGCTCCTGCACCATCAGGTGTTCAGGTTCAAAGTGATTCCTTAGTGAAATATAGGGAAAATTGAGTACAACCCAACCTGGACGTCACAATTCCCCATTATACATTCTTTCTAAAATGGGGCTTTATGTGTGCTATTTTCAGCAGCTATTGGCTATGTTTGGGCAAGTAACCCCAGTTAGCATTTCCTTATTTGGCAGCTTGACTCCCTAGAGCCACTTAACCCTCCATAGCCCATGTTCCCTGTAAAATAGTTATCTCCAAGTTATAATGCCCTGTTCAATGTAATTTCAGTTTGTTCAATGTAAACTGCACTGATGCAGAATAGCGCGGTATATAAGAGAATGTAAATAAATAAATAAATAAATAAATAATAGAGGTAGTACCTCCAGACTATCACTAGGTGGCTTTGGCTGCCGTTTTGCAGCTGAGGCAGTGGCTGTGCTATGTAGCTATGTTAGATATCACATAGCCAGTAAGGAAACACACCTCTGAATGCCCCATAAGACATCATGGACATGCAAGTTCTCTTGGGCACAATCCTTTCTGAAAGGTAGGAGTGTCTCTGTGGTTGGGACAGGTTACCTCAGGCCAGAGGGAATGGGGGTTCAATTCCCGCATGGGGACAAGCAACCTCAGGCCAGAGGGACTGGGGTCTCTAGTCCCATGGCCACTCCTTGTGGCCTTGGACAAGCCACTTAACCCTCCATTGCCTCAGGTACACTTAGATTGTGAGCCCTTCAGGGACAAGGGAATAAAAAGTACCTGTTAGTATACACATAAACCGCACTGATTCTAAAAGAGCACAGTATAAAAAGATAAATAAAATTGTATAATATTTCAGCAAGAATCAGAACCAAGTTTAAATACCTGTCTGATATTCTAACATTTTAAACGCTTTTCGAGTGCCTTTCTATGGATACAGGAGGCATCATTTTGAGTAAGTTATTACTGCCATTTAACAATTATCTAATTACACACCATGCCACTGGCAATTTGGAAAGGTCAGTGTCACATTATCAATATTCTTCATCAGCTTCTATTTTAGTGGTGGAAGACAGAATGTACATTGTCTTATAAAATTAAAGAGAATAAATACTGTCTGTATAGAAAAACTGAGATGTGTCTTCCTGAGTATTACCAACATTTCTAGAGGTTCTGCGATGTTTCCGATTTATTCTCCACATGCTTTTCTTCACCTTTTCCTTGTTTCTACCAGCAGTAGCACTTTTATTATTCCGAAGCTGACATTTAGAAAACTATTTTATCGCCTAGTTTGCGCGTGCAAAGAAAAGTGGGTCCCTCCTAGGAATGTAAGTCATAAGATGTGCGTGCTAAACCTAACTAGCTCTAGACTTAGAGACAGATTTCGCAAAGTCCACATCCGTCCCATGGACACGTTTAAATTGGACACAGGCACGATTCCATGTGAGTTCCACATCCGCGGGTATAGACACGCCTGCATTTCTGGAATTGGGCTGTAGACGTGTCCAGCGTGGCACATTCAAACTGCTTGTCAGCTAGCCCCTGCAGTTATCCAGCGCAAGGTCCCTGCATGAGCGTGGGCACGGGGCAAACAGTGTTGCGGAGAAACACGACCCTGCAGGACATGGGTAAATGCTGCAATCATTGTGGATGTCCCCCATGCTCACCATATTCTGGAAAGTTGCACATTTCCAATCCAGCCTGTCTCCGCAATATACTTGTGGATGCCTATGATGGCCATGCTTCCTTGGTTAAATTGTGCATCTCCTAAGCTGTTCTTCTCACCGACAGTGTTGTGCTGATACAAACGAAACAAATACTGATGATACATAAATGCTGACTATATATATATATACTAGTCTATTTCATGCCCAGAATACTGCAAAGTAATCTCAGTGCACTCTAAGATATTATAAGATCAAGTAGATATTAACATGTTTGTCATGACATATCTTGACATACCTTGCATCAAAACGTACATGGCAGTATAACAATTCAATTATTCTTGCATTAGTCTTCGCTAAAAACACTCTTTAAAATGCTAAGTATGGACCCTTACCAACCTCACAAAAACCTAAACTAACTTTGCAATTCCCCAAAGGATGGATTGTATTGCTGAGCGCAAAAATCAAAACCCTAAAGCACTGATACATAACAAAATCCAAACAACCAAGTCAGGCCTATAAGAACAAAATTTCCTAAAACCCTAAAGATGAAAGACCTTTTTTGTTGGATTATTTGCAAGGGGGGAACCTCCATCTAGCAACAAACCTTCCTTTTAATCAATTTATTCAAAATTTTAAGTAAACATTTTGAGCAAATGTTCATTAAAAGTACTTGACTTATGCAGAAGTGAAGCATGTGTAAGAGGTGCCAGGAGCAACCCACAAACGTCATTTGGCACAATCACAAAACATCACAGTCCGCCCGACACAGCACTGCGTTTCCGACCCATTAAACACTTTCTTAACCCGTTTTGGACAGCTCGCATATTCTCTCTCTGTTCTGGATGATTTATTACATTTGTTGTACTCAAACAACTATGAAATACCGGCAGTAATAAAAAATATTAAAACTTTGCAGAAAATAGAAGTTTCACATAGTGTGTGTTTTTCATACACTGGTCCAATATAGTATATTGTCCGTCTTCAGAAAAGATAGGATTCAGTTCCAATATTCATTGACATAAACAAACTGTATGATACTACTGAAACTGCAGTTTTCATTTATAACACTTTATTATGATATAATATAGTTTGTCAACAGTCCATTCTGACGGCGGAATATGATACACGTGAAAACACTTCTGATGCAGTGCATCAATATTGCACCGTTGAAACACCTAGAACAGAATGCTTGACGGCAATTAATTTTGACAACATATTAGCCCAGTGTATGAAAAACATACAAGGCCGATATACGCACCAATAACTCTGACACTAAGTAACTTACAGTTACCTAAACCTATTTTCTAAAGTCTACAAATACTTTTATTTGCAAAATAGTAGCTATTACAGCATTATATCACTCTAAATGATTGGTCTGGTTACAGAGGGTCAAATTTATCATATGACTATATTTCTCCCTCCAATCTTCTCTAAGGCTACGATGTTTTCTAAGGTTGAAACCTTTAGTATTTATACAAACTATTTCTTTACACTGTTGAGTTTCTGTTGTTTATAAATTACAGCATTATAAGCTACTTACTATTTTTTGTGATCTTTTTATGTTGAGCCGCCAGTACCGTCAAAATCAGCAAACTTCGAATACCTATTAAACTAACTAGATCTCAGATAAAAAATCTGTATATAACGCTTTTTGACATAACGATAAGAGCTAAACATAGTTCCATTGAATTTATAACCATTAATCAGTAAACATTTGAGTAGTAAGTATGGAAACCTTATGTACATATGCTGGTCCAAAACAGTTAATTAATCGGGGTTCTGCATCAGGGGCGAGCATGAGAAATCCACTGAACTCAGAGCATAAACATACTTCACATAACTATGCTCTTCTAATGACTATCCAAAACATAGTTCTTCCAATGCCAGAATGAAGAACAGAAAATCATCCAATTCCAATTGGACACAAGTAAGAGCTGCACCAAGCATGTGAATGGCTGGTCAGCGATTAAGTTTTGCGGATACATTTTGGCCCCCTGATGTCGTTAAAGTGAAACGCCGTATAGGCATCTGCAGTGGCATTGGGGATAATGAAAGATAAGTACTGGCTGAATTTTTCATAAAACCATGGATAAAGAATATATGAATGCTGCAGTTTGGGTGAACAAGGTCTATATGTGTGCAGAATACTGACAAATTCTGTTGACTTACATTCTTGCAATTCATTTTTCTGATATTTTTGAATGAGTATTTCCCAGAAGTCTGATGAGAGGGAGTTTTTTGGATCCTTGATGTGCTTGAGCTTAGTCCGAGGCTAGTGTTTTAGACCTGAATCTGAAACGCTCATTGGTTCTGAGATCCTTTTTCTCCCTATGGATGTGGGCATACAGCACCAATTATGTTTGGTTGTAGGATGAAGCTTTTGGTTTGGGCTTGTAATGGCTATGGCTGTCTGGCTATGGCATCTGTTTCCCACACATCTGGCTACTGGCATTCTTAACAGAAGCTCACTACATGTGGCTACACCTGTCCCATACAATGTCCACTCTCTGTCCTGGCTTATGTTGGTCTATAGACATCTGCTATCTGTGGGGCAATCCTGCCTGCCTTCCCACAGTCTGCTTTGTGGCACTGCTCCCCTGGTCAGGCCTGTGTGAGCATGGGAGGGGGATCCCTGTCCCAGCATACCAAGTAACCAGCCTCCAGATATATCACCCTCTTGCAGCTTGTACAGATCCTGGATTGGGTAAGGATGTAGGCCGCATGGTACAATCTGGGGAATGGTGCCACAACAGCTGTCAGGTCCCTCAGTGCCTGGCACAGCTGCTGTATGGCTGCCCTATCACAGTGGCACCTGGTCTCACTGTGGTCATCTCTAAGGTCCAGGTACTGAACATAAGAAATGTCATACTGGGTCAGACCATGGTCCATCAAGCCCAGTATCCTGTGTCCAACAGTGGCCAATCCAGGTCACAAGTACCTGGCAGGTTCCCATAAAGATACAGAGGTTCCACAATGCTTATCTCGGAGTAGGCAGTGGATTTCCCAGGTCCTCTTTAATAATGGTTTATGGACTTTCCTCCAGAAACTTGTCCAAATCTTTTTTAAAACCAGCTACACTAATAGCTTTATTACATCCTCTGGTAACGAATTCCAGAGTTTGATTACGCATTGAGTGAAAAAATATTTTCTCTTATTAGTCTTAAATGGGTTACATTGTAGCTTCATTGCATGTCCTCTAGTCTTTCTACTTTTTGATGGCATAAACAACCAATCTATGTTAACACATTCCACTCCATTCATTAATTTATAGACTTCTATCATATCTTCCCTCAGCCTTCTCTTTTCCAAGTTGAAGAGCCCTAACCTTTTAAGCCCTTCCTCATAGGGGTATCCTTCCACTCCCTTTACCATTTTGGTGGCTCTTCTCTGTACCTTTTCTAATAATGCTATATCCTTTTTAAGATACAGTGACCAGAATTGCACACAATATTCAAGATGTGGTCGAACCATGGAACATTACAGAGGCATTATAATATCCTTGGTTTTATTCCCCATTCCTTTCCTTATGATTCCTAGCATTCTAGTAGCTTTCTTGGCCACTGCTGCACACTGGGCAGAGGGTTTCAACGTATTATCAAATATTTTTCCTGAGTGGTGGTTTCTAAGGTGGTACTTTGCATCATTTATTTATTTTATTTTATTTATTTAAATTATTTCTATACTGTGCTCTTTAAAATCAATGTGGTTTACAGGTAACATCAATTTGTACATTGTGGTGGAACATGCAATGTACATTACAGAGACCAGGTATTATAACTTTATTTATTTTACTTTTCTTATATTCTGCCTTTCATGATATCAAGGCAGTTTACTTTGAACAAACTGAAATTATGTTGAACAGGGCATTATAACTTGGAGATAACTATTTTACAGGGAACATGGGCTATGGAGGGTTAAGTGGCTTGCTCAAGACCACAAGGAGCACTTGTGGGACTAGAAACCCCAGTCCTTCTGGCCCAAGGTTGCTGTCCTCTAGTGGGATTTGAACCCCTGACCTTCTGGCCTGAGGTACCTTGCCCCTTGCCACTAGGTCACTCCTCCCTCCCTTGGGTTTCAATGGGGGTAACTATTTACAATGGAGCTGTTTGTGCACAGGCGTGCCACAGGTACGGTTGTAGAGTCATGACACGCTCTGAACTATATACATTTTAGATAACTATTTACAGGTTTGTGCAGTACTATTTCTGGATGTGGTTGCATCAGCATGATATGAGTGTGCTGGTGGTGTCATTGTGGTGGATGGAGGGTATGCTGGGTTGTGATGTTTCACTGGACTGGGAGTAATGGAGGAGGAAAAGATTGTGCTTTAGTGCCTTCCTGAATTGCGCGAGGTCGGTAATAGCTCCGATGGTGGTTGGAAGGGCATTCCAGAGTGTAGGTACGTAAAATACAAAGGCTCATTTAACCAAAATTTGGGTTGTTCTTTCCTAGGTGCATAACTTTGCATTAGTTCACATTAAATTTCATCTGCCATTTGGACGCCCAGTCTTCCAATTTATCAATGCAATTTTTCACAATCCTCTTCGGTTTTAACAACTTTGAATAATTTTGTGTCATCTGCAAATCTGATCACCTCACTCGTTATTCCCATTTCCAGGTCATTTATGAATATGATAAAAAGCAGCTGGCCCAGCACAGATCCCTGGGGTACTCCACTATTTACTTTTCTCCATTGAGAAAATTAGCCATTTAGCCCTACTCTCTGCCTTCTATCTTTTAATCAGTTTCTGATCCACAATACTACACTGCCTCCAATCCCATGACTTTTTAATTTCACCAAGAGTCTCTCATGAGGGACCTTGTCAAAGTCTTTCTGAAAATCCAGATACACTACATCAACCGGTTCACCTTTGTCTACCCATTTATTCTCACCTTCAAAAAGACTTTCCTTGGCTAAATCCATGTTGGCTTTCTCCCAATAAACCATGACTATATATACAATCAAAAATTTTATTCTTTATAATGGTTTTTACCATTTTGCCTGGTACTGATGTCAGACTCACAGGTCTGTAGTTTCCCGGATCACCCCTGGAACCTTTTTTAAATATTGGTGTTACATGGGTCATTCTCCACTCTTCATTTATTACAGAGGATTTTAATGATAGTTCACAGATTACTAATAGTAGGTCTGCAGTCTCATATTTCAGTTCTTTCAATATCCTTGGATGTATACCATCCAGTCCAGGTGATTTGGTATTCTTCAGTTTACCAAATAGTTATAATGCATCTTCCCGGTTTATCGATATTTCTTTCAATTCTTCCGATACATCATCTTTATATACCATTTCAGGCATGGGTAAATCCCCTACATCTTCATCTTCTTGGCCAGGCATTCATTTCCTCCCTGAACTGCAGATCAGCATACAAGATCCTCCCATGCAATCTCAAACCACACACATAAACACACACACGCTCTCACTTACAGGGATGAATTGTAGAACACAGCAGAACATTTTCTAAGTGCTGGCCTTATTTCATGTCTCCAGCAGGAATTTATTTATTTATTTATTTATTTACATTCTCTTATATACTGCACTATTCTGCATCAGTGCGGTTTACATTGAACAAACTGAAATTACATTGAACAGGGCATTATAAACTTGGAGATAACTATTTTACAGGGAACATGGGCTATGGAGGGTTAAGTGGCTTGCCCAAGACCACAAGGAGCACCTGTGGGACTAGAAACCCCAGTCCTTCCGGCCCAAGGTTGCTGTCTTCTAGTGGGATTTGAACCCCTGACCTTCCGGCCTGAAGTACCTTGCCCCCAACCACTAGGCCACTCCTCCACTCCAGGCACATCTGCGGGGAAGTCCAAATACTTAAACGTGCCTTTTCGGAATATGTTATATACATCTCTGCAGCTAACCATGTCCCTGTTCTGCTCCTCCCGGGCACTTCCCGACATTCCCATGCAAGTGAGATAAATGTACATGGGTGCCATGTACCAAAATACATTTGTAAATGTTTTTGCCACATAGAAGTCTCCAGCACATATACAAACCCTTATTTGGCTTCTGTAATGACCCTATTAGTGTAAAAATGTGCTCATAGATTTGTAAAAAACAGGTGTAAGTTTTGTGTTTTATAACTCATGAGCATAAATTTAAGCTCCGCCAATGCTCAGCCCAAGCTCCACCCCTGTGCTTGTCATGCCTGAAAGCACATGCCATTGGTCTGATGCATGTACTGATAGAACAATAACTGTCCACTCACAAGTCATGGAAAATACATGATTTATATGTATGGGTTAGACTGCAGAGGTACTCAAATCCAGTCCTGGAGGGCCGCAAACCAGTCAGGTTTTTGGGATATCCCTAATGAATATGCATGAGATAAATTCAAATACAATGGAGGCAGTGCATGCAAATATATCTCATGCATATTCATTAGGGATATCCCGAAAACCTGACTGGTTTGCGGCCCTCCAGGACTGGATTTGAGTACCTCTGGGTTAGAGGGTAATTTTATAAGAAGATGCCTACTCTTAAGTATGAAAAAAGAACCCACTTAGGCACAACTTCATAAAAACACATAGGTGACCATGGGGTTTATTTTGGAAGCCCTATTCATGCTTTGGATGCCCAGAAATGGGCATAGAGATGTCCAAAGCACAGAGATGTCCGCAGAGCCGTTTTAGACGTCCAAAGCACAAAGATGTCCCCAGCATGGTATGCCCAAATCTGAACAGGGGCATGGTAGAGGCACACCTGAGGCTTTCCCAGGAACCTGGACGTCCCCATATGATCTCAGAAATATCCTGGCCATCCAGAGTTATGTCTAAGTTTAGACCTGCTCCAGGCACCTGAAATGTGCTCATTTTAGCTGAAAAACATCCAGAGGATGTAGAGAAGAAAGCCCGCCCTCATCCCCACTACTCAGCACAATCTCAATGATTGCAGCAATGGGATTTGAACCCTGGTTTCCTTGTTCCTAGCCCATTACTTTAATCATTTGGCTATACCTAGACACCCAGGTTCTGAAATAGTATTCTGGGTATATCCTTGTAGATGCCCCCCTCCAGACATCTATATCGGGCACGTCCACGGTTGTGCAATCATGTCTGCACCTGGACAGGCCTGCTTTTTTTTCCTGACATTCTGGCTTAGACGTTCCTTCTACAATTCCCTTCCATGTGTCTATATAAAATATTAGCATGAGTGGCATAAGGTATCCATCCCTACATTGCAGGCGAGGACATTTACTCCTGCAGAGGTAAAGGTCTACATCTACGAGACTATTCGGTATGTACATACATAGATTCCCGTATTTTTTTTTTACTTACATGTGTGCTTGCACACTCCTCCCATACGTCACCCAAACTCGGTCCATCTGCATACCTACTGGCGTACGTTTATGAGTCTAGTTGCACGTGCCCATGGCCGCAAATGCATGGGAATGACTTTAAAAAATTACCCTCTCGTCTTCTTTTGGAGACATATACAAATTTACTGCATTTCCAAAATTTGTTAATATTTCTCCAAACCAGAGCAAGCTTATTTCTGAACTGCTGGTGAGAAACATTAACACTGAGACAAAAAGGTATGAAACTCAGTGTAAAGGCTTTTTCTCTGCCTCTCCATCCTCCCCTGATTTCCTATTAGTTTATTTATTTTGCATCACACAGTGGTGCTATAAAATTGTGGTGTCAGAGATCCGGAAAATGCCAAAGCAAATTTAAAGAGATTTATAGCCTTTGTCTATACATCTGTCAACAAAAAAGACCAATCAATGTCTTTAACTGTGATAAAGGATTTACTTAATGTCATTCTAGATCAGACGGAAATGGCACACTCAACATCTTTTATTTAGCCTACTCCCAAATTAAATTAAGTGAATGCTTTATCGATATAGAAGACATGGACTTGTTATTTTATTGACTTTTGTATAGTGGAGTGCTTTAAGCAAACTGCTTTTTTTTTCCTCAATAAAACACTAAATTGAAACAGCCATGTTATTAAAGCTAAAAGTCAGTGATTGCATATGACTAGGACTTCTCCGTAATGACTTTTGTCATGTGCTTAAGAGTATATTATAGTGCAATTATGATGATAATAGTCTTGCTAAATTGATTTCATTACAGTTTTATGTACTGTCATGGTAAGTGCTTGAACTACAACATAGTACAAAGCACTAAAAGTATAGCCCTCCCTCTAATAGAGACGTCACTATCAAGATGAGAAGACAAGGCCTGCAGCAGTCGGTAATAACATACATAATAAGAAAAAATGTTTTAAATTTCTTATGGCCATTGTGCGTACAGCTTCATTTTCTACAGTCATTGGACATATGTCAAAGTATTGGTAAAGGAACAAAACTGAGAATGGCAGGCAAAGCATTTCCTCTCCTCGCCCCTCCCCAAAGCTTTTCTACTGGTGGCGGTATATGTCTTATTGTATAGTACATGCATGTAAAGAATGACGACCATGCAGAGTTGGTTTAGCAGGAATGTCCATTAAAGAGGACAATGCAATTTAACTACTAAAAATGATTTAAGATCATGTTCGGACATTACTTATCTTTTCCTGTGGAGGGCAGTTTCAAAAACTCCTCCACGTGCGTTGCCATGCATGGATTTGCGGCTTATTTTATAAAGTGAAGTACGTGTATGCCTTATAAAATAGGGACATAAAGACATGCCTCAATCTAGTTGCAGTAGTTGCACCTGCTTTAAGGCAATCAGAAATGCCCATGCCTAGATTTTTAAAAAATGCATGCAAATTATAGTATTTTCTAACTTACAGTATGTGTATGTCACTTTGTGCTCCGTTTATGTTCTGCCCCAGGCTCTGCCCCTCTGCACATGGGACTTACATGTGTGCTTACAGAATCATAACTACCTAAATCATGCTAAGTCCTTTAAAATAAGGGTTTACACACACAAACAGCATAGGCCCGATTCCGTCCAGGACGTACACGCCTGGTCTGAACTGGACGTACAGAGGGCATCACGATTCTGATCCCACAGGGCATGACTAGCCCCACGGGATCAGAATCACGATCAGGCCTGTACGTGCAGGCCAGGACTGCAATTCAGCCCAGTCTGCACATACAGGCTCTGCCCAACTAACTCAGTCAGGGCAGTTCAATAGATCCATGGTGTCCGGTTGCCATGGCACCGCGGCTTCATTGAAGAGACGCGATCCCTGGACGCCAGCACTGGCATTGATTTCCGCACAGCCTGACACCCGATCTGGCATCCTAAGACCACAGTCGGGCTGTGGGGAATGTCCTCGGCCCCCTCCTGCCTCATCTGCGTCCCGGGCAGCCGATTCCCGACATCTATGAAAGTTATTCCACTTCAAAGGTGGAATAACTTCCCTGTGCAGGTCGCCAACCCCGGACGTACAGGGCCGACGTTGGAATCGACCCTGTATGTCCAGGGCCGACGACCTCCCATCAACCGCCCTAACTCCATCCCTGATCTGCCCCTTCCCTGCCTCCGACTAACTTTCCCATACAACCAGCGGGGAAGTTAGCTGCCAGTGGGAAGGGACACAAATAGCAGGGATGGACGTCCCATTGGGGCGTCCATCGCTGCTATTCACGGGTCAGAATGACCATGCATATATCTATATGCAGATCCCTTACAAAATCAGCCCCTTTAGGTCTAGACATTGAATCAAAGAGTAATATTAAGTCTGTAGCTTTTGCTTTATTATTCTTGGAGTGTAAAATCAAATGACAATGCAAACCTTTGGGCTCCTATATTATCTTATAGAAACATAGAAACATGATGGCAGAAAAAGACCATATGGCCTATCTAGTCTGCCCTTCCATATCAACTACTATTTATTTATTTAGACAGATTTGTATCCCACCTTATCCTTCAATCAAAGTGGTCACAATACAAGTGGAAGGTTACAAATAACATAGGGTAGATAAGACATTAACGGATAAAACTAAGATGAATTAATATAATAAAATGGGCCTATTGGTAAAAACTATTAATTATATATCAACTTATAAGTTTCAGCAAATAGCAGGGTCTTCAAGGCCTTGCGAAAATCTTTGATATCAGTCATAATTCTGAGGTCCATCGGGAGAGAGTTCCAAAGTGTGGAAGCCAGTAAAGAAGGAGCTCTTTTTGAAGTTGCTTGTTTAGTCCTACAGTATCCAGCAGGGGTACTAATTATGTTGTCATTATTGGTGCTGCTTCTTCTTGGTCTATTGATAATGTCTCTAGTTATAATATTTTGTAAAGCATCTGCTGACAGGTGATTGTAAATCCTAAAGATAAAAGTGTCTTGAATTTTGACCTGACACTTACTGGAAGCCAGTGCAACTGTTGTAGGACAGGGGAGATATGATCTGTTTTTGCTGTACCAGTAATAATACGTGCAGCAGTATTCTGAACCATCTGGAGAGGGTGTAGAGTTAGCTGAGGGAGGCCTTGATAAAGCAGGTTTCCGTAGTTTAGTAGGGGGGTGATGAGAGCCTGACAAACGGTACGGAAATGGTCTTGATGGAGTAATGGCTTTAGTTTTCTCACAATCTTTAGACGATGATAGGCCTTGATAGTGATTTTAGCAATGTGAGATTTAAGGTTCAATGCCTTATCCAAAATTATGCCAAGGTATTTGATTTTGTTATATAGTCCATGTTTTTCCTTTAGAGATCCTCTGTGTTTATCCCATGCTTTCTTGAATTCAGATACTGTCCTCATGTCTACTACTTCCACTGGGAGACTGTTCCACACATCTACCACTCTTTCCATAAAGAAATATTTCCGCATATTACTCAGGAGTCTATCCACTTTCAGTTGAAAGAAAGCTCTGCAATGAGGAGGCATAGGATGAAAGTGAAAGAGGCTCTCCTGCTGTGTATTTATGCCATGGAGGTATTTAAACTTCTCTATCATATTTCCTCTAATCTACCTTTCCTCTAACATGTATCTATTAAGATCTGTCCCCATATGGTTTATAATGAAGACCACTGACCATTTTAGTGGCCACCCTCTGTACCAACTCCATCCTGTTCATATCCTTTTGAAGGTGTGGTTTCCAGAATTGCACACAATACTCCAAATGAGGTCTCACCAAAGACTTATACAGAGGAACAATCACCTCATTTTTTTCTGCCTGCCTATGAACCCAAGCATCCATCTGGCTTTCACTGTTGCCTTTTCTACCTGTTTAGACACTTTAAAATCATCAGAAACAATAATGCTCAGGTTCTGCTCTTCTTTCATGGACAGAAGTACTTCACCTTTTCAGCTATTTCTTTTGCATAAAAAGAGGGAGGCCTTCATAAAATACAAGATATCACAGAAAGAGGAAGACAAGCATCAATATCTGGAAAAACTTAGAGAAGCTAGGAAAGTAGTTAGGAAAACAAAGATACAAAAAGAAGAAGAAATAACTAATGCAATAAAATGAGGGGACAAGACATTTTTCAGACATGTTAGCAAGAGGAGGAAATGAAAAATGGTATTGGCAGACTCAAGGGTGAAAGGAAGAAATAAGTAGAAACTGATGAGGATAAAGCGGAATTGCTTAACAAATACTTTTGTCCTGTGTTCACAGATTTAGGACCCAGAGTAGGGCCTGACACATAAGAACATAAGATATGCCATACTGAGTTAGACCAAGGACCATCAAGTCCAGTATCCTGTTTCCAACAGTGGCCAGTCTAGGTCATAAGTACCTAGCAGTTTCCCCAAAAGACACTGGTTCCACAATGCTTCTATGAGGTCAAGCAGAGATATCCTGGGTCCCTTTTAATAATGGTTTATGGATCTTTCCTCCAAACCTTTTTTAAACCCAGCTACACTAACAGCTTTTACTACAACCTCCGGTAACAAATTTCAGAGTTTGATTACACGTTGAATGAAAAAATATTTTCTCTTATTAGTCTTACATAGATTACCCTCTAGCTTCATTGCATGTCCCCTAGTCTTTCTATATTCTGATGACGTAAACAATCGAACTACATTTACCCGTTCCACTCCATTCATTAATTTATAGACCTCTATCATATCTCCCCTCAGCTGTCTCTTTTCCAGATTGAAGAGCACTAACCTTTTTAGCCTCTATTCATAGGGGTATCCTTCCATCCTCTTTACCATTTTGGTGGCTGTTCTCTGTTCCTTTTCTAATAATGCTATATGCTTTTTAAGATACAGCGACCAGAATTGTACACAATATTCAAGGTGCGGTCGCACCATGGAACAATACAGAGGCATTATAATATCCTCTCTTTTATTTTCTATTCCTTTCCTTATGATACCTAGCATTCTATTTGCTCTCTTGGCAGCTGCTGCATACTGGGCGGAGGGTTTTAACATGTTATCGATGATGACGCCTAAATCTTTTTCCTGGGTGGTGGTTCCTAATGTGGAACCTTGCATTGTGTAACCATAGAGGTTGTTTTTTTCCTAGATGCATAACTTTGCACTGGTCCACATTCAATTTCATCTGCCATTTGGATGCCCAGTCTTCCAATTTATCAAGATCCTCTTGCAATTTTCCACAATCCTCATGGGTTTTAACAACTTTAAATAGTTTTGTGTCATCTGTAAATTTGATAATCTCACTCATTATTCCCATTTCCAGGTCATTTATGAATATGTTAAAAGCAGCAGACCCAGCACAGATCCCTGGGGTTCTCCACTATTCACCTTTCTCCATTGGGGAAATTGGTCATTTAGCCCTACCCTCTGTTTTCTATCTTTTAACCAGTTTCTGATCCACAATAGTACACTGCCTCCTACCCCATGACTTTTTAGTTTTGCCAAAAGTCTCTGATGAGGGATCTTGTCAAAGGCTTTCTGAAAGTCCAGATATACTATATCAACCAACTTACCTTTGTCTACCTGTTTATTCACACCTTCAAACAAATATAACAGGTTAGTAAAACAGGATCTTCCTTGTCTAAAGCAATGTTGGCTGTCTCCCATTAAGCCATGACTGTCTACATGTTCAGTAATGTTGATGGTTTCTACCATTTTTCCTGGTACTGACATCAGGCTAACCAGTCTGTAGTTTCCCTGATCATAATGGAACCCTTTTTAAAAACTGGTGTTACATTGGCCATCCTCCAATCTTCAGGTATTACAGATGATTTAATGATAGTTCACAGATTACTAATAGCAGGTCTGTAATCTCATATTTCAGTTCTTTCAACACCCTTGGATGTACGTATACCATCGGGTCCAGGTGATTTGCTACTCTTCAGTTTATCAAATAGTTGTAATACATCTTCCTGGTGTATCGATATTTCTTTCAATTCTTCTCCAGTATCACCTTTAAATATCACTTCAGTCATGGGTAACATCCCTACATCTTCCTCAGTAAAGACCGAAACAAATAATTTATTAAGTCTCTCCGCTATGGTCTTGTCCCCTCTTACTCCTATTACCTATCATCTAATGGTCCAACAGACTCTTTCACAGGTTTTTTGATACAAATGTACTTGAAAAAGTCTTTATTACATGTTTTTGTTTCTACAGCATTCTTCTTCTGAAATTTTCTCTTGGCCTGCCTTATCAATGCCTTGCATCTATCTTGCCAGTGCTTGTGATGTTTCCAGTTTTCGTCATTTGGCTCTTTTTTCCATTTCTTGAAAGCTGCTTTTTTAGCAACAGCCGTCTCTGTCCTCACCTTACACCATGCTGGCACTTTTTGGACTTCCTTCCACTTTTCTGGGATTCCAAAATAGTATTTTTAAACACCCAAGCTTGATGTAAGTCTTTAACCTTTGCAACAGCTCCTTTTAGTTTTTTCTTAACTATTTTCCTCATCATAGTCTCCCTTTCGAAAGTTAAAAGGTAGTACTGTGGATTTCCTTACCATCCCTCCTCCATTAATTAAATCAAATGCAATCATGCTATGATCACTATTGCCAAGTTGCCCCAACACCCTTATCTCTTGCAGCAGATCTGCTGTTCCACTAAGGACTAGGTCCAAAATGGCTTCCCCTCTGGTCAGTTCATGAACCAGCTGCTCCAAGAAGAAGTCATTTAGTTCATCAAGAAACTATCTCCCTAGCATGTCCTGCCATGACACTGACCCAGTCAATACCGGGGTAATTGAAATCACCCATTATTATTACTGTGCTGTAACTTTTGTTAGCTTCCCTGATTTCTTTGAGCATTTCATCATCCATTTGTGCATTCTGGCTGACGGTCGATAGTACACCGCCACCGCCATCGCCTTACCCTTTTTACATGGAATTTCAATTCATAGAGATTCTACAACATATTTTGTTTCCTGCAAAACTTTAATCCTTGTGACTCAATGCCCTCTCTAACATAGAGCGCAACCCCTCCACCATTTTGATCAGCTCTATCATTACAATATAGTTTGAACCCAGATATCACAGTGTCCCACTGGTTGTCCTTCTTCCACCCTGTCTCTGAGATACCAATCATATCTAATCTCTCATTTAGTGCTATAAATTCTAACTCTCCCATCTTATTTTTTAGACTTCTGGCATTTGCATACAAGCATTTTAGAGACTGTATTTTAGTCATATTAATCTGGCTATTGGTAGGCGGGGTAAATGTAGAATCTTTAAGCACTGTCTGTTCCATACTCATGGACATTTGTGCTACTTTTGTCTTTATTGGAACCTCTCTGCTGATATATTGATCAGAACCATGCACTCTTGGGCGACTGTCGGCTCTCCCCTATTATCTAGTTTAAAAGCTGCTCTATCTCCTTTTTTAAAGGTTAATGCCAGCAGCCTGTTTCCATCCCAGTTAAGGTGAAGCCCATACCTTCGGAAGAGCCCCTCCTTTCCCTAGTTCCTAACAATTCCAAAACCCTCATCCTTGCACCATCTTCTCATCCACGAATTGAGACTCCAGAGCTCTGCCTGCCTTTTGGGTCCTGCGCGTGGAATGGGAAGCATTTCAGAGAATGCTACCCTGGAAGTTCTGGATTTCAGCTTCCTACCTAAAAGTCTAAATTTAGCCTCCAGTACCTCCCTACCACATTTTCCTATGTCACTGGTACCGACATGTACCAAGACAGCAGACCTCTCCCCAGCACTATCTAAGACCTTGTCTAGGTGGTGCATGAGGTCCGCTACCTTCGCACCAGGCAGGCATGTTACCAGGCGATCCTCATATCCACCAGCCACCCAGCTATCTACATGCCTGATGATCGAATCACCAACTATATTGGCTGTCCTAATCCTTCCCTCATGGGCACATGGCCCTGGAGAAACTTCCTCTGTGTGAGAGTGTTTTACATCACCTGGAGGACAGGTCCCAGCTACAGGATGCCTTCTAGCCACACCAAGGTGATGCTCTCCTGTCACGTGACCTCTCTCCTCCATGGTAACAGCGATGCTGCCAGACTGGAGGTGGGACTTCAGTACTATATCCCTGTAGGTCTCATCTATGTACCTCTCTGTCTTCCTTATGTCCTCCAAGTCTGCTACTCTAGCCTCCAGAGATTGGACTCACTCCCTGAGAGCAAAGAGGTCCTTGCACCTAGTGCACACGCAAGACCCTTCACCAAATGGGAGAAAATCATACATGTGACACTCAATGCAAAAGACTGGAAAACCCCCATCTTGCTTCTGGACCGTTGTCTGCATCTTTGTTTTAAGGTTGTGTTTAGGTATTTATTTAATGCTTTACCTACTAAGGGTTGGTAGGGATACTACACCTAATACGTTTAATGTACTTTGTTCACCTGAAGCTTAATTCATCTCAGGTCCTTAATGTATGCCTGATGAGGACAAACAGCTGCACCTGGCACCTCCTTTCCTTTGCTGTAAGCAAAGAAATAATAGCCTTTATTTGGAATTTCTTGTCTGGTGATGAAGTAGTACCATAAACTGCAACAGTATTTAAACTAAGACAACTAATCCCAATGAAATCATAAAAAAGATTAATGCTGACTCCTGTAGATCTCAAAAAGAAAATTCCTTCTTCACTCAGAATGTTCTGAGGATTAATGAGGTTGCTGAATGTTGAATAGAAGTCTACATTGCCTTGCAAGCACTTCCATTCCTGGAGGAGCTTCATTTCAATCAAGATATTCTGTGACTTGATGACACTTAAAAAAAAAGAAATTCACAGGTCATGAACCTGTGCATGAACTTTGATGATGTATTCCCAACATATACCCAAAAGCTACCTTCAAGTCATCTTGACCAGTTCATGCACAAAAGGAAATCTGGAAAGTGTGAGGTGATGCCTGTTCCAGGCAAAGGCACTTTGGCTTTCAAACTGATAAACGGCCAAGGTTAATGGGAGAAGGTTTTGTTGCAATGCAGTCTAATGATGTTGCTATTTACTACTACATGGATGAACCAGGAATTGTATCTCATAAATCTGAGGACAACTTTGAAGGAGAAGTAATAAAGATAAACTGCAGGACATGCCTTCTTGTAGGGGATTAAACTTTATGGAAAAGGAATTGATTTTTTATTATGACTCCTGGACTGACAAGCAGAGGAAATATTTGTAGATTTTTTTTCCCAATTGACAAGTGGTTCTCAACCTAGTCCTCTGGGACCCCCAGGCCAGTCAGGTTTTCAGGATATCCACAATGAATATGCATGAGATAGATCTGCATGTACTGCTTCCATTGTATGCACTCTCATGCATATTCATTGTGGATATCCTGAAATCCTGACTGGCCTGGGGGTCCCAGAGGACTGGGTTGAGAACCACTGCATTAGACTATCAGATCATGAAACAATCAATAATTTCTCAACTTGGGAAGCTGTGACAGATCCTGGTTTCGGACTGCAAATGAATATAATTGCAGATGCTACCATTGATATGTTTTTCACTAAAAACATGGAACCCCACAATGTTCAAGTAAATGCCAGAGGAGGATAATACTTAGAAGTCAATGATGGTTGGTAAAAATGGTTATTCTCCGACAAGGGGCAACTTTTGCATGTTGATGCCATCAGCAGTATGCAATACCAGACTCTTATTGAAGCAGAAATGTTAGCTTTTCATATCAATAACAGCTATCCCCAGATATGGAATATACTCCAAACATGGCAGTGTGAGCCTGAGGTTTGCAGAGCAACATACCATAGTTGTACAATGCGAGAAAGACAGGGTAGGAAGAAAGGGAAGAGTGGCGATATCTGAAAAAAATAATATTAAAGCCACAACACTGAAGGTGTATGAAGGAAGGAGAAGACACTTTGGGTTAGTCTAGACAGAAGGAATGGAAAATCTATTTCATTGGTGTGATATACAGACTTCCCTCGCAGACAGAAAAAAATAGAAAATTAATGGAAGGCATTCACAATATTGCTATGAAAAAGGAAGTGCTATTAGTAGGAGATTTCAATCTGCTGTATGTTGATTGGAATATCCTTGCGGCACTGTCATCTAGAATAGGGAGAGCTTGGATTCTCTACAGGGAGAACTGTTCTGGCAACTGGTAGTGGAACCCACACAGGAGGTGGCAATACTGGACTTGCTGCTTACAAATGTTGTAGTGGGTGGTCACTGGATCGTGACCTTCAATACTAGGACACAGGTGGACAGGGCCAGCCCAATCATTAGGCAAACTAGGTGCTGTTTAGGTTAAAGCTAAAAAAATAGATTCTGACACCCAGGGTGGGTGTAAGGCTTAAAGTATGCCTAGGATGCCAACACCTTGAAAACCTGCCCAGTGTGCTGTGGCGGCCAAGAGAGCAAATAGAATGCTAGGAATCATAAGGAAAGGAATGGAAAATAAAACAAAGGATTTTATAATGCCTCTATATCGTTCCATGATGCGACCGCACTTTGAATATTGTGTGCAGTTCTGGTTGCTGTATCTTAAAAAGGATATAGCATCATTAGAAAAGGTACAGAGAAGAGCCACCAAAATGGTAAGGGGATGGAAGGATACCCCTATGAAGAGAGGTTAAAAAGGTTAGGGCTCTTCAACCTGGAAAAGAGACGGCTGAGGGGAGATATGATAGAAGTCTATAAATTAATGAACGGAGTGGAACGGGTAAACGTAGATTGATTGTTTACGTCATCAGAATACAGAAAGACTAGGGGACATGCAATGAAGCTACAGGGTAACCTATTTAAGACTAATAAGAGAAAATATTTTTTCACTCAACGTGTAATCAAACTCTGGAATTTGTTACCGGAGGATGTAGTAAAAGCAGTTAGTGTAGCTGGGTTTAAAAAAGGTTTGGACAAGTTCCTGGCGGAAAGATCTATAAACCATTATTAAAAGGGACCCAGGACATCACTGCTTGACCCAATACGAGCATTGTGGAACCTGTGTCTTTTGGGGAAACTGCTAGGTACTTATGACCTAGATTGGCCACTGTTGGAAACAGGATACTGGGCTTGATGGACCTTGGTCTGACCCAGTATGGCATACCTTATGTTCTTAACGCTTGGGCTGGCCCTGTAGATAGAGATGGTTCATTCAAAAGTAAAAGTCCTAGACTTCAGGAAAACTAACTTTGTAAAGATAGGGTGATACCTCCAGGAGTCCTCAGCTGAATGGGAACATCTGGGGGAAGTATAGAATGGGCAAAACTGAAAAGAGATATTTAAATGGCAACATATTATGTTAGAAAGTAAAAACCATAAGAGAAAAAGGTTTACAAAAGAAGTTGCTGAAAAGGTAAGAAAAAAAAAGTTAGCCTTCATAAACTATAACAGATAGCAGAGGGAGAAAGACAAGCACCAATATCTGGAGAAGCTAAGGGAAACTGGTAAAGTAATCAGGAAAGCAAAGATGCTAATGGAATAAAAAATAGCCATTTTGGTAAAACATAAGGACAAGAGTATTTTTTAGGTATGTCAGTGAGGTGAATGTGCAAAGATGGCATTGTATGACTCAAGGGTGAAGAGGAGGAATATGTAGAGGCTGATAAGGATAAAACAGAATTGCTGAACCTATATTTCTGTCTGTGTTCACAGATGAAGAGCCAGGAATAGGATCTCTGACCTGCCACTTCTGTCTCCTCCGACGCAGGAAGTCTGCATCAGAGGGGACGATAGTAGCAGGTCATAGAGAGAAGGAACGGCAACATAGCGCCGGAGAGTTCTGGTACGTTCCGTGCTGCTGTTTAAATGGTATTGCTGCAGTTGCAAGTCTCAGGGAGGAAGGGTTGGGGTGGAAGCAGGGGGGGATCAGCAGGATTGATGGCTTGCCTAGGGTGCCTCACCCTTGCACCAGTCTGTTCCCTGTTTCATAAAGGGAATACATGTATATAACTAAAATTGCCAATGTCAAAATTTACAGCTGGTGCAAATAGGTGTTTATAAAGTGCTCGTTTTATACTTCCCTGCACAGGAGGGATTAAGGGGTCATCAACCTTAATCCCCTGTTATTTCCTCCTCTAAAGTGAAATGAATTTGAGATAGTGGCCTTCATGGTTAATTTGGCAGCATTTAAATGTATAGGTCTGCAAATATCAATGCGTAAGTTGTAAAAACCAAACCTACAAGCCTAAGTGCAGCACTTACACAAACAAGTAAGTGGATGAGTTGTTTCCATTGATTTTTCCCACATGTCAGTTTGTAAAATGGCTTTTTCATCTCTACTTATCAGCAAACACACATGCCCTCCTGCACTTCCAGATACACATTTTAGAAAAGGCTCCTCATTTGACAGACCCTTTTCTAAAATACCACCGGAATTGTGTACATTCCAACCTCAGTGTCTCAGTTCCAGTCTCCACGTGCAATCTCAAAATTGACTTCATACTGTATGTTCTGGGATGGTCAGGAACTCGGCTAGTGTTGTTACCTATGAGATGACTGAATTTCTTTCTGGCAATGTTCCACCCAGGAACAGATGCCTTAATGGAATAAAGTGTGGTTGCCTGTTCGTACAACCAACTGAAGACATAAATGTTAGATGCATCTACTGTGAAGTTTTTCTGTGGATTGAACTTGTGAATATACTCTTCAAGTAATTACAACGGATTTAGAGCCTCATTTGTTGAAGTTGATCACCGGTTATCGTGGGGGCATGCCAGCGACCATTCAGTAAAGCGATGGGGCGGGTAATGGGCAGAGTGTGGGCATATTGATGCTAGCACTAGGGCAACTGCCACGTGCTCAGTGACCATGTGGCAATTAGCGTATGTGCACCTCTATGGATGTCATTAGGCACACACATGTTACATGCGTTGTATGTTGAGGCATCCTGTGGTGTGTCTTAACTGCCAGAAACATGCTGGTCACACCCCCGAGGCTTTGCGCTTAATGCAATGCACACGAAGTGCAAAAGCTTAGCAGGCTTTAGTAAAAGGGGTCCCTTGTTTCCAGAAGGCATTTGATAAAGGACATGAAAAAGTCATGGGATAGGAGGCAACGGATGATTGTGGGCAGGTAACTGGTTAAAACAGAGATAAATGGTCAGTTTTCTCAATGGAACAAGATTTATAGTGGAGTGCCCCAGGGACCTGCACGGAGACTGGTGCTTTTTGCCATATTTATTAATGATTTGGGAAAAGAAACAAGTGAGGTAATTAAGTTTGCAGAAGACACAAAATTGTCAAAGTTGTTACATCATAAGTGGATTGTGAGGAATTACAGAAGGCCCTTATAAGGCTGGGGAACTGAGTGGCAGATGAAATTTGATACGGGCGGATGCAAAGTGATACATATAGAATAATAACCCTAATAATAGGTAATGTACATGATGCACGGATTTATCACCCAGCAAGACGATTTTGTTGTTATTATAGACAATCTCTGAATGCAAACGCCAGAAGGCTGAGAAAGAAGGGGGTACGGTGGCAAACGAAGAGTTAAACAACAGGCATTCAGAGACCTGGTGGAAAGAGGACAATCAATGGGACTCCACAATATCAGGGTACATCGAATTGGTAGAGGGGTGACACTATGTATTAAGGATGGCGTAGAGTCAAGCGGGAAATGTTCTGTAGGAAACAAAATGCAATGTGGAATCTTTATGGATAGAAACTCCATGTGTGATGGAGAGAAGCACAGACATGGGGGATATTCTATCATCCACCTGGACAGGATGAAGAAACAGACAATGAAATGCTAACAAAAATTAGGGCGACTAACACAATAATAAGTGAAAATGTACCTACTCCAATGTCGATTGGGTAAATATCTCATCAAGACATGTTAGGGAGGTAAAGTTTCTGGATACTATAAATTAATTCTTCATGGAGCAGTTGGTCCAGGAACTAATCAGAGAGGAAAGTACAGTACTTTAGATGTTGTCCTTAATGGTGCACAGGAAGTGATGCAAGGGATAATGGTGGTGGGGCCTCTAGGCAATAGTGATCACAATGAGATCAAATTTGCCATCAGTGTAACGAAGAAGTTAAAAAGCCCCTGTTGCTATATCACTTAATTTTGAAAAAGGGAGTTTTGATAAAATGAGGAAATTAGTTGGTTGCCAGGTCAAACGTTTGTATGTTATTCATTTGATCACCTCCCTGATCAACTAAGAGAGACAAAAGATCTACAAAAATTCCGAAAAGATCTAAAAACATATCTTTTCACGCAACACTACATTAATATAGATTGTGACCTTGATAAGTCCTCACATCCTCCATAACTCAGCATGCTTACAACCTCTCAAATAGACTCTCCTCAACTTCGATAAGAGAACTTATGACGAATCATTAAATATATAATATGTAAAAACTATGTAATTACTTGTAAATAGTTCTAAATACTGTTATACCACCTGTATATAGTTGATTACAGATCTATGTATCTGTTATATAATACTTCATTGTTCCATGTATTTTGATATTGTTTGATGTAAACCGCCACTGATCTTAGGAATTAGCGGTATATAAAAGTTTTGCAAATAAATAAATAAATAAAATAAATTTGAACAGCAGCATAACAAAATGCAAATAATTTTCAGTCCATACACACAAGGCTGGTCCAAGGGTATCTGATGCTCTATGTGAACATTTATCCAGGCACCTCCCCCCAGGAGTGGCTCAAGTTCCTAACTCCTTCCCCATCCACTTCCTCCTCCTCCTCCACACAAACACACAGTCCATCCCCCCTTCCCTTCCCTTCTTTTTTTTTTGTTCAAATATATTTATTCAAATTTCCAAAAATACAAACTATAAACAAACAAGGAGAAAATAAAATATGTTTATGTTTATTAAAATTTGATATACCAATTCTTCATGACAGTAACAGAGCGGTTTACAACATAAAATTAAACTAAGAAAGCGAAAGGAACTCCATTGATATAGATAGGACGGAAATACTCACTCATAGAGGGGGCAAAGGAATTTTAGGAGAAGGTTGGGGAAGGATATGTTAAGCAGTTTATCAAATGGGTGGGGGGATATGAAAGGCTTTTTGGGACAGATACGTTTTGAGTTGAGATTTGTATTTGACAAATGATGGTTCCATATGGAGGTCTCAGGTTGGGGCCGAAGAAGTAAAATGCAGTAACAACTGGACTGAAGATGAGCTTGGGAGGCAGTAGAGAGGTAAAGGCGATTTGTGTGAATTGAGCAGAGAGCACGGTGTGGTGTATGGAGAATAATAAATGAGGAGAGATATTGAGATGTGCCTGAGTGGAGCATTTTATGAACCAGAGTGAGAAATCTACATGGACACGGTATTGGATCGGAAGCCAGTGGAGACAGATTAACAGAGGGGTAACATGGCCAAAAGGGGAGGCATGGGATAAGAGCTTAGCAGTGGTGTTCTGAATGAGTTGCAAACGTTTCAGTTTGAACATGGGGAGACTGGCAAAGATGGTGTTGCAGCAGTCCAGGCTTGACAGAACAAGTGATGAGCAAAGTAGTTAGAGCAGGGTTGGGGAGGAATGAGCTGACTGCCCTGATCTGCCAGAAGGAAAGAAAGGGACACTTTGCAATGGAGCTGATGTGCTGGTGAAAAATCAGAGCCGAGTCTAGAACAACTACTCTTACATCGTTAAAGTAGTAAATGTAGGCTGCATAGGGGAGACCAGTAGATATTTGTCTAAACTCTCCCACTGAGAGAGGATTTTTTCTTAGTAGCTACTCCCCCTTTCCTTCCCTTCTATAACCCCCCCCCCCCCAAACCAGGTGGTCGGCATCTCCTCTCTATTTTCTCCTTATTTGGCAGCCTGGCCCAAGCGGTGGTACCACAAGATTACCATCTGGGATCACAGGTGCCATTTGAACCCAGGACTCCAAAGCACAGGAGTGACTTGGGATTGCTCCTACTCCCACTAGACACCAGGGACCCTGGTAACAGCTGAGGAAGGGGGATGGAGGCTGGAGGCTCTGCTGGAGAGACATTGGAATGGGTTTTTTAAGCTGGAGGGGGGTGAGAGGCTATTGTTGCTGGGGGGGGGGGAATCAGATGCCAAGGGAGTATCAGGAGGGACTGGAGGCTGGCAGGAGAGTGTTTTGTGTTGGCATGGGGGATGTCCTGGGGAGCATATTTTGAATGATGATGGGGAGCTTGTCCTGCCGGCAGGAGGGAGTCAGGGTGTGCATACAGATTGGGAAAAGCATGTGGGGTCGCGCTCCACTCTCATAGATAGCATTTTTAAAATAAATTGAAGGAAGTATTTTCACCAGAATTAACTGCGGCAAGATGTGATGAAAGCAGTTAAGATAGGTGGGATGAAAAAGGATTTAGACTAGTTTCTTTGTGGGAAAAGTCAACAAACCAGTATTAGCCAGGGTGGTAGACTTGGAAATCCACTGCTGACTAGGAATGTATAGACAAAAAAATTGATTTTGTTGAGATCCCTGTGTCGTTTAATTTTTGTTTTGGGGCCATTTCATTAAAAGTACACAGTACTGTTCATTAGCATGCACAATTGCTCAGTAGAATGCATTACTGCTCAGTGGCGTGTGTGCTACTTAGCAATCAGCGCACTTTTTGGTAACAGGCACCTATCGATGCAAACGGCCTTATAGAAAAGCTGGGTTTTTCCTCGTTTCAGGTTAAAAGTGATACAAAATGAATGAGCGTCCTTATGGCTTATCCCTCAGTATAAATAGTACGGTATCAACTCTTTGGGATCCTGCCAGGTACTTGTGGCCTGGAATGACCATGATGACCGCCCAATATACAGTACTATTTCTTACGGGACCACAGTTTAAGGAGTAAATTTGAACTCATTAAAGTTTCAGTGTACCTGTAATAGACTGGCAAGCAGTTTCCCTTCATCTAAGTGTACTTATTACCATCCAAGAGAGTGAGAATTATAGTTTAAACGAAATTTAATTGAATGGTCAATTAATTTTAAATGCTCGCTGTATCGGAAACAAAATACAGCTTATATGATTACCACTTGTGTAATGTAATTCAATGGTGCTTATTTTATGCAATGTACTTTCAATGCTCATTGTATTTGAAACAAAAATAATAACCAGGAGAGTTTAAACTACCCCCCCCCCCCCCAGCAGCCAAAACATGCCGGCTGTACCGCTTGAAAAAGCAAAAAGAAACTAATATGCCTACACATGATCTTTTGCAACTCTATGCTCCAACCCCATGGAAAGCGCTATCCAAAAGGATACGAAACATCACAGAACTCGCAGCATTTTGCAGACAACTAAAGACCCATCTACAGGGAGGAGTCGCCTAGTGGCTGGGGCAAGGTACTTCAGGACGGAAGGTCGGCGGTTCAAATCCCACCAGAGGACAGCAACCTTGGGCCGGAAGGACTGGGGTTCAAATCCCACTAGAGGACAGCAACCTTGGGCCGGAAGGTCGGGGGTTCAAATCCCACTAGAGGACAGCAACCTTGGGCCAGAAGGACTGGGGTTCAAATCCCACTAGAGGACAGCAACCTTGGGCCAGAAGGACTGGGGTTCAAATCCCACTAGAGGACAGCAACCTTGGGCCAGAAGGACTGGGGTTCAAATCCCACTAGAGGACAGCAACCTTGGGCCAGAAGGACTGGGGTTCAAATCCCACTAGAGGACAGCAACCTTGGGCCGGAAGGACTGGGGTTCAAATCCCACTAGAGGACAGCAACCTTGGGCCGGAAGGACTGGGGTTCAAATCCCACTAGAGGACAGCAACCTTGGGCTGGAAGGTCGGGGTTCAAATCCCACTAGAGGACAGCAACCTTGGGCCGGAAGGACTGGGGTTTCTAGTCCCACAGGTGCTCCTTGTGGTCTTGGGCAAGCCACTTAACCCTCCATTGCCCATGTTCCCTGTAAGTATTGGTGTATGTGTCTCATATCCCCGCGTGTTAAATGTATCCCCCAATTGTGTCGTGACCGCTTTGATTGAAGGATAAGGCGGTATACAAAACTGTCTAAATAAATAAAATAAATAAATATTTATCGAACACTTTGGACCGAACATACAGTAACCTAATAGTCCACTTTCCAGATGCTCCCCCGCTCCAACCACTTAAATACCTCCACTAACTCCAAGTTATCTTCTCGTTGCTTTGTTAACAACTCCCCCCCCCCCATACCTTGTTGCTTGTTAAATACCCCTCCACATTAAAGGATTATGTCATAATTAACTACCTTGCAAAATGTATCCACCTTGTATATATGTTATCAGTTCTTGTGATGTGTAAAAGTTGCTGTTGCTTGTAAACCGCTTTGACCTGGTGAAAAGCGCTATAGAGAAATTGTTAAATGAATAAATGATTCACTCCATGGTCCACTACAATATCTGATTAACTGCTATTAAGAATCCCAGAGCTGGTTTCTGGATCTACCCCTAACACATGTGAAGGTGCATTTTGGGAAAGCCATGGAGATTGGAATTGAGACATTGGTGTTGTAAAATATGCAAGTCTGGTGTTATTTAGAGAGGGCTCTGCAAAACGTGGCTTTATTTCTAAAATACCCAAAAGGAAGTACAGGACTGCACATTTATACGGCCTCATACAGTGGGATCACTCGCCCTCTGCTGTTGTTCCATTTTGCAAGCCTACATGTGTAAACGCCAACAATGAACAACGGATGCCGTTATCTTCTTCTAATTTCAATATGGAGGGTGAAATAAAGAGGGGATTAAGGAGGAACAAACTTTACATTGTTCCCACAGGCCTAGGGAGTGAAGTTAAGCTCCTCCTGAAAGATGAAAGCATGGAAAAATGAAAGCTGCTCTTCCAGTTGCAATGACCGAAGGAGAAAGCGTTGTAAACCTGAGCAGGAGCTCCTCCTACTGTACAGCTTTCCCCCGTTTCCTGCTGCTGGTGCTGCTTCAGCAGAGGGCTGGAGAGCCGTCCGTCCGTCCTTAGCCCGTGCTCTTTGTGTGCAAGCACAGGAGAGGAGTCAAGTCACTGAGAAAGGAGGGGAGGAGAACCTGCAGGAGGGTCTGCAGATAACAAAATGTGTGGATATCAGAAGATACAGAGAACTACGCTGAATAGAAGGGTCAATATTCAGCCCCAGTGGTCGGGAAATTTTTTGAACGCTGGCTGCTACAGCTAAAGAAAAATCCCGGTGCTCCATGCCGGTATCTGGATAGCGGTGGGCACTTAATATACCGAGAGCAGTGCTATTCAGAAACATTATTCTGATGGGCTTTTGCTATTTGGATAATTTGCCACTCTGCCCATGGACTGCCTTGGCTTCTGTCCGGATAGGTGCTTCTAAATATTGACCCTTAAGTGCTAATTGCAACCTGCTGCTTTATCATGAATTTAGGCACAGTTAGGAAGTGCTCTGCAGGAGGGTACCTGGGACTTTCTAAAGGAGAGCTGTTAGATAGGGAATCCTGCGTGGGGAGGAGGGCACATCCTAATGAAGAAGCTGGGATGATCATGGAGTCATTCTGATGAAATCAATTTGTCACATTTTCATGATGAACTTTTGATGTATCTAATCTGTGATTCATTTTGTCTATATCAAGGCAATTTATGTTCCAAGAGAGTGGGATGCTATCAAACGCTTTCTTACAATCAGTCCATACTATACAGAGATTTCTGGTTTTCTTACAGTTAGTCATAACAGCTTTATTCAGCTTGAACTATTCTTTGGTTCCATGTGCTCCTCTTTTATTGCCCTTCTCGGCCTCTCGCCTTGATATTATTAAAATCTATCTGCTCATGTATTCTATCTGCACGATTGCTGTGAAGGCTAGTGAATAGTAGGTAAGCAAGTTATTGGGCAATGGTTTTTGGGGATATTAGTTGGGTATCATTTTTGAAAGGAGCGCTATGTATGCCTTGTAGCAAAATGCAAATGAGAGATAGTAGTAGTAGTAGTAGAAGCAATCTTCCTGTTAGTAACCTTCTGGTATTGATACTCGCCCCCTGAAAAATAGATTTTTGCAGCTTGTCAAACCTAGCTAGAGGGATGTTAAATATCTGAGCGAAATGTTGGGCGCTCCACTGGAACCTGGGCTCTTCCACTTTGAGACTCTTCTCAACCTACTTTCTAGGGCTCTGCATATATTAGGGCACATTTGGTTTGTCAGTGCATCTTAATATATTTCTAGCTAGAGTTACTAATGTCACCATGTCAGCACACACTAGTGGCCTAGTGGTTACAGCAGCAACTTGGTAATGAGAGAGACTAGGGTTCAAATCCCACTGGTGCTCCTTGTGGCCTCAGGCAAGTCCCTTAACCCTCCATTGCCTCAAGTGCAAACTTGGATTGGGAGTCCTTTGGGGACAGGGAAATGCATACTGTGCTTGAATGTAACTCACCTTGAATGTAACTCACCTTGATTTTCTCCTGGAAGGTGTGAGCTAAATGCTAATAATAAATAATACCATTAATATGAACTAGGCCCCCACTGCGTAAAATTGGTCCTGAGATAAAATAACATTAGTGGTATGTTTTCTAAGTGGTGCAATGGTAGGGCGCAAACAGCTCAAGACATGCAAGTAGATGGAGATAGACCTGCATGTCCTCATGTTACTAGTGTGGGTACGGCCCTGCTCCATTCTTGATGTGATCAGCATGGGTGCACTCAATGCCACTGATTGAGGTGGTGGTAAGTACAGCCATGCTAAGTGACAATGGGAGTGTGCGTTAATAATGCCTGCACTACCCACAGTATGGGCACTCCACCCAAGAGCTGCCTATTTTCCGTCCTAACCCACTCTGCTTGGGCAGCATGGGATTTTTCGCACTGCCGCATTTTCAGCGTGCAGTATTTCTTACCACGGTACACTTGGAGTACCTGAATCCCAAGCTACCCAATAACACCTCTTAGTATGCTAAATACATGTAACATGCTAGCCTATGAATTAACATATTATTTAATCAATTAGCATGCACTAAAAGAAAATGCATTAAAACGAATGTGTAAATATGTGAAATAAACTGAAAAAAGTCCTAGAATTAGGGGGAAAAAAGAGCAAACAAAAAAAAATAATTGAATTTTTTTTCCTTTTTTACATCCCTATTAGTTTTCAATTCTTTAGTTTTTATTTCAGGCCATTCCATAGTTTTGATGTTTGCCTTTTCCTCTCCCTTCTTCATGCAGGGTAACAATTCTGCTTCTCTATTGTATTCCTCATGTAAGTTTCTTCAGAGCTTCTCTGTTTCAGCTTTACTTAGTGGTGTTTTAACTGTTCTAATGTTCCGCCCCAATTCTCTGTCTAAATCACTTATTTTGGTATCTCTCCTTTCTATTTCCACCACTTTCTGGAGTTACTTTCAATTTGTTTTTAGAGGATATAAATTTTAAGATCTTCTTCTTCTATTAGCGATGCATATTTCAGCTGAAGACTTTGACTCTCTCATTAGGTTTGGCATCATTGGACCATTGAAGTGATCATCTATCAATCAATGATACCTTTATATGCGTGATTTTCATTTTTCTTATATCCATTTTTCCAAGAAGGAATTGTTTTCTTCCTCCTTTCTTCTGGCCTTTTGACCTCAATGGTCAGTATCCTTCAGTAATGATTTTCGCTGCACAATACTGTACTTGATTTATTACCAAAATATCAATAGATGGTCCCTTATGCAGGTTATGGCCTTATTCATTTTGCTATACTTTTGATTTTAAGTGTCCAGTCCCGCTTAAACATTCTTTCGCTCTCTCAGAAGCCAGCAGACGTATCTATCTCTGCATAAGCTAGGAGTTCAGCTGCCATTTCCACCATCTCCTGGCTTTCCTTGGCACCTGGCTTCCTGGCATGTCTTCGATTACTTTCACCTTCTTATGCTAAACGTTCATCTCTTGCCGACACCTCACCTCTTGCCCCTTTTGATTGCTCTTACTGTTTTGGCTTTTTCCTTCTCTCTCTCTCTGAACCAGCCGTTCTTCTGGTATTCCTTTCCATATCTCTTATTTCTTTCTCTGTATCAACCTTTTTCTGGTGGCCATTTCCAGATCTCCTCCTTTCTCTTTCTCTGTGCACCAACGTGTCTCAAGGTGCTTCTTTCTCTGCACATGTTTCTACCAAAATCATCAATTCATCACGTACGTACTTCTTTTCCTTGATTGTTCAAACGAGGGATTTGCAGCTTTTCTTGTGACAGTATTTTTTTTCTTCCAGTTTTTGGCAGACTCTTGTACGCACTTTTGATTTAAATATAGAATTTGTTGCATAAAAGCAGCAGCAGCAGCGCATTATTCCCTCATCTGCAGGGTTCCACTTAATTGTAGTTAATCCTCTTCATTTTTTCATGAACTTACCTGGTTCTACTTCCTTCTGCAGTGGGTCCATGAACAAAGTTCACCATGGCCTACATATCTCCAGCTCTGATTTTATCATCATCTGTACCACCTAGTGCTTAAACTAATGGTGGGCAATATGAATATTTCTTCTTTCTTCCTATCATACTAGAATTGTAGCAGTTGCTTTACTCAGGTATAAATTTTATATAGTGGGGTCACCACATGAAGGTACTCAGCAAGAACTGGTGGGAATAATTTGTTCTCACCCCCTCAGATGCACAGAAATTCATGAGCTTTGCTTCTAAATTTGATGCTTATCGTTTTTGTTCTTTGTAGCTGGAAATGTATTTGAAGTGTGTATGTGTGTATAAGTGACAAGCTGTATTATTTATGTCTATGGGAAGGATCTAGGTGTGTATCTGTGAGCACACGTGTGTGTGTGTGGTGTGTGTGTGTGTGTAGAAGTGACAAGCTGTATTATTTATGTCTACGGGAAGGATCTAGGTGTGTATCTGTGAGCACGTGTGTGTGTGTGTGTATGTTGAGGGAGCATGTGTTGGGCGATATATCAGTGCTATGTGTGCGTTGGGTGGGGGCAATGTCAGGGTGTGTGATTGTGAGTGTGCAAATTTTCCCTCCCTGTTTGTACTCTCCTCTGCCCCATGCACTCATGCCCTCTACCTCCTACCACCTAACGCTCTCCCCTTACCTTTCCAGGCAATTCTCCCTTGCTCTTCCCTCACTCCTTCCTTGCAGTCCCCCACGTCTCATATTATCAGACGCCACTGAGCTCCTTCCCCAGTATTGCAGCTCTGCTCCTCTTGTGTCAGTGGTGACTGTGTCCCTGCCATCTTATTGTGTCACTTTCTGCCATGGTTGCAGCTTTCCTGGGGATTGAGTCTCTGCCGTGGCCGCTGCTCTGCTCTTTGTCTTGGGCTGGCTGGCGTCGGGCTTCCACTGCCACACTGCTTCATGTTTCGCTGCAGCTCTCCTGGTTCTTTCGGTGCCAGTGGGGGTTGGGTCCAGTCAGCAAGTTACTCAATTCTTTTCGCAACTGAGACTCTGCCAGAGATGTCAAGGGTGGCCCATCCCAAAGAGTGAGACTGAAGGCTAATGAGGGAGGTTTTTCTCACAGCACATTTATGGTATAAATTTGGAAAGATCTGCATGTTTGCTTTGCAAATGAAAGGAGCACCAGAAAATGATATTTAGCTTTCTTTGGTTTGATGTCAAACATTCCCACAGAACTAGTACATTTCACTGTAGAACTCATCATACCAAAAAAAAATCTGATTCTGGTTTCATCTCAGTAACAGCATAATCCCTCTCTAGTACCAGGCATAGTGTGATGTAATACAAAACCCTACAAATGTAACTCAGGGTAGAACTAATCCTACTATTCCATAGCACAGTATCAGTCAGGACCTACCTAGGAAAAGGCAGCACTATAAATATTGCAGTGAGCCCGATAAAATCAATACTACTTATTGGGAAAATTGAACAAGCAGATTACTACAGATCTCTGCACAGATACTCGGTGCTAACAAAATACCCAGCCTCAGTCACACATACTAAACATACAAGTACAGAACAAATTACCACAAACTGACAACAGAATACGTAGACAAAAATTGAACTGAAACCCCAAGAAGCCAGACTGTGCATGCAGCGCAACACCAGAAAAATAGAAACAGCGATGCATTTCCCCCAGTACTGTGCCAAATATTAAAATGGGCCTAGAGCACAGAGACTTCTCCAGAGCCATTTTAGAAGGCATCTCTTGGGACCTCCCCAGCGTGAGAATGTCCAAATATGAATGGAGGTGTGGCAAGTGCATTCCTGGGAACCTGGAGGCATAGTTAGGGCGTTAGCAGGAATTGTGATGTCCTCCCTGATCACAGAAACGTCATGGACGTCCGCCATCACATCTAACCTTAGATCTGTTCCAAGGCACAAACAATCATCTAAAAAGTGCTTGTTTTAGCTGAAAAACATCCAGAGGGTGTACAGAAGAATTCACACGCTCATCCACAGTTCTCAGCACAGTGTTGACTACAGCAGAGATTTCAACCCCAGAGCCCTGCTCCTAGCTAACCTCTCTAACCATTAGGCTATCCTAGACGTCCAGGATCTGTAATACTGTTCAGAGGATATCTAGGTAGATGCCTCTGCAGAAGTCCATATTGGGCACATCCAGTTTTGTGAAATCATGTCCATACCTGGATATGCCTGCATTTTTTTCAGACATTCTGGCTTAGACGTCCCAGATTGCACTCGGATGGATCTCTAAAATTCCCCTCCACATGAAAAATAAAAATTGTTTTTCTTCCTTTGCTGTCTGGCCAATTCGTTTTCTAATGGTGTTGGTCCCAGTTTCTGATTTCTGCTTTCCTCCATTTTATCTAGACTCTCTCTCTAGGATCTCCAAACCATCTGCACACTTCTTTTTCCTCCTGTGTTCTTCACTTCCTCCCCTATATCCCTTTCACCTTTTTGTTTCTCTATCCATTTCTATTTCACTCCTTACTATTCAGTCTCCCTCTTTTTCCTACGTTCTTTCTCTTACCCTAGCCTTCCCATTCCCCATCCTCTTATTTTCCAGTCTCTTCCCACCATCCAGTATATCTTCCCTCCCAGCAGCTCATCCCACTCTTCCCCTTTGTTCAGTATCTCCTTTCTCTCTTTCCCTTAAGCCAGCATCTTTCTCTCTGTTCACCCCTCCATCTAGTTTCTCCCATCTGTCTTCCTACTTCCTCCATGTCCAGCATTACCCTTCTGTCTTTCCACTCCCTCCTTCATGTTAAGCATCTCCCTGTATCCCTATTATCCTATGTCCAGGGTCCCTAATTATGCCCAGCATCTCCCCTTTATTTTATACTCTCCCTTGTGTCTAGTATCTCCTTTGTCACATTATTTCACCCCCCCCCATGTATCCAACATCTCCCTTGTCACCTTATTTCCCCCCCACTCCATATGCACCATCTGCCCTCTATCTTCTTATGTCCCCCATCCCGTGTTTGCTCTCAACCCCTCTACCCTATGTCCAGAATCTGCTCTTGGGCTCCACCCCTTCTACTTTCTGTCCAGCATCTGGCCTTCTCCTTCCCTTTGGGTTCAGCATTTACCCTTAGCCCTCCCCACTTCCTGTTCAGCATCTACCCTTTGTCCCTGCTTTCATGTCTAACATCTGGCCTCTGACCCCTACATTGCATTCCCTCGCAACCACCGCTCACGCCACTCACTCATAAAGCGTCACTGTTTTTCCTGTGCCTACAGTGGCAGTGACAGCAGCAGTGGTGGACCCCCACATTAAAAAACAAAGCGCGGGTCTTTGTGACTCCATGCTAGGAAGGCTGATCTAGTGCTGCCTCCTCTGACGTGAAGCATGCGTCAGAGGAGGAGGGACCACACAGCCTTCTCTGTTTATGTTTATGTTTATTGATTTGATTGACCGCCCTTCAAAATAGCAGAGCGGTTTACAATGATAATAAAATATTACAGTAACAGCAAGGCACAAGGCCGGAAAAGTAGAAAGAAAGTTACAATTACTTTGTAGAGAGAAAATGGGAGAGCAGGTTGATATCAAAGGGTATAGGAAAAAAGGTTAGGGGTGAGAGGAGGGAGGGCCAAAGGCAAGGGAGAAAAGGTGAGTCTTTAGATCCAGCTTGAAGGTAGGGTGATGATGTTCCAGACGGAGGGCGGTGGGAAGGGAGTTCCAGAGGGCAGGGCCTAGAAAAAAAAAAAGCTGAGGAACGGGTAGAGTGCAGGTGGGCTAGGGAGGGAGGGGGTAGTGTGAGACGGTTGAGATGAAAGGAACGGGGAGTGTGTCTAGGAGTGTGAAAGTGGATGAGGTTAGCCAGGTATTGAGGAGTGGAGGTGTGAAGTGCTTTATGAACAAGGGTGAGTAGTTTGAACTGAATGCGGAAGGAAATTGGTAACCAGTGAAGGCGGAAAAGAAGGGGGGTGACGTGGTCTCTGGGGGAGGAGTGGGACACGAGTCGAGCGGCTGTATTTTGGATTCGTTGAAGACGGACAGTTGGAGCTTGGTGAGACCAGTGAAAATGGAATTGGCGAAGTCAATGCGAGAAATAACCAGTGATAGAAGCAGAGTAGTAAGAGCAGAGGGAGAAAGAAAAGGACGAATTGCCCGGATCTGATGGAGGTAGTAGAAAGAGGTTTTGGAGATATGGGAAATGTGGACTGAAAAGGAAAGGTCAGAATCGAAAAGTACTCCAAGATAACGAAAAGTAGGAACAAGAGAGATAGGTGAACCAGAGAAAGAGGGGGCCGGAGAGGGGGGCTGATGACCGTGGGAAAACCAAATAGCAGTCGTTTTGGAGGTGTTGAGATGGAGGCAGTTATTAGTTAACCAGTCGGAGACAGCAGTTAGACACAGGTTTAGGGGGGCAAGATCAGGACAAACAGGGGAGGTGTGATAGAGAAGAAGAATGTCATCTGCATAAAAGAAGGCCGTGATCCCAAACTGTTGTATCAACAAGGTGAGAGGAGTCAGAAAGAGGTTGAAGAGCAAAGGTGCGAGAACGGAGCCCTGTGGGACTCCGCAGGGAAGGGGAAAAGGGTCTGAGGGGGGAACGGATGGAGAGGAGGAAAGGACTGCAGCAGATCTAGAAGAAAGAAAAGAGTGGAACCATCAATATACAGTGCTACAGAGGCCAGCTTCACGTAGACGAGACAGAAGAAGGGAGTGATCAACCAAGTCAAAGGCGGCAGAAAGATCGAGAGCTACCGCCACCGAGATATCACCTCGATCGTGCGCAGTGCAGGAGTTAAAGAACCTGGGTTTCTGGTTTTGTTTTTTTTAAGTTGGAGACCTACCACCCCTGCTGCTGCTTCAGGTGGAGGAAAAGTGGCAGCAGCAGGCAGGTGGGTCGCAAATGGCCACTGAATCGGTGCTCAGATTCTTGGAGCTGGTAAGCCGAGCCTGAGCGTGTGAGAAACAAGCTGAAAGCGTGTCTTACTCACCTCATGTGTGTGACTCAGCATGTCTTCAGGTGGCGGGGCTCAGCTCCTTGCCACGCTGCTGCTCATTTTCCATACAGCTCCTTCTACCACTTGCATTTTTATCTTTCTACACTGTTTTGATGCATGCGCAAACATACCTAGATATATGGTAGACGGACAGAAAGACAGATGAACAGATTGCCCCATCAGGTGATATCACTGCAGTGAAATGCATCTAAAAGTAAAGCTTTCAATGCCATTTTAGGCCTGCCTTTGGAGGGTGAATTTATTCCTGCAGAGTTTATACATGCGAGCACAAGTGTATTTGAGGCCTGTTTTATAAAGTGAAGTAGATTACATTCAAGTGCAATAGCTGTGTTCCTATCCCCAAGGGCTTACAATCTAATTTTGTACCTGAGGCAATGGAGAGTTGAGTGAAGGAGCTCCACGCCTCTACATTCCCACGCTGAAAGTATACTTGAACAGCCTAACGCACATAACAGCAACCTCTTAAAGTGCATATTCAATTCCCAGTCATACGTGTAAGTCCTTGAAAACAGAGACTTGTACATATAAATGGCACATATCTTTCCATGGCTCCCTTATAACATCAGCCGCCTTATGTTTGGAACGGTTCTAATAAATACCCTCTTGCCAGGACCGTACCAAGCTGGCACTGCGCCCTGTGTGACTGGTGAACCTGGCACCCCGCAACTCACCAAGCTGCATGCAAAAACTCGCTTTTGTTGGGCTTCCTGGAAGTCCAGTGATGACATTAGCCCCCTTCTGCACTTGCCCCCTGTGTGGTCGCATCGCTCACACAGTCCTTGTATGGTCTTGTCTCTTGCCCTATGAAAAGGGTGAAAATGTCTCCTTTTTTAATGTTTAAAATGGAGGGCTCTTTTAAGCACTTAATGCCATTTGTTCACTGAATTAGAAATAAGGAGAGCCTGCATGTCATGCTCTCATTTGAAACAAGGTCATTTTGTGTGAAAAGCCTGCACTTATCCCAATTTTTTCTCAGACAAAAGCACATGCCTAAGAAATCGCAAGTACAAACAGTTCACCTCTGGAGTTCATGCAGTCTGGGACATTGCTTCAAGTCTGGTAAGTGGCTATTACGGCTCTCCATTTGCTTCAAATGTAATATGATAACTCACAGGCTTTGAAGGACTTAAAAGGCATTTTCTGTTGACCGTTGAATACTAGGTGTGGGAAAAAATGGGAAACGTTCCTTACCGCTCAGTGGATCACAACCTGGGAACAAAGCAGTGCGAGAACTGCAATTTAACATTCCCGGAAGAAAAAGAGGCTGGTGAATCAGGACCAAGGGATTCTCATTTGAGAATCGCTATTAGAGGGCAAGGTTATCCAAAATATATTAAAATGTAATTTACAAATGCGCATGGAGTTGTCGTCATGTATATGCAAGCAAATAGTTCTAACTCAGACAGAAAACAGGAAGAAGGCCTGAATGGTCAGTTTTCCACATGAAAAAGGGTCAACACTGGAACCTATGTGGTTTCATATACAGTATTCATAAATAAATCGAGAAAGGAGCAAATGAGCAAGGCGATTAAATATGTAAATGACAAAAACAGCAGAGGTTTGCGAGGACTTGCAGAAAGATCTAAATGGCAGATAACCTTTAGGGCCCCATTTACTAAAGCCTGCTATGGGCTTGCCATTAACGTGGCAATCTCATGTGTGTTAATGAGAAAGATCGCAATAGGTCAGGTCCACTTAAAGACTCCTTTAGAGGAGTCGTTGTGTGAACCCACGTTAGGAGCTGCGTTGCAGATGAGTGCGCAGAAATTGCCCTGTTGCTAGTGCTCTCTATGTCCGCTCTCTGCCTCATCCCATGATTGACAATTAATGTGCGTTTTAGCATGCAAAGGTGGACACTATTTATTTATTTACATTCTCTTATATACCGCGCTATTCTGCATCAGTGCGGTTTACATTGAACAAACTGAAATTACATTGAACAGGGCATTATAACTTGGAGATAACTATTTTTACAGGGAACATGGGCTATGGAGGGTTAAGTGGCTTGCCCAAGACCACAAGGAGCACCTGTGGGACTAGAAACCCCAGTCCTTCTGGCCCAAGGTTGCTGTCCTCTAGTGGGATCGGGCATTAGTGTTCCTGACTGCCTCTAGAGGCGTGTTAAAATACCCGCTATCCAGCTAATGGGATTTAGTAAAAGAGATCCTTAATATGGACAAGTGCAAAGTGGTGCATATTAGGGAAAATAATCCCAATTACAAGTACAAAATTCTGGAGTCACCACCCAAACAAAAGATCTTGAAGTCGTGGTGCATAATACCTTACAATTTTTAGCCCAGTGTGCTGCGGCTGCCAAAAACAGCAAATAGAATATTAGGGATTATTCAAAAAGGGATGCAGAAAAAAAAACGACTAAAATTGCATATTCCACAGCCATGGTCCCTGGTTTCCTGCAGTCTCTCAGGACTAAATTCTGCAGCAGTTTCCAATATTTGGAGCAATTCTGTAGTACATTTGTACAGGGCGCATTTGGGGATGCTGGCCTCGACTCTCTCCCATGCTGCCTGCCCTTGCTCCACCGCTGCTTTTAGGGTTCCCTTGGTAGTGGCAGGACCTCCAATTGAAAGAAAAAAAACACGCAGGTCTCTCCGTCTCTGCGCTTGCACGCTGGCCTGATCCCCCTCCTCTGACGTATGCTCGCGTCAGAGGAAGGAGGGACCAGATCAGCCATTCAAATGTGGGGCTTTGCAACTTCGCGTTTGAATAAGCTAGTCTGGTCGCACTGTCCTCTGATGTGAGCATACGTCAGAGGAGAGGGGATTAGGTCAGCATGCAAGCGCAGAGACAGAGGGAGCCGCCATAGGAACCCTAGAAGCAGCAGGGCAAGGGAAGGTCAGGTGGCAAGCCAGCTTGAGACATGGAGGTAAGATGAGGAGATGCTGGGCATGAGGGGCAAAGGACAAACCATGGGGAGAAAGGACACACCAGATGTGCAAGTCGCACAGGGTGCATTTATGGCTTGGTACGGCCCAGCTTTTATATATCGATTTGCGCGGCCAAAACCTCTTGCAAATATAAGGCCTATCTGAGCTTTCCCAAGGCTGATTTGTTTTGGAAAGTCTTGTCCATTCCCACTGGGAGAGATTTTTTTTCAGTCATATTATAGTGCTCACTTAAAGTCACTAGGTAGAAGTGGAAGAGAGGAATCAAAGGACCTGGCCTGCTCTCTGGAGAGTGGGGAAGGGACGTTTGCCTTTCTTTTCCAGCAGGAGAACAGGACATACTTTTCCTTTCATGAGATCAAGAGGGCGGTGTTTAGGTTTGTAAGATATTATACACAGGCAGCCAGTATCCTAGGCCAGAGGTTAGAAGCTCCAGTTCAAGTTGCTGCACAATGCAGGGAGAGTCCATAAAAGAAATAGGAGAGTCTTAAACTCTCCTAAGGAAGCCTTGAAAAGCAAAAGAGCTCACTGATGGACTTGGAACCCTTAGGAGGTAATTTTATAATGAGCAGCGTAAGGTTACGAGCCATCCATGGAAGTTAATCATATATTTACCATGACTTATGCACTGATGGGCACTTAGAATATGCACATACTTTAGGCGACAGCTATTCTATAAGTATGTGCGTCAGGCCACTAGAGCATACTTTCAGAGTGGGTGATCACAGGGGTGGAGTGCAGGCAGAACCTACATTTACATTCGGAGGTTAGAAAATATAACTTACGCGTGTTCTTTACAAAATCTAGTTGCGAGTAAGTCATTACAGCCCTATTTTATAAGGCAAAGTGCAACACTTATAAAATAGGTGCCACATGCATGTGTGGTACCTCATGTTCACTGCACAGGAGATTATAAAATTGCACTCCACGTGCTGGAACCTTGGCATGAGTCCTCCTTCAATGAGTGTTTCCCAAAGCTCACTCCCCCTTACTGATCTATTCTACACTCACACTCCTAGCTTAAGCCCTCCTGCCTGCCACCATCCTCTTAAATCTATATTTCTTGACTGAGCAAAGTGGTGTTGGCCATAACTCTACATTTTTGCAATTTGCCAGAACATTGAGATAGAGGGTACCCCACACTTTATGCAGGAAATACATAACTGCACTATTGCTTGCCAGCAGTGAAGCAGAAGGCCATTTCCTGTAATTCCAGAGGACAGCCCAGTTTCTGGGATAGGGGCACCTTCTGCATTCATTGCTTTAGCTGCAGACTCAAAGGAGACTGGGGACCCTGTGTACCCAGGAGAGCTGAGGCCATGGCACCTAGAGACCTAGGGGGCGTTGGAAAGTGCTGAGCCACAAGGGCCTGGCAGCAGGACCTTACCTAGCCCTGTGTGAGCGGTGTGGCCGCACAGGGCGCAAAGGCTTAAGGGGCGCATTTCGGCTGTCTGCCGTTGCCTGCTGTCGCCACTTTTTCTTTTCTCAGTGGTGGCAGGCAATGGCAGACAGCCAAAATGCGCCCCTTAAGTCTTCTCATGGCACTCAAAGCAGATCTGGACTCTCCCTCCTCTGACGCGTCAGAGCAAGGAGGGACAGATCTGCTTAGAGCGCCGGCGACTCACACAGCGGGCGCGCATCTTCTCTCCTGCCACGAGGGAGGGGGGGCATGCCCGTTGTGCAAGTCGCACAGAGCATGATTCAACCTCAGTACGGCCCTGCCTGGCAGACCTGTCTAAACTCAAAACCCAACCCTCCTCTCCCTCTTTCCTACTGAGGACTCTTTGGCTAGTTGGACCGGCAGTAGAGAAAGTGGCAGATGGGAATACAAGAGGAAAAAGTGCTGCTGTGCCTACCTGCTCCGCCTCTCCATTCGGAGTCCTTTCCTGTCCTCTCTAATGTTACTTCCAGCTGATAGAGAAGTGGGGTGCAGCAAGGCCTCAGAGCACAGAAGCAAAGCACAAAGGCTCTTCAGTGCTTATTTCCCCCTTCTAGGATTCTTACCTCTGCTGTATTACTGCCATTAGCTCAGCCAGCTGAAGGAGTCATAATAGGAGGGAGGAAGGTTGGATAGAAAATGCTGGACCACAGGGGTGTGAAGGAAGGGGGGAGGAGGAAGGGAACATGCTGCCTAAAGAAAAGAGGATAGATGCTGAACAATAGAGTAGGGGATGGAGAGGAAAGAGATTCTGTATCATGGAGTGGAGAGAGTGGATTAGGGTGGGGAGATGCTGGCCCATAGGGTGGGTCTGGGTAGCAGAACGTCAAATGCAGTATGAGCTATTTCCACTAGGTGAAATGAGAGTGCTTCCACTTCTGACTATGCATAGAGTAAGATGCTGCCCATTGTATGGAGTGGGTTGGAGAGAAAGAAAATGGTGAGATTTTTGACCATGAGAGAGAAGGAGAGGAAAGTGAAAATGGGGAAGTGCTGGAGCAGGGAGTGGGATGGAGTGGGGGTGGGGAAGGGATAAGAACAGGAAGACATGGAAGAGAAAGGGGAGAAGCTGAACCATGGAGTATGGTTGGAATAGGGAGGAGGGAAGAAAATAGGTAGATATTGGACCTTTGGACGGGAGTGAGAGTGGGTTTGGGGGATGGCAAGATGGAAGTAAATTGGAAAATGCTGAACTATGAGAGGGGGAAGAGGGAAGAAAAAGGAGAGATGCTGGACAACAGGAGGAAGAAAAAGGGGCAATTCGGAACCACAGATGGGAATGGGATGAGGAACAGGAAAGAGAATGGAGAGACGCTGGACCATTGGGGGGGGGAGGGATAAGAGGGGAAAATGGAGAACAGAGGAGAGAGTGGAGAATAGGGAGATAGAGGGCTGAATGCTGAGTCTGGGTGGAGGCAACTAGGGAGAGGGTAAGTATGGAGATGATTTCGGAAAGAAGTGAGAGAAGTAGATGGAAAGCTGGTGGGCAGAGCAAGATTAGAGGGAGATTGAGAACTGGAGGGTGACAAGGAGGGATGCCGTTAGTATTTATTGATATCATTGTACAGGGGAGGAATTGAGGCGAAATGAAAAATGGAAAGGGAACTATGGAGAGTTAAAAGAAAACAGAGGATAGCAGAAAAGACAGACCAGGAACTTAGCCAGTGTCAATCACCTTTCTTCATGCCCACCCGCTCTAGTGTCCTCCTTACGCTGTGCCATCTGCACCCAGCTGGCAACAGGAGACACGAGACAGTGGCATGGCAAACCAGGTGCCTCTCTAACCTCTTCTTCCTGTCACTGGCATTTCTTCCAGGGTACAGTAGAAATCTGTAGAGCATGTAATCTAATCTAACACAATTTTATACACCGCAACGATCCCATGCTAAATAGTGGTTCTGTATGGTTTACAGCAAGGAAAGAACATCCATATAAGAAAAACCATTAATTTTGATTAAACAACCATGTTTTCAACCTTTTATGAAATTGAGGAAAAGAAGAGATGCCCAAATATTTGAAATGTAATTCAGACCAATACTGTAATGCCAAATAAGTAATGCTGTGCCTACAACATCATTTTAAATAAACACCCCTACAAGATAGATACAGTACGGTGCTAATAGATTGAAAGCGCTTAGATATACAAGTCAGCGGAAGTAACAACAAAAGATATTCTGGAACAAAATCCCTAAAGAATTTTTATAAAAACTTAAAAAAACGTAAAACAAATCCGGTTAGTGACCCTTAACCAATGACAACAATTCAGAAATAATAAATTTCCATAATCCACATATGAGAAGATGGGGCTTTGCAGCATCAGACAGGGTACACAGTTGATCTGAGCTGTGAACCATTGGTAGGAAGATTGGGTTAGGGAAATGCTGGGCTTGCTGTACTGTCAGCTGCACTCTATCTGCTGGAATTGGACCCCAAGGAAGGAAATATAGGGGCAGGGACGATGTCTAGGGGGAAGGGGACTGATGGGGCAAATGTAAATATTGGCTCCTAGATACTGGAGAGCTGAGGTATAGCACTGGACCCTGACTACAGACTCATCTCTCCCAAGCCCATGTACTGCATTTAAGATGAAAGAGTTCTATTACAGCTGAATAAACTTATTTTAAAACAAAATAACTGAAAGTGCTTTTTAAACAAGAAATATTACTTTATGTGAAATGTTGATATGGGCAAAATGCAAGAAAAGATAAATCCCAAGGAAGTACATCACGTTTACCACAATCGCAGCTCAGGATAGATGCTTCTACTGGACTTTCAGTGCTACACAACAGGATTTTAAAAGTCTCCAGAAAAAAAAGAAGTGAGGCCTGGCTTGTCTCTTAAGCTTAAAGGACATCAATAGCCGAATGTGGCACAGATTGCCACTATAGCGAGCACCAAGGGCCAAGTACCATCCCCTTAAATAAATCACCACTTTAGAATAACTGAAAACAATGTCCTGCTTCATATTTGTAGCTTGGTTTCTGTCCTTGCTCTGCAACTATCGGTCAATTGCCATCGTCTCCGTCATCGATCAAAAATAAAAATAAAGTAAATGCAGACTATTGGAAAAGTCTCCAGGGTAAGCGAGTCACTTCAGCAGCTAAATGGATATTTAGAATCTAGATGCTTTTGTTGGTTTGCAGGTTCAATATTCTCCCTGTAACCAAATAAAGAGACTGGATGACTGGGGGTTTAAGAACACAGCAGGGAACTTAAGTCAGTACAAATTACCTGAATACACTGATCCTCAGTGACATATTAGATTGTCTCCAGAAGGCCCCAAAAAATAAAAAAAATTAAGAAAAACGGTTCTGCTTTAATGAAAGGGGTCTATATTAAAAGGAGCTGACATTTAATTTTATAGAGAGAGAAGGGAGAGAGTGAGAAAGAAAAAACGGTCATTAACCCATTATGGAACCTATTTACTAAGCTGGTTAGCTGGCTAACAGTTAACAGAGCACCTTAGCAGTCAGAGAGAGCTCAGTTTCACAACAACAGCTAACACAGAACAGATGGAGGATCGGTAACTGTGAATGGGTGGGGGCAGTTCAGCTAGCATGGAACAGGTAGAGAGTGGCAGCGAATGGACAGGGAGGATATCTTATGGTTAAAGTATGAATTGTGCAAAATTCTGCATGCGTTGTCAAAATAATTTTAAATACAATAGAGAAAAAAAACTATCAAGTATCACTAAAAAATGCAAATTGTTCAATTCTTGTGTGCATAATTCCAGCAGGAATCCTCAAGAAACCTTCATTAGATCCTACCTGTCCTTCTAACTATAGACCCATCTCACCTTTTGTTTCTAAACTACTTGAATGTGGGGTTCACTGCCATTGTCTCAACTTTCTCTCCTCTCAAGCTCTCTTGGATCCTTTACAATCTGGCTTTTGTCCTTTACATTCTACTGAAACGGCTCTTGCCAAAGTCTCCAGCGACTTGCTCCTGGCAAAATCCAAGGACCTTTACTTCATCCTCATCCTTCTTGATCTTTCTGCTGCTTTAGACACTGTTGACCACAACCTTCTCCTCGTTACCTTGTCCTCCCTTGGTTTTAAGGGTTCTGAGCTATCCTAGTTCTCTTCATATCTCTCCCATTGCTCTTTTAGCATTTGTTCTGGTGGATTCTCCTACATTGCTATCCTGCTCTCAGTCGGTGTACCCCAAGGATCTGTCTTGGGTCCGCTCCTTTTCTCTCTCTATACCCAGTCCCTTGGTGCACTCATCTCTTCCCATGGCTTTCAGTACCATCTTTATGCTGATGACTCCCAGATCTACCTCTCTACACCCGAGATCTCTCCAGCAATCCAGGCCCAGATCTCTGCCTGCCTTTCTGACATTGCTGCTTGGATGTCTCACTGCCGCTTGAAATTGAACATGGCCAACACTGAACTCTTATTTTCCCCCTAAACCCTCCACTGCCCTTCCTTCTTTCTCAGTCTCTGTGGATAACTCTCTAATCCTCCCTGTTTCCTCAGCTTGCAACCTTGGGGTCATCTTTGACTTCTTTCTCTTCTTCTCCACACACATCCATCTGATAGCTAAAACCTGCTGATTCTTTCTCTATAATATCAACAAAATTTGTCCATTCCTTTCTGAACACACTATTAAGATACTTATCCACTCCTTAGTCCCCTCCCGTCTAGACTATTGTAACCTGCTCCTTGCTAGTCTCCCTCTGAATCATCTCTCTCCCATTCAATCTGTTCAACACTCTGCTTTCCACTTTCAGATCTTGACTCACCAGATCTCCTTTATGTTTCTTACCATTCCCCCTAGATGATTCCATGTTTACAGCTACTATTTTGTTTTGTTTTTTTAATTAAGATCTTCATTCATGATTACAAAGTAAAAGTAAATAAGGTAAATATGATAAACAAAAACAGAACCATAAAGATCAAATTAAACATTCCAATATATAAGCCCACATCAAGAGAACCAGGCTTCAATAAGACCAACCACATAAAAACAATATAATCAGGCTACATCATGCCAAATAGGGGTGGAACAAAAATTAAATCTACCCACTGACCACCCCTGCATCACCCCTCCTTCCCGCCAAGAATTTGTCCAGATGGGAGACATCAACAAAAACAAAAGTATCGCCCTTTAAACTGACAGTACATTTGCAAGAAAAACGTAAATTGAAAGCAGCCCCTAAAGCCAAAACTTGGGGCTTCAAGGCAACAAGCTGTCTCTGACAGAGTTGAGTACTCTACGTTACATCAGGAAACACATTTAAACAATGTCCACAAAAAATTTAACCTCCTTGTTCTTAAAAAAAAAGCTCTAAGGATTTGAATTTTAACGGCTTCTGATACAAAAGTAACAAGGGAGGTAGCCCATGAATTAATAACATCAAGGGAGTCTTCCAAAAGAGCTGTAATATCTTGCACAGATGGAATTATAACATCTAACTCACCCTCAGTTGGGTTAACTTTTTTCGTTCGGGATAACACATAATATGCATGCACTATATCTATTTCATCAGATATGGCCAATGCCTCCTTAATGTAATTTCTCAACAGGATCTCTGGAGACAAAAGATATATCTGGGGAGAATTTAAGAAACATAAGTTCCGTGCCCAAAATGTATTCTCGAGTGACTCAATTTCATTATGTAGTAACAAAGAATCGTTAACAGCAGCCACACTAGTAGAATGCAGCGTTTGCACCTGGGAATCCAACTTCATCACAGAACTATTCAATAAAGAAACTTTACTTTTGTTGTAAAGAAACCACAGTTTCCTGAGAAAAAGCACACAAAGAAGCAACAACTGAACTCAATTTATCATCTATACTTTTAATAGCACCCCAAACGTCTTTCAAAGTTATCTCTCCCTCGGGTGCAGTAACAGAGAGACTGGCGGAAACGCTGGATTCACCAAATTGTATTGACTGAGGTAATTTAACATCAGGTAACATAACCCTGGCTGATTCAGGAGAATCCCCCTTCAATGTAGAGGAAAGGAAGGGAGTAGGATAAGGCGGTGGAGCCCTCCCTCCAGAACTAAGGGAGGCCCCCTCAGGCAACTGAATGCTGGAAAGTGGGACGAGGTGCCTATCCATGGGGCTGACCAACCCACTATTTGAGGCAGCCGACCCCGGCACTTAAGCTCCCGCTTTGCTTTTCCTTTTACCCATAACTACAACCACTTAACACCAAAAGAAACAAAACCTTTAACAGGGTTTACCCACACACCCAGATGCCGCTGTGTCACCAAAGGGGCCTATAAGCCCTTTGGCCATGCCCCGCGCTCGCAGGAACACAGCGGTTCTGATCTTAGAGAGAGAGATGGGGGGTCCTTCACAGGTGCCGGCTGCCCCCTCAGTGCATGCACAAGCACCAGACACCGGGATCCAATCCACTCAGCAGTATTTCCCTCCAGCAGACCAGCAAGCCGATGGTAAGGACCAAACAAAACCCCCTTCAGGAGTTAAGCCCGGGCTGCCATCTACAGCTACTGTGTTGTCTGTCTTGACTAGATTGTAAGTTCTGATGAACAGGGACCATCTTTTACATGTCTGTGAAGTGCTGCGTACGTGATGTAGTGCTATACAAATGTTCAGTAGTAGTAGTAGCAGTAAGGGACTTTGTTCACATCAGGATTAATTTCAGGACTTTAATTAAGCTATACCTGATGAAGATAAGCAGCTGCACCTGAAAGTAAATTTGACTACCTCTGTCCCCGTAAGAGCATATACATCTTAGATTATGCCTGGGGTGGGAGGGAAAAAACACTTAATAGACACTGGCTTGCTAAAACAGTGCCAATGTGACTTTAAAAAAGATAGAACTTTAAAACAGATTGAGATTTTATCAGTTTAAACCCAAAGACTTCCCTTTAACCCAAGAGTCCAAGAAATTACTGCCAGGTAAATACAATTGCAGAATCCTTCCCAGCAAGAGCAGCTTTTCTCAGTAATCCTGTAGAAATCGGGACATTTTGCTCAGTCATCACTGAATAATTGCTAGTTATTTTTACAATCCAGAAATATAAATTATTTCAGGTACAAAAAAGTAATACAAGTGACACTTGAATTTTAAAACCAATTATTTATTCATCCAAGCAAAGGCTTCTAAGTTGTAACCAAAAGATTTGCAATGTAATATTATTTTGGTTTTTATAGTGTCTTGCAAAAATCTTTACACAGTTGTATATTTCTCACATTCTGCTGTCTAAACAATGCAGTAAAGTAGAAGTTCATTTCACTGATCTATACAACATGCTCTTCGTTTTTAGAGGGCAATCTTATAACAGGGCACCCAGGTTAAAGTAGGCTGGAAGGTGTCTAATTTGCTCCCCTCTGTCTTTATAAAATACTAGAGTAAATCCTGCAACTATATTGCAGGAGTGGACATTACACTTGCATGTGTACAGGGCCAGCGGAAGAGTGGTAGCTGCTCGTTGCGAACCTTCAGCCTTGAACGGCCACCCCCCCCCCATGCGCACACACACACAAAAAAGGAAAATATAACTTTTTAAACACAACATGCAAATAAAAAGAAATCTCTTACCTACCAGCAGTTCATCTCTCATTCACCCCTCAGCCCTCCCATTCCCCATCTCCTGCACCAGCCCTTTCCCACCCTTCAGCCCTTCCCACCTCTCTATTCATAATTCCCTCCCCTCCACACACACACACATAGAATATAGACAGACTTACAAATACTTTTTGAGGCATAGTTTAAACCTTTTGTAATGAATTTACTGGGTTACATAGTCACATTTTTCAAGTATTGTTCACATGAATGTACATTCACTCTAATATATTTCTCCTTGTTGTTTAGTATCCTGTCACTTGAGGACTCAATTTTTGAATAACTATCTTTTCTTCTTTACACTCATACAGTGGCAAGTTAAGTACCTTAATGTCCCTCAGTTTCTAAACGGCACCTCAGTGCATGATTCAGTGAGTAGTTTTCCGTTTTTCCTGCCCTGCGTCTGGTTTTCTATGTTTTCCTATTTTATGTTTTTGCTTATGTTTCTTTAATTTTTAATTTATATTTTTAATTATGTTTTTTAATTATATACTTTGGCATTAAGTTTTTTACAAATATTATTATTATTATTATTTTTAATTCTTTATTACAATAATTTGTATGTGTATTTATTGATTTTTTACTATGCTATTGTGTATTATTGTTGTTTTAAATATTTTGAAAGTATTTTCTCTTTATATACATGTTTCCCGGTTGCCTTTTCATAATGTTGTTTATATATGTTTTTAATGGAAATATTATTATTATTTTTTGTAAGCAACTCTCCCCTTGAGAAAGGCGCAAGCCGAAACGCGTCAGGGATCTTCAATAAAGCCTTTTGGAATTATTACTAAGCAACTGGGTCGTCCACTGCTTCTGCTCTCTGTGTACTGTACAGACTTACAAATACTGCCATAAGGGTCACACACTGCAATACAAATGAACAGAGAGCCCGATTTTCAATTAGGCAGGCTATGCGCTGCAGCTGACTCCCTTAACCCGGATTTTCACTTCCGCCGAGGCTATATGGGTAGAAGCGATTTTCAATGCTACCCGCTTAGCCCTCTGTGTCTTATAGGTAGGCAAGGTTTTTCGAAAAATCGCCGATACCCGTTTAGCCCTTTCCTACACCCCAGAATGCCCTTAACATGCTCAGATGCTAAACCGCTTAGCATCTGGGCACTTTAGGGACTTATCCAGGATTTTCAAAAGCCACTACCCATGAAGGTGCCCTTCAAAAATCCTGGATAAGGCATTTACACGAATAACTAGGGAAGTTACATGGGTAATTAGGGAAGTTATTTGTGTAAATGCCTTCAAAAATTGGGCACTTCCTGTTTTCCTCTCTCACTAATCCCTGAGTTCTCATCGTCTCTCATCCTCGACTCTGATCTACTTCCCATTCCCTGAGTTCCCACACTGCCAAGTTCTCAAATCCCTAAGTCTCCACTGTTCCCCAATATATGTCTCATAAATTTCCAGTCTTTCACTCCTTGCTATCCCATTTCCCAGTCCGTTATCACTCTCTTCCCCTCTTACCCCCAAGACCAAATCAGTTCTAAGCACTAATACTCTCCCCACAACCCAATTTATTTATGTGCACTTATATACCGCCTTTCACAAATCAAAGTGGTTTACATTGAACTCAAAATTGTATTAAAACCCAATACCTTCATCCCTCACTCTCTGACTCCTTCAGTCTAATACCAGAGTTTCTGCTACCCCCTTCCCTCCACATCTGAAACTCCCCCAGTCCTGACTGAATCCTGATTTGTCATGCTATGCACCTGACCCAATCTGAACATGAGGACCAGCAGCAGGAGATGAAGCATCTTAGGTAAACCTCATCCCTTACGCCCCCTACCAGCACCTGCTGCCGTCCCTTTCCAGGATGTGCAGCAGCTGCAATGGCCACAAACAGCGCCGTGGTGCTTATCTTTAAACTTTGGTGCCACTGAGATATTTGCTTCTGCCCCCTCTACGATGCCAACTTCTTGTTTGTAGCAGGAAGATGGCATCGGGCATTGAAGGGGTACAAGCAAAGAGCTCTGCTGAAGTTTAAAGATAAGTGCCATGGGCCACTTCTGTTTGTCCCAAGAGGGGCGAAAGCAGCAGCAATGAGCACCACAGAGGGCTGTTCTCTAGACGACTGCCTAGTTCACCTAATGTAGTGCCATCCCTCCTGAGCACCATTCACCTCTTCACCAGACTCAGTCCAGGAATTCCTACACCTCTCCTCAACCCATGCCCAAAGTTTCCACTATCTCCTCCCCATCTAAACTAACCCTGAATCTCAATTGCCCTCCTCGGTTATTGAGTCCCCAGTGGCACTTCCCTATCATGTAATGTCATTGCTGCTCCTTCCTGCAATACCTGCCACTAGTTACCCCCCCCCCCTCCATTTTCTTCCATCCTCCTTAGCTTCTAGGAGAGTAGATCAGAAGTCAGATGCCAATGGTGCCTCTTCCCTCCCTTTCGCCCTTGAGGTTTAGAACAAAGGTTTAAACCATGGGGAAGGAAGCACTGACAGGCAGGGGTGGGTCAAATGCACTAAATTCATTGTACTGCTGGCCATTGAGTCATGGAATGGTGGAATCCACATTCATTTTTGTTTTTGCCATAGTTCGCTGTAGCCTAATATTACCACATGGGAAGGGAAAGCTAGAGGTCACAGGCTATATCACCAATCTCTCATTCTCAAAACAGGTCAGCTCTGTGGTCGAGACATCTTAGCTAGCACTGTGCCAATTTCATACCCTTTGCCCGTTCCTTGACCACTCTGCTCAACAGACTTTTGCCCTCAGTGGTATTATTTCATGTTTTGACAACCATAACCCGATCTATGCTGGCCTCTACCAATCAGAGCTGAAACACTCTTACCCAGATGTTATGTCAGGCCAGGAAATTTGTTGATGTTACCCCATTCCTCTTCCAATATCATTGGCTTCCCGTGCTCCATGAAATCCACACAAGATACTCACTCTGACACATAGGGCTCTCTGTACTGAGACACCCCCTTATCTTGCCTCGACAATTTCTCTTCCTGCTCCTGCTAATGTCTTGCTGACCCTTCATGGGGATCATCTAAATATTCCTCCAGTTTCTCGAGCACAATTGGAGGGTACAAGACGCTCAGCCTTTTTCTTTGTCTCACTGTGTAATGAATCCTCTTTCAAGACTTTCAAAGCAGGTCTAAGACCCACCTACGTACCCTGGCCTTCATAAGTGGGCGATTGGGGCGGCATGCTGTCCGGGTCCGTCGTGAGGAGGAACAGCCTGCATACTAATAACTTTCTCTGTCTTCTTTCCTATTAATACTGTAGTTCTGTTTCCTTTATAATATGTATTTTATTTGTTTTGTAAACCGCTTTGCTGGAACTCTGAGAGGCAGAAAATTAAGCCTAATTTTTTTTTTTTTTACATGCCATCAAGTCAATGCTGACTCCTGGTGACAGTAGCCTCTGGGTTTTCTTGGCAAGGCATGACCGGAAGCAGATTGCCAGGCCTTTTCTTCCAAGGCAATGGAGGGGAAAGTGACTTGCCCAGTGCCAGTGGGAATCATACCCTGATCTCTTGGGTACTAGGCTGCTGGTCTAACCACTAGGCTGCTCCTCCAACCCTAAGACTAAATAAACTTTCTGCCTGTCCTCAGGAGTTGCTATTCTGCGCTGATGCCTGCCCTGGAACATCCAGTTCTGGCACCCGACGGCCCAGCCCTAAAGGGATGCCACAGATGGGGACGGCACTGGCACTTCACTGCAACAAGTAAGAAAGTTGCTGATGTGAACGAGGCAGCAGCAGCAGCCTCCAAAACTGAGGCACTCTAGGCAGCTGCCTAGTTCACCTAATGCTAGCGCTGGTCCTACATCTACTCAAGAAAATGTGCAAATGTCTTCATGAAGGTTCTGGAAGAACGTGCATAGATTAATTAATTTATTATTAGCACTTAGCTCACTTCTTTGCAGTAGCAGTTTAAGATGAGCTGCATTCAGGTGCAATAGTCATCTCCCTGTCCCCAGAGGGCTCACAATCTAAGCTTGTACCTGAGGCAGCGGAGGATTAAGGTCACATGGAGCACCAGATTTTATAATCTATGTGCATACTTCATGACTCCGCCCATGGTAAAAGTATGCCATCACCTGGCACAATCTTATAAGAGCAATTTTTCAGGCCCATATTACCACATATGCATGATATTGACTTTATAAAATTACCACTACAATGTGCAAGAACAATTATAGAAATATGCAAAGTAATTAAGAATAAAAAGCCCACAAAGTCTTGATTGCTTCATACTCCGTCTTAACAGATCGAAATTAGCTACGCATCAAAAAAATTGCCTTACCTAGATACATAATACATTAGACAGACTCTTCCCCTCCATATCCATTCATAGTAGTCAAGGCCGGCCCAAAGGTAGCTGCTGCCCTAGGTGACCCTTCAGCCACACACACACCCCCAGGGATGGTTCAAGATTTTCCTTCACCTCCCCTCCCCAAAGTCCAGCATCTCCCCTTCCCTTCCCTTCCCATCCACCTCAAAGTTGTCCAAAATGGCCCCTTCCCTTCCTTCCCTTGGCTGTTCAGTATCTCCTTCCCCTTTTAACTGAGGTGGACTGGGACTTGGCTGGGACTGAGAACGGATATAAAAATGGAGCAGTGGCAGGACTTCAAGCTTCCCGTGCATGTTCAAGGTCCGCCACTCCTTCCTCCCCTGATGCAAACTTCCTGTTGGAGAGCATGGGGGCAGCAGACCATGAGTGTGTGCTCGTGCACAGGGGCTTAAAGGCCCACGACCATGCTGCTTTCACTTTTATTTATTTATTTATTTATTTAGCATACATTTATAACCCGCAACTTCCAGAGTTCAGTTGCGGTTCACAATAAACAACAATCCACAAAGCAAAAGCTTAGTTTTACATTGAACATTTTGTAACAATAAAAGTTTTACGTTGAACATTTTGTAACAATAAAAGTAAATGTAAACATAATGAACTTATGCATAATAGCAAAATTGGCTGGTAAATTATATACAATAAACTATTACAAATAAATTAAATTATATACAATAAACTATATACAAATATATGTTGTGGGTACTTTAGAATTGAATCATGGTGTTTTTATAATAGTGTATTGTCTGTTAAGTTGTTGGAAATAGTATTAGTCATGATTTTTAACCTTTATCTGAGTGTATCAAGGGGTTATCTATGTTGCCGTAGTGCATGGAGAATAAGTAGGTTTTTAGTTTTTTACGGAGTTCCATAATTTCGGTTATAGTTCTTAGGTCCTCCGGAAGGGAATTCCAAATAGTTGGGGCAGCATGGGAAAAAGCTCTGTTGTTAGTTAATTTATTTGCTTTTATGAAATCATTAGGAGTTTTTAGTTTATTTGAGTATCCTTTTCTGTGTGTGGTTTTTTGAGATTCCATGCTAATTAGTTTGCTTAATGGGATTGGGGCCATGTTATTTAAAGCTTTATATATAGTTATTGTGGTTTTATATTATCCTACTTTGAATTGGCAACCAGTGTAGGGAAGCTAGTATTGGTGTTATGTGCTGAATTGAGTGTGCTTTCATGATAATTCTAGCTGCTGCGTTTTGTGCTAATTGGATTCGTTTTATGTTTTGTTTCGTTATACCTAAGAGAATTAGGTTGGCAAAATCAAAGTGCGGTGTTATTGTAGCCTGTATTATATTAATGAAGTCTAGTTGGTGTACTAATGGTCGTAGTTGTTTAAGGATTTTAAGTTTAAAGTATATTTTCTTTATGGTGTTTCTGATGTGAGTGTTCATCGTCAGATGAGTATCTAGGATAACACCTAGGTATCTTATTTCATTTTTTATTTTAATGTCGTGGTTTTGCAATGTTATGTGGGTTGGAGGGATATATGATTGATTTTTTGTTACAATTAGAACTTCTGTTTTTGCATGGTTAATGTGAAGGTTTTGAGCTTTTAGCCATGTTGTAATTTCATTGAAGCAATCAGATAGTAGTTTTATTGGTAAGTTAGGGATTGTAAATGGGATGTACAGCATAATATCATCTGCATATAGATGATAGTATACTCCGAATTTTTTAAAGATATCACAGATAGGTTTTATGTAAATATTAAACAGGAGGGCTGATAGTGCGGAGCCTTGTGGGAGACCAACTTCTTGTTTATATATGGTTGATGTTTGGTTACCAATTCTTACATTTTGTGTTCTATTATTTAGGTAAGAGGTAAACCATTTATGTACAGTGTCTTTTATTCCTATTTGATTTAGGTTATTAAGCATTATAGTGTGGTGAACACTATCAAATGCTGCCGAAATATCAATAAATAAGAGTATAAATGCTTGTTTATGATTATTGATCCCTTTGAGAAGTGTATCGGTTAAGACTGTTAAAAGTGTTTCAACTCCATGTTGAGGCCTAAATCCATATTGTTGGTCATCAAGCGGGTAGGATGAATCAAGGTATTCTTGTGTCTGAATTTGTACCACTTTTTCTATTATTTTAGCCAAAAAAGGGATACTTGAAATGGGTCTGTATGATTTTGGTGATGTTTTATCAAGCGTGTTATTTTTGAGAATTGGCCGGATTTGTGCGTGTTTGAGCGTAGAGGGGAGGTGTCCTTGAAGCAATGATAGGTTTACTATAGGGAGGATGTATGATAGAAGTATTGGGAGTGTACTTTTTATCCATGTTACTGGGCATGGATCAAGAAAGGATGTTGTGGTGTTGAGGTTAGTAATGATATTCTTTAGTGCGTCTTTTGATATGGGATGAAATTTTGACCATTCTTCTGAGCAGTGATGGACTGTATTTATGTTGTTTAGAGTCATTATAGGTTGCATAGATTTGTTTTGATAGTGGGTGGCTAAGTTTTGTACCGAAATTTCAGTGATTTCAGTGTTCGATGTTTGAGGATTATTAGTAAGGTTTCTAACAATTGAGAAAAGTTCACGTGGTCTATTATAAGATTTTGATAAGATTGCTGCAAAATAAGATTTTTTTATGTTATCTAATGTATCTTTGTATTTTGTGAGATGGTTGTTATATATTTCCTTGTTGATGGTTGATTTGGTTTTGCGCCATTTATGTTCTAGTTTTCGTAGTTCTTTTTTCATTTGTTTTAGCGTGTTGTTGAACCATGGAGTTCTGTTTATTTTTAAATTAGAGGGCTTTTTGAATCGTTGATCAAGTTTGGCTGCATTGTTGATAGTTTCATGCCAGGTTATTACAGCTTCGTCTAGATTCATTGGGGATGATGAGAGGTGGGGTATTGTTGTATCCAAGAATTCGGTTTCATTAAATTTTTTGAATTTTGTAGTGGGATTGCTTTGTGTGTTATTTTTATTGTTATTGGTGTAGAATGTGAAGTATGTTTTGATAATGTGATGATCAGACCAGGGTATTTGTATATATTCTATGGAGTCTGTGTTGAATAATTTGTAGAGAGTGCTTGGGAGGAGAATAAGGTCAAGGATGCCTCCTTTTATATGTGTTGCTGTATTAATTATTTGATGATAGTCCATGTCTGATATGGATTCTAGGAACAAGTTGGCTTCTGATGCTGGAAGTGATGGGAGATTGAAGTCGCCTAGCATGATTATGGGATTATGATCTGTAGATGAGCCTAGGAATTCAATTAGAGAATCTAGGCTATCTGTTTTTTGGTCAGGGGGTCTATATATTAGGCAAATTCTACAAATGTTGGTTTTTATAATTAAGGTGTCAATATTGTTGGGTATGGTAGATGGTATTGTTCTTGCATTTAATCCCTTTTTTGTCATTATTAGTACTCCTCCTCCTTTTTTGTTAGTTCTATGTGTATAGTTTATATCGTATTCATTGCTATTAAGTTGATTTAAGTAGATTGTATCTGTTTCAGTTAGCCATGTTTCCGTTACGCATAACATATCAGGTTTTGAGTCGGTTATTAAATCATTGAATATGGGGAGTTTGTTTTTCATAGAGCGGGCATTTATAAGGATGCAAGTTAGAGGGGTGGTGTTATTGGTGTTAATTTCCTTTGTTATTTGTGGAGCATTAGTTTGTTTTATTTGTATAAGTCTGTGGTAGTTTATTTTTGCATGGTGGATTGAGGTAACGTGTCCAAAGTGGCTGTGATTTCTAATTGTGGATTGTATTATAGGGATTGGCATGTGATTTTTAGATGTTAAGCTTAGTGTTAGGTTAATTAAAATTGTCAGTATTATACAGCTGTATGTTATTTTTAGTATCATGTTGTTTGAGCGTGACATGTTCAAAGATTGGAAGGTATTTGTTGTGGATTAAGTTGCTAGTAGTTAGTTTGTGTCTAATAGTTGCAATAAGAGTTGCAGTTAGTATGTATCTATGAGTAGCAATTACAGTTATCTAGTATTTGTAACAGTTGTAACTTATACAGATTAGAAAGTTGGTTGCAACAGATAAGACAGGTAATAATTAGAGAATTCCTGGTAACAGTATGGATCAAGTATTGGTTATACAGTTACTTACTGGCAAGAGTATGGATCAGGCAGTAGTTAAGATTGATCATCAGGCTGTACATATAGAAAGGTGACTACTGGAGACAGTAGAATTCACAGAAGTATACAGTGTGAATGTGCTAGCAACAATATATTGTAAATACAAAGAATATAATTGGGTCTGGATAGGTTAAGCAATTGCTCGATATACTCTTACGTTTTGTAGAATACTAAATGTCCAATAGGTTGAAGAATGAAGCGCTGCTACTCTTACTGTCGGTGGCTCTATCCTCCGTCTGGTGTGAACTGGCTGGGGAGGGTTGTATATGATGGCAGGGGTTTTTTATGGTTCAGGAGCTCTGATGTCAATCCGAGCAGGAGCGATGTTGACTTGATGGAAGATGGCCTCCGCCTAAGGGCCACGCCAAAGGTCCGCCTGGTAGCGCTCCTTGTTTTAAAGGAGCTAATGTGCAAGCACCCTGCTGCCACCCACAGGAGGTCTTCTGCCCAGAACAGATGCCTAGTCTGCCTAATGGATGGGCCAGCCCTGACAGTAGCTGAATTGATTTGACTACACCTAGATGAAGAATTAAGCCCTTTCCATTGTGACTCTGAAGCAAAGGTCTAATCATGCAGAACATGGAGCTAACAAAATAACTCCAGCATAAAATTATTCAAAGGTAAAACTGTTGAGGAAGGTCACAGAGTTGTGATAATCCATGTTGCTGCTGTCTAGCCCATTTCCTGTCTGCACTTCAGGTATAGTCAAAACTTGTTAGCAGGCAATTCCCTACACTTATCTCAATAACTGCAAAATCAGTGTCAGATACATGTCTGCTGCTGAATTTTGAGGGTGCTCCCAGTACAAACAGGAAATGCGGCTGAGCAATGGCACCAACTGCAGTGGCTGATGCTGCCTAAAAGCAAAGGTAAGGGACAGAGGCAGGGGGCGAGACAACAGGTGTATGCTAGGGGGATCAAGGCAGAGAGAGGTCGTGGTAAGAGGAAACACATGAGCGTGAACAGAGATTGGAGAGCAGGAACTTGGGGCAATGAGGGACTTGGATAGTGAGCAAATGTATTTGGGGGTGGGGGGAGGAGAATAGCAGAGCCTGGGAGCAGAGAGCAGTAGACGAAGGGATTGGGTGGGGTGAGGAGAAAGAGTTGAGATTCGAGAACTAAGGGATAGAGTATGGGAAAATGTGGAGAGAGTGAACAGGGGGACAATGTGTAGAAAAAGAAAAAGCTCTTTCTGAATGACAAGATACAAGCAAAAGATGTAGAGGAACCAGTCGCTAATCCAAAAAAAAAAAACATAAGGAAGAGGACAGACCAAGCTAGATGTAAATAAACTTTATTAGTGACCTCATACACCCATGTTTCGGATAATTGCCAGGGTCAGAGGTCACACGTTCATTCAAATTTATCGTACAGGGCTCACTTGCAGCTTCTTCATGCAAGAAATACTCAATGTATCAAAAAACAGCTAAATCAATAGCGTAGGACCAGCTTATCGCCAGCATTCAGCACTCTATATACAAAACATATATGAGCTGAAGATTTCCAAAAGTTGTTACATTCCAATCACTGCAATAAAAATTATAGATAAGAGGTAAGGGACAGAGGGAGGGGAAGGAAAGAGGCAACAGGGCTCATACTGGAGAGTATCTGCATAGTGGCCGGTGCTGACCACTAACCATAGAGCAGTGATTTCCAGTGCTGCTATCTGGATAGTTATCCATGTAACAGTGCTAAAACCCCACAACACATCAAAAAACACAGCATAGTTTACAAATACACCCCCCCCCCCCAAGAGACCCACCAAAGACTACATCAGAAAGGACAGTGTTCCGCATATTAGGCGATGAGATATGAAGTACATACCCACCTAAACACCTACTTCCCCACATTGCCCCCAATCATATGCTAACATGGGGGTGAAATACCAGGGCTAAGAAGTTGCAAAGCCCACAACCTCCAGGCAAAAAAAGAAGCCATATCAGAGGTTCTCCCTGCATCAAAACCCTGGTGGACTAGTGGTCTGCTCCAGCCCCCCCCCCCCCCACCCCCAAGGGAGAATCTGTAAGGTTGCAAGAGCAAGCCCTTAATCACTCCTGCCCCAGCAGCACTGTCTCATGCAGTGGCTTAGCGTGAGTTGTCAGCACCCGGGGCAAGGCAAGTAATTTGTGCCCCCTAACCCGTGGATTTTAGCCGCCGGGGAGCTTCTTTGCGTGGGGGAGCTGACCGTGATCCTACCCCGGGAGGGAGCGATCGTCAGCACTGACCTCGCTGAGCCGGAGTCCAGGGAAACGAACAGCACAGCAGCAAGAGCCCGACAAGCATGGTTAAACGCCCAACAGCAGGGAAGAGGAGAAGATCCGGAACCAGAAACTCGCGATGCCGCCCTGCAGCTCCGCCTTCTCGAGCGCACAGGGCGATCCGACCCCAACCCCAGCTTTACATTGAGATCGAGGGGCGACGACGCGATAAACAGTCCCCCTCCCACCCCGCCCCGGCAGTTTGTGTGAAATAGCTACCTAGAGGGGGTCAATCGCATCGCCTGCGCTTTGTTGCCGAGGGTTTGCCAAGAACAATGCGACTCCCAGGACTGCGGGCTCGAGGGCTATAGCGCAAACCTCTTTGCAGTGCCACCACCAGATGGCGTACGCGCCAACATGTATCATAGGGACCTGCCTTTCCCCCTCATCGGCAACAGAGAGCTGCGAGTGCGAGCGCCCCCCCCCCCCATGTTGTGCCCGGTGCGGCCGGCCCCCCCTGCACCCCCCACGCTACGCCTCTGGTCTCATGCATATTAATTGTGGTTATCCTGAAAACCTGACTGGCTAGGTGTGGCCTAAGGACTGGGTTGAGAGTGCCTGCTTTAGTGTAAACAAGGTTAGGTGGTGGAGAGGAGTCAAGGAGCATTCTTATTTTGAAAAGGGACCAAGGCTTCAAACCAGCACGGACATAGTTGGGGGGGACATTTTTTCTAGTTTTACTCACAGCCTGGTGCTAGAGCACACCACTAGTCCACCAAGTTCATGAGACCCCTGAAGGGAAGATTTCTGTCATGGGACCAGCAGCCCCTTCAAGACTCTGCTGTCACCATGCGAACTTGGAAACCAGGGGAGTCTTCACTAATAAAAATATATCTCAATGAGATGTAGTTATTTCTTTTTACAAAAATAGGCCCAGAAAATCTCTTTTGCACATCCATTTATGCAAGTTTGTTAGTTAATGTGCTGCTTTGCACTCCTCTGACAACACTCAGAAGTTTACTATTATGAAGGGTTCCTTTGCAAAGTGCTTCGTATTAAAAAGAACACAAAACACCAAAACAGAGTTTTGTACTTTTCTTCATGAGACGTACTTTTGGGGAGTGACTTTGCACTTTCGTAAATCATCCTTTATGGCCCTGCACCAGGAAATACTTTGTGCATTGTGGATGGGCCATATAGTCCATACCTGCCATTATTTTATTTTCTATGCAATTTATAATGGAAATAAATGAATTCATTAAATAATTTGTTTTCCCCTTATAAAATTGCATCTCCATAGCCACACCATGAAATATTCAGTACAATAAAATTCACAGTAATTTCATAACCCTGACCCCTCCCATCTCATTTACCATAATGAACCTTTAAATTGCAGAAATAAATCTATTTTTCTGTATTTCCAGATTTTAGTAGAAAGCAAGGTATATTTTGTCTATTGAGCTAAGGCATTTAAAATCTCTGAACTTCAGAATCACATTCTCTTCATCAGTAACAATAATAACTTTTGATAATTCACTTTTCCTCTACTGCCCTTGAACTCTGAAAGCTCTTTTCAAAAGATTTTGTTCAGAGAAAAAACAGCAAATGCACTCCAAAAATACACAAACAAAATGCTGTCTTATCCATCCCCAGGTATAGGGCTATACAATTTTGAAACTTCACCATCTTAAAAATGACTGTGCATAAGGGGAAATATTACAGTACATGAGACGTACTGTATGTAATAGAAGAAAACCAGCTCTATGGCTAGGTGCTTGCCAATGAGTGATTTTCTATGTGAAGAGGAAATGTTATCATTGAAAAATCGAAGATGAGGATCAATACAGCTTATCTACCATGTCCAGCTTAATTGCTGGTTCAAAATATTTGGCCCCTGTTGATGTCCATCTTTGCAACTTATCCCAGATCTTATTAAATTCTGTTACTGTTTTTCCCTCTGCAAGCTCTACTGAGGCACTGTTCCACGCATCTACCTATCTTTCCATGCAGAAATGTTTTCTAATATCACCTATGAAACACCCCATTTTTTGAGCTTTTTATTCTGGAATTTTCTTTCCACTCAAAAAGGTTTGCCGTCCTTGGCAGGGAAGAAGACTGCCTTGGACTCCACACTTTTGGGGGTCTGTACCACTGAAGTAGCCCAACTCCTGTCGCCCTATCCGACATCACTTTCCATTGCGGAGTGCTGGCAGGCAAGGGATTCCAGTGCCCTGCGTGGCTGAGCAGCAACGGGTACAAATAAAAGAACCAACCTGGAAAAGAGACGGCTGAGGGGAGATATGATATGAATTAATGAACGGAGTGGAACGGGTAAACGTAGATCGATTGTTTACATTATCAGAATATAGAAAGACTAGGGGACATGCAATGAAGCTACAGGGTAAACTATTCAAGACAACTAAGAGAAAATATTTCTTCACTCAACGTGTAATCAAACTCTGGAATTTGTTACCGGAGGATGTAGTAAAGGCTGTTAGTGTAGCTGGGTTTTAAAAAGGTTTGGACAAGTTCCTGGAGGAAAGGTCCATAAACCATTATTAATAGGGACCCAGGATATCAATGCTTGACCCAGTACAAGCATTGTGGAACCTGTGTCTTTTGGGGAAACTGCTAGGTACGTATGACCTAGATTGGCCACTGTTGGAAACAGGATACTGGGCTTGATGGACCTTGGTCTGACCCAGTATGGCATATCTTATGTTCTTATGTTTATATGTTCTCAACCATCCAGGCTTAGTAGTGTTTGCGGGGAGCACTCTAGTTCCTGCCTCTATTTTTGAAATATTTGAATGCCTCTATCATTTTCCCCCAGTCTCTCTACTCCCCTCTTAAGAATCAACAGATGTGCAGAAAACATTCTACATCAAGGTTCTTTAGAGAATTGAGTGAAGTCACTCTTAATCTATCATCTCTCTTGCAATGTACCCATTAATGTGAACGAAGACCTTAACAGAACAGACTTAGTAGAGAAGTAAAGACGAACAGGTGGAAAAGAATCAGTCTAGTGTTACAGAAGATGGCCACATCTAAAATATTTTCGTTAATTCTTACTAAAGATGGAGGCAACAATTTTCACAGTGATCTAGTTGGATAAGAACAAATTAAAATGCATGAGCATTGACCTGTGCACATATATCTGAAAATGCAAATATACACATGCTGTTTACTCTAACCTAAACATGTCTGCAGTAGCACCTCTTTTTAACCCAGCATAATGTAGGAGTGCACTGAAAGCCTATGGGGTCATTTTAGAAGCCCTATTCATGCTTTGGACATCCGGAAACAGGCACAGGGACATCCAAAGCACAGAGGCTGTCTCCAGAGTTATTTTAGAAGCTGACTGTGGGGATGTCCCCAGCATGGGCATGTCCGAACCTGAATAGGCATGAAAGAGGCGTGGCAGGGGAATTATTGGGAACCTGGAGGTCTGGTTAGGGCATTCCCAGGGACGAGAACATCCCTGCCTGATCACAACAATGTCATGAATGTCTAGGGTCTAACTTTAGAGCTGCTCTGAGGCATGCACAGTGACAAACAAGCGTCTGAAAAGTGTACTTGTTTTAGATAAAAGTACTCCATCATCCCCAGCACTCAGCACAATTTCAGCTAAGGCAGCTGCAGGATTTGAACTCTGGTTGCCCTGTTTCTAACCCACTACATTAACCATCATGCTATCCTAGACATCTGCGTTCTACGATATGGTACTAAGGATGTCTAAATAGAGTCCCTGCAGGTGTCCCTATCAGGCATGTCCCGGTTTGTGAAATCATGTCTGTACCTGGATGTGCCCGCATTTTTTTCAGATGTTCTGGTTTAGACATTCCCGATTGCACTTGGACGGATCTTCAAAAACTCCCCTCTATGCATACCTAAAGCCATATAGTGGGTGGTTGGTTTTACCCAGGTAAACACTGTACTTATTTTCAATGGGAAACTAGCCAGATAGCATGTGTTTTGAAAATTACCAACAAGATACATGTATGTAAAAGTGGGTAGACACCTTGCAACACTATAAGCTATTCAAATTATCCCACTATGGGCCCAATTCAGAATAGGGCCTGAGGGGGAATAGGGGCAGAGAGGTGACTTGCGGGGCTGGACGTCCCAGTGGGACATGCAGCCCCACAAGCTGTTCTGCCCCTATTCCCCCTCAGGCCCTTTCCGCATGGCTAGAGCAGCAGTATGGGGAGAGCCGGTGGTGGACCGGAGGGGGCAGAGTCTGGGCGGAGCGGGGGTGGGCCGAAGCAACAGGACATCAGCCCTGTATGTCCTGCAGGGTCAGGGGGAATGTGCTGCTTATTCCACCTCAAAGGTGGAATAAGCAGCACAATCCTCACTGGAACCTCTCCCCCAGGGACAGGGCTGGGTGCAGGTAGGTTCCCGCTGCCCAATCCAGGCCCCAGCTGCCCAGTCATGGTTCAGATAGCAGGAAAGAAGAGGGTTGGTGCCACAGGTGAGAGGGGAGCCTGCGATGAGGACATCCCTGCAGGAGAGCAGGGGCATGCTGGGCTGTCCTTGGGCCCGATTCTGTATTCTGTGGGAACGTTTTGCTCCCACATTACAGAATCGGGTCCTAATGGGCCTATACTGCTCAGGGCCATCCAAACGGCCTGGATGTGCCCCTTTCTGAATCTGGTTCCAAGTTAATACTACATCTTTCTCCTCTATTGTCTTGCACTCAGCAAAATATATCACTACTCCTGTTACTTTAGCTGAAATGATTTTTCTGTATATTTGCTCTCTAAGATGCATTGTTCTCCAAACCCTCTTTCAGTAAGCTTATTTTTTTTATTTTAAAAAGCTTATATACCACCAATTACTAAAGCATTCATGGCGGTGTACAAAACATAAAATCAACAGCATTACAATGCATTGAATCCCTAACCCCCAATAAAATAAAATATGAGATAAAACAAAACTCCAGGCCCCTAAATGTGCTATTTGCTGTCCCAATCAATAAGAAGCCCACCAGAGAGAAGCTACTTGACCTACATTACGGGAAAATAAAGTCTTTAAGGTCTTCCTAAACGATAGTAAATTTGTCTCCTTCCGAAGTACCACTGGCAAAGAATTCCTTCACAGAGGAACTACCACTGATAAAAGCTGTGCTCGCCATCGCTGTAGATGTATCTCAAAACAACTTAGCAGCACCAAATGACATTCCTCCACGGAACGCAAAGTCCGACTCAGTACATACCAAGGTAACAGCTTCTTCAAGAACCAGGGTTCACTTCCCCGCAATACTTTGAATGCCAAGACCAATCATTTAAAAACACACCGTTGTTTCATCGGAAGCCAATGCAGTTGATGCAGCAGTCCCTCCACCGGATCACACTTCTGCAGACCCCAGATCAAATGAGCAGCTGAGTTCTGCACCATGTGCAACTTCCTCAAAAGATAAGAAGGCAGCCCCACATACAATGCATTACAGTAGTCCAGGCGGGCCATTACCAATGCCTTTACCACTCCACGCAACGCATCCTGACTCAAATAAGGTTTCAATTGCCGAACCAAGCACAGGTTAGCAAAAGCGGCATTCACCACCTGCAACACCTGTGTCCCCTAAGTTCTAAATCTCACTTTTCCAGGGTAGTTGAACACCTCCAATAGAAAACTCCAAACACTGACTCTCATCACTAAAGTTCCCACAAGACAGTACCCTCAGATTCCAAACGAGAATTCACTCGCTGGCACACAGCAATCTCCTCATCATCAATCTCAATTAAAAGCTGGATTTCATCGGCACATAGAAAACCCATAAGCCCATGACTCCTACAAAATTTGAGAAAGCTCTTAGATAACCTTCTTTAATAGATTCAGAGTTGTCAACCCAAACAATGCATCTTTGCCCACTCTGTTGTATCTTGATTATACTTTGAGCTTGAGTGTCCGCAGTTAACCTCTCAAACATATTTCATTTGGGTAAAGAATGTATCTGCCTAAGAGAACCATTAACCAGAACATTTTCTCAGTCTGAAACTGTGCTTGTAATGGCAGCAGGTGAAAAATGACTGAAATGCAGAATGGTTAGAGAAAATCAAGAATGTTTCTCGTTTCCTTACCTATGCAAGCAAGTCTATCTACTTATAGGCATGCTTACTAAACCGCACTACCAGGTAGTGCAGTGTTCAGCACATACCAAGTGCACCATGCCGACATTTAATGCAGGGCACTGCACTAATGATCCTTTGCTAACCAGTTAGCGTATCAGTGAGAGGAAATAGGGCAGGTTACGTGTATGTAGGAATGGAGCAGTAGCCTAGAGGTTAGAGCAATTGCCTATTACCCAAGAACTCAAGGGTTTGATTCCTACTGGCACTCCCTGTGGCCTTGGGCGAGTCACTTTACCCTCCATTACCTTGGAAGAAAAGGCCTGGCAATCCATTTCCAGCGATACATTGCCAAGAAAACCCAGAGGCAGCTAGGTTGCCAGGAAGTAACTCTGACTTGATGGCACTAAAAAAAAAAAGGTGCATGTAAGATGGGTATTGATGGTGCATCATGGTTAACACAGGCTTTATAAGCATATGCTAACTGATTGTTTCCATTAGTGTGGGTGGGTGGGTGTTACATACACCCACATGATGGATAGAGCAGCGTCATGCGATTACAGTGCACTCAGTATGGAGAATAGAGACATATGCCCACAAACATTAGCAAAGGTCTCTGTACTGATATTACATTGCAATCGTGTGTTACCAGCACAGCCTTTAATAAGCATGCCCCATAGTTTACCAGTGTACAATTCATTGAATTTTATTTTGCACCTGTTGATCCTGTGGCATATTTATAATTTCTCACCTGAAAGTGTTTCCCTTCCTTAGGCCTTCTCATACTCTGTGTAATACAATACGACGACCATTTTCTCTTCATGGACTGCATTCCTTCTTGCAAACATTGTCCCATGAATTTTTAAGTGAAGGAATGTTTGCCCTAGAAGGTTAATCATTTTTGAGGGTAATTATATAAGGGGGCACATCCTTTAAACAGTAATAAACATGCCCACTTTGGTGGTAATTTGGTCATTTGCACGCCTATGTAGCCTCTTACAAAATACCAACCAGCATTCACATGGCAGAGCACAGAGGTAGGCACTGGGCAGAGTATAGATGGAGCTCATAAGTACACACACAAAGGCACATTTTACAAAGGACATCCAAGTGCAATCTGTGATGTCCAAGCCAAAATGTCTGGAAAAAATGCAGGCACATCCACAAGTTCGAGCGTGATTTCGCAAACGTGGTTGTGCCCCACATGGTTGTCTGCAAGGCTGGCAACATCGATGTCCCCAGCATAATATTAGATTCCGGGGACATCTAAGAGACAAGCAGCAGCGGTTCAAACATAAGACAAGTTTCCCAATAAAGCGGTATAAAAAAAACCTGTTGAATGAAATAAAATTAAATAAATAAATACAAGAAAATATATCATTGTGATTGTGAGGAGTACAGAGGACAGTGGAGTGCCAACTGCTCTATACCCTCTAGATGTTTTAGGTCTCAAATGAGCACTTTTCTGATGTCTAGTCTTGCCTAGGCATCAGAACACGTCTAAACTTGGACACAGTCGCAAATGTCAGGTATGTCTAATTCTGTAGCCCCATCCCTGATACTTATCTACCTCATTACCTGCTTAAATACTTGGACATCCTTGCAGTGGAGATCTCTTTAAAAAAAAACATTTCTAAAATGGTTCTGGGGAAGTCTCCGATTTGGATGTCTGCATGCACGTTTTCACATGTCCAAATCACGTCAAACCCTTAGAAAATGATAGGCATGGATATTTACACCAGCTCTCAATCTGGTTTAAATGTCTGTGTCTGCAATGTATGTGGGAATTATGCTACTTGTTATTATAAAATCAGTGCCTATGTAGGCTCCTTGCCATGATACCTTGTTATAAAATTACTCTCTGATACAATCCCAAAGAAAGGTTTTCCACTCCCTGAGAGAACATGGAAACAAAATTCATAGTCCTTGAGCCTGGAAGAGAGTCAATGATCATTGCTCCCATATGGCACCTATTGGTCAGATTCAGGGCCCTTGACTGCAGAGTTTTGGAAGGCATCCACATGCATGGACTATCCGAGCAATAACCAGAATATGTGGGTTGGGGGAAGGAGGGGGAAAGAGAATAAAAAATTAACAGGTAGTTGCAGATGAAGGTTTGTAGCACCAGGATCTCAGTCCTGGTTCCAACTGAGGAGGCCCAAATGAGAAGGAGGAAACTGCTGGGTCAAAAACAGTTTAGTACAGTGTTAACTTACTGGGCAGATTAAATATTTAAAATTATAATTCATAGACTGAAAAAGCATTCATGGAAGAGAAAAATATTTAAAAACCTATATTTTAAAGAGTCAGGGGCCCTTTTACTAAAGTGCACTGTGTAGTTGGCATGCATTTTAGCATGTGGTAGCTGTCGGCGCAGGATAGCAGCAGCTGTTATTTTGTTGGCATGACAGTTACCGGGACCAGGCAGGTTAAGTGAAGACAGTGGGGTGTAGAAAACCTTGTGGTTAGCGAGGGGACAATTACCATGCACTGCCAATATAGCAAATATTGTGGGTGCCCTAACTGTCTCCTCAATGGATGGCATTAAGTGCACCTGCAGTAACTGCCCTTCAGCATGTGTTATTTGACATGTTCCTGCTTACTACTTGTCATTTGTATAGCGCTACAAGGCATACTCAGCGCTGTACAGACGCATGTAAAAGATGGTCCCTGCTCATCAGAGTTTACAATCTAGTCATGACAGACAACACAACAGCTGAGGACAATGGGAATGGCAAGCAAACACATAGCAGACCAAGAGGATCAGGATCAAAAAGCAGACTCAAAGAAGTGAGTTTTCAGCCTGGATTTCAAAAGGGTCAGAGATGGGACCTGATGCACAGACTTGGGTAGTTCATTCCAGGTGTAAGGAGCAGCAAGGTGGAAGGATCAAAGTATGGATGAGGAGGACACAGATAGAAGGGATCTGCCAGAAGAGCAGAGCACCCAAGAAGGGGTGTAGGGAGAGAGGAGAGAGGAAAGGTAGTGAGGAGCAGCAGAACGAATGCACTTATAGGCCACTAGGTGAAATTTGAATTGGGTATGAAAATAGACAGCTCAAATGATAAGACTTCAACTTTCATATTTTGGACACATCATGCGAAGAGAGAGATCATTAGAGAAAGACATCATGCTTGACAAGTTAAAGGTCAACGTAAAAGAGGAAGGCCAGCAAAACGATGGATTGATATCATAACTTCAGGTATGAATGTCAGGCAGCTATCAACAATTAGCTGCCTGACTGAAGACCAAACACAGTTTAGGACAACTAGCTACAGTGTCGCCAGGGGTCGACAGCACTTAATAACATATAAGGAATTCATCATGGTTAAATAAACATTTGAACAAGGTGTTCTTTTGCATTTAAAAACATAGAACTATTTAATATAAGAACAGTAATAGTAATGCATAGACATACAGAAAAGAAAACAAGAACAGATGGGACATTTCTTTAACAGGAGAAATTATTGCTTGAGTCAGATTTTCTAGTTAACGCCAAGGTTTCCTGCATCAGCTACATGATATATAAGGAGGAAACCTAAACAAGAAGCAGCAAAGATCTCACAGCTTTTATTTTCAGATCTTCTCGTTTGTACAATATCATTGTCCTTGGAGGTTTCACTTACCACCAATCCCTTTTATCATTCCCAAAGCTGTTCCCATATATTTATTTATTTTATTTTAACTATATTTATATCCTGCTTTTCACTGGGTCAAAGTGGTCATTTGGGAGATACATTTAACACAAGGGGATATGACACACATATGCTAATACTTACAGGGAACATGGGCAATGGAGGGTTAAGTGGCTTGCCCAAGACCACAAGGAGTGCCTATAGGACTAGAAATCCCAGTCTGGCCTGAGATTGCTGTCCCCAGGTGGGACTTGAACCCCCGGCCCTCCGGCCTGAAGTACCTTGTCCTAACCACTAGGCCACTCCTCCCACATATTAGCAGACTTCGTTATTTAGTGTGTACACATAAGAGGGCATTTTAGAAGGCTTATGAAGCATTTGCATGTCTAAGTGCCCTACATATGTAAATAGCAATTTTAATGAAGTTGCTACTTACACACGGAGATCTCCAGCACCCACAGGGGGGTGTGCTGGGAGCATGGTTTGAGCAGCAATGAAAAGTATGCATGCATTTTTTATTTTGCAATGGCAAGATACGCATAACTCATTGCAGGCACAAGTGGGCCTGGTTTTGCACTAGTGCTTGAGGGGGCAATTGTGCTTACATGTAGAAAGCCCTGAAGAATTCCTCTTTTCTCGAGCATGCTCCTTTCAAAAATGGCCATTTCCTCTGTAGGTGATGCAAACCTTCCGACCAATAGTTAAACTCCGCAGTCAGAATTCCTTTTAAGTGCCAATCATGACCTTTAAATAGAAACTGGATATTCAGTACTGGTATCTGGATTCAGTCCAGTGGATTCTGCCCAGTGAGCACTAACTCAGTAGCCATGATTTTCAGCCTGCTATCCAGACAGCTTTCCACATAGCACTTAGGACAGCTTTTTCGCTGTCATAGATTATACGTATAATACTGTATTTGGATAGTGGCACTGAAAATCATCACTGTGTAGTTACGTTCCTGCTCTATCCTCACTCCAGCCAGCACAATCCGGATAATGCCAAAGTGGTCTATGGTAATATTTGGCACCACTATCCACATTGTAGCACTGAATATCACGGTCAGCGAGACTTATTTATTTATTTATTTATACACATTTATATACCGCATCTTCCAGAGTTCAGTTGCGGTTTACAGTAAACAACAATTAACAAAGCAAGTTTGTTTTACAAGGAACGTCATATTATAAGTATAATGAATAACAAAACAGCATATGTATTGAAGAACGAAGTAATTAACTAGACAGAATATATTGTCTAAACAATGTGAGACAATACAGAACAGAATAAACTATATACAAATATATATATATATATGGAAGTGAAAGGACATAAGAGATCGGATCATCAAAAGAATTCCACTAAGTGTGCTATCTGTTTGAGTGAAAGGGTTTTTATTTGAAACAGTCAGGTACCTGTTTAGCCTTTGTCTAAAGCGGGTGAGGGATTATCTATGTTGTTGTCGTGTTTGGTGAATAGATAAGTTTTCAATTTTTTACGGAGTTCCATGATCTCAGTTAGTGTTCGTAGCTCCTCTGGGAGGGAATTCCAGATAGTTGGGGCTATGTGAGAAAAGGCTCTGTTGTTTGTTGATTTATGAGCTCTTGTGTAATCTTTCGGAATCTTTAGTTTGTTTAATTGTCCTTTTCTGTGTGTAGGCTTAGATGGTTCTTTGTGTATTAGGTTACATAGCGTAGTTGGAGCCATATCATATAAGGCTTTGAATGAGGTTATTATTGTTTTGTAAATTATCCTGCTTTGAATTGGTAGCCAATGGAGGGAAGCTAGTATTGGTGTTATGTGTTGGAGTGAGTTTACTTTCAATATAATTCTAGAAGCTGCGTTTTGTGCTAATTGCATTCGTTTGATGTTTTGTTTTGATATGTCTATTAGTATTAGATTGGCAAAATCAAAGTGAGGAGTTATGGTGGCCTGAATTATATTGATAAAGTCTTGTGAAAATACTAGAGGATGTAGTTGTTTGAGGATTTTGAGTTTGAAATAAATTTTCTTTATGGTATTGCTAATGTGGGTTTCCATCGTAAGGTGTGTCTCTAGTATAACGCCTAGATATCTTATTTCATTTTTTATTTTAATTTCTTGGTTTTGAAGTCTTATGTGTGTTGGGATATAGGATTGGTTCTTAGTCACGATTAGAACTTCGGTTTTAGCATGATTTATGTGGAGGTTTTGTGCTTTTAGCCAAGTTGTGATTTCATTATAGCAGTCCGATAGGAGTTGAAGTGGTAGATTGGGTATCGTAAATGGAATATATATCATAATATCATCTGCGTATAGGTGATATTGTACTCCAAATATTTTGAAAATGTTGCAGACTGGTTTTATGTAAATATTGAAAAGTAGGGCTGATAACGCTGAGCCTTGTGGTAATCCAATTTCTTGTTTATATATAGTTGAGGTTTGATTCCCAATTCTTACATTTTGCGTTCTATTATTTAGGTAGGACGAGAACCATTTATGTACTGTGGAGTTTAAGCCTATTTGTCTCAAGTTGTTGAGCATTATTGTGTGGTGTACGCTATCAAACGCAGCTGATATATCAATGAAATTATCATTTATTCATTGTAAGAAATATACTTTAACATGCACTAGAACTTTAAAACATTTTATTTATTTTTATTTATTTAGCAAGCATTTGTAGCCCGCTCCTTCCAGCGATCAGAAGCGGGTAGGATTACTATTGTGAAACTGCCGAATCAAGGCAGGTACAAATTTTGTTTACATACAGATTGTCAGAAAAGCACATCATACAGAGTTAACACTTCTTAGCTATGGGGGAGTTCATTTACATATATACATAAATACATATATACAGGATAATCTTCTTGGACACAGTGGTCAGGGGCTGCTCCATCTGTGGGTTTAGTTCAGGTTGAAATGTGATTGGAAAATGTGCGTTTTGAGTTTCTTTCTGAAGTCTAGAAGGTCATTGCTAGCTCGTAGTTCTGGTGGGAGTTGGTTCCACAGTGTTGGCGCCGCATATGAGAAAGCCCTGTGGCTGGTGTTAGCTTTGGCAGATCTTATATCTGTTGGAGTGTGAAGGATGTTGGAATTGTGGGTTCTTCTGTTTCGGGTAGGAGGTTGCAATCTTACTAGGTTGTTGAGGAAGGAAGGTGCTAAGTTGTGGATGAGTTTGAAGGTGGTTGTTAGTATTTTGTATTTTGTGCGAGCTGTTATGGGTAGCCAGTGTAATTGAATTAGTACTGGTGTGATGTGGTCACTTAGATTTTTCTTCATTATGACCCTGGCAGCTACATTTTGTGCCATTTGTAATATGTTTAGGGTTTTTTTAGGTAAACCTTGTAGGATGGCGTTGCAGTAGTCAAAATGTGGCATGATGAGTGCTTGGGCCACTGTTCTGAAGTCTTGGGGATCAATAATATTCCGAATGGGTTGGAGCACTCTAAGCTTGTGGAAAACTGCTCTGTTGGTCTTTCGGAGGTGTTTTTCCATCTTTAGGTCACAGTCAAATGTGACTCCTAGATACTTTGCTAGATAACATGTGCTAAGTGACTGTACACTAATTCATAGGTTAAGGTGTATTAAGTTTAGAATATGCCATGGGGTCTGTTTAATAAACTGTGGTACGTTTTTGCACTTGCTGTAGTTAGGCTGTGCATTAAATTTTTCGCCTAAGTGGTAACTATTGGTGGCATGCCAATCATCTGCTTTGCAGTTACTGCACAGGGCAGGCACTTGCCAAATAGTAAATGTTCTGGTAGATAATGTGCATCTAGGCATTAGGTAAGTGCATCTATGAATTCTATCAATGCACCTACCATGGCCTCATGGTTAAAGTATCCTGGTCCATGCTGAGCAACCCAATCCATCCTCCGCTCTTTGGCTGAGCATTTCAATCTCCCCTTCAGCATCCATACAGCCACTCTGATTCCCAACCCATCAGAATCCACCCTCTCAATCCCCTCCCCTTAGTATCAAGACCCCCCACTCCCAAAAAAGTATTCCACCTTCTACCATCCCCCAAACCCCTACCCAGCACTTACCAGGGCTTTCCCTTGTTCTATAGTGGAAGGGAAGAGGAGATATCCAACACTCCTGCCTCCACTGCATCGAAGTCCAAATGGTGACTCCAACCCTTAGCAGTATTCTCACAGTACTATCACTTGGGATCAGGCTGCCAAATAAGGGCAAAAGCTCCAAATTTAGCAGTTTCACCTCTGGTGGTAAAATTAGACCTTACCTGCTAATTTTCTTTCTTTTAGTCCCTCCAGTCCAGTCCAGACTACTGGGTCTTCATCCCTTTCCAGCATATGGAGACTGAGAATTCCAGGTGATATCATCTCATACAAGGGACTGAAATCCTCCCACCAAGCCAGTATCCAAATAGCAAAGCACCTATTTCTAGACCAAACTATATACACCTATATACAGCTATGCCTATCTACCTCTAACAGAAGTACCCGAACTCCGCAAGAAACCAAAATCCTCAAGAGGCCAATAGATCCCCCAGTTGCCAGAAGCAAAGGTGGACCTCCGCAGGCACTCTAGATGCAAAACCACATATTGACAATCTTAACCGGGTTTATGCAGATATCCAAAAGAAACCTTTGGGCAGGTGCTAGACGAACTACACAGGGCTCATCCTCATCTACTTGGAGACCGAGGATACTGACTTGTTGGGAGTTCAGTCATTTTTATGGAACGACATCATCAAAAGTCTGGAATTCTCAGTCTCCATCTGCTAAAAGGGGATGAAGACCCAGTAGTCTGGACTGTCCTGGAGGATTGCTATGTAAACTACTGCTGGGTGTCGACCACCATTTTAAAGCTGAGTAGCAATGGGGACAGAGGTGTTGGGAGATCACTCATGCCTCTCCACTATACCAATAGTGAAAAACCTGGTAAATGCTGGGGAGAGGTAAGGTGGGGGGAGTGTTGAGTGCCTCCTTGAGGGGTTGGAGAGTCTTGATGATTAGGGGGTCATCAGAGAGGGGTCTGTGGGTCAGGGATTGAAGGGGATTATGAATTCTTATAGGGGGCTCTTGGAAGTTCATAATGTTGATGAGGAGTGGGAGTGGGTAAGAATGTGTCATAGGGGACTGGTTGTCTTTTTGGGAGAATTGGGTCCTCAATAAGTGCATTCCAACAGCAAAGAGGAGATGCTAAGTACACCCATGCTATTGGTAGCCATGACTGTTTGCCCATGGTAAGGTACATTCTCCACCCATAACCAGCCCAGTTCACACCCCACAATTTACTAAGCAGGTAGCATAGGATCTTTACCAGGCTGGCTGTTTTCAGTGTATGCTAGCTGTTTGCATGGGCCCATGTTAATGTATATCATGCATTAAATCCCCAAATAACTGTTTAGGGCACTTTAGTAAAAGGGCCGCTAAACCTTTTAAGATGCTATGTGCACTTAACACTTAGGACATGAAAGCACTAAAACTTAGCATCATAGTTGTTCGAATCATCTAATTGCCTGACACACCACCGCATTTTGAACAATGGTTCATTTGCCTCGTTCTGCTTCAGGGACAATTTTGAAGTTCATTTTTGCTCACAAGCAATTGTGAATACTTTCACCTATAACTAGATAATCTGCAATTTGGCTTCTGAGAACCCCATTAAAACGTTAAGCTTCCTATTCATAGTGAATTTGTGTACTTGTATCCTCAAATAAAAAGCTATGTGGGTCCAGTTGCATATATACATTATGAATGACACTTTTGTCTATTCTGATGAACACACATATATATATATATATTTTACAGCGTATATTACAATAACCAAGCACACACACACTACTATAGTACTAACTACTACATTGTGCAGAAATGGCTGCATAAGTAGAGAGAAATAATCTTCTCCACTTCTTCAGCCATTACCCACACAGAGTAAAACCTGGGTTACCATGCAGCCAATTTCAGTCTGGAAAGGATTTGTTCATCTGTGGAGAATTACAAGGCTATGGTCTGCGATCTAACATGCCGATTCCGACAGAGAGGCTACTCCTCTGATGTCATACATCGTGTTTATACTCATGATTTGTATGTCCCTAGAAAATGGCTATTACAGTAACATATTAGAGAATCAGAGGAACAATGTGTGTGTCGTTCTCTACGCCTCAGGGTGCAGCATGTGACACAAATCAATCATCGACCCTGGTATATTCTGCAAATTCATGAATGTTTTCACACGGAATTATTAATTTCATATTGTTGGGGCAGAAATATCAAGGACTTTGTGTTTAAGTCTACCTAAAAATCCAGAGGAGCTAGACCCAGGTCACTTCTCCTGCTATAACTGTAGATTTTGTAACCAAACTATTAGTGACATTACAGTGATGGACAATATCCACAAGCTACACACTGCATGGTATCCAACAGACTGCACCTCTACTTACGCAAGATACTGCATTAAATGCTCGTGCAATTTAATGTATATTGGGTGGACTAAAAGAGCTTTTAAGATGAGACTTGTGGAACTTCACTCATGATTGACTACCAAGATGATTGTCACCATTGATGCAATACTGCTTTGATCAACTAAAATGCTGAGTCCCCCTCCCCCACCCCCACCCCCCCACATTGGAGTGGAGCTTATCATGAATAAGCATCTTTATCTTTATCTTTATTTGCAGTTTTTGATATACCGCCCTTGTCGAAGCATCAGGGCGGTGTACAATAAAACAAATGTTGGCTACAGGAAGCATAGAAAAGAAAAGCACGCCAATAATGGACAGGAAAAGAGAGAAAGGAAAGAAAACAGTAAAATGGGAAAATATGAGAGGCCAGGAAAGAGAGAGGGAGGAAGTAATTACTAATTTAGAGAGAAAATATTCCTAGATTGGTGGTAACTAAATGCTGGATAAGGGGGGGGGGGGGTCGGACGAGGGAGGGTCAGAGCCATCAGCGCATGGTGGAAGGTCGAAAGCCTGACGGAAAAGGTGTGTTTTGAGGAGTGCTTTGAAGCGTGGGAAGGAAAGCTCGATGCGGAGGGAGTGAATTCCATAGAGCGGGACTCAGAAAGAAAAATGCAGAGTGTCGGGTAAGTTCAAGGTGGGTCTGAGAGGGAGAGGGGAGGAAGAGATGGTTGCCATGCACAGAGCGGAGGAGACGAGGAGCGGGTTGAAGATGGATAATGTCGGCCAGGTATTGCGGGGTACTAGTATGGAGAACCTTGTGGGTAATGCTGAGAAGTTTATAAATGACCAGACTTTGATTGGGAGCCAATGAAGAGAGAAGAGAGATATGGGCGGTAATGGGGGAATAAGTAATTAGACGGGCAGCAGTGTTCTGAACTAACTGGAGACAACGAGCATGAGCAACATTGGATTTTTTTTTGCTAAATATTGTACAGCCTTTTGGCATGAATACTGAAGTAGAGTAGCTGACATTAGTACGATGCAGATATGTGATCAGTTGTTTTACACATATGACACTATGGGGCATGTTTACTAAACATTCCTAACGTGCGGGGCCGCGCTAGTGTGCCTGTGCCATATAAGGAGTGGGCGGTTCAGGCAGAAAATAGAAAAAAAACGGTAGTAAGCAACCGGACGTGTGTGCGTCGCGCTAATGTGCGGGGGTCGACATTAGCGCGTGGAAAGGCAAAGTGGCGCGCTGCTGAGTATACAAAACAACAGAGCCGTGGTACAACGGTGAAGACACTGACCAATGGTGCAGGGGCCATGGGTTCAATCCCCCAGTGTGCGCAACAACAAAGGTCAGCTGAGGCAGTAACTGTAATGATGAACATTGTTTTAGGAGGCAAATTAATTTGGAACGGCATAAGGCGGCGCACAGTTATTTTTGGGCAGCAGAAGGCGGCGCACTGGTCCCCTTGGGCGGCAGAAGGCGGCGCGCTGATAGGCACAAGGCGGCGCGCTGATGCACAAGCACAGGACCAGAGCCACAGCACAATGGTTAAAACACTGACCAATGGTGCAGGGATCAGGGGTTCAACTCCTCACAATGCCCAGTGAAAAATGCCTGCTGAGGTATTATGTTGTGGAGTGCTGTAGGAGGCTGTATAATTTTATTTTGTTATCACTACTAGCAAACGCACTCTCCCAGCATGTTAACATACGGCGGCCCATAAGGCACATGTTACAGTGCACTGTTCGCCAAGGCACCCTTGAATGACCCCTATAGGGCAGCATGTATGTTGCGACACAGGATAATGTATAGTGCACCCTATAGGGATGGCAACCATAAGGTGGCCTACAGGGCGCCCTATGAAGCACCCTCAGAGGCACCTAATGAGTATAGTAAGCTGAGGGTGGTCTTGCCGGCATAGACATATGTACAGTAAATAAAAATAAAGCTGTGGACAGCCCTACCAAAGGGCCCCACTGTGGGTTTGAACCCATGACCTCTAGCTGCATAGGCAGTGATGTAACCATTGCACTACAGCTCCATAGCTGTAAGCAGGCCCCTGGCTGGCTGCAGATAGCCTACACGTCACCTCACAGACAGTCTGCTGGTGTCAACAGGATGGGTTAGGCCACCCGTACCCATGATGCACTGCACATGCAAATTAGCTGTCCGCAGATGGACACAAGATGGGGAATGCACCCCCACAGCACCTCGGCCCTGTTGGGGGAAGTGACCGGGTGCACCCACACAGCACCTTGGCCTAGTAGGGGGCACTGACCGGGTGTTTTACTGGCACAGAGTAGCCACACACCGTTACATCGTGCGGGTACTGTGCTCACCCTGAGTGTGCAATGAGGTGGCCAGGACCAGGTCAACAACACCTGCCATGGCTGATGGAGGCCAAGCGGGCATTCCAAAGCAGTGTTAATGTGTAAGATAGCTAGTTTATGCACAAACACCATGGATATCCCTGTCTGCCGCCATCAGGCACCCCCCCCCCCCCCCCGTGGCAAACATGGTCCCCATCAAGGGATCCACACTCTACCTCCCTGCAAAGGTGGCAGTACAGGGCAACATCAACCCCAGTCCTGCTGAGGAACACCACCACCCCCCCCAGGAAGCTCCATACACAGCCATAACACAATAGCAGACAGACATAAGCCCAGGGTATGGTAAGCTGCACTCCACCACCAGATATTCCCCTGCAGCAAGCCAACAGCCACTGCACCCTGCAAGCCATTATAGCAAGACATTTACCAGCTACAAACAGTCTGCTGGTTAGTCCATAGTGCATGTTCCCAATGGAGATGCATGCACCCAGAATTGGGCTGTCTGCATACACAGCAAGCAGATATATCAGTGACTGGGCCCCAAAGAGAAACCCATATATATCACATGAGAGAACTACTATACAGCACTATGGGGGGGCCTAGCCATGCTGTGGTCACTGCACAGTCAGGGTGAGCGTGATCCCCCAGATGGACATGCTTTGGCCACCCTGTCTGTGTAGGTGGTGGCCGGACACTACAATATCCCAGCCAATGTCCCTGCCAGGGCCCTATGCCCAGTGCAGATGCATCCTGGCCACGCCATCCTGCCCTGGCTATACCCATGGTACCTTGCACCTCATTATGCACATTGACTGGCCAATACTGGCAACAGTGCTGGCAGTGCGGGCTGTTGAAGGGGCTTGCAGCCAACACCCACTGTATAGACAGACACACACTTCCACACCTCTGCCATCATGGTGCTACGATTGAGGGGGTAAGTAGCCTTGCCCACCAAACCGGTCCTGAGCACGGCAAGGCATGGATATGGTACGCATTACAGCTGGTGGTCACTCCCCAGGGTGGTAAGCACCGTCAGAGGCCAGGCCTGGAGCATGCCCCGCAAACACCTAACAGATTGTTTGGATGGGGCCAACTAGCAGTATGTACGTAACGTATGGATAACTGCCTGCCTGTGCTCCTAGCAAACGTCTCCGAGCTGTGTACCGTATACCTCAGGTGTAGGGTGACATTGGTAAGTTATGCAAGTGCTCGTTTTGGGTGCTGCATGCACGGTCCAATGTTCTGCCTTTCCAGGTGACATTGGCCAATGGGGCCTGTGGGTGTGGGTGTGTCTGCCCTTGATGGCTGCTGCTTTACGGCACAGATTCCCAACTCCAGTCCAGGTGTGCATCACACTGTTCGGGTTTTCCTGCTATCCCTCATGAATATGCATGGACTACATCTACATGCCATGGGGGTGGTGCATAGATATACAGCACAGGCATTTGTATGAGTGTCAGCATGGAACCTGACTGGTGTGTGGCCCACCAGGACTGCATTTGGGTGATTCTGCTCTAGGTACTGCCCCTGTTCATGGTGTCTGTGCTCAGTGGGGTAAAAGATAGATGTCTTACCATTGCATATGTCCCCGCCATGAAAGGTGTGTCCTTACTATCACTGTTTAGTTGTGGGAAAAATATGTGGGCAGGATTGGCAGTAGCCCCAGCTGGGCTTTGAACCTGTGACCTTCTGTTCTTGTATGCACTGTCTGTGTGCACTGCACCACTGTGTAGCCACAGATTGGTTGGATTCCCTGGACTGTCCATGACTGTGGATCCGGCAGGACCTGTCTGTTGCAGTGGACTGTGCCAGCCTGCACATGGCTAGGCCTCTGTCTTCTGTGGTTAGCAGCCACTGCCCCCTGCACCACATGTACTTGTCCGCCAACATGCTGGCATGACCGTCTCTCAGAAAAAGCAGTTGACCTGATTGCACTGTGGCAGTATGGGACTGCATTTGGGGGACTTGGCTGTAGGTAATGCCCATTGTTGTGGTGTGTGTGCGGTGTTGGGTAAAATATGGGTGTTTTCCCCATGCATACAGGGGTGTCTGCGCTATCTTTATTTAGTGGTGGGTAAAATATAGGGACTGGGCTGGCAGGTGCCCCAGCTGGGTTTTGAACCTCTGCCCTCTGGTTCTAGAGGTAATGACTCTGTCTGCTGTACCACACTTTGGCCACAGAGACAGTGCAGCCCCTGGAGGCAGTAAGCCTGGCAGGATGGAGTCACAAACCCTGCTCTACGCAAGTCTACTGTGGGCATATGCACCCTGTCTGGTGACAAACGTGCACATAAACCCCGGAACTGACCACGGGAAATGTGGGACAGAATATCACCACGCTGGGCAACAGTGATATTAATGGGCAACCATAGCAAACACTCCCAGGAAAGCTCCAAAACGTGGAAATGTTTTTTGGAAGAGTCTCCTCTCAGTAGACCCTTCCAAAATTCATTTCTTGTTTCTGGAGCTTTGCTGGGTGTGATTTCTGTATTTGCCCATCACTATAACTGTTCCCCAGCTGAATTACTATTTTTAATAGTTCTGTTGTGGTCATTTTCTATGTTTATTTTCACTTTTGTGCTGTGCACATGTATCACACTGCTCACGTTTTGCTGGTTTCCCCGGTTTTCCTGTACATTGCTGACGGAAATGGTTTCTCTTCCCTTTAAATGCTTTCTACCGCGAGTGTTTCACTCGCGGTAGTTTTTACATGGAAATTCGGGCTCGATACTGTGCGGGGAGCCTCTCCCCTCCCACTCTCCACCCATTGACCCCGTCCCTCCGCCCCTCCGGAGCCTTCCTCCGCCCTCCTTTCGCCGTTCCACGCCTCTATCGGACATTTGCGGGCCCGCACTTGTACGGGGCCCGTTAGTGAGCCGCGTACCTGTGCGGGGTGACACGCACGTGTGCGGGGCGTTTAAACGCGTTTCTGCGCGTTTCAGTGCCGCGTTGCCGTGCGCTATTTTGCGGCGCGCTCTTTTGCGGATTTTAGTAAACATGCCCCTATGAATAGGAGGCTTAACACATAATGGAGTTCTCGGATGCTGAATTACAGATTATCTAGCCACAGGAGCAAGCAGTTGCAGTGAGCTGCAAGAAAGAATTATCTTCAAAATTTTCCCTGAAGCAGAGCAAAAACTACGAGCCACACTTTGAAACACAGTGGTGTGTCGGGCAGTTATCACAGATGATGGTTCAGATAATTGGCACCGAGTTTAGCGCTTTCATGTCATGCATGCTAGTATGTGGCATATAGATTATGTCGGAAACTATTTTAGTATATATGAGAAAAATGGACCACATTAGTACTGAGGTATATTGAGTACCTACAGGTATAAATTGGTCATTATTTGTTAGTTATAATCTACAGGTTTTCTATATGATGACAAGATCTCCACCGTTGTGTGAAATTGGGCTAGATTTTGTATTGAGTTGTTTATTTGTTGACCCTGAACAGCAGGACTGTATTGTGAGAAGGCTTCATTTCAGTCATTCTTGCCACCAGCGGTTTTTTTACTGCTCTGTATGACATTTAAAAATTGAATTTTTTAACTGTTTGGATCTGACTCTTCTTTAATTATCACTGTTTTAGCTTTAACAAAACATAACTGTCACACTTTCTTCACTGAAATAAGTTTTGATTTCTGAATAAAATTGTACCTTCCATGGATGTGATATGATACCAATTGACATTGCATTGCGAGCGGGCAACTCACCTATAACGGCAGATTCTGGATCTTAGACATTAAGATGTAGAAGGTCAGTCGGGTTGCATAATTGATAGATCTTACTAAGGTGCAGCATCAGTTATCTTACTGCTTCAGTACGGTTGTTCAGAAATATGAGAAACTCTGATTTCAAGGGAAGTTGCCAACCAGCCCTGCTACAATTAAGGAAATGCTGACACGACTGTAAACAGAATGCTGAGACAGGGCACAGAAGCTTGTTAAAAATTTTTAAGACCTGTGATAGCAGGTTCCCATGACAGATAAAGCCCCAACATGTCCAGTCGGCCCTAATGAAATGCCGACTCACAATAGCCTTACTGCTAACAAATAAGCTGATTTATTTAAGGAAGATCATGAAAAACAAGCGCTGAATTTTCATGTGCTCTTTTAACAGTGCGACATGCACTGCCAGCCTACTTCACACAATATGATGTGAGAAATCAATCATGAAAAAATACAGAAAATTCATAGTGCAGCCATGCATTCAAGGTCAGAGCAATACCGTAGCTTCCAAGATATCTACGCTCCCTTGGTTCTATATACAAAGAACTGAAATAGCCTTGTCCATCCTTCGATCTCCACGTCTACTGGCAAATTTAAAACCCTTCCCTAAGACCACAAAATACAAAAATGGCCTCATTGTTGAAAACTATAATCTTCGTGGGCTCTTTCTGAAGTGGCCCCCTTTTAAAGTGTAATGAATGAATGAGATGATGGAAAAAGTCTGCTTTCACTCTACGAATATGCTTAGACTCTTTCACTTCCTTTTTTTTCTAAGGGCTTGCATTGAACACAGAAAGGAAGATCTAAGCAAGAGGAACATTTTTACCATAGAAACTCAAATAAAGATTTTCCGCATTTCCTCTAAAGCAGTTTGTACGTATTTAAATGAATGCACCAAAAACATATTCTGAAGATTAAACGAATTCTCTCAAGTTCCTTAACCTTTTCTATATGAAAGTTTCTAAATGGAAATTGTTTTTATTGGTTGCAACTGAACCAAAAAATAATTCAATAGGACAAAAATGTCAAGAGAGTCAAATTAACCTTTTTTGATTGATGACTATTCGGCAAAGACAGGCACACACATGAAGATGTGAAAACACTGACGCTACATGGACCACTACGACTGGAATCAATAAGAGGAGAAAATGAAGTGTTTTGGTGTACTGAAGTTTGACAGCAAAGCTATGTATTATTCATACAAGAAGGAATCTTGCTGTAATGATGAGACAGTAGATTGGAAAGTGTGCTCTTCTGGAATCAGTTTTAAACTTAAGAGAAAATTACATCATTGAAATGAGTTTTGATTTAATTCCACGGAATACAGAAATCATTTCTGCACCAGGAGAGAAGAGCACTCCCAAGAAATTTACATGTGTGCTGCTGAGATGGAACAAGAGATGCAGGTACCTTAGAGGTTAAAAAAGATATTACACAGCTGCCTCTTTCTTTGTAACAAAGCAGCTTCTATAAAATCTTGGGTCTAACTAGCTCACGCTCTTTGCCACAGAAATTCAGCTTTAGCATACAGCCACATCATGAACAAATTTATGGGCATCTAAATCCATGTTTATAAGTAGAGACCACTGCATGTTTCTTAAGCTAGTAATAACTGTAATGACGCCATGGCACCGCGGCTCCATTTAAAAGCCCTGCCTGAGTTAGCCGTGGGCTAGACGTGCCCCGCGGGATCAGAATCGCGTATGTCCGGGTCAGCCCGGATGTACAAAGGAGATGTACGTCGGGATCGGAATCGGGCCTATAATGATTTGGATGTCCTCGAGCTAGGGACATCTTTAAAACCACTTTCTAAAATGGATCCAGGGATGTCACGATGCTTTAGACATCCATATGCCCATTTTCAGGCATCCAAAGCACAAATAAAGCTTCTAAAATGATCACCTTCGGGGGTCATTTTAAAAGCCTTAGTCACGATTTGGAAGATCGAAAGCATGCGTGTAAACATCCCTGAAGCCATATTAGAAACAGTTTTTAAAGGCATCGCCAGTGTGGGGACGTCCGAGTAAGCAGTGGGCATGGCAGAGGTATATCTGGGGCAGTGCAATGAACTTAGATGTCTCCACTTGATTTCAAAAACAAACGGGGATGTCTGCAGTCCTGTCCAAGTTTACACCTGCTCCAGGTACAGATAGGCAATGAGAAAGTGCTTGTTTTGGTTGTAAATCATCCAAAGGGCATAGAGAAGATGGTACACCACCATCCCCAGTACTCTGCACAATCACAATGATAGCACCAGTGGGATTTGAACTCTGGCTTCTGTGTCCTAGCCCACTGCTCTAACCATTAGGCTGTTCCTAGACATCCAAGATCTGGGATAGTGTTCTGGGGAAATCTATGTAGACGCCCCTGCAGTCTTCCACATCGGGCACGTCTACATTTGTAAAATTGTGCCTGAACTTGGATATACCTGCTTCTTTTTTTTTTTTAGATGTTAGGGCTTGAACATCCCAGATTGCATTTCTAAAATGTGCCTTTTTGCCTTTGGGTCAATATTTAAAACTTTGCAAAGGGGGCTGAACTGATATCAGTGCAGAGGAACTAGGTTTGATTTTTAGACTTACTTCTGCTTATTATGCTAAAGGTTGGGAATGCTGTGAAGGTCACATGCCTGACCCCTGCAGGGGTGAAACTCCGCCAGCACAACAGGGTCAGTGATTTGCATATGCCAGGTTTTGAGGGGAGCCCACTTATGTGGACCTTTAGCAAAGGCAGTTTAATGGCTTGATGACAGAGGCAGAAAGATGAAGCCCGATAGGAAAAACATGCCTCAAGTACTCACATAAATTACACCAATTTTCAAAGGGAAAATATGAGCATACATTGCCTTTAAAAATTAGCCCACTGAAACTGTTCGCTCACATTTATATGTACTATTTGATACAGTAAATTCAGATGCATATTTTAAATTATGGGCCTGATATTGAATTGAGCAGGCTAGGCACCCCTACAGCGCATAGCCCTGCCCGCTGACCCTTAACCCTGGATATTCAATGCCCCAGCATTGAATATCCGGGGATCACCGCAGACACCAGAAGCCGCAATAGCTAACCAGGCAGCATGCAATATCGCTGCTGCCCAGTTAACAGTCTCTGCCTCCGCTCCTCCTCAGAATGCCCAACATGCCCCAGTGCTGACCAGATAACATTGGGGCATGTAGGAGACTTAGAAGGGGATATTCAACGTGTAAGTGCCACTGAATAACCCCATTTAAGGCATCTACATGGTTTACTGGTCTGTAAACTGTGTAAATGCTCTTCGAATATCGGGCCCTATGTGCCTAACACTAGTCCCTTCCAACCAGGTCCCCTGGAACTTCTCCACTTTGTATGGGTAAACATGCCCATACAGGCTGTATGCGCATACATTTATGTGGGTACTGAGTAGGCAATTTTCTGAAAGCCTATTTCTATATGTAAAACATTGTTTTGCCAATGGAAATGCCTTTTAAAATGACCCCCTTAGAATCAGATATTCAAAAAAAGCTGAGCGCCTAAATTTCTGCATGTAGGTTAGGGGACAAACTTAAAAAGCTATTTTCAGCAAAAGGTTTCAGCCGAAAATTCAACTAAAAGGATCCTAAATTTTCCTAGATTTTGTATACTAATTTAGGTGCAAGTCCTCTCCCTCTGCTCTTCTCAGCTGATCACAGAGCTCCTGCAAAATGCTTCAGGCTGCCGGCTCTCTCTTCCAGTTCTCCCAAGTGGTCATAGACTCCATGCAGACTTCCCCTCAACTTTTAGTAGGAGCTAAAGGAGACAAAATACCTTCAGATCCTTGTTTTACTTTATCTAGGACCTAAGTCAGCACACAGGAGTTCTGCATCCGATCCAGCCAGCGCTACAGAAAGGAGGTAAGAGACAATTTTCCCTCTAAAATGCTACCATTTTATTAATTCTAGGAACCCATCACTTCTCCCTTGGCACCTTCCACTAGTGATAGCTAATTAGAAAAATCCACTCCCATTCTATATCATCATCTCAACACAAAGGTCAAGGCTGTCTCAGCACTGCAGGCTCTTATCCAGCAATAGAGGCTAAAGCACTTGGAACTTCAGGAAACAACCAGGATCCCATTTTAGTGGCCAGACCACTCGGAGTTGATAAAGCAGTGTAAAGTGGAAGACAGACAGTGGGCCATCATACACAAACAACTACTTACTCATGATAAGCGAGAATAAAACTTATTCTGAATGGATATCCATAATATCTTCTCCACACATACAGACATATAATAATGCAGTTCATTTCTATACATATTACATTATTACTCAGAGTTATTCTTTACTATTTAAGTCAGTCCCGTTTGAATATATTAACCAGTAGGACACAGTAGGTTGTAACTAAGGAACTCATCTTACCCATGGAATCTTCTGAAAGATAAAGCTTATCAAAGCATTTCCATTTCTCAGGTGGTGATTACTGAAAGACAGCCCCCAGGGGATTCAGCTATCTGATTGCTATTATACAAAGGTCTTTCATGGAGAAGAAATTCTCTCTCTGTCTTGGAATGAAAGATAAATGAAGATGAAAGTGCAGAAACAGAACAAATGAGACAGAAGGGATGGAAGCGTGAGTTATCGGACTGCACTATGCAAGCCCTGTCCTTCCCCAGGGAATGCTAATCAGTTGAAATTCTGGAAACAATTCTGTTTTATTTTATCAAAGCTAATCATTAGCAAGTACTCTGATGGATCTGCCTTATGCGTGTTTAGTAAAAGTTGCCAAGGTTCTAATAATGCATGTTTCACCTTCCTACAGTTCTGGTCAACATTGGCACCTTTGCATTTTAGGTATGTTGTGTACAATATCTTTGAGAAATAATTGGAAATATTCCAACGGTTTGTCGTCATAATATTTTATTAGTATGTTCAAAGGTATAAAACAAAAAAAAAGATGTCCGTGCAACTTAGACTTAGTAATTTCAGAAAAAAAAAAAATGACCCGGACAGGAATGGCACCCTTACCTTATATTCGGTTGTACAATCTTTGGCAGTGATGACAGCCCCAAATGTTTCTTGTAGCCATCTATAAGTTTCGTACATCTGTCTGCTGGTAATTTCTCCCACTCTTGAACCGCGATTTGTTCCAGCTCATGAATGTTTCCAGGATTCTTTTTTATCAATGGCAGATTTCAGCTCTTTCCAAAGATTCCACTCCTCTGTGTTTTCTTACCATTCCTCTAGATGTATCCTTCTCCTCAGCTGTTGTGTTGTCTGTCTTGACTAGATTGTAAGCTCTGATGAGCAGAGACCGTCTTTTACATGTGTCTGTTCAGTGATCATTTGTATAGTGCTTTGTAGCGCTATACAAATGATCAGTAGTAGTAGTAGGACTGAGGATCAGGACTCATTCCAGGACAGTTTAAAACAGTCCATTTGTTCCTTTTTAACCATTCTTTTGTACTTTTAGACGTATATTTTGGATCATTGTCCTTCTAGAGGACCCATGACTTTCGACCCAGACTTAGCTTTCTGAAAGTAGGTAGCACGTTTCATTCCAAAGTACCTTGGTAGTTCTCTGGCTTCATGATTCCTTTAATACATTCCAGGCCTCCAGTTCCTGAGGCAGCAAAACAGCCCCACAACATTATGGAACCTCCACCATATTTAACTGTAGGCAGGGTGATTTCTTTCCCTTTAAGCTTCATTTCTTTGCCTGTAAATGTATCGCTGGTCTGCATTGCCATAGAGCTCAAGTTTGGTTTCACTTGTTCACAGAACATTTTCCCAGAAGGATTGTGGTTTCTCAAGGTTGGTTTAGGCAAAGATCAAGCGTGCCATTTTATGTCTGTCTTTGAGCAGTGGAGTCCCCTCCTTGGCCTTCACCCATGAAATCCTTCTTTGTTTAGTGCGCAGCATATGGTATGGGTTGAAACCACCACTCCAGATTGCTCCAGTTCAGCCTTAAGCTTTGGATGTTGTTCATGGTGTTTTTCCAACAGTTTGCACTAACCTTCAAAGATTTCTTGGATTAATTTTCCTCTTCCCACCACACACTGAGAGGTTCTTGACACTGCGCTCCTTGGGGCCGCTCCGGAGGCGGAGGAAAATCTCTCAACTTTACTTTGCACTTTTGTCTCCTCTCAGCCCTCTTCTTCACAACCATAAGTGGATTTGGATCTGCCGTTTCCCCACCAATTGTTCCTGTCGTCACTGCCTGCCACTACCTACAGGTACCCAGCTTCTCCTCTTCACTATCTTCTCTTGCCTTTTCCACCTCCCCCTCCGCCCCCCCTTTCATGACTCACATACCGGTTCATTGGGGTCGCCGCCCCTCTAGAGCTCCTCGCCACCGTCCATGCGGCTATTTCAATCTCCACCCCTGCGCTCTCTTTGCCCCCATCCCCAACCCCCTGCATACTTCTATTACTCCTGCACCCTCTCTCATGCCGCTCAATCTTGGTCTTCTTAATTGCCGTTCAATACGATCCAAATCTCTCCTTATTCAGGATCTCATTTTGCAGAAATCCTTTGACCTTACCCTCCTCACAGAAACATGGCTAAGGGAAGGGGAGGACGCCCTTCTTGCTCGATGCCTCCCTCCTGGTTTTTCGGCAGTCTCCGTTCCCCGCATCGCCCGCTCAGGTGGTGGTGTGGCAGCTATCCTTGCCCCCTCTCTCCCTTTCACCCAGCTTTCTCCCCCTTCCCTCTCCTATCCTGAGGCCCTCCTTCTTCATCTCCCCACCTCCCCTCCGACCCATGTGCTCCTAATCTACGCACCTCCTGCCCTCCGCCCTGATCTTTGGGACTCTCTTCTTCACTCTCTCTCTGACCTCTCCCTACTGTTTCCTCACCTTCTCATCGCCGGAGACTTCAATCTCCACCTCGACTCTCCTTCATCTCCCAGAGACCATGCCTTCCTCACTCTCATTCAGGACTTGTCTCTTCACCAGCACGTTTCATTCCCCACTCACTCTGCCGGTCACACCCTTGACCTTTTCCTAACGCTCTCTTCCTCCACCCTTTCACTCCACAATCTGTCCTCCCATCCTCTCCCCTGGACCGACCACCTCTGCCTAGCGGTCTCTTGCTCCCACCTTCAACCCTTAACTTCAACCTCCCCCCCAGAGTCTCCACCTGTTCCACGCCGCTCACGATTTATCACCCCTTCCACAGCACAGCATTTTCCCCCAGCAGCTGAACTGCTCCCTGCTGATTTCTCTTCTCTATCCCCCAGCGCTCAGGCATCCACTTGGTTCTCCTCCCTCTCATCTGCCCTTGACCACGTCGCCCCACTTCGCTCACGTCCCACGTCTCGCCGCATATCACACCCCTGGTATCATCCCGGTCTCCTTCTGCTCCGCTCCCAACTCCGAAGAGCTGAAAGACGTTGGCGTAAATCCCCTTCCTCCTCAACTTTATCTTTCTTTAAAGCACAGCACTCTTACTATCGGTCCCAAGTCCACCTTGCCAAATCCACTTACTTCTCCTCTGCCATCGCTAACGCCCCTAACCAGACCCGTCACCTTTACTCAACTCTGCATTTTCTCACTTCCCTACAGCCTTCCTCCACCTCTTCCACCTCTCACCCTGTCCCTGCGCCCTCACTTTTAGCCTCAGCTTTCAGTAACAAAATTACCACCCTGAGAGCCTCCCTGCCCTCTCATCCCCCACCTATTCTTTCACCACCCCCAGTTCCTTCCCCTCCCCCTATCTCCCAGCTCACCCACACCTGGTCTTCCTTCTCTTTGACCACTACCAGTGAACTCCACCACCTCATTTCCTCTTCTAACAAGACCTACTGTTCTTTCGACCCTATCCCCTCTGCCTGGCTACTCATTCCCTCTCTATCCCTCCTTCCTCATCTTCAAACAATGCTGAATTCCAGTCTTTCCACAGGCATTTTTCCTTCTCCCTGGAAACACGCCCTCATTCGTCCAATTCTTAAGAAACCTTCTCTCGACCCTCTTGACCCCAACAACTATCGCCCAGTCTCCAACCTTTCCTTTCTCTCTAAGCTCCTTGAAAAAATCGTCTTTGCCCAACTCTCTCACCACCTGGACTCTATCAACCTCCTCCACCCCCGTCAATCAGGTTTTCGGACAGGGCACAGCGTCGAAACCGTTCTTCTCGCCTTCACCAACTCCTTGCATGTGGCTCACGATCGTGGTGACATCTCGGTGGCGGTAGCTCTTGATCTCTCTGCCGCCTTCGACTTGGTTGATCACTCCCTCCTCCTTTCTCAACTTCGCGCCGCCGGTCTCTGTGGCACTGTATTTCGATGGTTTCACTCCTTTCTCTCCTCTCGCTCTGGCACTGTCCTCTCATCATCTCCATCTGTTCCCTCCTCTGATCCCTTTCCTCTCACCTGTGGGGTCCCCAGGGTTCAGTTCTTGCCCCTCTACTCTTTAATCTTTTCTTGACCCCTCTCACACTGCTAATTCAACAATTTGGGATTTCGGCATTTTATTACGCAGATGATATTCTCCTCCTATATCACATCTCCCCTCTATATCCCGATCTTGCCCCACTTGATTCCTGTCTTGCAGCAATCTCCAAATGGATGACTCAGAACTGCTTACAACTTAATCTCTCAAAAACTACCGCAATTTGGTTCCCTCACGGCCATCCTTCCCCAACCCTGACACCCTCTTTCTCAGGAACCCCTATTTCCCTTGTCTCTACCTTTCGGTATCTTGGGGTTCTTTTTGATTCGGATCTCTCCTTCTCTACCCACATCTCCCATGTCTCGAAGACTTCATTCTACTATCTCCGCCAGATCCGCGCCATTCGTCCCTTTCTTTCTTCCTCCGCTCTTGCTACCCTCTTACTATCACTCGTCATTTCTCGGATTGATTTCTCCAACTCTGTTCTCTCAGGCATCACCAAATCCCAACTTACGCGATTGCAAAGAATTCAAAACACCGCTGCCCGACTTGTATCCCACTCTTCCCCCAGAGATCACGTCACCCCCCTGCTGTTCCGACTTCACTGGCTTCCCATTTCCTACCGTATTCAGTTCAAACTCCTTACCCTCATCCACAAGGTTCTTCACACCACCACCCCTCAATATCTTGCTGACCTCATACACTTTCATACTCCCCGTCACACCCCTCGATCTTTTCATTTGAACCGCCTTACATTACCTCCCCCCTCACAGGCTCACCTTCACTCCACCCGCTCATCAGCTTTCTTTTTTGTAGGTCCCGCACTATGGAACTCTCTCCCCACTGCCCTCCGCCTCGAACCACACCACCCCACGTTCAAACATGCCTTAAAAACCTACCTATTTACCCTTGCCTTTGATCTTCCCTCCTCTTACCCCTAACCTCTCCCCTAAGTCCATTGTTCTCTCTCTACACACCTCTTTCTGTCCTATCACCAAATTGTAACTTCTTTTCCTTTTCTGGCCCGTGGGCCCTGCTGTAATAATGCTTTCTATTGTGCACCGCTCTGTTTATCCTGAAGGGCGGTTAATCAAATAATAAACTTCAAACTTCAAACTTCCATGAGCAGAAAACTTCTTAATAACATTAAGAACTGTAGACACAGACATCCCAAGATCTTTGGAGATGGCCTTGGACCCCTTCAAGTTTGATATTTGGTAATAATTACTTTTCTGATGGTCTCAGGCAGCTCTCTTGTCTTCACCATTGAGAAAATGGAACAGGGAGTGAATGTGGCCATTTTAAACATTAGAGCCATTTTTCATTGGTTGATTCAAGTCATGTGAGTACTAACAATTGATCATAGGTATGTTTAATTTTACTGCAATGGGAATGTGGTTCTTCTGTTCCAACTGATTTGAATTGTTTATAAGGGTGCTGATGTCATGTCCTAAGCACTATAGTCACCAATTCCTCCAGCTCACTATAATAATCCCAAAAAAATAAAGTCAGTACATGTAAACAAAGATAGAGCCACTGTATTTAAAAAAAGATAATGGACCCATTTTTTTGTTGGAATCTTTGTCTCGAGGAGCTGTATGCTACTCACATAACAAAGTTTCCTATTTATTCTTTTACTTGAAAGATGCCATATAGACAGACTGTGAGAACACCACCAAGTGAACCACAAGACATAAAATATTGCACTTAGCTTTTTTCAGCCAAAAGCCCATTACTCAAAGGCTTATTCAAGAAAATCCCAAAAGCAGTGGCAATAGCCCAGTAGAAATACAAAATGACACAGGCTGTGTTTTGAGCTCCATATACTTTTTAAGGAGCTCTGCACAGGCTTATTCAAAAACAGGGCTTGATTGGCAGGTCAAACTGCATATGAAAAAAGGATGTCCACCAGACGCTCTTAAATTCCGTCAAAAAATGACATCACCATTAAGCAATTTTCTAAAGGCTTCCCTGTCAATTAGTCCTGCTATTAAAATAAAATAAAACCAGATCAAATTATGCTCCATCAATCAGTCTCAAGATTTAACCAGGATGAACAGAATTTAAAGAAAAGATCCATCGCTGTTCCTGATATTGTGAGAATTTCTATTACCCTCCTCCCCCCGTGGGTCAATCGGAACAAAGTCAATTATCCGCCACATGAACTGCTCAAAACTGTTTCTCCAGGCGCTGTAAGTACCTTATTATTTACATGTGAACGATGTTCTGCAAGTCGAGTCTTTATTGAACGAGTTGTCCTGCCCACATACAATATCGGACATGGGCAAATCAAAAGATAGACCACATAGGAAGTCATGCAAGTTGTATGCCAATGTGTAGAATATGAAGTCTGCGTAAGAGGGCCATTCCAAGATTCACCTTCCAAAGTCATATGATAAAAATCGCAATGGGAACAAGAAAAATGACCTGGTGAATCCACTCAGGAAGGGGAGAGATTATCCACTACCCAATCCCTAGTATGAACTATCCAATCCCTAATATTTCTCCCCAGAGTAAAATCTACTGTCAAATCTTTTTGAAAATATGAATGTAGAGCTAACACATGCCAATGTTTCCGTAACATGGACCTTTGTTGCATGAGTAGCGTGCAGCTCCTCAAGACAAAGATTCAATAAAAAAAATGGGTCCGTTATCTTTTTGAATCTGGTGGCTCTATTTCTGTTTACATATTCTGGCTTAATGTTTTTGGGAATAATCATGTCCTGGCAATGTCTCAGATTTTATACTATTTCCTTTAATTGACCTTTTTTTATTTGATTCTTTTATGTGTCAAATATTTCTACTGAGCGTTTGTATAGCGCTACAAAACTTATGCAGCGCTGCACAGACACAATGAAAAGACGATCCCTGCTCATCAGAGCTTACAACCTAGTCAAGACAGGCAACACAGTAGCTGTAGACACGGGATACACCTAGGGGCCACTTTTTTTTTAGGAGATACTGGGCATTAAGGGGTTGAACTGCAAGAGTGCCAATAATGTTGTCCACAACTGCATAATAGCAATCAGATAGCCTCCAGGGGATCCAACTGTCTATCAATAATCACTACAGGAGAATAGAAAATGCTATAATAAGCTTTATCTTTTATGAGATTCCATGGGTAAGATGAGTTTTTCTTCATCATAATCTACTGTGTCATTAAATAGACTCCTCAAAACTACAATGCCCCATTAGACTTCATCAAAATGCATTAAATCTAAAGGCATAAAAGGTCAAGTATCCAATATTGGAATAAATTAAAAATAACAACGGTTTTAAAAAAAGGAAGTCCAGAAGGAAGTGACGTCACCTGGGAGATGGCAGCTTAGTATTGAAGTTCCCATCGGGACGCTAAAATAAAGGAGGAAATTGGCAGACTGACCCCATCCCAGCCAGTTTAAATCGGTGCCAGAGGAGAGGGGAGACAGTAGGGATGTCAGTTCGTAAGAAGCTGGCCAACTTTAAATCCCCCTACGCGGAAACTTCGGAGCCGCGGGCCCGAGAGGAGTCAGAGCACATGGCCTCTGGAGAGGACTCTGAGGAGGAATTGGAGAGAGCGGATGATGCCTGCACTCGTGGCGATATCTGGGGTTGGATGCGGTCCCTAAGGAGAGATATCGGGGCCATGCGAGGAGAGTTGAAGGAGACCTTGGCGAGCATTAAGGAGGATGTAAAGGAGCTCGGGAACAGAGTGGAACTGCTAGAGGAGCAGACAGATCGCCACGTGGAGAGGGCCGCGGAAGTGGACGGCCATCTGCAGCGGTTACAAACTGAACAGTTAGCTCTGAAAGATAAGCTAGAGGACCTTGAGAACCGCTCTCAGCGAAACAATGTGCGAGTGAGGGGGCTGCCGGAGGTAGCGGCCTTTGCAGACGCAACGGCAGTAGTTCAAAAGGTCTGCCGATTCTTGCTGCAGAGTGAGGAGACATCAGCGGGAGAAGTGGAGGTGGCGGTAGAGAGAGCTCACCGAGCGTTGGGCCCAGCTAGGGGAGGTCAACCGCGTGATATTGTGGCCTGTCTGACATTGTATGCGGTAAAGGAGAGAGTAATGAGAGTGGCCACAGCCCGGAGGAGTTTCCAGTGGGAGAATTGCAAGGTGGAGGTGTACCATGACCTATCCTCCAGCACGCTACAGCGGCGCAGGGAGATGAAACCGGTTACGCAATACCAGCAGACTGAGAGAATGCGGTACCGGTGGCTCTTCCCATTTGCGCTGTTAATGGACATTAACGGAAGGGGCTTCAGAGTGCGGTCAGAGGAGAAGGCCTGGAGAATTCTGCAACAGGAGGGAGCACCCCGACTGCCGGAACCAGATACCACCACAAGCCAGAAGGGAAGTAAAGTGCAAAGCCCGGGCTGGGAGAGAGTGTCGGTGAAGGGCCAGAGGCTGAGGAGGAAGGCTGGAGCGACGGATCAAGAGGAACAAACTGAGAGGATGCCCAGCGGAACTGTGTGATGGACTATTGAGATATGTGATGATTTCTTTGCACTGTGCTACCGGGAGGGTGGGGGAGGAAATGTAAGGGCTGAGGTGCGGGTATAAAGGGGAACAAGGGTCTCTGGGGGGGGGATCTCCCTTGATGAATCCGCACTGTTAATAAAGGGGGGGGGGACAGAGATGAGAGGTGCAAGGGGGAGGGGGGGTTTAAGGGGGGGCGAAGTCAGAGTAAGGGGAGAGACAGCGTCCAAGGGGGGGTCACATCCTTGATGGAGGTCAGAGCGGAGTTCCGTATTTTGGGGGGTGGGGGAGGGGGAAGGCATTGAGGTTGAGTAATGGGGATAAGAGAGGCAATATAAAGTCAGAATGGCGTCGGGGTTAAGTGTAGGGAGTTTGAATGTGCGGGGCCTGAATTCGCCACAAAAGCGAAAGCTGATTTGGAAGGAGTTGCGGAGCCAGAAATGGCAAGTGGCTTTCCTGCAGGAGACACACCTGCGACAGGAGGATGAATCTCTGCTGCGAACCCGTACCTATCAGGGGTATTTTGCAGTGGAAGAGGGAGGAAAGAAGAGAGCGGGGGTTGCTATAATGGTGGGGCAGGGGGTTCCCCTCGAGGTAGGCCAGGTTTATAGGAAAGCGGATGGGAGAGCGGTGGTGGTGGGGGGACTGTTGGGGGGAGAGCAGGTCACACTGATCTCTGTATATGGTCCCAATGCTGGCCAACGGAGGTTTTGGGAAGAAATGGGAGTTTGGCTGGTAGGGAAAATTCACGGGAATGTGTTGGTGGGGGGGGATTGCAACATAGAACTGGAAGGAAGGCAAGGGCGGAGGGGTAGGGAGGAGAGGGATCTTAGGGAATTCCGGAAATGGCTGAAGGATTTGGGGCTTGAGGATTTATGGAGGGTGGCAAATCCCAGGGTAAAGGACTTTTCATTTTATTCAACGGTCCACGACTCCTATAGTCATATAGACTATTTATTGGGCGATCAATATTGGCTGGAGGCCTTGGACAGGGCTTCCATAGGGCTGATCACGTGGTCTGACCATGCCCCAGTGGGAATCTGGTTTGGTCCATCAAGGGAAGGGGGTAGGCGACCCTTTTGGAGACTAAACGACTACTTGTTGCAGGGGGGGGGGGAGAGAGGAGCAGAAGTTAAGAGCGGTGATTACTGAGTATATGGCATTTAATGACAATGGGGAAGTGAAGATAGGCAGTCTCTGGGACGGGCTGAAGGCGGTTGTCCGGGGTCATCTGATTCAGATGGGAGCCCGGAGGAAGAAGAAACGGGAGGAGGAGGTCTGTCGCCTCACTAGCCAATTGGAGGAGTTGGAGCGGGCCCATAAACAGCAGGGGGGGATTAAACGGAGGGGGGAAATGGAGGATATTCGGAATCAGCTTAAGGGCCTCCAGTTGGAACAGATCTCTAGGCAACTGGAGAGGGTAGGACAGCGATATTATGAATTTGATAACAAGGCGGGCCGGCTTCTGAGTAATAAATTAAGGACTCAGAGGCAATGACGGTTAGTTGCCAAACTTAAAGGCCCCCAGGATAGATTACTGTACAAAAGCGGGGAGATCCGAGAGAGGTTTTGGGATTACTATCAGCAGCTGTATGCAGCTGAGTCCCAGGGGGACGGGGAAGACATTGAGCAGTATCTCCAGAATGGGGGCACAGGGAGTGCGAAGCTCGGGGAAATGGAGGGCGTAGCGCTGGAGGAGGATATAACATTGGAGGAGGTGATGGGTGCAATTAAATCCTTGGTCCCGGGCAAGGCACCGGGCTTAGATGGCTTCACGGGGTTGTTCTATAAAAAAATGTCCGAGTTGGTGGCTCCGGTCCTAGTGAGAGTGTTTAATGCGGTATTGGGGGAGATCCTTTACCTTCCTCTATGAGCCAAGCGGCCATAGTGGTCATACCCAAGCCGGGAAGAAATCCAGCGGTGTGTGGGTCGTACAGACCTATATCTTTGCTGAACATAGATGTCAATATTCTGGCAAAAGTATTGGCTCTGAGACTAGGCCCGCTTATGCCTGGGCTGGTGCACCTGGACCAATCTGGCTTTATAATGGGCAGACAAACTGCAGACGGGATAAGGAGGGTGATTCAATTGGGGTGGCTGGCAAGACAGGAGGGGCAACAGGCTATGTTTCTCTCCATTGATGCGGAGAAGGCCTTTGATAGGGTCAATTTTGATTTTCTGCAAGCGGTATTAAAATACATAGGTTTGGGGCCTAGGTTCCGAACATGGTTAAGGGTGTTATATGCTTCCCCAGTGGCTGCCGTGAACATTAATGGCGGGTATTCTGATTTTTTTCCATTGGGTAGGAGTACTCGGCAGGGGTGCCCACTGTCCCCGTTGCTCTTTGCATTAGTCATGGAACCACTGGCCGCCAGGATTCGGTCGATGCAGGATATTAAGGGTGTAGAGGTGAGGCAGAAACAACATAAGATGGTAATGTTTGCAGATGATGTGCTTTTTGCCCTGACGCAGCCTTTGGTTTCGCTACCGGTGTTGATGAAGGAGCTTGGGGACTACAGGGCCCTCTCGGGATTCAAAGTTAACTGGGATAAGACGGAAGCCATGTCAGTATCATTGCAACCACAGGTTATTGAAGGTTTGAAGGGCTCCTTTCCATTTCGCTCGGCGAGCAGATCCATAAAATATTTGGGAGTGCAGGTCACCGCTCACCCCTTGGGACTTTATGGGGCAAATTATCCCCAGACGTTTAGAAGGCTGAGGGAGGATGTCTCGGTGGCAGGGTGCGGAGATCTCCTGGTTGGGCAGAATTGCAGTCTTGAAGATGAACCTTTTGCCACGGATGCTGTATTTGTTCCAAACTTTGCCGGTCCCCGTTCCACATAGGGAGTTATGCCTATTACAGAATGAGATGTTTGCTTCTGTGTGGGGAGGGAGTCGTCCCCGGGTGAGTAGGAGGGTTATGTACGTGAGCAGGGAAAGGGGGGACTAGGGGTGCCAGATGTCGCTCGATATGATGCGGCTGCACAACTGCGGCAAGTTTTCGAGTGGAGGGATAGTGGTGGGGTTGCAAAATGATTTTGGGAAATTGAACAGTACTGGGGGGGGGGGGGGGAGGTTCAATTGAAGTATTTGCCTTGGATCTTTGGTAAACTTCCTGGGGGGAGATGGTGGGATAATCCGTTTCTTTGGCATTTAGCTACGCAATGGCGTAAGGCTAATAGGATCTTTGCACCAGGGGCCACCTTTTCGCTTTTGGCTCCAGTGAGGGGGTTGCGAGAATTTGAGCCGGGGAGAGAGGGAACGTTCCAGAGATGGGAAAGAGCAGGGTTGGACACGTTTGAGAGGTTTTTCAAAGATGGGGAATTGATTCCATTTCCGGACCTAAGGGTGCGGTTTCAATTGCGAGGGGTGATGTTTTCCCATACTTACAAGTAAAACATTTCCTGACCCAGAGGGAAGTCAGGGAGTCTTGGGAAGGGGGCCCGGATGTAAGGGTAGTGCTGTGGCAGGGCTGGGAGGGCTCTAGGGGATTGATAACTCAACTCTATAAAGGATTGGGGGGCAGTTTCCTCATCAGATAGCATGGGACAGGGATCTGGGAAGGGAGCTAGGGGAGCTGGGGTGGCAACGGGTCCACACCAATATTGCACGGCAGGCCTTGTCGGTGGCAATTCGGGAGACTTCCTATAAGCTGCCGTATCGCTGGTATTACTCCCCAGAGCGGCTACATAGGATGTTTCTGGCAGTGTCGGATCGTTGTTGGAGGGACTGTGGGAGTGAGGGGACATTTCTGCATATCTGGTGGGAGTGCCCTACCGTCCAGGGGTATTGGGACATGGTAGCGGGGCAGATTCAGGATCTGGTGGGGGTGTGCCTTACTGTGGACATGGGGCTGGGACTCTTGGGGCTTTGGCCAGAGCACACTGGTAAGAAATTTGAACGCCCCATTAGGGCATATATTCAAGCAGCACATAGCGAGATTGCCCGGGCGTGGAAACAGACCCAACTTCCGGGGTTGGAGAGCTGGAAGAGTCGACTTCGGCGCATTACCCTGATGGAACAATTGACAGCAGTTCAACGCCAGAGGGGGGAGAAATTTAGGGAGCAATGGCTCCCACTGTTAGAACATTTAAGTATCTAATGCCTTCGGGGTACGGGTGGGAGGGAGGGGGGGTTGAGGGGGGATTGGAGGGAATGGCAGGGGAAAAATTAACTAGTAGAGGGGGGATTGAAGGTTTCTTGGGGTGTCTAGAGGGGAACCTCCAAGCACCTGAATTAATTTGGTGCGAAACTTGGGCAATGTACACTATGTCGCCCGGGGAAGGGGGCGCTGGAAGAATTATCCCTAGTTGAGATCGAAGGGTGTTCTATATTCCCTATTCAGGGGGTTGGGGGGAAGGTATTTGTAGTGTATTGCTTATATGTATGTTGATGTTCCTGACTTGCAAGACAGGGGGTGGGATCATGAATGGGGAATGTTGCTGTTATTGTTGTATTTATATATAAAATTCAATAAAAAGAAATATAAAAAAAAAGGAAGACCATACCTTTGTAAATAGTTGTTTATTCTCATGATTAGTTCTCATTGTTATCTTATACATTTGTTACTTTGTTTTATGTAAACAGTGGAAACACTCTATTTTAATTGTTTTATGTAAACCGTCTTGATTTGTAGAAAGACGAAAGACGGTATATAAAATCTGTTAAATAAATAAATAAATCTATCATGCAAAGTCCTATATTGCATAGGGTATCTAGATAGGAACTGGGACAGTCAAGTCAAGACATGCACAATTTCCTGAGTATTTTACAAAAGGCTCACTGCAGAGCCTTTTGTAAAATAATATAAGAATGTCAGGAAACAGATGAGTAACTGCTGCCAAATCCAGCAGGAGCAGCCATTTTAGTAAGAAACACATTCAAAATAAGAAGGGCATTGCTTGGGGCACTTACATGGGGAAGTACTGGATTTTACAAAACCGGATGCCTGGGTAGAGCCATTTAAGAAGCTGAACACCACAACTCTTCCTTTTACATTTCAAGGTGTTTTTCAATATCCCTCAGTCATTTTTGCAAACCCAAAGATCTGTTTGTTGACACACATATATATATATATATATATATATATATATATATATATTATAAGCATGTATGTTAACATGTTCTCTTCCCTCATGTAAACAGTTTTGAATTATTTATTGAGTTATCTTAAAACAATGACACCTTTCAATGTTCTAATGTTATTTTCTTACTGTTTTATGTAACTGCTAATCTATGCAGAGTTAATTGTTAAATGTAAACCGCTGCTGATCACTGGAAGGAGCGGTATAAAAATGTAATCAAATAAATAAATAAAATATCTGCCTCAGAGCAGGTCTAAATCTCAGCATCTAGTTGTTTTGTTTGTTTTTATTTTAAATTTTGCATTTATTTCCATTGCAGTACTGGAAATGCATACATGCTTTTCTCACCTACCTAAAGCACATCTGCATGTTCCTTTGCAATTTATGCATGGTGTGGATGTACTTAGGAGATAAGCTACTTTTTAAAATACCTATTTACATGTGGCATTTATACACACAGACTCACTATTTACACATGTAAAAACCATGCAAGCCTTTTTAAAGGACCTCCAAAGTCTCCTGTGTTCAGTGATTATAGGGTTTGGTTACAACACATTTTTTTTTATTTAGCCATTTCTTCCTGTTCCTTTACACTTCCAGCTCATTCGAAACCAGGACTGAAATCTGCCATCATGATCCTTCATTCAAACTACCTCTCTCCCCAAACACACCTCATCCAGTCATTGCCAAAGGAGTCCGGGGCACGAGTCATGTAGTAGGATAATGGGCAGGATATACTCATCACAGCTGTTAAGCCGTATATAAAACCGCTCCAAAGTATGAGAATGGAGGAGTAGCCTAATGGCTAAAGCCACAGAATTCAGACTTCAAATCCCACTATTGGGCAAATTACTTAGATCTCCACTGCCTAAGGTAAAAACAGACTGGAAGTCCATGAGGACAGGAAAAATGCCCACTGTACCTGAATATAACTGGCTTTGTGTTAAAGGCATCAGCTAAATCCAAAATCCCTTCTCCCAAGTATTGATACAGAAAAAAAGGTGGGATGGTAGCATTGGCACTTATGTGCCTCTTCTTGCGAGTATCTTCAATGAATACGCTTGGGATAAATTTGTTTGTGTTGAAGTCTCAAATTGATCTCATGCGTATTCACTGAAGATATCCCAAAAACCTGACTGGCTTGCCAGGGGTCTTCAGGACAGAGTTGGGTATCCATGCTCAAGTATGTTCATACAGCTCCATGGTCTACACCAGTTCTGGTTCTACTAGAGGAAAAATTATAATGTGATAGATGGTCAAAAATGATGAACAGAGTCAATATAATTGGGGGCTCTGGGACCTTGTTAAGACTTTTTCTGGATCTCTATCAGCATATATGTCATAATTATTTGAGTACCTGATTGTCCATATTTATTCAGTCACAAAAATATGCAGACTGAAGTACATACAAAAACAGCTAGTTTCTTACTTTATAAAATTACTAAACAAACAAAAAAAGTTACCACCGAACAATGTTTATTGGTTACTGTTGAGCTCTTTCACTAAGGTGTGATACACTTACTATCCCTTAACTGGCACAATTAAGATGTGGTAAACAGAGGGTGTGCTCAGCATCTGCCTTGCTTTTACTACACAGGGCAGACAGTTTCCACATGGGGCCCCGTATTACATACAGCAGTAGATACTGTATGGTGGCTGCTTGAAATATAAGACCTGATTTGTTCTCAGCCCTGAAGGCCAAAACGCTAGTACTAGTACCAGTGGCAAGTACCACTGACAGGTCTCAGGATTTCCCCTCCCCCTAGCCCCACATACACTGGGCTTCCCATCCTGCCAATGGAGCCCCGGCTCAATAGAACACTCCCTAATTGCCCATTGATGTCCCCACCAATTTTCCCTACCAAAGAAAGAGATAAGTAATAGGGTGGCCACAGGAAACTCCCTCCAATCAAACCCACCCAAACCACAGTGGAAGCCAACCTGCCTCCCATAGGACTCCCTTCTAGTACTTACCCTGCCATAATCCCTAGTACCTAGTGGATGGGGCAGAAGGGATCTTTCCTTGCTCCTACCCAGTTGCAGCCCAGGTGATAAATGGCAGATCTGACCCCTAATGGTACTCTTGCAGCACTACCAGAGCGGGAGCATCAAGTACAAAATTGTGGGGGGGGGAGGATTCTATTGAGGAGGGGGGGGGGCAAATTGGCAGGGAGGGAATCCTTGTTTCCTTGCCAATGTGTGAGATCAGGGAGGTGGGTAACCTGAGAGCTGTCAGCAATGCTTCTGATGAACATGTGGAAAGTCATGGGTTAATGGCAGAAAGCCAACATGGATTTAGCCAAGGAAAGTCACCTCATTAATCTCTTATATTTTTTGGGAGGTGTGAATAAACAGGTATATAAAAGTTGAGACGGTTGATATAGTATATTTGGTTTTTCAGAAAGCCTTTGAGAAGGTCCCTCATGAAAGACTCTTGGGGAAATTGAAAAGCCACGGGATAGGAGGCAGTGTACTATTGTGGATTAGGAACTAGTTAAACGATAGAAACCTGATGATCTTATTAGTAAGGGAATTCTGGGACTGGATCATTTCTGTAAAAACCATAAAATTATTTGTGGAACTTGGAAATTGAACTTTCTTATTAGTTTTATATTTTGAGAGTGGAACATCTCTACAAGTATTACAAAAGCACCAGAGAAGTTGAAAAGTATATATGCGGTTTGAACATAAGACATGATTTTTAGTTATTTCTATATATAAATTAAAATAAAGTGAAAAGGACTTCAACACATGACCAATGGATCGTTAGATTATTGTGGCAAGTAATAGAGGAGGACTGGGTGGTTACATTTAGATATATTCTAATATTTAATTAGCATACAAAGTAGAATGTAAAGCAGCATTTTGGTCAATCTGAGGATAATTTTATAAAAAAAAGGTGTCTGAGAATGTGCCTACTGTAATTTATAAGGGTTAGAAGAAAGAAACACCCCAAACTGACACTTTGAGGAAACTTCATCTATTATTTAATGTCAAATCTGTGTATATATCAGAAACATTGTAACTGTGATGACCTCCTAAGGGAGGAGTAGCTCCTTATTAAGCTCCACTGTTTCCACTATAACTCTTTCTTCTCCACTTCTTAAATATAATTATTGGTCTATTATGATTAAATACAAAGTCTAATGCCTGTGCAACAACCAACACCAACACAGAGATGTTGCATTTCTCTTGGATAGAAACAGAAATCTATCCCTGAAGTAGTCACTTTAGATGATGAAACTTGAGGAAGAAAGGCTGGTCTCGGGCACAGGCATTCAGATAAGTGTCAATAAGAAAGCTATCTTAAATGAGCTAAAAATATACAAAAAATTCAATTAAATAAACAAATATATCACCTGTGAGCTTCTCATGGAGCTATCTAAGCCGTGAGCAATCATAAAACATTATAGGGGTTAATGTGAGACGCGAATAGTGGGGATGGACGTCCCAACGGGACATCCATCCCCGCTATTTATGCCGGTGGCAGCCCCCAACTAACTTCCCCGCCGATTGTGCGGGGAAGTTAGTCGAGAGTGGGGAATGGGCGGCCCAGGGGAGGAGAGTGGGTGGGCAGGCAGTGGGCGGTCAGGCTGATTCTAATATTGGCCCTGTACGTCTAGGGCCGGAGAAATGACTGGGGACGTTATTTCACCTCGGAGGTGGAATAACTTCCCTGAATATCGTTTTACTTCATTGCCCAGAATGCAGAAGGGGCGGGGGGGGGGCAGGGTTTATTCCCCGCAGCCTGACCCTGGTCTTAGGAGGCCAGATTGGGGGTCGGGCTGCGGGAATAAACTTTAGATTCTGGCGGCCAGCATCACGGCTCCATTTAAAAGTCTGACTGAGCTATCCGGGCAGTGCCTGCACGTACAGGCCTGATCACACTCCCCTTTGTTTGTCCGGCTCAGACCGGACGTAGAAAGGGGATGTAGGTGCGGGTCAGAATTGGGCCCTATACAAATAAGATGCCTTCACTATGACACATGTATTCAAATGGTAGCCAAAGTTACAACACCCAGCTTAATCAAAGAACCGTTCTATACTATCCTATACTGTTCCACTCTCTTTTGCACCCAGTATAGGGCTTGAAGAAGACTAAGCAATCAGGAAAGTGAAAATAAAATCCCCTCCAGCAGACTCAATAGTATGACCAATGAGTCATATTTCTGGCCAGGCACAGAGGCACCGTATGATTTCTGTGGCTCGCAAAAGTCTCCAGCTCTAATGGGGGTCACTTCTCCAATGCCATTCTAGTGAAAGAGGGCACCCAATAAAACTGCAGCAGCTCCTCAATGGTTAAACTATTTCATAGGCTTCTAAGCAGGTCAATGCAGTGGTAGTGGGGAACGGAAGGAAAACCCTCACCTTCCACTTATCAAAAAATAAATATCAAACAAGCAATCTTACTCACAAATGCCTGGCGCACTACAAGACACAGCTCAGCTTTCTGCCATCTTGATCTCTGAATGGTAATATAATCTACTTGATCCCAAAATTAGCTTGCTCTATCAAAACTTATCAGACTTAACATTTTTTCCTACCCATTTCCCATCATGATTTGTAAAATGTTTGCAAATCTCGGTTCAGATCGGAATTTGGCTAACAACCCTACAAGCAAAACTTTTCTATCATGCTGAGGATGCAGCACCCCAGGGTCACCTGGACAATCCAGGTAGTGAGCATTAACAGCTTAAACCTTCAGCTGTCTCTGTTTAAAAAAAAACTAAGACAATGGGGTTTTGATCTTCACAGTCCAGAATAAATTCCTTGGTCCTAAGGAGGTGAAGATCAGGGTTCAATGTAATTCAAAGCAACACACATATCCTTGCTAGCAACTTCTCAATTCCAATCTAAAGTACCTCTGATCTCTTTAAAGCCGCGGAATGATTCTCTAAGAGCATTTTATCTATTCCAAGCATGGTCAAGATTCCTTTTTATCTGTTCTATGGCTTGTTCTAATTACTTTGTGCTATGTCCTATATCCAACTTTCTTTCACTCTCTGGTTGTCTAGATACAGGTCATAGACTGGCCTGTCAGATACACAGAATGTCTGTTTCTTCACTCTTTCTTGCCTGCCATTCACTGCTGACAGCTAACTGGACTTCTTTTTCACTCCATTAACAACTTCAAATTGTTTCTTAACATTTGTCTTGTCCATTTCTGCAACTCACTGTCAGAATACTCCTCTTGCTTCCTTATCCTGTCCCATCTTCCCTCTGTATTACTGTTTCACACTTCTAGTCTCATCCACTTAGCAAGACTTTTTGCATTGCTCTCTTCAATACTTGTAGCCATATGATCTGTATGTCTCCTGTGTTTCCACACCTTTCAGTTTCCTGAGATATCTCAGAAAGTGCAAAAGAAATGAATTGGTCATCTAACTCTTCCCGGCTTAAAGTCAGATGCAAGGCGCTTAACCTCCAAAGTTCAAGGTAAGGCATGATATTGGACTGTGCCATCACAGATCTCCTCCAGGCTTTTGTGGCTGACCCTTTAGGCCTCAGACTACCAGGTTCACCTTCCTGGGATCCTAGAGTCCCATTAGAAACCCCATTAGAAGGTAGTGTTGCAATTCTGTGCTTTAGGTAATGTGTAAGATACCCTCGCCTTCTCAGATTCAAATGCTAAGAGCTAGCTGGTGACTCACAGGCAATACTCCTCCTCTTATCCCACTCCCAGTCTAAAAACTGTCCCCAATAAATCCAATGTTTATGTCTCGCCCACATTTCTTCTTCAGTGTAACTGTGGCAATATCCTCTACGAACGACACCAGTACAGTGCCTTGGTCTTCAAGAACGCTCTTGATAACAAAGGCTACACATTAAGTGTTCCATACATGCAGAACTCCATTTTTTCAATGCTCTGGCAATTTATAAAAGTCTCCAATATAATGCTAGACACTGAAAGTGAAGAAAAATGGAAAAGCACAAAAAATGGATTGAAATTTTTCAATTCTCTGTATATATACTTCATATTATAGAAGGAAATTGCAATACTACCAGATAAAACTTTACTTCACAGAAAAGCAGGAACAACCTTAAACAAAAGCATAGAGGGGCCCAGTCTAGAAAAAAAAACAGATACAACTCTAGCCACCTTAAAACTGAACATAATGACAGAAAGAGACCATGTGATCTATCTAGTCTGCCCTTCCATAACAACCACAACAGTCCCCTTTTTTCTTTAGGGATCCTCTGTGTTTGTCCCATGCTTCTTTGAATTCAGATACTGTCCTCATCTCTACCACCTTTACAGGAAGACTATTCCACAGATCCACCACTCTTTCTATAAGGAAATATTTCCGCATATCACTCCTGAGTCTATCCCCTTTCACCCTCATCCCATCCCCTCGTAGCAGAGCTTGCTTTTAATCGAAAGGGGTTCTCCTCCTATGCATTTATGCCATGGAAGTATTTAAATGTCTCGATCATATCACCTCTATCCCGCCTTTCCTAAGGTGTACATATTAAGATCCTTAAGTCTGTCCTCATATGCTTTATAATGAAGACCACAAACCATTTTAGTAGTCACCCTCTGTACTGACTCAAGCCTGTTTATATCCTTTTGACGGAGCGGTCTCCAGAATTGCACACAATACTCCAAACGAGGTCGCAACAAAGATCTATACAGAGCATCTATCACCTCCTTTCTTCTGCTAGACATTCCCCTCCCTATGCACACAAGCATCCTTCTAGATTTTGCTGTCATCTTTTCTACCTGTTTAGCTACTTTAAGATCATCAAACACAACCACGCCTAAGTCCCGCTCTTCTTTAGTGGAAAAAATACTTCACCCCATATGCTGCTCTATTGCTCCCTTGGATTGCTACAGCCCAAATGCATGACCTTGCATTTTTTAACATTAAGGGGTATGTTTACTAAACCGTCTTAATGTGCGCCCAGCGATAGTGTGCAGGTTGCCATAAAAGGAGTGGGCGTTTCAGTCTTAAAGCAGCAAAACGGGAGTATCGTGCGATAACGCACGCTGCTGCGCACATTATCGGGCGAAGCGCCGCTAAGCGGTAATTTTAAGTAGGCGCCCAGAGATGCAAACATAGAAACAGAGGTGTAGCACAATGGTTAATACACTGACTGATGATACAGGGGTCATGAGTTCAATCCCCAGTGTGCCTAATGCATAAGGCTGGCTGAGGCATCAGCTTTGACATGTAAGTATTGTTTCTTGAGGCAGTTTATTTGTATTTTAATTAGTGCTGCCAGCAAACACACCCTCACGTGCCGTAACCTAAGGTGCAGCATAAGGCACCCTATAAGGCACTCCATAGGATACCTTATAAGGCACCTTATATGGATGGTAACCATAAGGTGCCTCAGAAGGCGCTTTATAGGATGCCGTATAAAGCGCCTCCTGAGGCACCTTATGGCTACAGTACGCTGAGGGTGTTTTTGCTGGCAGCACTAATGTACATTAAAAATAGATAATGCTTTGGACAGCCCTATCAAATAACACCACTGTGAGTTTGAACCCATGACCTCTGGCTCCACAGGCAGTGAAGTAACCAGTGGGCTACAACTGCTCACAAGCCCCTGGCTGGCTGCAGAAGGATTGCATGTCAGCACACAAACAGTCTGCTGTGATCACCAGGATAGGGTTAACCCACCCTTCCCATGATGCACTGCATATGCAAATCAGCAGTCTACAGATTAACACAAGATGGGGTATGCACCCCCACAGCACCTCGGTCTGGTAGGGTGAACTGACCGTGTGTGTTACTGGCACAGAGTAGCTACACACCGTCACATTGTGCAGGTACTGTGCTCACCCTGAGGGTGAGATGGGGCGCCCAGCACCAGGTCCACAACACCTTCCATGGCAGAAATAGGCCATGCTGCAGGTCCCCAGCAGTGCTAGTGTGTGAGATAGGTAGTTCCTGCAGACACACCTTGGATACATCTGTATTTCTCAGTCAGGTTTAGCCCTTATGGACCCATAGGCAGATTATGTACCACCACCCCACCCTCTGGGGCTGAGGGTGGGAAATAGGGTCTCCCACCAACAGATCCACATTTCACCTCCCTGCAGCAATGGCAGCAGTAGAGGGGACCATAAACCGCAGTCCTGCTGGGGAACAGACACCCTACAGGGCAGTCAATGCAGCTCTGTACACATCCATAAAGCAATATCAGACAGACATTAGGCCCAGAAATGCTAAGCTGCACCCCACCACTAGCTGATATTCTCCTGCAGCAAGCCTCCAGCCACTGCACTCTGCAAGGTGTTCCAGCAAGACACATACTAGCTGCAGACAGTCTGCTAGCTAGTCCATAGTGCATGTTCCTGGAGGAGATGCATGCACCCAGAACTGGGATGTCAGCATACACACCAAGCAGATAAGTCAGTGATTGGACCCCAAAAGGGAACCCATAAATATCACATGAGAGAAATGTTATAGAGCACTATGGGGAAACCTAGCCATGCCATGGTCACTGCTCAGTCAGGGTGAGAGTGATCTCCCAGCAGGACATGCTGTGGCCACACTGTCTGTGCAGGTGGTGGCCGGGCACTACAATGTCCCAGCCATTGCCCTATGCGGATGCATCCTGGCCAGCCAACCCTGTCCAGGCTATACCCATGGTACCTCATTATGCACATTGGCAGGCCAATACTGGCAACAGTGCTGGCAGTGTGGGCTGTGGAGGGTGTTTGCAGCCACCACACACTGGATAGACAGACACACACTCCCACACCTATGCCAGCATTGTACAACTATAGAGGTGTTTTGCAGCCCTGGCCACCGCTCCAGTCCTGGGCACAGTGCAGGCATGGCTATGGTACGCAATACTGTTGGGGTCATTCCCCAGGGTGGTAAACACTGTCAGACACAAGACCTGTAGCACACTCCACAGACATCAGAAAGGTTGCCATGATGCAGCTCAATCTGAATATTGTACTTATCAGAATTGCTATCTGCCAGTAATCATAGCAACCTTTTGATAGCTGTGTACCGTATTCCCGGGTTTAGGGTGGCATTGCTAAGGTATGCAAGTGCTAGTATTGGGAGATGCACGCAGGGCCCAATGTCCTGCCTCTCCAGGAGGCATTGGATAATGGAGCCTGTGGGTGCAGGTGTGTCTGCCCCTATTTGCTGTTGCTTTACGGCAGAGGTTCCCAACTCCAGTCCTGGTGTGCCAAAACTGTTCGGGTTTTCATGCTGTCCCTCATGAATATGCATGAGATACATCTGCATACCATGGGGGCGGCGCATAGAAATGCAGCACAGGCATCTTTATTAGAGGCAGCATGGAACCTGAATGGTGTTTGGCCCTCCAGGACTGCATTTGGGAGACTCTGCTCTAGGATATGTGCATGTTTATGGTGTCTGTGCTCTATAGGGTAAAATGTAGGTGTTTTGGGCATGTTTACATCATCTGCAATAAAGGTTCTGTCTGTATTAGCACGTTTTAGTAGTGAGTAAAATATGGGGACTGGGTTGGCAGGAAACACAGCTGGGACTTGAACCTGTGACCTTCTGCTTCTGAACACACTGGCTGTGTGCACTGCACTACTGTGTTGCCACAGAGACAGTGCATTCCCTGGTGATGCCATGACTGTTTGTCAGACAGGGCCTGTCTGTTGCAGTGCATGGCACCCACCTACACAGGGCTAGGCCACGGTCTGCTCTGGGCAGCTGCCACTGCCCCCTCCACCACCAGTATCCCTCTGCCACCATGCTGACATGCCCTTCTGCTGGTGGTGCGCAGTCTCAGGCCATTCAGTGTGCGGGTAGGCGGCTGCCTATGGTGCGGGTTCTGGGGTAGGGGTGCCTGCATAGCTCTCCACGCTTCCCCCCAGCACCACATGCCAATGTTCCATGCCCTTCGGGGTACCTGCTGGGTACTATCCCCTGTGACACTGTGGGAAGCACACTCATGCCCATGTTGGGCCCTCAGAAGTTGCTGTCTGGCTGCTCTACTGTTTCAGCATTCCTATGGGCCAGCTAGGCATCACCCTAGTCCGCACTATGGGCCAGCTGCACCGCAGCATGTGCCGCCTGCAGCCCTCTGTGTCCCCTTTTCCAGCATCTGTCCAGTTGCCCGTTCCGACATGCCCGCCCTGCTGTTGTGGAACATGTGCACGCCATAGGAAACCTGGCCGATGGAGTCAGAAACCCTGCTCAGCGCAATTACACTGTGGGCTCATTCACCTTGTATGCAAACAGAGCATAGACCCTTCCAAAATTCATATCTTTTTTTTGGAGCTTTCTTGGGAGTGTTTTTTGATGTTTCCCATTGATATCACTATTGGCCAGCTTGGTTATTTTATTTTTACATTTTCTGCTGTACATTTTCAAGGTTTATTTGCCCTTTTGTTCCGTGCACATGTATCACACTTATCACTTTTTTGTAGGTTTCCCTGGTTTTGCTGTACATTGCTGACGAAAATGGTTTCTTTTCCCTTTAAATCTGCTCTAACGCCAGGGTTTCACTGGCGTTAGTTTTGAGCCTTGGATTTCACAGCGTTAGTGTGCAGGGAGCCTCTCCCCTCCCACTCTCCATCCATTGACCCCTTCTCTCCGCGCCTGGGGAGCCTTCCTCCGCCCTCCGGGAGCCTTTCCCCGCCTTCAGCGCTCGTTTGCGCCGCAGTGCGCGTTATCGCACGATAAGGTACCTGTGCGCCTTGTAAAGCGCCATTATCGCGCAATAAGGTACCTTATCATGCGATAAGGTACCTTATCGCACGATAACGTTACAGAGCGCAAGTTAAGACGATTTAGTAAACATACCCCTAAATCTCAGCTGACAAATTCTAGAACATTCTTCAAGCTTAGCTAGATCCGTCCTCATGTTATCTACAACTGCCTGGGTTTCTACTCTATTGCAGATTTTGGTATCATCCACAAAGAGGCTAACCTTACCCGACAGCCCTTCTGCTATATCACTAACAAAGATGTTAAAAAGAATCGGACCAAGGACAGAATCCTGGGGCAAACCACTGGTAAGCTCCTTCTCCTCAGAGTGAGCTCTGTTTACCTATACCCTTTGTCGCCTGCCACTCAAGCAATTTCTAACCCAAGCAGTACCTTTACGGTCCATACCTAGAGTACTCAGTTTGTTTATAAGTCGCCTGAGAGGAATGGTATCAAAGACTTTACTGAAATATAAATACACCACATCTAGGGCTCTCCCTCCATCCAGCTCCCTGGTCACCCAGTCAAAGAAATCAATCATATTTGTCTGACAAGACCTGCCTCCGGTGAATCCATGCTGCCTTGGATCCTGTAATCCACTGGACTCCAGAAACCTCACTATTTTCTCTTTCAACAGTGCTTCCAATAATTTACTCACCACCAAAGTGAAACTAACTGGCCTGTAGTTTTCAACTGCATCCTTACTTCTGCTTTTGTGTAAAGGCACCACATGAGCCTCTCTCCAGTCCTCTGGCACCTCTCCCGACTCCACTGAGGCATTGAAAAGTTCAGTCAGTGGAGCTGCTACAATGTCCCCAAGTTCCCTCAGTATTCTAGGGTGTATCCCATCCGGTCACATCGCTTTGTCTACTTTAAGTTTAGCTAGTTTGTCACAAATACAGAATTCTGAAAATTGTTCAAGATGCCCTTTGCTTCTGTTCCTGTTTGTGGGTGTTTTCTGAGGTCCTGCTCCTGGTTCTTCATCTGTGAACATAGACAGGAATATTTGTTAGGCAATTCTGCTTTATCCTCATCAGCTTCTACTGCTTCGACACAGTCTCTGAATGGCTTCAATCTCAAAACCTCCGTATTCAACACAAGAAAACGGAAGTACTTTTCATTACAAGGAACAACAACTTCACCCCACCACCATACATAAGAGTCAAAGAAGCAGACCTCCAAACAAAACAATCCATACGTTACCTCGGAATCACCTTGGACCAACGTCTTGACATGAAGGCACACATAAATAACATAGTAAGAGCCATATACTTCAAGATCCGCACGCTTAAGCACCTGCGCTCACTACTAGACCCCAACGACTTCCGAACAATATACCAGGCTCTAGTCTTACCTCATTTGGACTATGCAAACGCTATTTTACAAGGCCTCCCACAGTCCACTCTACACCCAATTCAACTAGCAATGAATGCTGCAGCAAGAGTCCTTCGTGGTGCATCTAGGAATGACCATGTGACACCTATCCTGATGCATCTCCACTGGCTCCCAATACACGGAAGGATTTTATTCAAGACCTTACTTCTCACCTTCAAAACAATTAATGGCCTTGCGCCCTCCTCCCTAACAGAATTCATACACGTCATCCCATCTAACAGATCCAGAAGAACCTTATCCATAAATACCTTAGCAACCCCAAAAACAGTAACGAAATGTACCATGACAATGGCAAACAGAGCCTTCCGATTCTACGCCCCTAAATGTTGGAATCTTCTACCATCAAATATCCGCCACATCACTGACCTTACCCAATTCAGGAAGGCTATAAAATACCACCTGTTCCTTAAATACTACCAATACAACAATACACCTAGATAATGCAACAACAACAACTTTAGAGACTCCACCTTCTCCTCAACCTCATTATCTTTCTCTGTAAAATTCATGATAGCATTGAACTTGTCATGATGCCTGATGTAAATATTACCTGTAAATAGTTACCCTATGTTATGAACCTTGTCACGATGCCGATATGTAAATATTACCTGTGAATAGTTACCATATGTTATCCAAGTTCTACACACCTGTTCTATGTATAACAGAACAGCCTGCTGTTCTGATCGTTATGTTCCATGTAAACCGCGCTGATGTCGAATAATGCGGTAAATAAGAGATTGTAATAAATAAATAAATAAATATTCTTCCCCTTCACCCTTGAGTTTGACAATACCACTTTTGCCCTTCCTCTTCTCATTAACATATTTGAAAAATGTCTTATCCCCCCATTTTATCGCATTGGCTATTTCCTCCTCTTTTTGAATCTTTGCATTCCTGACTACTTTGCAAGCTTCTCTAGGTTTTTCCAAATATAGATGCCTGTCTTCCTCTCTGTGTGATCTCTTGTATTTCATGAAGGTCTGCCACTTTTTCTTCACCTTTTCAGCTACTTCTTTTGAAAACCATAGCAGTTGTCTTTTCCTTTACCTTTACCATTTTAACAAAAAGGTTGGTTGCCAGTTTTACCCACTGTTTTTCTACATCCCCCTGCTGTTCCCATCCTGCTAATGACTCCCTGAGGTATTTGCCCATCTTGGCAAAGTTAGTTTTCCTAAAGTCTAAGATTCTTGCTTTTGAATGGATTTTAACAGCCTTAGTCCTAATACTGAACCACACCATCTGGTGATCACTGGATGTAAAATGATCTCCCACTATAACCTCAGAAACACTTTCACCATTGGTAAGCACCAAGTCCAGTTTGGCCCCTTCAAGTGTGGGTTCTGTTACCAGTTGCCTGAATAATTCTCCCTGTAGAGAATCCAGGATCTCTTTACTTCTAGATGATACTGCAGCATTTATGTGCCAATCAAAATCTGGCATATTGAAATTCCCTATCAGTAGCACTTCCCCTTTCCTGGCAATGCTGCGTATATCTTCAGTTAACTCTGTCCCCCTCTTCCTCCTGTGAGGGAGGTATGTACGAGGTATATCACACCAATGCAAATAGATTTCTCTTTCCCTCTTTCTAGTTTAACTCACAGTGCCTCCTCTCTCCCTTTTAAGCTCTGTAGTTCCAAAGCGTTAATATTTTTTACATATAGTGCCACTCCTCCTCACCATCTTCCTACCCTGTCCTTTCTGAATAAAGTATAGCCTGGTATAGTTACATCCCAGTCATGGTTGATTTATTTATTTATTTATTTATTTATTACAGTTTCTTATATACCGCACTATTGTCAGCGCGGTTTACATACAACAAAATGACCATAACAAACTGTTTGGCTTCACATAGAACAGGAGAAAACAACTTGGATAACATGCTTATGCTTTACATAGAACAGGAGTTTTCTGTGAACCATGTTTCTGTAACTGCCATTAAATCCAAGTCAGCCTCTACCATTAAAGCTTCAACATCTGGGATCTTATTTCCCATGCTACGGGCAGTTATACATACCGCTTTCCATATGTTGCCCCTTTTACCCATTTCCATAAATTTATTCACTTACCTGGGGGCTTACTACACACATCCCCAATGAATCTAGATTAAAGCCCTCTTCAGTAGATTAGCCAGTCTGCTAATGAAGACACGTCAACCTTTCTTGGACAGATGTATGTCATCTCTGCTCTGCAACCCTTGGAACAACATCCCATGGTCCAGGAAAACAAAATGCTCTCGATGACACCAACCATGCAGCCATGCATTCATCTCCAGGATGTGAGCTTCTCTGCCTTGGCCTTTACCCTCAACAGGGAGGATTGAAGAGACCACCACTTGCACCCCTATCTGCTTCACCCTCTGTCCCAGAGCCATGAAGTCACTTTTGATACGCTCAGAGGGATACCTAGCAGTATCATTTGTGCTGACATGGATTAGCAACATTGGGTAATAGTCAGTGGGCTTGATGAGTCTCGACAAACTCTCCGTAGCATCTCAGATTTTGGCACCTGGTAGACAGCATACCCCTCTGGACGTCAAGTCTGGTCGGCAGATGGATGCCTCAGTACCCGTCAGAAGAGAGTCATCAACCACCACTATCCTTTGCTTCCTTGTGGTCACTGATTCTGCAACTTTGGGGCACTCAAGCTCTGGTTCTTCCCTTTCCAGAGATGCTTTCACCTCCCTCACTTCCAGGGCTGCATAATGGTTCTTCAGTTGAAGGGCTGCAGAAGTTGGATTGGTGATTCTGCAGGCCCTGGTGACTTATGTCCAACCTTCACCATTTTATAGGCTCCCATCCTCTCCTCTCTTGGAGAGCTTGGGTGTTGCAAGAAGCATCTCATCAATGTACTTCTCACGGTCTTGAAAGCTCCTCAGCTTTGCCCCCCCCCCTCCTCTCTGAGTTCCTCCACTTGTTTCCTGAGAGCTTCAGCATACAGGCATCCTGCATATGGAACCAGTCCTTCAGCTGGCATTGGGACTTCTGTCTGGACAGAGGCAGAAGCTATAACAGGGAAACAGATTTGGTGATATGATTTTTCCCAGTCATTGTTCAGTTGGTGGAGCTTAGGTATCTGTTGAAACAAAAGAGAGAGAGACCTACCAAAGTACCAGCCGGTTTCCCAGCTGTCCTTTCAGAGAAAAAGCTGTTGAATCTCTTAAGTGTGCTCAAAATGTGCTGTTCCAAGTCCCTGTGTGTAGTTAATTGCAGAGGTGCCCAATAAAAGCAAGGCTGCTCACTAGGGGTGGGTGGGAGTTGGGGGGGGGGCTAGGGAGGGAACTGACACCCGATGAGGTGTCAGTAGTTTCAAAGAGCTGAGAAAGATACTAAAGCAGAGTTTTAAACCTACCCAACTAAAGAAAATATTTCCCCTTTTAAACTAAAGTACCAAAAAGAATGTAACTGTTTTAAAAATGTACCAAAACCCTTCAAAAAGCTCCCAGACAGAAAACTAGTCATTTAAAAAGTCACAAACTCTTACCTTTGCTTGAAATATATAGCTCCTGTTAGAAAATGTCTCAACTGTGCAAGGTAATGTGGTGGGAAATGGTAAAGGGCGTGTTTGGGTTGAGAAGATAGGAAGTTCTTCTTTGTATCGTCTCTGTGTTACAAGGGACAATTAAATAATTAATACTCTCAGCATTAGGCACTGATTTCAAAAGACTTTTTAAATTTAGGCACTGGAAGGCAAGTGCCTCTGTTGCCTATGCATAAATCCAGACTTGAGGTTAAGGAGAAAAAAATTCTTCAAGGCCCTAGTCTGTGGGCATCCAGCCAGTCTGTCCATGTCCTTCTGCCTTTCTGTCATTCAAAAAAAATGCCTCTTTTCACATCAGTAGAATAGGATTATAAATAAAGGACTAAGTATTCAGAGATACTTGTCCAGATAACAGCACCCACTATCTGGATAAAGCATAGTTACTGACTTGTAGCAGGTGTTCTCTGTGAACAGCAGGAGTAAGTCCTTACATATGGGTGATGTCACCGATGGAGCACTGCATGAACGCTCCCTAGCTTCTAAAGGAAATTTTGTGAGGTATGCCGTGCATGCACGCCTGTCTTCCTTCCCCACAGTACAATAACATAGCAGGAGCCAGAAAGGCAACTCCCCATGGAGGTGGGAGGGATGCGAGGGTTTATTCCTGCTGTTCATGGTGAGTAACTTATTCCTTCTGCTACAGGTGAATAACTACGCTTTCTCTGTGAAAAAGCAGGAAATAAGTCCTCACATATAGTACTCCCAAGCTACATGCTACCAGTACCCAAGGAAATGAGCAGCCCAACCGGGCAACAAGAAGTGGAGAAGTCAGGAAGACCAGAGAGGTAGTCCCATTGAGGGACTCATCAATTCAGTATCCTCAGCCGACATTGACCTGAGGAAATTTTGAGCAGGTAGCCTGGATGGACAGATGAGTCGTTGGGTAGGAGTTGACTCTAAAATCCAAAGAGATGCCGGGGTTATGGCCTGGCCAAAATTGCTGTCCCATTGGAAATCCTCATCCAGACAGTAGTGGACTGCAAAGGTATGGACCGAAGACCATCTTGCAGCCCTGCAGATTTCCTCTGCAGACACAAATAAAGGAGGTAGGCCACCGATGTAACCATTGTACAGACATTGTGAGCTGTGAAATGAGCCTCAAGGCTCAACCCAGCCAGCAAATACGTATGAATGATGCAGTCCACTAGCCAGAGGGATAGCGCATGCTTCGAGACAGAGACACCCAGCTTATTGAGGGTTGAAGGAGATGAACAGCTGGGTGGATCGACAGTGTGCCTTCATGTGCTCCAGATAGAAAGCCAACACATGCTTATAGCCCAGCGTGTGCAAGGCCGCCTCACCACGGTTCGCATAAGGCCAGGGAAAGAACATCGGAAGGACAATGGACAAGTTGAGGTGGAAAGCCGAGACCACCTTCGGCAGAAAGCAGAGGTGTGTACACAGCACCACTCAATTCTTGTGAAACCTGATGTACAGAGGGTGCACAACCAGAGCCTAGAGCTCACTGACGCATTGCCAGACGTGACAGCCACCAGGAAGAGGATCTTCCAGATCAAGAACTTCTGCGGGCATGAGTCCAATGGCTCAAAAGGACCCTGCATCAGCTGAATGAGGACTACATTGAGGTCCCAAGTGATCATAGGGGGTTTGAGCTTGGGCTTTAAGAGGGGTAGGCCCTGCATGAACCAGGGAACCACGGAGAGCAAACAACTCACACAGGTAGCAGGAAACACAAACAGCAGGTCTGTAGGACAGGTGGTTGGACTCTTTATCACTGATTCAGTCCCCAACACATTTTGGTGCAAAAGAGCCTTCTTCAGGGGGGTGCAAAACCTCAAAAACAACCAAATAAAACATGAAAATCAGTAAGTAACAAATTAAATATATAAAGGGTACATAGCCCATTAAAAACACACATTAAGAAACATGAACTATATTACTTGTACATAACTAGAAAAATATATGGAAGTAAATGAAGAAATAAACAAAAACTAAAAGGCTGACAAACAGCACTGGTAAAATTATAAAAACCAAATCACACTCTACAGATAAAACGCCGATGAAACGTAAGGCTGAGAAACAAAAATACAAAGAGAATGAACAGACAAAAAATTTGATGGTAAGGGAGATGAGGACCAAGAACAATATTAAAGGACCAGAATGTTTAAAATCTTATCGAAACTAAATACAAGTCAAAATCAGCTAACTGTACCCGCTGTTCAGCCAAACTCATATGAGATAGAGCCACTGGGCACAAAGCACAGTTTTAAACCTATAAACAGACATGCAGTAAAGCAAAGCAGTTGTTTAATCATTATGAAATATTACTGAAACTAAATATACAAAAATAAACAATAATTGTTTAAAACAAAATAAAAGATTACAATGCAGTAGGGCTAACATGAATGACACGTAACTATAAATACAGATGGGAGAAAGATAAAAAAACATTGTCATGTCATGGTAAATAATATAGTTTACAGACTCCAAAATAATCATACATGAACAAAGTCACCAAAATGTACATCTTAGTCAAAATGATAAAATAAGGGAACTTTTGAAATCATTTGTAAAAAGCAAGAACTTACAATTCAGATGCAGGGTAATACTCAAACAGAATGGCATACCACAAGGATCATCCCTCTCAACGTTAGTCAGGAAAGTAGTCGGGAAAGCAAATACTCAAAAAGAGGAGGAAATAGCCAATGCAATAAATGGGGGGATAAGACATTTTTCATATATGTTAGTGAGAAAAAGAAGTGCAAAAGTGGTATTGCCAAACTCAAGGGTGAAGGGGAGGAATATGTAGAAGCTGAAGAAGATAAAGGGGCATGTTTACTAAAACCCCGCTAATGTGCGGGCCGCGGTAGTGTGCGGATGCCATATAAGGAGTGGGCGTTCCGTCCTGAAAAAGAAAATCCAGAATTTACATATGCGCTAAGGTGCGCGGCGCCCATGTACGCCCCGCACATTAGCGCATGAGATAGCTGTGCGGGAGGCATAAGTGGCGCGCTAATGTGCACACAGAAGAGCAGAGCCACAGCACAATGGTCAAGGCACTTACCAATGGTGCAGGGATCAGGGGTTCAATCCCCCACAGTGCCCAATGAAGATGGCTGGCAGAGGTGTTAATTTATGAGGCATTTAAAAAATGGGCGGCATTAGGCAGTGCGCTAATGTTTTCTGAGGCTTTTTATTATTGTGCGGCATAAGGCAGCGCGCTGATGTGCAAGCATAGGAACTGAACCACAGCACAATGAGTAAGACACTGACCAATGGTGCAGGGATCAAGGGTTCAATCTCCCACAGTGCCCAATGAACAAGGCTGGCTGAGGCATTACATATTATGGGGAAGATTGCTTTTGGAGTCATTTTATGTTTATTTTAATTATCACTACTAGAAAACGCACTCTCAAAGCGTGTTAACATAGGGCGCCCTATAAGGCACATTTTAAAGTGCACTGTCAGCCAAGGCACCCTAGAATGTTGCTTATAGGGTGCTTTAGAGGGTGCCGTATGAGGTACCGCAAGGTCAGAGTACTGTTTTTTATGGCAGCACTGTGCAGTTTAAGGAATGAAAAGCATAAGTAGGAGCGCTGACAGGCAAGGAGGAGCAGCAGTGGAGCACAATGGTTAAGGCACGGACTGCTGATACAGGGGTCATGAGTTTGCTCCCCAGGGTGCCTAATATGTAAGGCTGGCTGTGGCATCAGCTTTGCAATGTACATATTTTTTCCTGCAGCACTTTATTTTTATTTTATTAATTGCTGCCAGCAAACACGCCCTCACGTGCCGTAAGTGAAGGTGCCGTATAAGGCACCCTATAAGGCACTCCATAGGGCACATTATAAAGTGCACTGTCCGCCACAGCACCCTAAAATGTCCCCTATAGGGCACCCTATAAGTTGCGTCACAGGATAATGTATAGTGCACCTTATATGGACGGGAACCATAAGGTGCCCTATAGGGCACCCTATAAAGCACCCTCAGAGGCACCTTATGGGTACAGTACGCTGAGGGTGTTTTTGCTGGCATCAAAATATGTACATTACAAAAAGATAATGCGTTGGACAACCCTATCAAATAACCCCACTGTGGGTTTGAACCCATGACCTCTGGCTTCACAGGCAGTGAAGTAACCAGTGGGCTACAGCTCTATAGCTGCTAGCAAGCCCCTGGCTGGCTGCAGAGAGCCTGCACGTCACCACACAGACAGTCTGCTGTGGTCACCAGGATAGGGTTAGCCCACCCATACCCATGATGCACTGCACATGCAAATCAGCTGTCCACAGATAAACACAAGATGGGCAATGCACCCCCACAGCACCTCGGCCTGGTAGGGGGTACTGACCGTGTGTTTTACTGGCACAGAGTAGCTACACACCGTCACATTGTGCGGGTACTGTGCTCACCCTGAGGGTGCGATGAGGCGCCCAGGACCAGGTCCACAACACCTTCCATGGCTGAAAGAGGCCATGCCGGAGGTCCAAAGCAGTGTTACTGTGTGAGATAGGTAGTTTCTGCACAAACACCTTGGATATCTCTGTTTCAGTCAGGTGTAGTCCCTATGGACCCCTAGGTAGGCCATGTACAACCACCCCCCTCCCCCAGGGCTGAGGGTGGCAAACAGGGTCTCCCATCAATAGATCCACATTCTACTTCCCTGCAAAGGTGGCAGTAGAGGGGAACATCAACCCCAGTCCTGCTGAGGAACAGACACCCCACAGGGCAGTCAATGCAGCTCTATACACATCCATAACACAATAGCAGACAGACATTAGGCCTGGATATGGTAAGCTGCACCCCACCACTATCTGATATTCTCCTGCAGCAAGCCTTCAGCCACTGCAAACCACTCCATCAAGACACATACCAGCTGCAAACAGTCTGCTAGTTAGTCCATAGTGCATGTGCCCAGTGGAGATGCATACACCCAAAACTGGGATGTCAGCATACACAGCAAGCAGATAAATCAGTGACTGGGCCCCAAAAGGAAACCCCTATCTATCACATGAGAGAAATACTATATAGCACTATGGGGGTGCCTAGCCATGCTGTGGTCACTGCACAGTCAGGGTGAGAGTGATCTCTCAACAGGACATACTGAGGTCACCCTGTCTGTGTAGGTGGTGGCCAGGCACTAAAATGTCCCAGTCAGTGCCCTATACCCTGTGCAGATGCACCCTGGCCAGTCCACCCTGTCCGGCCTATACCCATGGTACCTTGCTCCTCATTATGCACATTGGCAGCCCAATACTGGCAACATTGCTGGCAGTGTGGGCTGTGGAAGGTGTTTGCAGCCACCACACAATGGATAGACAGACAGCCACCCCCACACCTATGCCAGCATTGTGCTACTATAGAGGAGTTCAGCAGCCATACCCACCACACCAGTCCTGGGTACAGTACAGGCATGGATATGGTATGCAATACTGTTGGGGGTCACTCCCCAGGGTGGTAAACACTATCAGAGACCAGACCTGCAGCACACACCGCAGACATCAGAATGATTGTTATGGTGGAGCTCAATGAGCAAAATGTGCTTAACGTAGGAAGTGATATCTGCCAGTTATCATAGGAAACGTTTGATAGCTGTGTACCATATACCCAGGTGTAGGGTGGCATTGCTAAGGTATTCAACTGCTAGTATTGGGAGATACAGGCAGGGCCCAATGTCCTGCCTCTCCAGGAGGCATTGGCCAATGGGGCCTGTGTGTGTGTGTGGGGGGGTGTGTCTGGCCCTGTTGGCTGCAGCTTTACGGCAGAGTTTCCCAACTCCAGTCCTGGTGTTCCAAACACTGTTCGGGTTTTCATGCTGTCCCTCATAAATATGCATGAGCTACATCTGCATACCATGGGGGTGGTGCATAGATATGCAGTATAGGCATCTTTATTAGAGGCAGCATGGAACCTGAATGGTGTGGGGCCCTCCAGGACTGCATTTGGGAGACTCTGCTCTAGGTAATGCGCCTGTTTATGGTGTCTGTGTTTGGTGTGGTAAAATATAGGTGTATTAACCATGCGTATGTTCTCAGCAATAAAGGTTTGTCCTTACTATCACGGTTTAGTTGTGGGAAAAATATGTGGACAGGATTGGCAGTAGCCCCAGCTGGCCTTTGAACCTGTGACCTTCTGTTCTTGCACACACTGTCTGTGTGCACTGCACCACCGTATTGCCACAGATATGCTGCATTCCCTGGGGAGTCCATGACTGTACATCCAACAGAGCCTGTCTGTTGCGGTGGACGGTGCCAGCCTGCACAGGCCTACGCCACTGTCTGCTGTGGCTTGCAGCCACTGCCCCCTCCACCACCTGTACCCTTCCGCCAACATGCAGACATGTCCTTATCTGGGAAGCAGCATATGACCTGATTGAGTTGTGGCACTCCAGGACTGAATTTGGGGGACTCGGCTGTAGGTAATGCCCATTGTTATGGTTTGTGTGGGTGTGGGGTAAAATATGGGTGTTTGAACCATGCTTATGTTCTCTGCAATAAAGGAGTGTCTTTACTATCACTGTTTAGTGGTGGGTAAAACTATGGGGACTGGGTTGGCAGGAGCCCCAGCTGGGATTTGAACCTGTGACCCTCTGGCCTTACAGGCACTGGCTGTCCCCGTTGCACCACACTGTGGCCACAGAGACAGTGCAGTCCCTGGAGATAGGAAACCTGGCCTGACGAGTCAGAAACCCTGCTCTGCACAATTTTACTGTGGGCTCATTTACCTTGTATGGAGACAAAAGTGCAAATAAACCTCAAAAAAGACCTCGAAAAAAGGGGCAAACACCCATAACCAAGCTGGGCAACAGTGATATCACTGGGCAACATTAAAAAACACTCCCAGGAAAGCTCCAAAAAGAAATGATTTTTGGAGCTTTCCTGGGAGTGTTTTTTAATGTTGCCCATTGCTATCACTATTGGCCAGCTGGATTATAATTTTTGTGAATTTTGTTGTGGTCATTTTCAGTTTTTATTTGCTATTTTGTTCTGTGCACATGTATCACACTGCTCACGTTTTGTAGGTTTCCCCGGTTTTGATGTACATTGCTGACGTAAATGGTTTCTCTTCCCTTTAAATCGGCTCTAACGCGAGGTTTTCACTCGCGGTATTTTTTGTTGATTTTCAGCCCCGCTCCTGTGCGGGGAGTCTCTTCCCCTCCCACTCTCCACCCATTGACCCCATCCCTCCGCCCCTCCAGAGCCTTCCTCCGCCCTCGGAATGCCTTTCCACGCCCCTAGCGCACATCAGCGCGCCGCGCACTTGTGCGGGCCCGTTAGTGTGACGCGCATGTGTGCGGGGCACAAAAACGCACTATTAGCATGCGCTAAGGTACCTTAGCGCACGCTCAAGTGCGCCCCGCACAATTGCTCGGTTTAGTAAACATACCCCAAAGTGTAATTGCTTAACAAATATTTCTGTTCTGTGTTCACAGATGAAGAACCAGGAGCAGAACCTCAGAAAACACCCACAAACAGGAACAGAAGCGCGGGGCATCTGAAAGTTTTTCAGAAGAATGTGTTCAAGAGAAATTAGCTAAACTTAAAGTAAACAAAGCGATGGGACCGGATGAGATACACCATAGAATACTGAGGGAACTTGGGGACATTCTAGTAGTTCTACTGACTGACCTTTTCAATGCCTCATTGGAGTCGGGAGAGGTGCCAAAAGACTGGAGAGAAGCTCATGTGGTCCCTTTACACAAAAGCGGAAATAAGGATGCAGTTGAGTAAATTATTGGAAACGCCACTGAAAGAGAAAATAGTGAGGTTTCTGAAGTCCAGTGGATTACAGGATCTGAGACAGCATGGATTCACCAGAGGTAGGTCTCTCAGACAAATCTGATTGATTTCTTTTACTGGGTGACCAGGGAGTTGGACAGAGAGAGAGCCCTAGATGTGGTGTATTTAGATTTCAGTAAAGCCTTTGACACCATTCCTCACAGGCGACTTATAAACAAACTAAAGGTACTGCTTGGGTTGGAAATTGGTTAAGTGGGAGGCGACAAAGGGTACAGGTAAATGGAGCTCACTCTGAGAAGAAGGAAGTTACCAGTGGTGTGCTCCAGGGATCTGTCCTTGGTCTGATTTTTTTAATCATTTTTTGTTAGTGATATAGCAGAAGGGCTGTCGGGTAAGGTTTGCCTCTTTGCGGATGATACCAAAATCTGCAATAGAGTAGATACCCAGGAAGGTGTAGATAACATAAGGAAGTATCTAGCTAAACTTGAAGAATGTTCTAGAATTTGGCAGCTGAGATTTAATGTTAAAAAATGCAAGGTCATACATTTGGATGCAGTAATCCAAGGGAGCGATATATAGGGGGTGAAGTACTTTTGTCCACTGAAGAAGAGCGGAACCAAGGCATGATTGTGTCTGATGATCTTAAAGTAGCTAAACAGGTAGAAAAGGTGACAGTAAAAGCTAGAAGGATGCTTGGGTGCATAGGGAGAGGAATGGCCAGCAGAAGAAAGGAGGTGATAGTGCCTCTGAATAAGTCTTTGGTGCAACCTCATTTGGAGTATTGTGTGCAATTCTGGTGACTGCACCTTCAAAAGGATATAAACAGGCTGGAGTCAGTACAGAGGGTAGCTACTAAAATGGTTAGTGGTCTTCATTATAAAGCATATGAGGACAGACTTAGGATCTTAATATGAACACCTTAGAGGAAAGGCGGGATAGAGGTGATATGATTGAGACGTTTAAATACCTCTGTGACATAAATGCCCAGGAGGAGAGCCTCTTTCGATTGAAAGCAAGCTCTGCTATGAGGGGACATGGGAAGAGCATGAAAGGGGATAGATTCAGGAGTGATATGCGGTAATCTCTTTATGGAAAGAGTGGCGGATCCATGGAATAGTCTCCCAGTGGAGGTGGTAGAGATGAGGATAGTATCTGATTTCAAATAAGCATGGGACCAACACAGAGGATCTCTAAAGGAAAAAAGGGGACTGTTGTAGTGGTTGATATCGAAGGACAGACTAGATAGGCCATGTGGTCTTTTTCTGTCATCATGTTTCTATGTTACCTGTACATACAACCAATTTGTAAAGTTATCCAGTGCCACAATATAAATTACCTTTACACTGATGACTTAATGCTATACGCCCCCTTTACCACCAAGAATCCAGAGTTTTCACCAATACAATCATGCTTCAAGGCAGTCACTGGCTGGTTAAAAGACCATAGCCTACTAATTAACTATAGCAAGACAGAGGTCCTGATCATCACCAGAAGTACAACCTATGCACCCCCAGAGTCTTTCCTGATTAACAACATCACTCTTCATATAGAGCAGGAAGTGAAATATCTTGGAATCACATTAGATCAATGACTGAATCTACAGGTGCATATTAAGAAAATCACAACCACAGCATTCTAAAAGATGAAGATACTGCATAACTTCCATCCACTACTGGACCACAATCTCTTCCAAACATTGTGTCAAGCACTAATCACTCTGCATTTTGACTACTGTAATTCAATCTTACAAAGCCTTCCAAAACACACTCCACCTTTTACAACTAGCCCAAAAGACCACAGCCTGACTAATAACAAGGACACCATGACAGGAACACATCACCACAGTTCTCAAAGAGCTACAATAGTTACCACTTCAAGTACAAATTAACATCATCAATATCTCCTCACCATATCAGTTCATAAAACAGAAAGCTCCCAAGCTACCTTGCTGGGCAGACTAGATGGACCATACTGGCCTTTATCTGCCATCATTTACTATGTTACTATGTTAAATACACCAGCTTGGCTAGTAGCTGCTCTTCTAGAGCTGTGTCCAGGATAAAGAAGGACTTTAAAGCAGAGAAAACACAAACAACTTTAAGCCTGACTTGTACCTGGGGTCTCTTTGCCTTGCTATTGATCATGCCTTAAATTCTGGTGTGGATATTTTTATCTGCCCTATAAAAGATGTAAATGAACATGTGCAAATTACACATGTATTTTATTATATATACTGTCACGCCACCACCACTCGCCTCTAGGTTAGAGGGGCATGGATTTTTAGAGGAACTTTCTGCTGTATGCTTTTTCGGCTTTTTTTTTAAACTATTTCCCTGCAATGCCCTCTGGGAAATGTAGTCCTTATTCAGCTGTATGAATGCACCATGCAGAAAGCTGTAGTCAGGCTCAAGTAGGTAAGGCAAATGACAGAAATTTATTATTTTTATATACACAATGGTTCGGTCATACCACACATAGGATTGTTGGTTCAGGATTTTTTGAAGCAAAAATTGTCCAAAACATATCCAACCACAAAATGCAGTTTTAAAGGTTCTCTCTATTGCAGGATACACAGTTTTTACCAGCAAGCTTATTATATTTCCTTCTCAGCCTTGCTGGCTAAAGCATCAAACAAACATCTGTGGTAAACTTCCCCTTTATAAACACAAGGGATACACAGCCACCCTGCCTATGGAATAAGGGTACCTTTTTCCTGGATAACCTTCCCTCATGATTGGCTTGCTTTCTCTATGTTCCCCAGGTTTACAGCTTGGCACAAGGAACAGTCCATGGGTGTGTCCTCCTCAATCAGCTTCACCTCGGGCTCTCCCAGCTGCATAGGCTCTGACTCCCCGTTCTGCTCAGCATGCTCAGCTAACAGCCTCCCAGGGGATCTTGGAGTCTCTCTTGTTCTTGGCTCCAAACTCTCCTGCAGCCGTGCTACATGCCAAATAGCACTCTCTCCAGCTGGAAGCTCCGTTCCTCTGCTCTGATCAGCCTGGCTTCCTGCTTCTCCTCTCCTCCCTAAGTCATACTCTGCTCTGGGTTTATACTTCCAGGGCTCTAGCTCCAACCCCTCCCTACTCAGGTGACAGCAATCCGCCTCACTCCGGACACCTGAGTGCTTGGAGCATTCACTGCCTAAGGGGTTCTGAGCCTTGTATCCTCTCCCCTTCATTCCACTAGGGGGAGCATGAAATGTGGTCCACGTGGAAGTTTTCTGATTCCTGGAGGTGTTTATGGCTTTCCTACCCTGAGTCGGTAAAAGGGGGCCCTTTACTAGAGTGAATTCCCTGTTTTTGTCCTCCCCTGGATTCTGGATAGGCCTCCTTGCCACAATACACACCACCTAGACCACACCTACATGGGTTCATGCTGGTGCACAGTTTTACACTGGTCAGTATAAGAGGCCATTAACTCATTTGACTGCCAAATACACACATTAATGACTTTATAAAATGATCTCCTATATAACTAATGCACTGTAGATCTGCATTGTGATGTACTGGGTAACTTGTCACTGGTTATTTATCAATTCACCATCAGAGGGAGCTCATGGAAGCATATGAGTGCTCTGAATGGAAACATGCTCGTGGTAGTTCTGGGAGATGTAGCATTTGAGGATTCTGAACTGGCAGGAAGAGAATTCATATTGAAGAATGACAGTCTGCAAGAGGTTATGAGGAAGCAGGGGGGTTGAGAACACAGGTGAAGATAATTGAGTGGCGCATTTGACCACGCAAGATGTTGTTAACATGGACACAGATAATGTCTGCCTCTGACTGGGCACTAGTTGTACCCACTGTGTTGGCACTTTCGAAACGCAAGGTACAGGTGTGATTCCCATACTACAAACTGACATAGCCTATCCCACACATATGCCAGTCTATACAACAGAGGTAGGGTAACACCCATGGACCCAGCCCCCACCATCTGAAGCATGGCAGATGATGGTTCAAGCCTGTGTGGCAAACAGATAGCAAAGAGAGGGTCTTTGCAACACCAGCAGAGGGATGGGGTATATTTCTCCCCTTTCTACCCCAGTGAGGGTATGTGGTATGGCAGGACACCCGCTCCACGTGGATATTGGTATAGCTGGGGGAGAGCATATGCAAGTCAGTCACATATCGGTGGACAACCAACACTGACGAGGACTTGGAAGATATATATCTCAGTGAAACAACTTGAGATGGGCCATATAGTCAGGGTTGGAGACAGCTGAACACAACTGGAGGAGATGAATGCAAATCAGGTGTTGCAACTACCGGCCATTGTAGAGCCGGTGCATATTTGTGCCATCCGATCACCACCTACTCTGCACGGAGGTCCATATATTGGTGCATAAGTACACTTGAGGAGATGTGCCAGTGCCATGGACTTTGTTTCTGGGGGGGCACATGGCGCCTCACCCTGACCATAAAAGGGCATGTCTGTGGCCCACTGGCTCAGGGCATTTGCTTGCATTTAAACTACTGAAGGAGAGCTACCTTACTTGTAGCTCCCTGGTCAGTGCTCCCCACCTAGGGAATGAGGAGTTCTTCCCAATTGAGGAGCACTTCCTATATCCCTAGGATTTGGGGGGCCTTCATTTCCTGAAAGCTGATGTGTTCAAGCTGGAGACTGATTGGGATGTTCTTATCCAAGATGGTGCGCAGGATGCACTGTGAAATGCCCCCAGAGCTCTCAACCTGTGAGAAGCATGGGTTGCTACTGTGGATTGCCTCCCCCCAGGCAGTTTGGCTACAGGGATGGGTGTTCACTTCCTGGAACACCAGTTGTTTCTGGTGTGAATATCTTATATGCCTGACCTAAAGGCTGAGTCTGGATAACCTGGACCCCAATTAGTAGGAGGAGTGGATGGCAGAGGGCACCAAACATGTCTCCTGTTTCTGTGTGATATCTTTGTTGGCCAGCTGATTTGCACTTTGGGCAATTGCATTCCTCCTTCCCCACATGAAGGGAAGCCACACTCCTTATTAGCAAAGTTACAGTGCCAGGTGGATAACGGGTGGTCCAATTTCAAGAGTAGCTTTTGAGAATAAGAGGAAGAGAATCTGAACATGAACCAATGGGATGAACAATAAGCTAAGTTTAATATTGGCTGCTCTTATATATATATGACTTTCAAAAAAAAGAAAGATTTTTCAGCGTATAAAGATGAGTATAAGAAGTTTGTTCCTACCCTGCATTAAAGAAGATTTTAAAAAAATATATAAATAAATAAGATTATAGTATACAAGAGATGTCAACAAGATAGAGAAGAGTTTCTGTCTTATAAAAGGATGGGACTGGAGTCTTTTTGACTACTGATGTAATCCATTGAGCACTCACAGTAGGCATAAGTTAAGCCAGTGGTTATGGGCTCTTGATTTTACTGAGGTCTCCTGGGTTCTCTGTTCCTTCTGATTTTTTTTTTTTACTTCTGCCTTTAAAAACAAAGAAACCTGTACCTTAACAGGGGAAATAAAAAGCAAACTCTAAGTAAATCTATATCCTCAGTTGTCCCTTCAGTGAGTCCAGCACCCTGGCTCACTACCTCCTCCAGATGCTTGGAGACTGAGCATACTGGGGCTGGTAGGCAGTGCCAGCTGCATATGTACACTAGTGTCATCAAAAAGATGACATGCTCAGTCTCCAAGCTGCTGGAGGAGGTACACTACAGAGAGGTACGGGACTGGACTGGAGTTCCTCGAGGAACAACAAATAGCAGGTAAGTCTAATTCTCTTTTTAACTCCTTATCACTATAGTATGGTATATTACACATTTTATTTAATATTTATTGATTAGTGTATATTTTTGAAGAAGACATGCAATTCTGGGTTTGTTTGTTTTTTGTTTGGGGGATAAGGGGGATGACTGGGAAGTGATCTAACTCCCATCCTCCACACATACATGCATATACCAGAGGCTTGTATACCCTGTCTGTTATACCCTAGGTTGTCAGTCATTCTGGTTGACTCGGGATGATAGTGTTTCATACTCTAGTGCCCACATTCAAGGAAATGCTGACACACTGTTTCATGAGGCCAGGGCTCCATGTTCATGTAGTTGCAGCATTTGTGCTCTAACACCCACAAACTCTGCCACAGTACAGTCTTTATCCATGTGCTTGCTTCACTGATTTGCATGTCCTGCCTTCTTATACTTTGGAAAAACCAGTCCAAGACATGATATTGTGGAAAGACAAAGCTTTATTTCTATGAAACCAATGACAACCCGACACAGGCCACATAAATACAATCTAGTTCATGTTTTTATATATTTATGTTTATAATGTGATCTGTTCTTTTATGACTTTTGTATTTATATATTTATGTTTTTAGCATTTGCCAGACTAACCCCTGATGAAGGGTATCGAAACACGGCCTGTGTCAGGTTGTCATTAGTTTCATAGAAATAAAGCTCTGTCTTTACACAATATCACATCTTGGACTGGTTTCTTCATCTCACGTGATATTTGCTTTTGTTGTGGTGCATCCTCTTATAGTTTGGCCCATATATCTGAGTTGTGCAGCAGGGTGCAGCTCTTCTCCAGTCGCCTTTACCTGCCACTTGCGCTATGGTCTGTTGGTGTGGTTAGTGACCTGTTCTCTCTGCTAAGATGTGGCGGGCTGCTTCCACACATTGACAGGGTGGCACTTCAGTGTTTGAGCCCTGGACTACTCACAGCTTTGCTTCAAATGCAAAGAGGGTTGCTGTACATGCATGTCCTCTTCCACTGATTGTGTGGCCTCCCCTTGTGCAGCAGCTATCCCCTGGGGACACATATACGGTGTATCTGCTGGCAGGACCCTCAGGTTCCATGGCGTGTGGCTGCTACCTGGATAGTCCAGTCATATGCCGCATCTGCCAAGTTCTCCCAGCACTGGTCTAGGGAGGAGTCGCATGAGTATTAGTACACAAGTGTGAGGAGCACGTAGCATGTACCTTCACAGCACACATGTGCACCTGACATTCAGTCGCTATTATTACTACTACTGATCATTTGTATAGCACTGAAAGGCATACTCAGCACTGTCCAGAGACATGTAAAAGACGGTCCCTGCTCATCAGAGCTTACAGTCTAGTCAAGACAGACAACATATCAGTTGGGGACAAGGATATGTCTAGGGGACACATAGTTGGCCAGCAGGAGACTACGAGTGCAGCTCAGCATTCAAAAGCATCCTCAAAGAGGTGAATTTTTAGCCTGGATTTGAAAAAGGCCAGGGATGAACCTGACTGTGCAACTGATACACATAGCAGGGTAACGCCTCCCTACCATTGCCGCCCTCCCTGTATTTAGCACGGCTGCTCTGCCCCTACCATGGTAGAAAAGTACACGAACCATGTGCTAGTCCTGTACTAGTTACATCACTTTAGGAAACAGGCCCTTAGGTTATGGCTGATTGGAAGCTCAAGCTGTAGCATCTGTGTAATCATGTAGATAAAGCATGTAAATAGCAGTGGTATAGCCAGGACTGATTATGATGGGGCCAAGGTTAACACGGGTGGGCCCTAGGCAGTGCAGGAGTTGAAACCACCTCCAGGCACCCCCGATATCCGAAACAGACACAGATTTGTTTGAGTTGGGTCCTTGGTTTCCTCCCCTTTCCTGACAACTATTTATCAAGATCTGTGACTCACGCCTGTGAGCAAAATTTGATTTCCCGGGACCTGGATGCACGAAGGGCTGTCTTGGCTCGCTCAGTATGTACTACACTGCCAGATCCTTCAATCCCACGTATTATAGCTTTAAGTAAAGCAAAATGGAGCAAAGGGGTTCATGTAGCTTTAACTTAAACAAATTCAATTAGATTCTTCCCAGAAGCAGGTTAACGGCCATTGCTGGCAATCGATGGTCCCTAAATGCTGCGAAACTGGCAAGAGTTCAGTGTGCTGGCAGAGAAGTCACTTTAATTAAAGATGTCACTTTCTTCAGCTAATTTAAACTTGCTGTGGTCACCTTAGTCTGATAGTTGCAGTACCGTAGGTAGGAAGGTGTGCGGTCTTTTATACTCTCATTAAAAATGCTCGTTTGAGGAATGCATTTTTTTATAGTTTAATAACTGTATAATGTTTCCTGCAGAAAATCCAATAAGCTGCAGACAAGCGAGTTAACAAATTTAAACAAACATAAATCAAATGCATTCAGTACAGAACTGCTGTGCCTGCAATGATAAACAACTTCAGAATCCCCAAAGCCTTATTTCAATTAAAATTACTGGCAATTGTATACATAGTGTGGTTTACCAGTTCATAAGTAAATAAATCACAGGAGATGGGGAGAAACACTTAACGAGAAAATGGATTTAATCCTATTTTCTAAAACAAACCTTGGGAACCAATAGCAATAGCGCTACCCTTAATCCTGATTTCCTACTTCTGAAAAGAACCAGTGTTTGCATATGCAAGCTTATTTGCACCCAACCGGCACATAAAAAATTACATTTTACTTGAAACTGGCTGAATTTTGTAAGCATCTTTTGCTCCGAATTCAGGGTTCGTGTGACGTTGACGGCTATTTGAGGCTCTAGAACAAGTCTGACTGCAGTCTAATCTGGCTTAAATTTAGTTAGTCCTTTAAATTGGGAGATTGCACTTCTGAATTCCTTTTGTTCACACCAATTCATTTTGCTAATCATAAAATAAAATCCTGACACCAAATATGGTTTGCCCTTATTTATTCTATATAATGTCTACTTTCCACTTTTAGCTGAAAAGAAATCCAATTGTTTTTAACTGCAAAACAGAAGTAAAGGACTCGGGCTTCCCATCAGTCTCTCTTTATCCGATGCAGACATTTTTGCGTTAAGCAACAGGAGGGGATATGAATGTGACATGCTAAAACGCTTACTCTCCTGATCGTCACTGAATAATCATCTTGCATTTTCTTTTCTTGCAAGACAAAAGTTTCTAATTTCTGTTGCTTTATCCAATGCATTTTGTCAAGTCAAGAAATCTCGACTCCAAGCAGTAAATCCCAGCTTTAGTTTAGATTAAAACAGATAGCAATGATAAAAATAACTAAACATGTCTGATTTTACAGAACATAGAGTGTACTTCACATCAGGGGCGGCCCAAGGGGGGTACGGGGCCATGTGCGGAGACTCAGTGCGGGACCACATTTGCAGATGAGGCCTCATTTGCATAAATATTTGCATAATGTTACCATACACTAACTTTTAGTAAACATGCCTCTTAATGAGTGTATGGATAAAGAAAGACTAAAAGATTTCTACATTACTATAATCCAGTGCCAACCACCAGGCACATTAGGAACTACTACAAACACTGCCCATTTAGAACCCATAGCAAACCCGCCGTATCCTAACAGCACTACCAGGACTCACAAAGCACCATACTCTACCAATCAAAAGGCAACACTGCAAATATTAAACCAATACATTTCAGAGAACAACAATACAAGACCTACTGGGGAAAGAGAACAAGTGGCACTGTCAAGTAGGAATTACATAAACAGAATACCTCAGCTCAGTTACACATGCAGAACATAGACCATCACCAAACAAGGAATCACAATTTAGAAATAGGAAGACAATAATTAAACTGGGAACCCCAAAAGCCAAACTTGGAATGTACAACAACACTATAGAAATAAAACTATAAATTAATTTCCTCTTGTACTAAACAAAGTGCAGATGTTAATGATGCACATTTCCCAGAGCTGACATATTCCAGTTAATAAATTCAAAATAAAGAGATTTTTCTACCTTTTTGTGCATTTTTTTCAGTTGCAATTGCTCCAGCCACTTTCTTCTGGTTTCTTCTTGTCTTCTGCTAACTCTCCATCGTCTGCTGTCTATTTGTCCTTACTTCTCTCTTCTAGTTTTTTTCCATTCTCTCTCTACATCTGCTTTAACATACTAATCTTTCTCCTTTTGCTCTTTCCTCATTCTTATTTCATCCACTCAAATTTTACCCCTCCATCCTCAATCCCCACTTACTCTCCCAATATCCGGCCAATTGTAGATTTGTCTTCCCTCCCACACAAAATATTTTTCCCCTCTCCATTTCACTCTCCCAGCTCCATCCCATTCTAATCCTCCCCCAACATCAGCTCCCTTCTAGTTCCAGCCCCACCCAGCATCCGCTCCCTTCTAGCCCCCGCATCAGCCCATTTCCAGCCCTAGCCCCCCATAAGCCCATTTCCAATCCTATCCTAGCCCCACCATCCGCCCATTTCCAGTCCTAGCTCTCCCATCCATTTCCTATCCGAGTCCCTCCATCTGCTCATTTCCAATCCCAGCCCCCCATCAGCCCATGTCAAATCCTAGCTCCCCTCCACTCAGCCCATTTCCAATCCAAGCCCCCCATGAGCCTACTTCCAGTTCTAGCCCCTCCATGAGTCCATTTCAAGCCAAGCCCCCATCACAGCCTATTTCCAATCTTAGCAGCCCCCAAAAGCCCATTTCCAGTCCTACCCCCCCCCCCACTCAGCCCTTTTCCAGTCCTGGCTCCCTCCCCTCACAGCCCATTTCCATTCCAAGCCCCCGTCCCATCAGCTATTTGCAGTTCAAGCCCTCCTTCCATGCAGCCCATTTCCAGTCCTAGCAACCCCCCAGCCTATTACCAGTCCTAGCCCCCCATAGCCCATTACCAGTCCTAAGCCCCCCCATCAGCCCACTTCCAGTCCTAAGCCCCCATCAGTCCATTTTTAGTCTTAGCCTCCCCATAGCCCATTGCCAGTCCTAGCCCCCCCATAGCCCATTACTAGTCCTAACCCCCCCCATCCGCCCACTTCCATTCTTAGCCCCCCCATAGCCCATTACCAGTCCTAACTCCCCTCCCCCCCTCAGCCCACTTCCAGTCTTAGCCCCCCCATAGCCCATTACCAGTCCTAACTCCCCTCCCCCCATCAGCCCAAATAGATAAAAAAAGCAAACCGGCTGCTGCTGCCGCTGCCGCCGTGGCAGCGGCAGAATCAAGCATCCCGCCGCAGGGCCCCCCCTGCCCGGCCAAGCCTCCCTGCAGCATCAGCTCCTGACGGAGTCCCAAAGCGCGGGCTTTCAGAGCCACGAGAGGGTTTCCCTTTCTCGCGCAGCTCTGTTAATCCCACCGGGGCTGATGGGATTTCCCATCAGACCCGGCGGGCTTAACAGAGCCGCGAGAGGTCAGAGAAGCTCTCCCTTCGCAGCTCTGAAAGCCCGCGCTTTGGGACTCCGGAGCTGATGCTGCAGGGAGGCTTTGCCGGGCAGGGGAGGTACCATGGCAGGATGCTTGATTCTGCCGCTGCCACGGCGGCGGCGGCAGCGTCAGCAGCCAGTTTGCTTTTTTTTAAAATCTATTTGGGTTTATGTAGAATGTTTTTTGCGTGGGCCCCCTGAAACGCGGGGCCCTGTGCAAAAAACATTCCTGCTCAATGGACGGGCCGGCCCGGCTTCACATGCAAGGTGTCTACAATGTCCTTTTGTAGAGAAATGAACTCATTTTTTTCCTTTAAAGGCGTAGCAGAGCAGTGCACTACTGGGGTCATTTTACAAGAGTGCCTAAGTGAAGTGGACACCGGGTAGGAAGTCACCTGTTTTATAAAGACACACAGGTGCCTGTGACTTTATAAAATACTAGCACAAATTCTTCAGTTATCGTGTATAGACTGAAGGCCGGATATTACACCTGCTTGAGAGCAGCTGTACTGTAAATGTCAGCTTGTACTTTAGGCATCTTTTATAAAGTACTCATGCAAACTGCGACCTCACCCATATTCCACTTAAACGCCATCCCTGTGCATGTACACACTAGCTTGCACTGTACACATTATTTCTAAGAGTCCATTTATGCACCTAAAACACTGTTGTATGTATAAAAATAGTTTATACAGTAAAATTAATCTCCACGGGTCGGTGTCAAAAGAAATTAAACTAGTTAACTAAAAACTTAACTGACTAGATCAAATCCTTTGAAAGTTAACTGAACCAAGCAGCTAAATTCAGCGCCCCCCCCCCCCTCTAAGTTTCACTAAGCAACTGAATAAAGCTGCTTAAAGCTTACGAAAGCCCGAGGACACTAGTCACCTAACCTAGCACTACTATCAAAAGCCTAAATCTCGTTGGCCAACCTCCATCCCTATCAAATATAATTTTTAAAAACATGTCCAAGACCTAATCCCCTTTCCTTCTGAATGTAATGAATACAAGTTCAAAAGTGCATGCTGTAAGCATTGCACAAAGGCATGCGTCACTGACGCAGTCCATGGTTACCATATGTGAGTAGAGCACCTAGGACTTGCAAGAGGATTAATGACCTCATAGTGTGACAAAATGGCATGTTCTCCCTTCCTACATTTGCAAACTCATGTGTGTGTGTGTGGGAAAAGAGAAGGAGTGAAGAGACATGGAGCTAGGAGCACCTACAGGCAGAATCAGGGACCTGCACTACAGAAGTCACAGATTCAGAGGAGAACAGGAACCACAAGAGATTAGCTGCAACCAGTGAAACCAGAACCAGGCGTGAACTATGGTAGTATCGGGGACCTCTGTGCAGCTACCAAGTACATTACGATAGAGCGGGAGAAGGAGGTCTAACTAATGGGAAGCCACCAGAAGTGATTCAAAAGTAACAGAATGTAGGGACCATGGAATGCCTCTGATTGGGGGGGGGGGCAAGCTCCACCTTAACTCTGCCCCAAGCTGCACCCTAACTTTGTCCCTAGCTGCCCACAGCCTTCCCCTCCTATTCTGCTCAAGAGGATTCCATCTCCAAAAGGCAGAAAAGAATGCAATGGCTGCGATCGCAGCAGACTCCTTCTGTGTGCCCATGGGGATCTGATCTCCCGCAGGCAGACAAGAAGAGTCTGCTACAATTGTTGCTCCTTTCTTCTCTCTGTGACCAGCAGGCAAAATGTTGATGGGGCCAGGGCTCGTGTGGCCCACCCCATTCTGATGTCTATGACAGAATGTATGACAAGAAGGAGGAGTTATCTGTGCACATAGTTCAAATTTTTTGTGTCTGTCTTTAATATTATTGTTATTTATCAGTGACTCTAAAGTTTTACATAAACCCTTGGTTCTGAACACAAAATCTGGACTGGACTCTATTTTGAGAGTGAAGAGGTGTGAGTGGAGTTTAATGCCAAGGCCTCCCAGTGTATACTGGTCCTATTCAATGAACCTTGTAATTAAACTCTAAGGGCCTAATATTCAAAAGGCAATTACATTGGTTTACAGCCCTGTAAACTGTGTAAATGCCGCTCAGCAGGACATTCATGGCACTAACATAGTACCGCTGAATATCCCTGATCATCTCCCTTACATGCCTCAATAGTAAACGCTTAGCATCGGGGCATGTCATGGGCGATCCGGAGAGGAGCGGAGGTGGTGACAGTCACTAACCAGGCAGTGGCGATATTTGATGCTGCCCAGTTAGCGTCCTGCGGCTAAAAGCAGTCAAAGTAAAAGCTCACCTATCTTTTAGCTGCAGGGGCTAACTGGGCAGCATGAAATATAGCTGCTGCCCAGTTCGTTACTGTGGCTGGGATGCTGTGTGGCAAACCTGCATATTCAATGCCGGGGCCACATATGACCCCGGCTTTGCATATCCAGGGTTAAGGGTCGGCGCAGACAGCTACGCGCCATAGTACAATTCAATATCAGGCTCCAAGAGTATAGAGCGAAAGACTGTGACCACTGTCTGCCATACAGCAAAAGGGAGCACTGTAGGGTCTATACACAGGCATGGCAGTTTCAAGAGCATGGTGGATTTAAGATTGTGGTGCCTATAGGTAAGATCAGACAATAGATCCATGAGAGCAGGGTCTGTGGGGAAGGGGGTATCAGGGATGCCAAAGTCAGGAGAGCCAGAAGGGCTGAAGAAAACTATATAGCTTAATGGGAGACAGCCAACTTGGCTTTACACAAGGAAGATCTTGTCTTACTAATCTGTTATGTTTTTTTGAAGGAGTGAATAAACAGGTAGACAAAGGTGAGTCGGTTGATATAGTGTATCTGGACTTTCAGAAAGCCTTCGACAAGGTCCTTCATCAGAGGCTTTTGGCGAAACTAAAGAGTCATGGGATAGGAGGCAGTGTACTATTGTGGATCAGGAATTGGTTAAAAGATAGAAAGCAGAGGATTGGGCTAAATGGCCAATTTTCCCAATGGAGAAAGGTGAATAGTGGTGTACCCCAGGGATCTGTGCTGGGTCCGCTGCTTTGACATTTTCATAAATGACCTGGAAAAGGGAACAAGTGAGGTTATCAAGTTTGCAGATGACAGAAAACTATTTCAAGTTGTTGCAACCCATGAGGACTGTGAAAAATTGCAAGAGGATCTTGATAAATTGGAAGACTGGGCATCAAAATGGCAGATGAAATGTAATGTGGACAAGTGCAAAGTTATGCACCTAGGGAAGAACAACCCAAACTATGGTTACATGATGCAAGGTTCCACATTAGGAACCAACACCCAGGAAAAAGATTTAGGCATCATTGGGGATAACATGTTAAAATCCTCTGCCCAGTGTGCAGCGGTGACCTAGAGAGCAAATAGAATGCTAGGTATCATAAGGAAAGGAATGGAAAATAAAACAAGGGATATTATAATGCCTCTGTATCGTTCCATGGCTGAGGGGAGAATTGATAGAAGTCGATAAATTAATGAACAGAATGGAACGGGTAAACGTAGGTCAATTGTTTACGTGATCAGAATATAGAAAGACTAGGGGACATGCAATGAAGCTACAGGGTAAACTATTCAAGACAAATAAGAGAAAATATTTTTTCACTCAGCGTGTAATCAAACTCTGGAATTTGTTACTGGAGGATGTAGTAAAAGCTGTTAGTTGTAGCTGGGTTTAAAAAAGGTTTGGACAAGTTCCTGGAGGAAAGGTCCATAAACCATTATTAGAAAGGGACCCAGGATATCACTGCTTGACCCAATACAAGCATTGTGGAACCTGTGTCTTTAGGGGAAACTGCTAGGTACGTATGACCTAGATTGGCCACTGTTGGAAACAGGATACTGGGCTTGATGGACCTTGGTCTGACCCAGTATGGCATATCTTATGTTCTTATGTTATGTTCTATATGGCCACAATGATACTCCTTTGAAGCAGCACATGCATAGATTCCTGAAGCAAGCAGAAGCAGGCTCCTCTTTGATATAGCTATTTGTCACCTTCTAAAGTTGGCATCCTAGGCAGTTGGCTATGCCTAAATCTGGGCCTGCTTAAAAGGATTCAAGTATTTTATAAAAACTTTCTCCTGTGCATAAAAGGCCTCTTATAAAATGACCCCAAGGGTTCCAAGCATAAAAAATAGGCATGGTGACTACAGGGGGAGGAGTTTGGGCAGAACATTGGCATAAAATGCACAGGTGATTCATAGGGTTGCCAACTTTTTCACCGAGAAAAACCCGACACCTGTGGCTCGCCATGCTCCACCCATTCTCTGCCCCCAGTCCCACCCCTGCCCTGCCCCCAGCCCCACCCACAAAAATTACCGAGGATTCAGTCACACCCCCCCTCAGTGCTGGTTCACTCACCCCCCCTCCCCTCAGTGCTGGTTCACTCACTCACCCCCCCCCATTCTGACTCACTCACCCCCCTCCCCTGCTGGTTCACTCACTCACCCCCCCTCCCCTGCTGGTTCACTCACACCACCCCTCCCCTCCCCTCCCTGCTGGTTCACTCACCCACCCCCCTGTCTCACTCACCCCCTCCCCTGCTGGTTCACTCACACCACCCCCCTCCACGGCTGGTTCACTCACCCACCCCCCTGTCACTTCCTCACCCCCCCTCCCCTGCTGGTTCACTCCCCCCAACCCCCCCCCCTCCTTGCTGGTTCACTACACCATCACCCCCCCCCTTGCTGGTTCACTCACACCCCCCCCCCTTTGCTGGTTCACTCACACGTGTAAATTTGAAAAGGAAAGACAGCCTGTGAGGAGCCCGCCCCCATGACATCACTTCCTCGGGCTCTGCGATGACCGGAGGGCTCTTCACACAGTTTGTCTTTAGTTTTCAATGTAAGTGTAGTGCAGCCGCTGCTCTGTACAAAGCAGAAGCAGCGGCTGCACTGCTATGGGGAATCGCGTTCGCGTTCGCGCTGCGGACTTTGGCACAAAAGCCGTTTTTTTGCTCTGGCCGCTCCCGATCTTGTGGCCAGAGCAAAAAACCGGCTTTTCAATGGCCGGTTTTACATCTGTGCCGGCAGCCGGGCTAGCCATGGAAAAACCGGCCAGGCCGGCTGAAAACCCTAGTGATTCATACGCAGGCATTTACATTTGCTCTCAAGCAGGGATGGATGCATGTAGGTGCATTTAGATGCAATTGTGGCAAGTTTTCTGAGACTGTTTTATAAAGACATATAAAGCCCTGTTTTAGATAGAAAGAATTTCTGAGAAAAGAGATGTCTAGGTCCGAATGTAGATGCAAGGGGGCATGTCGATGCAGAGCCTTTTGTAAAATTCATATAAGGCATACAGGATTTCCGTCATGCACAGCAGGAGGAGCCTTTTAACAAATCTACATGTAGAAAAACTGAGAGTCATAAACATGGCGGCTTCCATATTGAACTGCCAGCAATTTCCACATGCAGCCAGGGCATTTTGCAAACCCCATACGTGTAAGTGCCGCCAATTAAGTACCAAGGCCTCAATTTTTTTTTTCATTTTCATTTTGGAGGAAGAAATAAACAATGGGGGATTAAGGAAAACACCTCCTTTAATCCCTCGAGTAAAGTCCCTGAACTCAACAAGCACTTTTTATCAATCTCTACGTGCCTCAGAGCTGCTGTTAAAACCCGCTGTGGAAATTGTTTGCCATATACATGGATTCCTTTTGTAAAATGGGAAATACATGTTTAGATTTTTTAGACCACCAAAGCCACGCCCCAGCCACGCCTCTATCAAGCCCCTTGAAATCTCTGCATGGCCTGACTCTCCACATGTTAATAGCAGGTTTCTGAAACTGCATTTGCACATATATTCCATTCTACACGTGTAAATGCCGCTACAGGACCCTATTTGGACTTCCAACCTAGGCACCGAAAATGTCCTTTGGAGTGATGCAACCCAGTGAAGTTCTAGAGGGAAACCAAAACCCAACAGAAGGGAGGAAAGCTGTACAACACAGGTATCTCCAATAGGGAGGTACCTCCCATACATTCTTAACATACTTCCCTTTCTCACACCCTCAGCCCAAATGGTAAATTCCATTGTTCTCCAATATGGAGTGTATACAGCTGGTAAGGTCGATCAGAGGATTTCCTTACTTACGTGTAACCCCAGAATCTGCGTTTATGCTGTTACTATTGAATTACACAGCTTTGAAGAAACCCATCCCAGGAAAGGCTTTTTCTGGAACATCACATGTGTCTTAAGTGTCTCCTTGAGCCTGTTAGCAGTACACCTTTGCTGAGAATACCTTCACCCTCCATTGCAGATGCCACACCAGTGTTTGGAAAAAATCCATGGGAGTTAGCCCAGAAATCGAGTGAACTCCCTGCCCAAGAGGTATTACTACAACTACTACTTATCAAGAAAGGGCTATATGCAAGAAAGGGCTATGTTATCAATCCTCCACAGCTTCCTCCGCTTCCCTTATTTCAGTCTGTCACTGCTTTCCCCTTGCCTTTCCTCTTCCTTCTGCTTTCCCTCCCGTCCTCTTCCTTATTTCCCCTCAGATCCTCCATTCCTCTTCCCCTCCCACATCCTTGGGAGAAAGGTAATTACTTTGCAATCCAAATTAATTGAATTGTTAGCCAGTGGCGGACCTACACTTTTGGGATCCTGAAGCTTGAACTGTTATGGGGACCCCTTCGCAACCAGCAACGGGCTCTGGGTAACCACCGTTAGCTTCTTCAATGAGGTTGTCCCACGTCAGATCACCACAAAGGTTTTAAAATTTTAACCACTACATCTCAGAACGTTTTTTCATTTACGGCTGGCCTACATGATACTTTAATAACCTTTTAATTTTTAACTATTATTTTGTATTGAATTACACTATAATATTCATTTTTTTAAACCTTCTCATATAGTAGACCCAAGATTTTTAAACAATGTGGACTAAAGTTGCTTCTGGGGCCCTGCCAGGATCAGGGGCCCTGAAGCTTAAGCTTCATTAGTTTCACAGTAGATCCGCTCCTGTTAGCTGAAATGCAAAATTCATTTTCTCTTATAACAAGGTGAAACATCTTCTTTTGCTTCAGGATTACTCCAGCTTCTCTCTTCCTTCTCTACAGGATTTCTCTAGCTTCTTCCTTCTCTTTGGCACAATATCACGCAATCAGTTTTCAAAAGGACTTATGCTATCAGCAGCACATGAACGTTTTTTTTTAAATTGTAGATGGAAGGGATAGACTAATAGACTAACAAAACTAAGTCACTTCTTTCTCTGGAGAACAGCTCTAGGCTTATTCTTACCTTCTCCTAGTGTGAAATTTCTTGATATAACCCCCCCCCCCCCACTAGAAAAGACATCCTTTGTGCATGTTCTCCAGCTATCAGCCATAAATAAATGCAAACTGCCCTCCCTTGCTCATAGGCCTGATTCTACATGAATTATAGACAAAGCTGGGGACAGTTTCTAACCATTCCCTATCCAAACTGTAAGCATGGGGAGAAAGCATGAGAATAAGTATAGACCGGAGGTTGCAGCAGTCCGCCTTTTTTTTTAATGTTCTATTTTAAGGGTGTCTCTTTAAAGGATAATTTTATAAAGGTTGTGAAAAAGGAAAAGGCCTTTTATGAAATTACGCAGTTCCTGTGGTACACGCACTTACAAGTGTGCATGGAGATAAGACTGCGCAGGCATCCCCAGGGACAGAGTTCGAGCAGAGCAGGGGCAGAACGGCAATAGACATACGTTTTATAACGTACGCGAGTACACGCACACATTTACACCTGCTTCGAAGTAGATATAAATGTATGGGTGGGCATTTACAGTTGTGGTCAACATTATTGGCACCCTTAATGTCCAATATCTCCTGAAGAAATGTAGCCAGTGAAATGGCTTTGGACTCTATATGCGCACATATTTGACACATAAAAGAATCAAATCAATTAAACAAAACCAATTAAGAAAGGAAATAATATAAAAACTGGGATATAGCCAGAACTTGATTATTAAAAAGCAATCCAAAGCACCATGTCCACTCAAAATTATTCCCAAGAACTTTACGGCAGCAAGTCTGCGTTCCTCCCAATGGCGCATTGATACAGAGCTTGAATAGCTGGCAGCTCTAAATGCACTGCTGTGTTTGCGATATTGGAGGTGATCTATTGGAGACATAGATTTCCACATTTAAATTGCCATGCTGGTTGCAGGTTGATGGATTATATTGAACAAACCAAACTGGGAGTTGGTGTTTGTGGTATTGTAGTACCATGCTGGGAGCTAGTTGCTGAACTATATCATATTAACCACACAAGGAGATGGTGTTGTTTTTGAGCGGGATTAAGCTCATTAGATGTTCCTTTTAATTAATCATTTCTCATTTAAGGAAGTAGAAAACTCCTTTTCAGTTTTGAATTAGTAGAGTTTGTGGTGTTGGTATACATTTTTAGGAATGGTTCACCGGTTTTAGGTAAACCTTAAAATAATTAAATAGGAAAATTTGTTGCAGGAGCTAATATTCCTCATTACAAATATTCCAACAAAAATTGAATGTGCCAGTTGTTAATATATTTTCGGCACCCTTATAAACACTTCAAATTAGATTGAACAGAACTACCACATTCCCACTGCAGTAAAATTAGACATACCTGTGATCAACTGTCAGTACTCACACAAATTAAATCAACCAACGAATGATGGCTCCAATGTTTAAAATAGCCAGATTCACTCCCTGATTCGTTTTCACAATGGTGAAGACGAGAGCACTGCTTGAGACCATCAGAAAAGCCGTTATCACCAAACATCAAACTTCAAAGGGGGTACAAGACCATCTCCAAAGACCTTGGGATTCCTGTGTCTATAGTTAGCAATGTTAAGAAGTTTTCTGCTCATGGAACTGTCAAGAACTTCCAAGGACATGGTGGAAAGAGGAAAATTCATCCAAGAAGCCTTTGAAGGTTAGTGCAAACTGTTAGAAAAACACCATAAACAACTCCAAAGAGCTTAAGGCTGACTTGAATCAATCTGGAGTGGTGATTTCAACCGATACCATACGCTGCGCACAAAACAAAGGAGGACCTCATGGGCGAAGGCCAAGGAGGACCCCACTGCTCAAAGATAGACAAAAATACACGCCTGATCTTTGCCCAAATCAGCCATGAGAAACCACAGTCCTTCTGGGAAAATGTTCTGTGGACAGATGAAACTAAACTTGAGCTCTTTAGCAATGCAGACCAGTGATATGTACATTTACAGTTAAATATGATGGTGGCTCCATAATTTTGTGGGGCTGTTTTGCTATTTCAGAAACTGGAGGCCTGGAATGTATTAAAGAAATCATGAAGTCAGAGGACTACCAAGGTATTTTGGAGTGAAATGTGCTACCTAGAGTCAGAAAGCTAAGTCTAGATCGAAAGTCCTGAGTCCCCCCAGTAGAACAATGACCAAAACATACATCCAAACGTACAAAAGAATGGCTAAAAAGGAACAAATAGATTGGTTTAAACCTGACCAGCAATAAGTCCTGACCTCAATCCAATTGAGAAACTTTGGAAAGAGCTGAAATCTGCCATTGGTAAAAGGAAACATGGAAAAACATTCATGAGCTCTGGAACAAATTGCAGTTGGAGGGTGGGAGAAACTACCAGCAGACAGATGTATGAAACCTATAGATGGCTACAAGAAAGGTTTGGAGACTGTCATCACTTCTAAGGGTTGTCCAAGCAAATATTAGTGAAGGGTGCCATTAATCCTTTGCAGGTCATATTTTGTTTTTTCTCAGAAATCTCTACATCTAAGCTGCGCACACATCTTTTTTTGTTGTTGTATAGCTTTGAACTATTAAAATTTTAACTATTAACTATTAAAATATTATGATGACTTCAGTTAGAATATTTCCAATTACTTCTCACGATATTGTACACAACATACCTAAAATGCAAGAGTTCCAATAATGTTGACCACAACTGTATGTACTACGGGGGCTGGCTCTGGGGGTAGTTTTATAAGGAACCACCTAGATCTATGCACAAATGTATGTAAATTCCAATATTTAGTCAATTACATATCTAAGAGACCTCTTTCTTAAATAACCTCTCATAAAAAACAGTCTAGCATAAGTGACTCGCCCGGCATCCCAAAGAGTGCCAGTGGGAATCGAACCCTGATCGTTTGGGTACTAGGCTGTTGCTCTAATCACCGGGCTACTTTATAAAATAGGTGTAAAGTACACGTGTGAAAATGCACATTAACTAGGTGCCAGTGTATAGATTTACCCTCAGTGGCGCCTATGTTGCCTTCCTACTGTACATAGTCTTAATAGGCATCTTTTTGGATTTCTCATATAGGTGCCCTCTTATAAAATCAGGCTCTAAATGAATAAATGAGATATAATACAAGATTCACTCCATATATACCCAGGCTTTGGGGGTGAAACAAGAGGGATTGGTATGAATCACACGTTTCTATGGCAATAAATACTAATCATCTAGGAGACAGTTACATTGCAACATTAATAAAACTCTGCAGCCCCGGAGAACATCTGCATTCATAATAGGACTCAATTCTCAACCACAAATTCTGCACCGCCATGAGGTAAAGCAGATGTTTACTCGGGGGGGGGGGGGGGGGCTATACAAATCAAAATACATAATGGAACAAGAGGCCTTCATGATGCAGATAATAACATGTTTGGAAATGTTACCACATGGTGAGAAGCGGCAGCCCCCTTTCTCACTTTTTTAATGAATAAGATGGGGCTTTTTTGATCATTAAGGAATGCCCTCCAAACACATAGACATGGTTCTATTAACATCTGCATGTGGATCACTTGCTTGACAAATGAATCTTGACATTACTCTGGGCAGATAGACAATCTCATCCTAAAAAAAAAGGAATAAAATCTATGGGTCTGGATCATCCAATGGTTTTCTGTCAACTAGCCAAGAAAGGGATATTCAGCCATTACATATGTCCATTAGTATTCGTTCCCGAACTCCGTTTGGTTTGTCTTAACACACCAAATCATTCATCCATTTGTCTCATTTGCCTCTACTGAAGTCTGTAGGGCAAGCAATTTTATAACGTAATACTGAGTTTTTCTATCCATTTTCAATGAAAACTGCTTGAAGCTTGGTAGCAAGCAACAGCACAACAAGCCATCAAATGTGCCATGGCAACAGTGGGAGGAAGTAGGAGTGCACATTCGTTAGTGCGCATTTGATTCATTAGTGCACCTTACAAGATGTTGACTTTCATTCTTTGGACGTATCATGAGACGATAGAGATCATTGAAGAGAGACATCATGCTTTACAAGGTTGAAGGTCAGTGCAAAAGAGGTAGGCCAGCAATGCGATAGATTGGCAACTGTGGATGCCACTATCAACAATTAGCCTCCTGACTGAAAACTGAACACAGTTCTGGACAGCCATCCAGAGGACAGCCATGAGTTGACATCAACTCGATGGCATTTAACAACAACAGCAACAAATTGAATTAACATGCACTAATCAACTTATTGCAACTGAATTGATCAGTTAGTCAATATTAAATCAATTTAACACACACTGTAAATTCTCTATTGAAACAAATGCATGAAGCTAACTAAAAAACACCTGACAATTGGGAAAACAATGTGAAAACAATGAAAACTGAATTTTTGATTCCTTTATGCACATCCCTGGCAAGAAGACTAGATGCCTTTTATCAGAAGAGATGAGTTCACAGAGTAAAATCAACACCTCAAGACAACAAAAGAGGGCAAAACTGGTGGGTAAACACCAAGAGGTTCATTTCACAATGGGACGTCCAAGTGCAGTCTGGGACGTCAAAGCCAGAACGTCGGAAAAAAAAAGCAGACACGTGCAAGTTCAAGCATGATTTTGGGAAAGTGAATGTGCCCGATATGCATGTATATGAAATATCTATAGAGATGTCCTTAAGAGAGCATCTCAGCAGAAAGAGGTCTAATAGCATAATGGTTAGAGTAGTGGCTTAAGAGCAGAATAGTCAGGGCTCAAATCCCACTATGGGCCTTTGTGAAAAAAGACTAGTCACCATTCTCCATCTTCTCTGCATTCTCTGGATGTTTTCAGGTGAAAGCAAGCACTTTCCTGATGCCTATTCATGCCTGGAGCAGGTATAAACATGGACGTGCCTGCAGATGTCTTCAACGTTTCTGAGATTGAACAGGGATGTATAAATACATTGTCATTCCCTGGACATACTTCCACCACACCCCCATTCTTATTTGGATGTCCCTGCACCAGAGACATCTGCAAATTTCATTTGTGAAATGGTTACAGAGACATGTCCATGATTTCAACGGCCAAATGCATGTCTTCAGACATCCAAATCATGAGTAAACCTTTAAAAATGACCCTCCAAGGCACTTTGAGAAGAGTAAAACAGCACCCACATTGGAAGGAAGACTACAAGGTATTAGCAGAGGGACAAAGCAGCAGCAACATAGTACAAACAACCCCAAAGTAGCATGAGTGGGTTAAAGCAGTCGTAACATTGGCTAGAAGGGGCAGAAATGCCATAAAAGGACAAATAAGGCACCCAGATTGGCTGGAAGGCCCTAAAAAACCTGAATGATGTCAATACAGCACCAAGATAGAGGAGGGCCAACAACACAAGAGGGCTAACACAGTTCGAAGGCCCTACTGCCTGAATAAGGGTGAGGTTAGTTAAGCTGTGTGCCTGCAAAATAGAGTTCTAGCACTGAGGTCTTTTATCCCAGATGGTCCCCCTGGGCTACGAGATGACTTCATGAACTGTTTAGAACGAGATCCTAAATGATTTAGATAAAGAGCAGAGGAAACAGTAGAAGGGACAGCAAGAGCCCATCACACCTGAAGAGAGTCAACACTGCAGCAAGAATGGCTGGAAGACCTCCAAGCCCATTGACTGAGGGCTTTAGTCATTGAGAAAAGCTAGATACCTCTTACTAAGACATTTTTCAAATACCATTTCATTAATGTTCTAGGAGGGGGACAGGACCAGCCTGTTCACTAGGCAACTGCCCTAGACAGTAGACCCTGGTGGGTAGCACGGCAGCACAGCTGCTGCTTCAGCACTATGGTGGGCCTTAAAACACCTGCACATGTGCCCTGTGTCATGGCCTGCTGCTCCTGTCCCCTCTTAAAGGAAGTTGTGTTGGAGGGGGCAGGGAGGCAGCCAGTGAGTGCACACACACGCGAGGGTTCTTTAAAGTTCTTTGTGACACTGAAGTGGTTGCTGTGCCACCACTTCAAGGAAGGGAGGGATTTGCTGCTGTCCCCTTCCTCCAGATGAGAAGTTGGATGCCTGGCAGTCCGAGTGAGAGGGCAAGCATTCAGGGTGGGAGGGGGGAGGATGGCAGAAACCCTTGAGCTAGCCCTGCAGTGGGACAAAGTCAATAAGTACACTAATAGAAATTTGAAAAGAACTTTGAAGAAAGAGTTTAAGGTTTGTCAACAGTTAGGCTAGTAGAAGTCTTCCGCCTTGCCAGTTTCAGTTTATCTTGGTGTCTGTTTGCATTCCATCACTAAGTGCATGGTAGAATATCCAAAAAGAGAGTCAATGTAGAACCTAGGCAGCCTGAAAGACCCAAAAACACCAGAAGAGAGTCAACACAACAGCAAGGCAGGGAGCTGGAGTGGGGTGCGATCAGCCAAGTTGATAGTGTCTAGCTTATTACAATTTTTGATATACCATCTTTCCTTTTATAACAAAGCAGTTTACATTAAAATATTAATATCAGAAATAGAAAATGTTAAAAAAATTTAATCAAAGAAAAAAAAAAAGTTTAATAGATTCCAAAAATTTAAAAAGAGAATGACAACATTTAGTGCTGCTTTCATCTCTCCTCAGTTTGGTTCTTTATGATAAGCCATGGCTAATGAATTTTTAGTTTTTTCTTGATTTGTTTAGATGAGGATTCTAATCGAAGATCTGCAGGTAATGATTTCCAGAGGGAGGGAGGGAGAAAGTAGAAAGCTGTTTACTGCGCAGATTCTAATTATGCAAATTAGAGTCCTGGCACTGAGGACTCCCAGCACAGGAATCTGTACATCCCCTGGGCTGCCTGGCATGAGATGCTGAGGGATTTAAGTAGAGATCAGATGATGCGCTATGGTGTATGCAGTGGGAATGGGTTGAGGAGGAGTCAGCACTGCCTGTGAGAGCTCAGAACAGCAGAAGAGAGCCAACACATGACAGCAAGGGAAGCTGGAAGAGTGCAGGCAATAGGAGTGGGGGTGAGGTCAGCCAAGCTGTATGCCTGCTAGTTAACGTCCTAACACTATGGACTTTTTCCTCAGCACAGGAACCTGTAGTGAAGATCTTCTTGGGCTGGGGGAAGACTTCATGGACCGTATGGACTGCTTGAAATGAGATCCTGAGGGATTTAGATACAGAGCAAAGGAAGCTTGTGACGAAAACCCCCAAAAGCAACAGCAAACCAAGAGCAGCACGGGCAGCGGTGTGGCAGCAGCGGCAGAAGCAAGGGGAAAAGAAGAGTTAATCTTTGTGTATTTTAGATTTGGTGGGGTTTTTTTTGGGGGGGGGGGTTGTTTTTGTTTTTTCAAGAGGGATTAAAGGTTCCTACTAGACAGCAGGCAGGAAACTGGCAAAAATATTGCAAGACACTGAAGGCATAGAGCATGGGCAACTGGGCTTTAGTGGAGCTCTACGCTCATTCCTCCTACCAGTCACATGGAAATAAGGAAATTAAGAACAGGGAGCTTTGTCTTTAGAATCACTAGTCTGTCCACTAACTCTGGTGCTACCTCTGAACAACATGGACCACTTTTGGATCATGATCTGCTTAGTTTCCAATGTGTTTCCTTACCATTCCCCTAGACATATCCTTGTCCTCAGCTGTTGTTTTGTCTGTCTTGACTAGACTGTAAACTCTGATGAGCAGGGACCGTCTTTTACATGTGTCTGTACGGCGCTGCGTACCGTAGAGCTAAACAAATAAGTAGTATTAGCAATGCTTGCCGGCATGACTACTCTTCCCCCTGCTGTATCACCATAAGAACATACAGTAAGAACATAAGATATGCCATACTGGGTCAGAGCAAGGCCCATCAAGCCCAGTATCCCGTTTCCAACAGTGGCCAATCTAGGTCATACGTACCTAGCAGTTTCCTCAAAAGACACAGGTTCCGCAATGCTTGCACTGGGTCAAGCATTGATATCCTGGGTCCCTTCTTAATAATGGTTTATGGACCTTTCCTCCAGGAACTTGTCCAAACCTTTTTTAAACCCAGCTACACTAACAGCCTTTACTACATCCTCCGGTAACAAATTCCAGAGTTTGATTACACGTTGAGTGAAAAAATATTTTCTTTTATTAGTCTTAATTAGTTTACCCTGTAGCTTCATTGCATGTCCCCTAGTCTTTCTATATTCTGATAACGTAAACAATCGATCTACGTTTACCCGTTCCACTCCGTTCATTAATTTATAGACTTCTATCATATCTCCCCCCTCAGTCATCTCTTTTCCAGGTTGAAGAGCCCTAACGTTTGTACCCTCTCCTCATAGGAGTAGCCTTCCATCCCCTATACCATTTTGGTGGCTCTTCTCTGAACCTTTTCTAATAACGCTATATCCTTTTTAAGATACGGCGACCAGAATTGCACACAATATTCAAGGTGCGGTCTCACCATGGAACGATACAGAGGCATTATAATATCTTTTGTTTTATTTTCCATTCCTTTCCTTATGATACCTAGCATTCTATTTGCTCTCTTGGCTGCCGCTGCACACTGGGCCGAGGGTTTTAACATGTTATCCACAATGACGCCTAAATCTTTTTCCTGGGTGGTGGTTCCTAATGTGGAACCTTGCATCGTGTAACCATAGTTTGGGTTATTCTTTCCTAGGAGCATAACTTTGCACTTGTCCACATTAAATTTCATCTGCTATTTGGATGCCCAGTCTTCCAATTTATCAAGATCCTCTTGCAATTTTCCACAATACTCTTGGGTTTTAACAACTTTAAATAGTTTTCTATCATCTGCAGATTTGATCACCTCACTCGTTATTCATAAATGACCTGGAAAAGGGAATATGTCAAAAAGCAGCAGACCCAGCACAGATCCCTGGGGTACACCACTATTTACCTTTCTCCATTGGGAAAATTGGCCATTTAGCCCTACCCTCTGCTTTCTATCTTTTAATCAGTTCCTGATCCACAATAGTACACCAGTGTCAATCTTCCTCTGTCCATGGCTGGCTCAGCCATTGGGGGTGACTAGGCAGTTGCCTATGGCAGAGGTTTCTGAGGCGCAGCAAATCCCAAGATCCCCATTAATTCAAAGAACCAATGGTACATTCTCAATATGCAGAGAGCGGGCCCACACATACATACAAAGCAGTTTAATATTTAAAAGTATTATGTCCAATTATGCATGTTTACAGGATTATTGTTGGAGGGGTGTTGGGATGATCACAGTTAAGTTTAATTTTGAAAACCCCAGGTGGGAGAGGGGGGTTCAAGACTTAAGGTTTGCCTAGGGTACCTCACACTCCTGCACCAGCCCTGACTCTGACATTTCCTTTCCTCCACCTGACTCAACAGCTTTGCCCTCCAGTAAATCAGTGTATTGCATTGCAGAGCAACAGTTCCTTTCACCAGCGAGTCACAGAGAGCAGCATCTCCTTCATGACAGCTTTCAACCTTATTTCTTTTCTTTTTTTTTTTTTACTGGAAAATGCAAGGCCATCAGCACCCAAATCTCTGCTGTAAATTTCCATCACTGCCGAAACCTCTCTAACTTCCACAATTCCAGAAGAACCTGGGATGACGAGGCTCATGATAGCCCTTCTGGAACACAGTTTCTCTGTGGCATCCTTAAAGGGCTTATGAACCTCTTATCCAGAATCATATTTGTCCAATCTTGATGCCCTAGGAGGATTCCAACACCAGTCTTGGTGTCCAGTGACATCTGATGAAAAGCTGCCTGTTGCTCCACTGACCTCTCTAGAATCAGATAAATGGAATTTCCCCCCTCCCCTGATGCCAGTATCCTGAATGAACTGGTATGAGGCGCCCCTGCTGCTTACTGCTTCTGAAGTAGCTCAGGCTTGCCCTTCACCCTCCAGGAAAAAACATCCTGCTCTTTTTCATCACTTCTCCATCAGTAGCTTTGGGACAGGGTGGCGGCTTTCCTTACTGTCAACCCTTACACGTGCAGCAAGTGTGCAAAGCAATTGATCCCAAGAAATCCCTGATCCTTCACTGCTTGAACCGTAATCTCACCATCTATTAAAAAAAAGCCAGGAAGCGAGGTGGTCAGTCTGCCAGCCCTACAGGATGTCCCTTATTTCTCCTAAAGGTACGCACAACCCACTGTTAACCTCTTTTTGGTGCACCTCCCTCAGATCTTCAGCCTGCCCCTGCCTTATCCAGCTGCTATCAGGGATAAATAGGCATGTACAGTGCTCTAGCTAGTCCAGATGTTGCTGGTGAAATGCATGCTGCTACCCTCTGCTTTTGCCAGCTTTGCCTGCAGCTGGGCAAGCAACTGATTATACAAGCTGAGAATCAGCCATTACTAGATGTTGCCCTGTAGGCATGTGGTAATTGGGGCCTATGAGATGCAGCTGCCGCTTAAACCCTACATTCTCAACCACCTACAGGGGCTGGTCATCCAGGACAATCACTTCCCTGATGCATTCTGTCACCATCTTTCATTCTGCCTGACACCTGCCCTGTGACGGTGCTATTGAACCCCACTCCCATCTTCTCCATGGTGGGAGGGAGGAGTGGCCTAGTGGTTGGGGCAAGGTACTACAGGCCGGAAGGTCGGTGGTTCAAATCCCACTAGAGGACAGCAACCTTGGGCCGGAAGGACTGGGGTTTCTAGTCCCGCAGGTGCTCCTTGTGGTCTTAGGCAAGCCACTTAACCCTCCATTGCCCATGTTCCCTGTAAGTATTAGTGTATGTGTCTCATATCCCCTCGTGTTAAATGTATCCCCCAACCACTTTAACCTGGTGAAAAGCGGGATATAAATGCAGCTAAATAAATAAATTTGTTATGATGCACATCAGGTCCACTGGCATGCACCTCACCTCACTGGGGGAAGAGGCTTGGGGCTGTGCTTGTGTGTTACTGCTATTTCCATTGACAAATGGAATCCCCAGCTTATGATCAGCACCCTCCCTTGAAATTAACTGGAAAAGGTGCTGTTTCTGCAAACGATACTGCATGTTATTGTTACTATAGTAAAATGGCCCATCAGCTGCCTTCAACTAATGGCTTTCCTGCTGTAATTGAATTCTGCATACCATGGATCCTGAAACACTTTACAATGTTTCCAAACCTCTGAGGTATTGCAAGGCTTCCTTTTTACTTCCTTAGTGGGGACATTTGCTATTTCTGCTGCTGCTGGACCTGGGGCTGAGGACTGAAGAGAGGATGAAAGTTTAGGGGCATCCTTTACACTCTCTACAAGTAGGGTGCTCTTGGCTCTGGCAGTGCCAGTATCACTCCTACCTCCTCACCACTTAGCACACTAACACCCAGCTCTTCCAGACACTCTACAGCCACGAAATCTTTCAAGATCTGATTTTGATGCAAATCCCACACATGAATATTCATCAGATTCTGTATCTGCCAAAACCAGTTGCATATACTTCCTAGTAGGGAACAGGGTGAGCATTTTGCTCTGCTCTGTTAGCTTTACCTGCTGCTTATCTCCTGTCCCTCCACCCTACCCATCTATCTTTTTTGCCCCTCTGTGGAGATGGAGACTGAGCTGCCCTTTCACAGTTGCACTGGAGGCTCCAATTGTTGCTATTTTCCTGTCAAAGAAATCTCGTTTTAGCTTGGTTGGTGGACTACAAAGGGGGCTGAGACGTACTCCTAGATTGTCCTGTCCCTGCCTTTGCACTTGTACTGGGGGGGGGGGTGACTCCTGCCTTCTCTTCTTTCCTTCTGTGACTATTTCCACACCTACCCTTCCCAAGTATTATGTTGTGATTAGACTAGATTGTAAGCTCTATGAAACAAGGACTGTTCACATATGTGTCTTTTACAGCACAGTGTAACTGACTAGTGCTTTAAAAATAAGTAGTACTGATAGTGTAATCCCTAGGGTCATTTCTTATATATTTAAGCTGAAGTCCCTTTAAAAGTCTAGCAGATCCTCTTCAGTCACTAATGGCCTCCTGCTGATGTTCTGGTCAGTTTGGAGAAGCCCAAGCAGACTGCAAGGTGGAATCCTCACTCTTAGCTATATTAGCTTCTAAGTAACAGTAACATAGTGTATGACGGCAGATAAAGACCAGTATGGTCCATCTCGTCTGCCCAGCAAGGTGGCAAGAGTAGGTGCACCTGCCGCTCCGTGCAGGTCACCCCTCCCCATGCCTTTGTTTAGGGATGTACCCACCGCTCCATGTAAGTCACCCCTATTTATTTATTTAGACAGATTTGTATGCCACCTTTTCCTTCAATCAAGGTGGTCACATCACATCACAATTGGAGGGTTACATTTAACATTATGGTACGTGTTCAGATATAAGAGATAGTTATGCTTATTTTGATTTATCCTGTTGCTATAAAGGGATCCACTGTGTCTGTCCCATGCCATTTTGAATTCTAAGCTATATTAGCTAAAAACATCAGAACTGTATCTTAATTTTAAGGTGAATGCATTGCACGCTTGTCCCCCACATCCTTATCTTAACAACCTAGCTCCATAAATCTTCTCTATTACCGCCCTACCTTGAGCCCAAATCTAACCTTTTACTAACCTATGGAACTTCACATAATCTCTTTCCTTCTATACTGATGCTGGCAGTCAGTTCCATAGGGTTGGGGCCACCACTGCAACGACCTGTAAGTAAACTTCTTTAACAGTAGGTACTCTCAACAAAGTTTCCTGTGCTGACTGAAGATTCAGGCTTGGTAATTAAGGGGTCAATGGATCCTCCAAATAGGGAGGTCCTAAACCATGCTGCAACTTAAAACACAGAACCAAAACCTTAAACCAATCCTGTTCTATTGATAATAATGCAATTCTTTAGGAGTAGTTAGAGCACTAGCGTCACACAGCACTAGCAAGGGAGGAGTGGCCTAGTGGTTGGGACAAGTTGCCTTAGGCTGGAGGACAGCAACCTTGGGCCGGAAGGACTGGGGTTTCTAGTCTCAGGTGCTCCTTGTGGTCTTGGGCAAGCCACTTAACCCTCCATTGCCTCAGGTACAAAAGCATAGATTGTGAGCCCCTTTGGGGACAAGGGACAAATATATATACAGTACCTGAATGTACACCACCTTGACTGGTAGAAAAGCGGTATATAAACCTAGTTAAATAATCAATACACAAGGGTTCAATTCCTACTAGCACTCCTTGTGCCATGCTGTCAGGAACTGTTGGGTCACCAGGAGTCAGCATTGACTCAAAGGCACACAGTATATTTGTAATTCTTTAAACAGGGGTGTAACATGATCCCTCAGAGTGGAGGAGCAGCCTAGTGGTTAGAGCACTGGCTTCCTAAGCAAGAGACTGGGTTCTTTACCATCCCAGGCCTAAAAAAACTCCCTTTTATAAGCACAATCACTAAATCCTTCAATTATTATTTTTTATAAATTTTCACAACATTTTTAAATACATAAAAATAGCTCATAGAAGCCTTAAAACCTACATCATAGTCATTCAGCTTTAAAAGCAATAATAAATGTCTCCCTAGGCAACTGCCTTAGCACAAATCTTAGCAGGCACCACCTTTTTCCTTAGGCCACAGCCTCAGCACAGTCATATGGTCTCCTCAGTCCACAAGTCTTTAACTGGCCAAACAAACACCACTATCTTACAGGACCGTCAGATAAGCTCTTAACATCTTCCAAGTTTCAGGACGGATGTTCCTGAAAGAAAAAGAAAGCTTAACTGGAGGACAATGAATAACATCAGCACACACAGTGCTCCAAAACTTACCTTCAATCGCCATCTCTTCAGATGGAACAGCAGCCCAACAAAGATCTTTGTTTCAATGGAACACCGGCTTCTTCAGGGGCGCGGCTACGAATGATCCAATGCAAATCACTCCAGCAGCAAAGCCACAATTTACTACCACTAACTTTAAACCCTCCATGAACCAATCAAAGAGACGCTCAGGCAGAACACTCCACCCATATACCAAAGGTGATCTGAAAATATATGCCAGTCAATTTTATTGTTAAGCTCCTCAGGCTCCATTGCATGAAGCTCAAAATTCCATCTCTGTTCCCGTTGAAGTAGTACCTTTCCTTTATTTTATACAAGCCAGGGGTGGCTGCATATAAGTGCTTTGTTTATAAAACATGGTTGTATTTTTGTTATTATGCCATTGGCTCAGAGGAGGACCATTGAACTCTTTGTGGGGAACAAGTTCCCCATCTCTGTCCTATGAGAAAATAGAAGTTCCTATTCAGGCATGGAAACAGAAGGGAACAGAAACGTTTCTTATCAGATGCTGAGGAAAGGAGGAAGCTTGTCTTAGGAAAGTATTCAGGCCAAGTTTCCCCTGTAAAAAGAAAGAGCAGTTTATTTTTCACGCTGAGTAAGATGATAAAGGCATATTGAGGTGAATTTTCAATGGGGTGATATTTGTATAACTTTATATTGATAACATACAGTATCTAGATAAAGTTATAAATATATTATGTGATAAATGTATAAGTGCGGCCATTGAATGTGCACATCCAAAAGGAACATACTAGTACAAAAAGCCCTTATATGGCAGTAGTACGCCAAGACTACTACTAGGGGTCAACCTGGTGCTAGAATTGATAGGAGTGACTGAAGAAGCTTCCTGCCTGTTGACCCAGGACCATCGTGGGGGGAAGGGGAGCGTCTTTGGGGGTCCATGCAGCAAAGTGTGCCTTCCTTTAGTGCAGGTTTACGCACAATTTTCCGTGCTAGGGTGGGTGTAAAATTTCTTTACAGAATAATATTGATGTTTAAGTGTCAGATAGAATTCCACATCGTGTGCAAAAGTGCCAAACTAGTCTTTTGAGCACAAGATATAGTTGATGCTAACGAAGACCCCTGGCTTGCTGTCATTGTTTAATGCAGACTTTTTGTGCATAGCTTATTTTCATGTTGTTTGCTTACAGCATTGCTGAGCAAAATTTCTCATTAGATTTGGGTTTGGAAATCCTGTGCTAGAGCTTTAGTGTCTTCTACACCGTTGGTCTTGGACATAGTTCCCCCCAACCCAATAGACAAGAGCAAACAGTGAGCCAGGGATACAATATTGTTTTTTAAATCCTGGATGTTGAGAGTTGGCCAGGTTAGACAGTATTTATCAACTCATCACATGTACAACACAATAAAAAAAATCTACAGAAATGCCCTACAGATAATTGAGAAAAATTAGTCCTTTATCATAGCATCTCCCCAAATAGAATAAGACAGCTCACTAAATAGTCCTCACTGCTAAACATCTTTTTTTCATTAAGGAAATTACATTTTTAATCCATTTGGGATTCAGAATATAGTCTCACTTGACTAAGGTGATAGAAGAAGTAGTTAGGCTTTCAAATTTCAGAGTCCTCAAACAACCATTAAACAATTTAAAGCTAAGTAAACATTTTGATTCGGGAAACACAGTGGGGTGTTTTCTGGATTTTCAATCAGGGACCTTGAGAAATAGTGTTGCTTTAATTTTAAAGTCATCACTTAATAACCATAAACAGTCGTATACAATTATTCTAACTAAGGCTGATTATTTCACTAATGGTTTTATGAGACTGTTGGTACTTGAAACCATTGGAGTATAATTTACCTCCTTTTATCAAATATTGAGATACATACTTAGTGGAAGAAATGCAGTTTAATTAAATGACTTAATCTGCACAATTTAGATTTTAATCATTAGAAGTATTTTAAAATATCATTAATCTTTTCTCATGTAATAATTTTTAATTTATTGTCATATCAAATCTTAGTTTATTTTAACAGTAACTGCTTAAGTAAATAACTATATTGAAGACGATCTCTTCATTTTCAGTTACATAGCCACTGAAGATTTATAAATAGCCAATCGATGCTAAAACATTTAAGGGCCCCTTTTACTAAAATATGCTAAGCAGTTAATGTGCACTATGTGCCATAGCTGTGCGCAAGGGCCCACAGTAATGGTTACTAAGTGCACATGACAGTTACCATATACTAATTCCTCACTACCACTAACTGTGTGCTGGAACAGGGAATGGACAGGCTAAGGGTGGAGAGTGGATGCTGAGAACACATTGCAGTTAGCCCAGGTGCACTAAACCCTACCTCAACAGGTGGAGTTAGGTACACCCACAGTAATTGGCCAGGGCTGGAATACCCACTAAGTGGCTTGCCTGTGCAATTAATTAATTTATTTATTTACATTCTCTTATATACCGCGCTATTCTGCATCAGTGTGGTTTACATTGAACAAACTGAACTTACATTGAACAGGGCATTATAACTTGGAGATAACTATTTTACAGGGAACATGGGCTATGGAGGGTTAAGTGGCTTGCCCAAGACCACAAGGAGCACCTGTGGGACTAGAAACCCCAGTCCTTCCGGCCCAAGTTTGCTGTCCTCTAGTGGGATTTGAACCCCCGACCTTCCGGCCTGAAGTACCTTGCCCCAACCACTAGGCCACTCCTCCACTCCACTAATGTCAAGCACTTACTGATTATGACCCTGACAGTTACCATGGTGCGCTTGCACCTAATGCGCATTGATATTGACTCAAAATGCACATTAGGAGTGAAAAACTACAGCACTTTAGGAAAATGGCCCGTGAGATCTATAGGCAATCATTTTAATGCCATCAGATTTCCTTTTTATGTACTTTTGTCATTAGATTTTGTTTGGAGAGTTATTTTATCAGGGGTTTTCAGTTTGTAGAGCATGTTTTAAATGTGTAAATGGCCTTATATAAAGTACAATGGTGGTTTGGGCAACAACAAGATGCATACACCTAAACAAGTGCCACTTATGGGCATCTCAGGGGGCACAGTATGAGTGCAGCAGGGGCGGAGTTGCAGTGTACACACACACATTTATAAAATGCACAGATACACACGTGAAGGCATATTTTAGAAATAATGTCTAGGTGCAATCTGGGGCATCCATGTCAAAACATATGAAAAAAGGCCAGACACATGTAAGTTGCAACCTGATTTCAGAAACTTACACATGCCCAAAATGGACGGTGGGGCAATGGCCACATAGATGTCCCCATGACAAAATTTTAGAATGGCTGCATGCACGACCCTGCCTGTTATTTTGCAAGCAAAGATGTTCATTGACATTCCAACCAGAAAACAAGTGTCTTTGTATCCCTTCAGTTTTCTTTATGATCGTGAAAAGTATTGGGGATATCAGAGTACCCTCCTCTACTCCCTCCAGGGATTTTGATGATTGAGCTTTTCTGATGTCTATTCATGCCTTGGCACAGAAACAGATATGGATATTACCACTGTTGGATTGAGAAGTGCTCACCATTTCTGAAATTGGGCATGCATGGAACGTCCTGGACATACCTATGCCATGTCCCATGCGGCATGGATGTTCTTGCACTGGGGATGTCTATATACTTGGAGTCTAAAATGACTCTGGAGACATCTCCATGATTTGCAAATCTAAGTACCAGTTTCCAGATGTCCAACTCATGAATAGGGCTTCTACAATGACCCCTGTAGACTGCATGCATACATTTACGAAAAATTCAGAACAGGCATAAATCTGTACACCAGCATTTGCACTCTACAGGGGCTGGTTCTGCATGCTTATTTAATGCATTCTGCATCTCTTGATAGTAGCTGTGCATCATGATAGAAAAGTTATACATATCTTCATAAGCAATGTGGAAGCTGAAGCAGTTGTCCATGTTGTCTGCATGTGAAGGTCTCCCCCATGCTTAGGATAAAGTTACTCTGGTTGCCAAGAATGTGTTGAGTGCTTGTTTTGTCATCCAAGCTGTGCTGTGTGGTACATGGTATGACTTTAGGGCTGGGTACTTACTGTAATTTAGGTAAACGTTTGACCACCCTTTTCTACACCTATAAATGGATACTTCATATTTAACAGAGGAGGGTACTCTGATATCCCGCTCTTTCAATATTCAGTGCTTAGCATATGCAGATGACATCCTGATGTACTCATCCTTCAAGCTTGACCAACCGGATTTCTCAACAATCACAAAATGCTTCAATGCTGTTTCCGAATGGCTCCTCTCCCAAAACCTGCGCATTAATCACAGCAAGACCGATGTCCTTTTTGTCACTCGCAATCAGAACTTCATACCACCACCATCCTTGCGAGTCAACAACTACGACCTCACAGTCAAACCTACCATCCGGTACTTGGGCATCATCCTCGACCAAAAGCTGGACATGGCACCGCATATCAAAAACATTACTAAATCTATCTACCACAAGATACGGTCATTACGCCACCTTCGATCATTACTGGACCCCTCCGATTTCCACTCAATCTTCCAAGCACTGGTAACCCCCCACCTTGACTTTACTAACATTATCCTCCTTGGACTCCCACAAGCAACATTGAACCCGCTTAGGTTAGCCATGAACTCTGCAGCAAGAATACTTACCGGAACATCTAGATCGGAGCACATAACTTCAGTACTGATGAGCCTACACTGGCTGCCTTTACACGCCAGAATCATATACAAAGCCCTCGTTCTAACCTTCAAGGCCTCAAGAAATCAGCCCCCCACCCCGCTTACCAAGCTCATCCAGCCCGTTCCACCAAATAGAAACAGACGCTCGTCATGTATGAACAAACTAGAAGTGCCTAAAACAATCACGAAATGCTCAAAGACAACAGCCAATAGAGCCTTCTCACTATTTGTACCAGGAGCATGGAACTCCCTCCCCCCCAGAAATCCGTTCCATTACTAATATCATTTCGTTCAGAAAGGCTATCAAACATCATCTGTTCTTAAAATACTATTCCAATCTCATCCCCCCCAGCCAATCCCAAAATAATACACGTCTTCACCAAAACCCACGCTTAACACAACCCCAACTAGAAAATTCAATAGCCTGACACTCCTCCTGTTACCTATCCATTCTTCACACTACAATCCCTAACCATGCCCTTCATATGATGTTTAATCTTCTTCTTTAAATAACATTGTACATAGTTTTTCTCCCTGTTATCCAAGTTTGTATCCCTTGTTTATTGTAAACCCAATGTAACTTGTTACATTGTTGTATGTTTTGTTCCAGTGTAAACCGCACTGATTGTAATAGCGCAGTATATAAGAAATGCAAATAAATAAATAAATATAAATAAACTGGTGTCCTTTGTTTTTGCTGCAATAAGGTTGACTAGTACAAGCCATACATGTTATGCCATTATCATCAGAATTAGGAAGCCTTTTAGTGTGCTGAATTCTTGGCTTAAAGGTATGATGAAAGACATGACTGGTACAAATTTTCAGCATCCTATAATCATGTTGGCCTTAAACCATTATAGGAGATTGCAAAATTGGAGAGAACTTTGTTTCCTGTGCTTTCTAAGAGAAGCAGTCTCAGTATACAGGATCGTATCTCATGTCATCCGTATTTTCTTTCACTGGTGAGCCTTGAGTAAGTCACTTTGCCAGGCCTTTCTTCCGAGGCAATGGATGGCTATCTACTTCATTACACTGCCAAGAAAACCCAGGGGCTGCTGGGTTGCCAGGAGTCAGCATTGACTCGAAGGCACACATTGCATTGAGTTGGCCTCGGTAAGATTTTGCACGGTGTAGGGACTAAATGATACAGCATGGTCTACCCTTTTGCCACAGTTGCAGCCCTCGGGTCTGGTAGAGAATTTCCATTTTCTTCAGCACCTGACCTTCCAACTTCACTATGGAGGTAACTCAGGACTTTCCAGGTGTCCCACTTCTCCTCTGTCCTTGTAGAAAGTTGCTTGGTTACTCTGATGTTCATGCCATTCTCTGCATCAAGATGTCCAACTTGCACCTACCACTACCACTACTACTATTAAACATTTATTAAGCACTACAGGCATACACAGCACTGTGCAAACATAGATAGAGACAGTCACTGCTTGTCAGATCTTACAATCTAATCAAGACAGACAAGACAAAAGATAAGAAGGATAAGGAGACACAAGGAAACAAGGGATCAGGATCGAAAAGCAGCCTCAAAGAGGTGATCGTTTAGCACAGATTTGAAAAGGGGCAGAGATGAACCCTGACACACAGACTCAGGAAGTTTGTTCCAGGCATAAGGAGCAGTGAGGTGAAAGGACTGGTCTGGAGTTAGCAGTGGAAGAAAAGGGCAAAGAGAGGAGCAAGCCAGTACAAGAGCGTAGTTCACGAGGAGGGGTTACTGATGTACATCTGTTAGTGTGCATTCAGTTCATTAGCATACTAAACATTTAGTGTGGTAAATTGATTTAATACACATTAACCTACAATATAATACACATTAAGCTGATGTGAAAAAGTTCAAATACATGTTAAATATTTTTTGATAAAATGAATATGTGAAATGAAATAAAAATGTCCATAAATTGACGAAAAAGCTCAAATGAACCTAAAAAAATCCTAAAAGGATTTGCTCCATGCAAAAGGTATGGCAATCATAAGAATATAAGAGATGCCATACTGTATCAGACCAAAGCTCCATCAAGCCTAGTATCCTGTTTCCATCAGTGACCAATCCAGGTCACAAGTCCTTGGCAGGATCCTGAAAGGTAGACAGATTCCATGCTGCTTGTCCCAGGGGTAAGCAGTGGATTTCTGCAGTCCACTTTAATAATGGTTAATGGACTTTCCTCCAGGAACTTGTCCAAACCTATTTTAAATGTAGCTACACTAACAGCTTTTACTCCATCCTCCAGCAACGAATTCCAGAGTTTGACTATGTGTTGAGTGAAAAAATGGTACATTTTAGCTTCATTGCGTGTTCCACAGGGATTTCTACCTCTTAAAGGAGTCTTGAAGATCATTACTTCTGTTGTCAGGAGTAAGTTTCTGTGTGATTTTAAGACTTTTTTTTTTTGCTTCTTTTATACTCTGTTGGCTAGCCATGATTTTTTAGATATCTAACTGCACTGCTCTAACAAGGAACCTAAAGCATTACCAGCTCTACACGTACCATTTGCAAAGTGTTGAAAGAAAGGTAAAGAAAACAAAATATATATACAGTAATAACTTCATAATGAACTAACTTAACACCTTTCTTGACTAGCTTTCAGGAGCTTCATCGGATTGAAACAAAATGAGCAGCTTGTTTTTTTTTCAATCTGATGAAAGGATTGCAGTTCCAAAAATAAAATCAAAAGGAGTGGCACTATATGTAAAAAATACTATTAGAGGTTAAAAGGGAGAGAGGAGGCATTGTGTGTTAAACTAGAAAGAGGGAAAAAGAAATCTATTTCCATTGGCGTGATATACAGACCTCCCTCACAAGAGGAAGAGGTAGACAGAGAGTTAATTGAAGACACACGCAGCATTGCTAGGAAAGGGGAAGTGCTACTGATAGGGGATTTCAATATGCCAGATGTTGATTGGCACATTCCTGCTGCAGTATCATCTAGAAGTAAAGAGATCCTGGATTCTCTACAGGGAGAACTATTCAGGCAATTGGTAACAGACCACACACGTGAAGGGGCCATACTAGACTTGGTGCTTACCAATGGTGAAAGTGTTTCTGATGTTATAGTGGGAGATCATTTTGCATCCAGTGATCACCAGATGGTGTGGTTCAGTATTAGGACTAGGGCTGTTAGAATCCATTCAAAGGTGAGGGTCTTAGATTTTAGGAAGACTAACTTTGCCAAGATGGGCCAATACCTCAGTGAGTCGTTAGCGGGATGGGAACAGCTGGGGGATGTAGAAAACCAGTGGGCAAAACTGAAAGGGGATATTTTAAGGGCAACCAACCTTTTTGTTAAAATGGTAAATAAAGGTAAAAGGAAAAGGAGACCGCTATGGCTTCTGAAAGAAGCAGCTGAAAAGGTGAAGAAAAAGAGGGAGGCATTCATGAAATACAAGAGATCACAGAGAGAGGAAGACAAGCATCTATATTTGGAAAAACTTAGAGAAGCTAGCAAAGTAGTCAGGAAAGCAAAGATTCAAAAAGAGGAGGAAATAGCCAATGCAATAAAATGGGGGGATAAGACATTTTTCAGATATGTTAGTGAGAAGAGGAAGGGCAAAAGTGGTATTGTCAGACTCAAGAGTGAAGGGGAGGAATATGAGGAAGCTGATGAGGATAAAGCAGAATTGCTTAACAAATATTTCTGTTCTGTATTAACAGATGAAGAACCAGGAGCAGGACCTCAGAAAACACCCACAAACAGGAACAGAAGCGAGGGACATCTTGAACAATTTTCAGAAGACTGTGTTCGTGAGAAACTAGCTCAACTTAAAGTAGACAAAGCGATGGGACCGGATGGAATACACTCTAGAATACTGAGGGAACTTGGGGATGTTCTAGCAGCTCCACTGACTGACCTTTTCAATGCCTCATTGGAGTCGGGAGTGGTGCCAAAAGACTGGAGAGAGGCTCATGCGGAAGTAAGGATGTGGTTGAAAACTACAGGCCAGTTAGTTTAACTTCGGTGGTGAGTAAATTATAGGAAACCCTGCTGAAAGAAAAAATAGTGAGGTTTCTGGAGTCCAGCAGATTACAGGATCCGAGGTAGCATGTATTCACCAGAGGCAGGTCTTGTCAGACAAATCTGATTGATTTCTTTGACTGGGTGACCGGGGAGTTGGACCGAGGGAGAGCCCTAGATGTGGTGTATTTAGATTTCAGTAAAGCCTTTGACACTGTTCCTCACAGGTGACTTATAAACAAACAGAGCACCCTAGGGATGGACCCTAAAGTTACTGCTTGGGTTAGAAATTGGTTGGGTGGGAGGCGACAAAGAGTACAGGTAAATGGAGCTCACTCTGAGGAGAAGGATGTTACCAGTGGTGTGCCCCAGGAATCTGTCCTTGGTCCGATTCTTTTTAACATCTTTGTTAGGGATATAGCGGAAGGGCTGTCGGATAAGGTTTGCCTCTTCGCGGATGATACCAAAATCTGCAATAGAGTAGACACCCAGGAAGGTGTAGATAACATGAGGAGGGATCTAGCTAAGCTGAAGAATGGTCTAGAATTTGGCAGCTGGGATTTAATGTTAAAAAATGTAAGGTCATGCATTTGGGCTGCAGCAATCCAAGGGAGCAATATAGTATAGGGGGTGAAGTACTTTTGTCCACTAAAGAAGAGCGGGACCTAGGTGTGGTTGTGTCTGATGATCTTAAAGTAGCTAAACAGGTAGAAAAGGCGACGGGAAAAGCTAGAAGGATGCTTGGGTGCATACGGAGAGGAATGGCTAGCAGAAAAAAGGAGGTGATAATGCCTCTGTATAAGTCTTTGGTGCGACCTCATTTAGAGTATACTGTAGTGTGCAATTCTGGAGACCGCACCTTCAAAAGCATATAAACAGGATGGAGTCGGTACAGAGGGTGGCTAATAAAATAGTTAGCTGTCTTCATTATAAAGCATATGAGGACAGACTTAAGGATCTTAATATGTACACCTTAGAGGAAAGGCGGGATAGAGGTGATATGATTGAGATGTTTAAATACCTCCGTGGCATAAATGTACAGGGGGAGAGCCTCTTTAAATTGAAAGCAAGTTCTGCTATGAGGGGACATGGGATGAAGGTGAAGGGGGATAGATTCAGGAGTGGTATGCGGACATATTTCTTTATGGAAAGAGTGGTGGATCCATGGAATAGTCTCCCAGTGGAGGTGGTAAAGATAAGGACAGTATCTGAATTCAAAAAAGCATGGGGCAAACACAGAGGATCTCTAAAGGAAAAACGGGACTGTTGTCGTTGTTGATATGGAAGGACAGACTAGATAGGCCATGTGGTCTTTTTCTGTTGTCATATTTCTATGTTTCTATGTTAATCCAATAAAAAGGTTTTGGTGGTCTAAAGTTTTTGTTTATTGACCTTTAGTTCCATTTATTCAAGTAAACCAATATGACTGCCACAGTCCTTTCATCATTTGCAAAGAAGCTAGTGGAATTGTAGGACTTTCTCAACAGACAAGTACCAGAATATACTGCAACTTTCACACTGCTATCTCTTTAAAAGTGGCAAAAAATGTTGTCAAAAATGAATTTATTTCCTGATCACATTATGATGGAACTGGATACAATAAAGGGAACATGCATGCTATGGACTTGCTTCTATGGAAAGAAAAGAAAACAAACTATTTTTCTTCTATTATGGGAGCTACAGTGGGACAAGGAGGTTTGTCTAGACTTACTCCTGTTCTAAACATAAGAACATAAGATATGCCATACTGGGTCAGAGCAAGGTTCATCAAGCCCAGTATCCTGTTTCCAACAGTGGCCAATCTAGGTCATACGTACCTAGCAGTTTACCCAAAAGACACAGGTTCCACAATGCTTGTACTGGTCGAGCATTGATATCCTGGGTCCCTTCTTAATAAAGGTTTATGGACCTTTCCTCCAGGAACTTGTCCAAACCTTTTTTAAACCCAGCTACACTAACAGCCTTTACTACATTCTCCAGTAACAAATTCCAGAGTTTAATTACACGCTGAGTGAAAAAATATTTTCTTTCATTAGTCTTAAATAGTTTAGCTTCATTGCATGTCCCCTAGCCTTTCTATATTCTGATAACGTAAACAATCAATCTACGTTTACCCGTTCCACTCCGTTCATTAATTTATAGACCTCTATCATATCTCCCCTCAACCGTCTTTTTTCCAGGTTAAAGAGCCCTAACCTTTTTAGCCTTTCTTCATAGGAGTATCCTTCCATCCCCTTTACCATTTTGGTGGCTCTTCTCTGAACCTTTTCTAATATCGCTATATCCTTTAAGATACGGTGACCAGAATTGCACACAATATTCAAGGTGCGGTCTCACCATGGAACGATATAGAGGCATTATAATATCTTTTGTTTTATTTTCCATTGCTTTCCTTATGATACCTAGCATTCTATTTGCTCTCTTGGCCGCCGCTGCACACTGGGCCGAGGGTTTTAATATGTTATCCACAATGACGCCTAAATCTTTTTCCTGGCTGCTGGTTCCTAATGTGGAACCTTGCATCGTGTAACCATAGTTTGGGTTGTTCTTCCCTAGGTCCATAACTTTGCACTTGTCTACATTAAATTTCATCTGCCATTTTGATGCCCAGTCTTCCAGTTTATCAAGATTCTCTTGCAATTTTCCACAATCCTCATGAGTTTTAACAAACCTTAAATAGTTTTGTGTCATCTGCAAATTTGATAACCTCACTCGTTATTCCACTTTCCAGGTCATTTATGAATATGTCAAAAAGCAGCAGACCCAGCACAGATCCCTGGGGTACACCACTATTCACCGTTCTCCATTGGGAAAATTGGCCATTTAGCCCTAACCTCTGCTTTCTATCTTTTAACCAGTTACTGATCCACAGTACTACACTGCCTCCTATCCCATGACTGTTTAGTTTTGCCAAAGTCTCGGATGAGGGACCTTGTCAAAGGCTTTCTGAAAGTCCAGATACACTATATCAACCAACTCACCTTTGTCTACCTGTTTATTCACACCTTCAAAAAAACATAACAGATTAGTAAGACAAGATTTTCCTTGTCTAAAGCCATGTTGGCTATCTCCCATTAGGCCATGACTATCTACATGCTGAGTAATTTTATTCTTTATGATGGTTTCTACCATTTTTCCCGGTACTGACATCAGGCTCACCAGTCTGTAGTTTCCCAGATCACCCCTGGAACCCTTTTTAAAAACTGGTGTTACATTGGCGATCCTCCAATCTTCAGGTATTAGAGATGATTTTAATGATAGTTCACAGATTACTAATAGCAGGTCTGCAATCTCATATTTCAGTTCTTTCAACACCCTTGGATGTATACCATCCGGCCCAGGTGATTTGCTACTCTTCAGTTTATTTAATAGTTGTAATACATCTTCCCCATGTATCGATATTTCCTTCAAATTTTCCGCACCTTTAAATACCACTTCAGTCAAGGGTAACATCCCTACATCTTCCTTAGTAAAGACTGAAGCAAAGAATTCATTCAGTCTCTCCGCTATCACCTTGTCGCCTCTTAGTGCCCCTTTAACCCCTCTATCATCTAATGGACCAACTGACTCTCTCACAGGTTTTTTGCTACGAATGTACTTGAAAAAGTCTTTAATTCACATTTTTGCTTCCGCAGCAAGCTTCTTCTCAAATTCTCCCATTGCCTGCTTTATCAATGCCTTGCATTTGACTTGCAACAGTGCTTGTGCTGTTTCCAGGTTTCATCGTTTGGCTCTTTTTTCCCCATTTCCTGAAAGATGCTTTTTTGGCAACAGCCTCTCTGACCTCCCCTTTAAACCATGCTGGCAGTTTTTTGGACTTCCTTCCACTTTTCTTAAAGTGTGGAATACAGCTGGTCTGGGCTTCCAAGATTTTATTTACATTCTCTTATATACCATGCTATTCTGCATCAATGCGGTTTACATTGAACAAACTAAAATTACATTGAACAGGGCATTATAACTTGGAAATAACTATTTTACAGGGAACATGGGCTATGGAGGGTTAAGTGGCTTGCCCAAGACCACAAGGAGCACCTGTGGGACTAGAAACCCCAGTCCTTCCGGCCCAAAGTTGCTATCCTCTAGTGGGATTTGAACCCACGACCTTCCGGCCTGAAGTACCTTGCCCCAACCACTAGGCCACTCCACTCCTCCAAGATAGTATTTTTCAACACCACCCAAGCTTGATATAAGTCTTTAACCTTTGCAACTGCTCCTTTTAGTTTTTTCTTAACTATTTTCCTCATTTTATCATAGTCTCCCTTTCGAAAGTTAAAAGGTAGTACTGTGGATTTCCTTACTATCCCTCCTCCATTAATTAAAACAAAGGCGATCATGCTATGATCACTATTGCCAAGTGGCCCCAACACCCTTATCTCTTGCACTAGATCTGATGTTCCACTAAGGACTAGGTCTAATATGGCTTCCCCTCTGGTCGGTTCATGAACCAGCTGCTGCAAGAAGCAGTCATTTATTTCATCTAGGAACTTTATCTCCGTAGCATGTCCTGCCGTGACACTGACCCAGTCGATACCGGGGTAATTGAAATCACCCATTATTATTACTGCGCTGTAACGTTTGTTAGCTGTAACTTTTGTTAGTGTTGGCCCTCTTCTGGTGTTATTTGCGGCAGAGTCCTCATGCAAATGAATAAAATCCTTCTATCTGGATGAGTGAAGAAGGGGCGAATCTTCAATTGTAGATGGAGGGAAGTGGGACAAAGGAGAATGCTTTGAAGTACGCCTGCCTAAAAAGTCATTGTGATGTATTCAGTTACTCCATAATATAACTACATGACTATTGAGCATCTTAGGGTGGAGGGATCATTTTGCAATGCAATGTGTGTCTTCAAGTCAATGCTGGCTCTTGGTGTTTCTTGGCAATGGAGGTTTAAGTGACTTGACCAAGGCTTGCCAGTGGGAATTGACCCAATGAGTTCCCCTTTGGGCAAGCAATTGCTGTATAGAGACAGTGTTGTAAGTTACTGAGGCCTTTTTCCCCTGTTTGAAAATTTGGATTAAGTATATCTGGTGAAAGGGTTTGTTCGGGAGATGGAATTCTGTATTTTGTAGTGAGGGATTGAGTGTGGTTCCCCTTGAAAAGTAGAAAGTTGGTATTTTTTAACTTGATAGTTTTGTGAACTAGGGTTTTTTTTAGGTCTGATATTGTATAAAATCATGCCAACTTCTGCAGAAAAAAGCAGAAGTGGTGCTCTATGCCTGCCTGGAGGCAGAATGGGTAAGATGACTGCTTATGGACATCATGTTGTTGTCTAGTGCCATCAAGTCGATGTCGACTCATGACGATCCTGTGGATGGCTGTCCTAAACTGTGTTCTGTCTCCAGTTAGGTGACTAATTGTCAATAGTGTCATCCATAGCTGTTATTATTGTACTGATCCTTCACATTGCCAGTCTTCCTTTTCTGACTAAAATCTATCGTTCCTTTCCCTTTGGGCCTAGCAGGTAGTTATGTACATTTCAGGCTCGTTTGGGCGCCTAAAAATTAAGCGAGAGCACTAATTGCTTGTGTGTGTGTATACCTACAAATTAATGTGCGCTCAATCAATTTTGCATAAAAGACATGTAATTATGATAAACTAATCAGTTTGTTTTTAGTTAAAATGAAGGTTTTCTTTGATCCTACACATGCCTACTAGTCAGGCCACCTTCCCTGTCCTTTTATGTGCGTATACGCTTGAAAGGGGCTTTACATAATTACCCTTATAATAAAGTTTTCCAGGACTAGCCTGTTAGGGGTTGTCAAATGCATTAGCTGCCCCCTATGAAAAAAAGGAGGGAAAACCACATTGAGCATGCTCACACAATGATGTCAGTGTGTTCTAAGGGTGAAAAGCCAAAAGCACACGCCCACACTCCTGTGTCCACTTTACCTCATGCTTACGCTCTGTGAAACACTTACTGGACTCAGTTTATAGCAATTAATCACTAATTAAGGAGTCCCAAAGTCTTGTACCACATAAATCACCTCAATTTTAGCAGCAGAGCTGTTAGAGAAAATAAAAAGGACAAAGCATATCAAGAAAATGTAGTAAAACAAGGCTGTTGTGCAGCCGGCTGCCCTACAGGCTGGGACTAATTAATTACCGCTTAAGATGGATTACTGAACATCAGGAGAATTAATATTCAGTAACTAAGATCTCAGTCTCGTGGTGGAGATTGGCACTATTCAACTTGCATCTTCTAAGAAAATTAGCACACTCTGCTTTTTTTTTTCCTGAAGCACTCTGGAAAGCCCAGAAGAAATGGATACTGGGGAAATGATCGCAGAAAACATCACTTTGAAACCAGTTTGTGGAGGAACCAATCTTCTTCCTGCAGTAGCATTCACTGGGGTCGGGAACGTTCCTTCTCTGTCCTGAATTTCCTCAGAGCACTTTCTCTATAGACCTCTCTTCAGTGTTGGGCCTTGACCTGATCTGATTCCTCTCCTTATGCCACTGCCTCAGGTCTGGCGCTATCACTGGGTAAACTAGGCAGCACTCTCCAGGGGCACCCTTTGCCACTGATGTTGCCCCTCTCTGGAACCAACAGCCAAGGCAATGGCTTGAAAAAGCCCTGCGGCACTTACCTTCAAGTTTTGGCTCCACAGGGTTGTTTGCTTCTGCCCCCCCCTATGACTCCTAATGCCAACTTCCTTTTTGCACAGAAAGTCAGCATTGGGTGTTGGAGAGCGGTGGAAGCAAACATCCCCATGGCACAAAAGCCTGAAGGTAAGTGCCGCAGGGCTATCAGTCCTGGAGAGGGGTGGCAGTGGCAGCTATGGGTGCCATGGGGGGGGGGGGGTGCAAGGGATGAGGTTCACCTAGGGCACCTCACCTCCTTGCACCAGCCCTGCACTGTCTCTCTACCTGCTGCTCCTCCCTGCCTTCCCTGCCGATCTTCTCATCCTGCTGCTGGTTATGCCATGATTTCCCGGATCAGCCCCACCTTCAAGCTTCGGCACCACGAGGTTGTTTCCTTCTGTTGTTCTTTGATCGCCAATGCAGACATCCTCTCAGCTCTGCAGTAGCAGATACTCTACACTGCCACCACCGCTGCCATCACTGAAGGAGCCTCTGCTCCCACGCTCGGCCCAACTCTCCCTCCCCAAAAGAAATTAGGCAGAAAGCATTGTGGCTGCTTGAGGCTACAACCCTGCCTCTCTTATTTAATTGGTTTTGATATGCCATTTTTCTACCAGTCAAAACAGTGTACGATCAACAAGGGTAGGCAATGTGGTGTGCAATAAACAGGTTGTAGACAATGGGGAAAAACAGGTTACATCAACCTTCAAAATGGCAAGTGTCCATTATTTAGGAGGCAGTGCTTGCGGAGGAGGGGTAGGAGGGATGCTGTGGGTTTGGTGAGAGTATTCCTGTGGTGGTTTGGTCTGCTGCTCTACGTCATAGTGCTCCTGGAAGAGGTACATTTTGAGGTGCTTTTTAAAGGCTTGAGGTGACTGGACACTCCGAAGTGCGGGAGGCAATGCATTCCAGAGGATAGGGGCTTAGAGTGTAAAGGCCCTTAGGTGGACATATTGAGTGCTCTTACAGATTTACGGAGGTAGGTCGAGCAGGTTAAGTGTGCCCTGTTTTCATGTCCTATTGGTGCTGGTGGTGCTGATTAATTCCTGATACTGTTCAGAGGTGGCATTTTGGAGGGCTTTGTGAATGATGTTGAGGACTCTTGATGCGATTTGTAGCCAGTAGAGTGATTTCAGTATGGGTGTGATGTGGCTGTGTCTGGAGACTCCAAAAAGTGGTCTGTGCTGCGGTGTTCTGGCGAGGAAGGATAGTGACTTTGGGGAGGCCCTGGTAAATGAAATTGCAGTAGTCAAGGATGGGAGGCATGGCATACCGCATGAAAGTGTTTGGTGGAGAGGAGGGGGTATATGTTCCGAAGGGTTTTGAGCTTGAAGTAGACTGTCCTAGTGGTGTCCCAGATATAGGGCTGGAAGGTCAGTTGCTGATCCAGCATGATGCCAAGGTATATGACTTGGGTTTTGACATGGAGGTCTGTGTTGCAAATTTGATGGAGGTAGGGGGGTGTGAAGGTGGGGTCTTTTGTGATATGGAGAATTTCCGTCTTGTTGAAGTAAACTGCCAGGTTGTGGAGCTTTAGCCAGTTGACTATTTCATTGAAGCAAGTTGTGAGTTTCAAATATTCAGGAGTAGCTGTGGAGAATGGAGTGTAAATCATTATATCGTCATCATAGATTTGATAACTGACGCTGAACTTCTGGATGATTGAGCATAGGGACCATATGTAAATGTTGAAAAAGAGGGATGAGAGTGCGAATCCTTGGGGCACTCCTTCAGGCAGGGTGTAGGGGGCTGATGTGCGGTGTCCCATCTTTATCCATTGAGTGCGTTGAGAGAGGTACGAGTGAATCCAGTGGAGAGGATGGCCTTGTACTCCGATGCTGTGGATTTAGTCAAGCAATGTTTGGTGGGATACTGTGTCAAACGCTTCAGAGGTGTCCAAAATAGCAGTGGTTTTCAACAGTTTACAATATGACACCCACTGATTTACACCAAATGTAGACCATTTAGTCAATTAGGGGCCTATTTAAAAACATCTTTTTTGAATGGGCTTTAGATGGATTGACTGCTGACTGGTCTACTGGGGTAATGAGTGAATTCTGTGCAGTTTGGTTTTTCTGTAATTTGGTTTATAAAACTTTACTCTTCTTTTTATTTGTTTTAATTTTAAAAAGTATACTGCAAACTGCTTTGGCGTGGTATGTCAAAAGGCAGTTAAGTAAATGCTGAAATAAATTGGTTGACTGACAAAAGGTGATATTAAATGGAACTCACTCGGATGAAAGGAAGGCGATTAGCGGTGTGCCCCAGAATTTGTTCCTGGGGCCAGTACTGTTCAATGTATTTGTTAGTGATATTGCTGAAGGACTGAATGGAAAAGTCTGTCTTTATGCAGATGACATGAAAATTTGCAACAAAGTGGACTCCCCAGAGGGAGTGAATAACATGAAGAAAGATCCACAAAAGCTGGAAGAATGGTCTAATGCTTAGCAGTTAAGATTTAATGTGAAGAAGTGTAGTGTCATGCACTTGGGAAGCAGAAATCCAAGGGAACTGTATGCAAAAGGGGGCGAGAGGTTGGTGTGCATGGACCAGGAGAAGGGCTTTGGAGTAATTGTTTCTGAGGATCTCAAGGTTGCGAAACAGTGTGACAAGGCAGTGGCAAAAGCCAGAAGGATGCTGGGTTGCATAGAAAAAGGAATTACCAATAGAAAGGAAGAGGTACTAATGCCACTGTACAAGTCACTGGTGAGGCCTCACTTGGAATATTGTGTTCAGTTTTGGAGATCATTTCTCGCAAAGGATATAAAAAGACTAGAAAAGGTTCAGAGGAAGGCAACCAAAATGATTTGGAGCCTTTGACAGAAGACGTATGAGAAGAGACTTGAAGACCTAAATATGTACACTCTGGAGGAGAGGAGGGACAGCAGAGATACGATTCAGATCTTTAAATACTTAAAGAATATTAATGGACAATCAAACTTCTTCCAAAGACAGGGAAGCTGTAAAACTAGAAAGCATAACATGAAGCTACAAGGGGGTAAACTGAAAGGCAATGTCAGGAAATACTTTTTCGCTGAAAGGGTGGTGGATGCTTGGAATGCCCTCCCAATGGAAGTGTTGGGGGCAAATACAGTGACAGAATTCAAAATAGCATGGGACAGTTACTGTGGATCCCTTTATAGCAACAGGATAAAATCAAAATAAACATAACTAAATCTTGTATTTCAACACATAGGGGTGACCTATATGGAGCAGTGGGTACACCCCTAAACAAAGGCATGTGGAGGGGTGCCTTGCACAGAGCAGCAGGTAGACCTGCTCTTGCCGCCTTGCTGGGCAGACTAAATGGATCATATTGGTCTTTATCTGCCGTCATATACTATGTTACTAAATTAAAGTATTGACTAAGCTGCACCGAGTGTTAGGTATGCCTTTTAATGTGTGCTAATAATGCAGCATCAGGTTAATTGATAGCAAGTGCTAATTGCCACATTAACCCCTAATTCAGGAATCCATATTAGCGGGCGTGGTATGGTGGAAAATGGGCGGGAGCTGTGTCTTGAAGTTAAGCAATTAACACATGGCAATGACCTCCCTTTTAAGTGGCAAATAACATGATGCCGTTAATAATACTTCCAGAGATGTAGCTAATTTCACATTATTGGCCATGTTGTTAATGCACGGTGGCAAATCATTGTTCTGTGTTAAGTACACAATTACCTTCTCCACAGGGCTTGGAACACCCCCAGCAGTTGACAAAATGTTTCCCACTTAACACATCTTAGGTTTGGCTGGTATCACAAACTAGATGGAGTAGAGGGGGCCTGGCAGATGGGAGACCTTTGACATCTCTGAAGACGGGTGCCAGGTTTCAAACCAGCGACCTATGGGACCAGAGGTTTGTGCTACTGGAGCCACAGATGCTACAGAAACTGAGCTTGAATTCTGATAGTAAGACCACAAGCAACAGAAAGGGAAGACGGTCCCCCACTTCCCAGAGCCTATGCAAAGATTGGAGGTGCCCCAAGCGAGCCCTCCATCCTGCCATGCATTCCACCCTCACTGCCATCCCTGACGGTCTTCTCCAGGGCCTGAAGCTGTGGCAACGGCTCTGAAACTGCAATGCAGCACATACCTAAATGCTTTGACGCTGCGATGCGGTTTCTCTCTTCTCCTATCTGCCTTTTCCACCCCCTGCAATGCAGCCTTCCAGAGAGGGGTGGCAGTGATAGCAAAGGGCCGGTGCTCTAGGTGACCACCAAGCTTACCTAGTGGTAGTGCCAGCCCTGGCAAGAGGTGTATCATATTAGCCACTGTATATAAGGAAGCTTATTCAGACTCACCCTTGTTGGTCCAACAGTCCTTGTTGGGTTTGACCAGCCTTTACTGTCAGCCAGGGCTAGCCCAACCATTAGAGCAGCAGCTTCTGGGGGGGGCAGGGGGGGGGCAGCAAAGAGCAGCAGCACTCGAAGCAAAACAAGAGATTCTGATAACCAGACAAATTCAAAAAGCCATCAGCACGTTATTTTTCTGCAGGGAGAGCAGGAAAACACATACATACAAAGCAAAGTTCAATATTACAAGTGTGATGGCCAGTGATGCATTTTTACGGGATTGTTGCTGGAAGTATCATGGTCACATGATTATGATTGTTGAGTTTATCATCAAAACCTAATTTATTTATTTATTTATTATTTATTTAACTGTATGTATATCCCGCTTTTCACCGGGTCAAAGCGGCGTTACATATAAGGGTGGGGAAATCAAGTATCAGGGTGGGGCCATCACCAGGTAGGTAACCTAAGGGAGGGCATAAGGCTGAAGATTTGCCTAGGGTGCCAAGTACCTTGCATTGACTCTGTGGCTGGCCCTGCTGTCACCCAGTTGCTCTTTACTCTCTTCTGTTAAGTGGCAAATTCTCTTCTACTTCACTCGCTGCCAAGCTCTCCATCTCCAGATCCAGATCCAGATCCACGTCCAGGTCCTGCTCCAGTTCTGCCGCACTCGCCTTCCTTCTAGTTCTTGCTCCAGGTTTAGATCTGCTGCAGTCCAGCCCTCACTGTTTCCCCTGGTTTCTGCCCTGCTCTACTCTACAGGTCGTAATACCAGTGGGGCTAGGCATGCTCGCTCCAGTGGATGGGGTTTCCAGCTGCAGAGCAGGGGGATTGCTTGAACTACAATAGCCTTTCTACACCTTGGAGCAAGGTGATTTCAGGTCATAGATGGTCTTTCAAGGACGGTGAATAGGAAAGTTGCTTAGTGGATAGGGAGGAGTGGTCTAGTGGTTGGGGCAAGGTATCAAAGGCTGGAAGGTTGGGGGTTCAAATCCCACAAGAGGACAGCAACCTTGGGCTGGAAGGACTGGGGTTTCTAGTCCCACAGGCGCTCCTTGTGGTCTTGGGCAAGCCACTTAACCCTCCATTGCCCATGTTCCCTGTAAGTATTAGTGTATGTGTCTCATATCCCCTCGTGTTAAATGTATCCCCCAACCGCTTTGACCCGGTGAAAAGCAGGATATAAATGCAGCTAAATAAATAAGCATCTTAGTCCATTATTATACCTTGTGTACTTATGGAGAAACGTCACAAATTAGCTAGCTCACCCAGAAAGGCCCAGATTAAGGTGGTCTTTGAATCATGCTACCAGATTTTGACTTTCTGGTTCATTTCTTAAAACAAAATTATACTTTTCTTTTCTTTTTTATTTGGAAATAAAGAGGAGGCTTCTCTTTTTTGTGAGTAGAGCAAACAGAAAAGCTGGAGTCTGTTGGACATGTCAGCTGTCATCTATTTTAACATTTTATTACTGTTTTGGAATGCAGAAAGATGAGACTACTGTCAATTTACTGCATGCATGACCTGCTCAACTTCTGGAAATGAATGTGCATCAGCTCTTTTACAGAAAAACTTTGGTCCCCAGTGCATAAATTTGAGTTTTATGAATACACAACTCGATTTTATAAAATTTTGCCTAAGGGGTTTTCCCAAGTGGATAGACATGCACAGATCACAATCAAAAAAGTCAAGCAAAATGCTGTTCTGGATGGCTGCTTTTGCTCTACTGATATTATTGGGGAGGGGGGGGCTTTATTCTCTAGTGAACCAAACTTGGCAATATTAACCACGGAGTGTCTAGCACCATTATTCTCTGGCTGTAAACCTTGTGAAGGAATAAGTTGTTTCACTGCATCCTGATAATGCTACCTGGTTATGTTCTTTTCGTAAAAGTGAAGACAGTCTCTGTAGTCCAAACAGGGAGTAAGTAACCTAACAGTTTAGGACAAAAATATGTATCCAGAAATTTGGGGGGTCAGCAGGGGTGTTCTTCTCTAGCCCCTCCTTACCAGGCAACCAGCAGGAAAGAGGATGAGGGGAGGGGGTAAACCCGGAGCAGAGCAAAGAACAGTCACTCTACTCCTTAATCCACAGAGTTGCCAAATTACCCAGTTCCATGAGTGAGTTTTTAAGCCAGTCCTGGATTTCTGGAAATCTCATTCTGATGCATGATGGGACCTGCAAGGAGATGAGGTGCCCTAGGTGAATCTCTTCCCTTAAACCTCCCCCTCCCCCCCCCAACGCCCATTGACGTGGCTGCTACCCCTTCTCCAGGGCATGCATCAGGGACAAGGCGCACAAACATCCCTGCGGCATTTACCTTTAAACTTTGGTGCCATGGGACTGTTAGCTTACGCCCCTTCTCCAATGGCGTCAGAGAGGGGGCCGAAGTTTAAAGATAAGCACTGTGGGACTGTTTGTGCCCATCGCCTGGAGAGGGGAGACAGCAGCTGCAATGGGCGCCCCCAGAGGGCCAGCACTCTAGGAAACTGCCTCATTTGCCTAATGGTAGCAGCGGCCCTGCTTGTAGCACTGATCTTAATGGATTAAATCAGGGACTACAAATACCATACCGCACTGCAATGCAAATTTAAAACCATAACTGGTTTAAAATCTCACCCCTGGAACTAGGTAACTTGGCAACTCTGAATCCAGTCCCTCTTCTTCTGTTGCTCCTGCCACTGGCCCTCCTGCCCCCACTCTTGGCTCCACAGTTCCACTTCCTTTTCTTCTACAGATTAGCCCAGAGTATAGGTGTTTCTCCATGGGCAAGCAGGATGCATCAGCCACACCTGGTGACGTCCTCCGGGTGGCACCATATAGACGGAAGTGCTCTCCAGAGCTCAAACAGGTAAACCTTTCTGAGCATGTGCAGGTAGCCCAACCTCCCTGGCCCGCCCCTAGCCTGGTCAGCCTTCCTTCTTCTGCCTTGCCGATAAGACGGACTGCACAGCTCTCCAAAATAAATAAACAACAAAAGAGGATCATCCAACAGAGAACAGAAGACAGTACATCTTGACGATGACTAAGCCGGGGTTTAAAAAATGCCCATGATGTGATGAACAGCATGGATGCACATAGCCAGTGCATCAGGTGCCTAGAGTCAGCCATCAGGTTGAGGATTGCACTCACTGCTCAAGAATGTTCCCCAGAGCCCGAAAATCAAAGAGCTATGCTCTGAATGACTACCTAGCTGCAATGAATCAGCCTGCTGCACCGAACCAGTCTGTCACAATGAATCAGCCTACTTCGAGACCACCCCTTACCTCACCGCATGCTCCAGGCAGCGCCGGCCCGTCCATTGTGCGAGAATGTTTTTTGCACAGGGCCCCATGCAAACAACATTCTGCATTAAAAGTAAATTTTAAAAAAAGAAAAAAGCTGGCTGCGCCGGCAGGTTTAACAGAGCCGCGAGGGAGAAACTCTCCATTCGTGGCTCTGAAAGCCGGCACGAAGAGGGACTGATGCAGGGAGGGAGGGAGGGCTCTGCCAGGCGGGGGGGGGGGGGCCCGCGGGACAGCAGCCAGCTTTTTTTTTTATTTTAAATTTTCCCTGGGCTGCTGGGGGGAGGGGGGTTAGGACTGGTAATGGGCTGTGGGCTGATGGAGTGGTAGGACTGGTAATGGGCTATGGGGGGGCTAAGACTGGAAATGGGCTGATGGGGTTAGGACTGGAAGTGGGCTGATGGTGGGTTAGGACTGGTAATGGGCTATGGGGGGGCCAGGACTGGAAATGGGCTAATGGGGGGTAGGACTTGAGGTGGGCTGATGGGATTAGGACTGGTAATGGGCTGTGGGCTGATGGAGTGGTAGGACTGGTAATGGGCTATGGGGGGGCTAAGATTGGAAATTGGCTGATGGGGTTAGGACTGGAAGTGGGCTGATGGGGGGTTACGACTGATAATGGGCTGTGGGGGCTAAGACTGAAGGGGTGATGGGGGGGTTAGGACTGGAAGTGGGCTGATGGGGGGCTTAGGACTGTAATGGGCTATGGGGGGGCTAGGACTGGTAATGGGTTGGGGGGTTGCTAGGATTGGAAATGGGCTAAGTGGAAGGTTGAGGCTTGAACTGCAAATAGTTGATGGGGACGGGGGCTTGGAATGGAAATGGGCTGAGTGAAGGGGAGCTAGGATTTGACATGGGCTGATGGTGGGGCTAGGAAAGGATTAGAAATGGGCTGATGGGGGGCTGGTATTGGAAATGAGCTGATGGAGGGACATGGATAGGACTGGAAATGGATGGGGGAGCTAGGACTGGAAATGGGCTGATGGGGAGCTAGGACTGGAAATGAGTTGATGCGGGGACTAGAAGGGAGCGGATGCTGGGTGGGACTGGAACTAGAAGGGAGCTGATGTTGGGGGAGGATTAGAATGGGATGGGGCTGGGAGAGTGAAATGGAGAGGGGAAAAATATTTTGTGTGGGAGGGAAGAAAAATCTACAATTGGCCGGGTATTGGGAGAGTAAGTGGGGATTGAGGATGGAGGGGTAAAATTTGAGTGGATGAAATAGGAATGAGGAAAGAGCAAAAGGAGAAAGATTAGTATGTTAAAGCAGATGTAGTGAGAGAATGGAAAAAAACTAGAAGAGAGAAGAAAGAACAAATGGACAGCAGACAATGGAGAGTTAGCAGAAGACACAAAGAAACCAGAAGAAAGTGGCTGGAGCAATTGCAACTGGAAAAAAAAATGCACAAAAGGTAGAAAGATATCTCTTTATTTTGAATTTATTAACTGGCATATGTCAGCTCTGGGAAATGTGCATCATTAACGTCTGCGCTTTGTTTAGTACAAGAGGAAATTAAGTTATAATTTTATTTTTACAGTGTTGTACATTCCAAGTTTGGCTTTTGGGGTTCCCAGTTTAATTATTATCTTCCCGTTTCTAAATTGTGATTCCTTGTTTGGTGATGGTCTATGTTCTGCATGTGTAACTGAGCTGAGGTATTCTGTTTATGTAATTCCTCTTTGACATTGCCACTTGTTCTTTTTCCCCAGTAGGTCATGTATTGTTATTCTCTGAAATGTATTGGTTTAATATTTGCAGTGTTGCCTTTTGATAGGTAGGGTCTGGTGCTTTGTGAGTCCTGGTAGTGCTGTTAGGATACAGCGGGTTTACTATGGGTTCTAAATGGGCAATGTTTGTAGTAGTTCCTAATATACCTGGCGATTGGCACTGGATTATAGTAATGTAGAAATCTTTTAGTCTTTCTTTATCCATACACTCATTAAGAGGCATGTTTACTAAACGTTAGTGTATGGTAACATTATGCAAATATTTATGCAAATGAGGCCCCGCACCGAGTCTCCACACATGGCCCTGCACCCCCCTTGGGCTTCCCCTGGCTCCAGGACTGTCAACTGACCATGTGCTGCCTGCTCCGGCCCAGGATGTGCCCCGCAGGGCCTCCATCCCTGGCTGTCTGACTGAAGAAATGCCCACAGCACCTGCAGCAACTGCTCATGCTTCCACGACAGCACTCACAACTCCTATGGCCTCTCCTAGCTCCTCATCAGACATGCAACTAAAAAATAAAAGTAAAAGTGAGTAACATAACAAAGTTATTCTCACCCTTACAGCTGACCTTGCTCTATCATAGCAACTACTCGTAGGTTATTTACATGAAGGAGCTAAATCTTTGTTCGCTTTAACCGCCCTACTTTAGAAGTTTATGTTAAGAAAATTAACGCTAACAGACTTTAATGCTATAATATAAATCCATTCTTATTAAGATTCTCAACGATCAACTAATATGACTACTCCTACCTATCACCCTATATTTCCTTCACCTACTCAACATTACACTGTACAATATGATGCTCCTTATTCCCAACCCCTTTATATGTGGTTCTCAACCTACATGCCAATTTACCATATTCTCCTCAGTTCAATAAATTCACATATATTATCACAACACAAACACAACTCTTATCAACACCAGCAAACAAATCCTAAGAATCCTCAAAAAAGGTCTTACACGCCAACTTCCATTGAATTAATGAACACAAGATCAGTTAGAAATAAAATTCACACAATCAGAGACCATATCTATGACCAAAAACCAGATATCCTTTGCATTACAGAATCATGGCTAACTCCTACTGACAGCGTTCTACTAAACCAACTGGTCCCACCAGAATATTCCGCCTTTAACAACCCTCGCACACAGAAAAGAGGAGGTGGAGTTCTAATCATTGCAAAAAAATCTTTTCAGCTACAAACTATCGCCTCTAATACCTCTGATAAATCCAGCTCTATCACAGTGGGTAACAAACACTTAGCTATCAGCCTCCTATATAGAGCCCCTCACGCCCCAGCTGATGAGCTAACCTCTATTTTAGAGACCATCTGTGCAGTCAACACTTGCCATAAACCTCTAATTGTATTAGGTGACTTCAACCTCAACTCCTCTTCTAATGCAGATAAGGAAACCTTCTTGCATGCTATGGACTCCCTACAATATACACAATTAATAAATGCTCCTACACATAAATACGGATCTACGCCAGATCTCTTCTTTGCCCCCAACCACCTTGTAAATAATGACAGCTTCTCCTCACCCATAATCACACCAGTCCCATGGTCAGACCACCTTAGAATTAAAATAGAATTCTCAAGCAGGATTGACAAACTTGATAAGATAAAAACTTCTAAATTTACTCCAAGAAGATTTAAAGCCTTCAATAAAGAGCAGTTCTTACTTGACACACTACCTTGCCTTGACTCAACTGAACTTGATTTGAACAAACAAGTGAACAACTGGTATAACACCATTAGCACTGCATCCAAGGCCTTTTCAGACTCAAGAACATTCAAAAACAGACATCATGCTCCATGGTATTCCAAAAACATACGCAATGCTAAGAGGGAATTAAGGAGAATTGAACGCCACTGGAGACGATCAAAATCTCCTACCTCTCAAAATTTATATTTAATTCAGCAAAAGAATTACAACGATCTCATCAACAAAACTAAAAAAGAGCACCACACAAATACTATACAGAAAGCATTTAACAAACCTAGAGAACTTTTTGCAATTGTAAAAAATCTAGTCAACGAACCAAGCTCTGATAAAGACATTCAGATCAGTCCTCAAGTATATGCAGATCATCTTCAATTGAAAATAGGCCAAACACCACCTTTAAAACAACCTGAAAACAACAGCCTTATTTTACCAAGTACAATTTGGAACAAGTTTTACACTCCCTCGACTACACAACTTTCAGACATCATTGCTGCACTTAACACAAGCACTGCACCCACAGATCCTTGCCCTGTACCTTGGATCAAAGCTACCAAGTCAAACTTTATTAATTTTATTCACAATCTTGTAACTAACTCCTTAACTCATGGAATCATGCCAGAACAACTTAAATTAGCAACAATTAGGCCTACCCATAAAAAAACCAACCTTGAAAAAGACAATCCAGCTGCATATAGACCAATTTCCAGCTTACCACTCCTAGCAAAAATTATTGAGAAGGCAGTACAGCTACAACTTCAAGACCATATTGATGAACATGCGCCACTTGATATACATCAGCATGGCTTCCGCCCCAACCATGGTGTTGAAACGCTCCTACTATACTTATTTAATGACATCACTCAAACAATAGATAATTTCAACAAAGGTACCTTAATGATCTTCTTAGATATTTCAGCTGCCTTCGATACAGTGGACCATGCAATCCTCTTAACAAGACTAAAGAGCATCGGATTAACTGGCACCGTCCTAAAATGGTTTGAATCCTACCTAGTTGATAGACAGTTCCAAGTTAAAATTGGCCTAAACACTTCACGTCACATAGTAATCAAACAAGGCGTGCCGCAAGGATCTGCACTCTCTTCACTTCTTTTTAATTTGTTTATCCAACCAATCTGTCACATAATAGCAGATCATCAAATAGATTACACGATTTATGCGGATGATATCATGATTTACACTCCAATTGATATCAACTGCCCAGATTACAGCAAAATTTCAAACTGTATTACCAGCATTTCAAATTGGCTAACAAATAATAACCTTGCAATAAACCTGAACAAAACGGAAGCACTTATTGTAACTAGAAACACCAGCTTTATCCCTCCACCTTACATTACATGCAACAACACAAAGATTCCAGTTAAGGACGAAGTAAGATACCTCGGAATAACCCTCGATAAGAAGCTAAACCTGCGTTCTCATATAAGAAAAACTGTTAAAAACGCGTATTACAAAATGAAGATAATTAGACGACTTAAGCCTCTTATCTCTTATGATCACTTTCGAACAGTCTGTCAGGCACTCATTACTCCCATTCTGGATTTCTGCAACCCTATTTACAATGGACTGCCTAAGCATGCTCTCAAGCCACTTCAAATGGCACAAAATACAGCAGCTAGAATCATCAATGGATCCTCAATTTATGAACACATTACCCCCATCCTTAAAGAACTCCACTGGCTCCCAATAATCCTTCGCATAAAGTATAAATTAATCATAAATATATTCAAAATGAAACACAACAGTTCTGCAATCAGCCTTCATGCCCTCTTACTCCATGATATCAACAAAAGACCAAGAAGGTTATCCACTTCTAACACCCTCAGCACCCCAAAAAACTACTCTAAATCATGCAAATGTACCTCACAAAGAGCAATTTCTTTGGCCGCCCCTTTAATTTGGAACTCTCTCCCTCCTGATTTACGCTCACTGGATGATTTAAAAGACTTTCGTAAACAATTGAAAACTACACTTTTCATTGAACAATATGGATCAACAATTGACTAAATATATTATATTTATTTTAATTATTTTAACTAATTTGCCTTATTGTTAACCCTTGTTATTTTTCCTATATTACCATTGTACTGTTATGTTTATACTGTGTTTGTTTCCCTTGCCTATAACCTTTGTATTTCTTGTGACCGCTTTGATTGAAGGAAAAGGCGGTATAGAAAACTTGTTAAATAAATAAAATAAAACTCCAGCGGCCTGGCCCTCCTAAACACAACAAAGCCATGCCTGGCTCCACCCACCAGAATTCAATTGGCTCGCACCACGGAAGTAGCCGGGACAGGATTGGCAGTCACCATGGGAGCAAAGGGAGCCCCCACCGACATCACTGCACCAACAGAGGGACTTCCCAACAGCACAATGGAGCTGACCCGAGCCTCAGCACATCACAGAAGTCTCCACGCCGTCCATCAGCAGACTGCAACAGAAGCCACAGCAGATGCAGAGATCTCAGGCAAAGCAGTAGCAACAGCGATGGCAGCAGGGACAGGAGGCAGCACAAATAGAGGAAGCACAGGGCACCAGTTTACTGCAACTCTTTCCCCTTGAGGTCCACCAGCAGACACTAAGGGAGGTGCTCTCACCGGAACCAGGTGAGCGTAAACAACACCGCCGCCATCCTGCAGCTCCTCACTCACTTAGTGGAGCAGATCAAAACCCCACTGGCGTCCCTGACCACTGCAGACCTTCCGTGCCCGATTCACCCTGATCCAGCTGTTCCAGGTCCTGCCTGAGCACTCTCCCTGACCTCCAGACAGAAGAAAGTGGGGACGATGAGATGGAAGCAACCGCACCGAGCTCCACCTCCACGGGGGGCACCCTCGCTAAGGACACTCCCCCAGCTCTGGACACCGAGGAACAATCAAACCAACAGCCTCCCCCTGATGACCTTACCTACCCAAAGTTCCCGAGGAAGAAAACAGCAGCTTTGGCCTTGGCGCCCATGGACACGTCCGAGCCAAAGGAGCTTGAGGTACTTAAGTATCTCAATGCACCAAAACTGACAGTGATCCTGCCCATCCAACATTGGGAAGAAAGTCTTTCAAGGGGCCATGCTCAGCGCCAGGATTGTGGCGTATCAATTCCAACATGTCCTGTTCCACAATGTCCTGAACCTAAGCAGCTCCATCTCGGCCCTACTGAAGGAGTCCCAGGCAATAGCCTCTGCCACTCTCACAAACCTCACCAAATGCAACAAACACATCATGAGAATAGCCTTTGACACGGCCATCAGGAACACCAGCCCTACAATCTTCGCCAGGCAATGGGCCTGGCTAAGGGCCTCCTGGCTACAAGAGGATACCCTTGACTGGATTGCAGACAATCCCTGCACAGGCGAATCCCTCTTCAGCGACAAAGTCAATGACAAGTGAACAACATGAGGGAGCACTGCACCACCTTGCAGACGCTGTCAGAGGATACACTTGCATGCCATTCCAACTCCCAGAAGGGTGGTAACCACTGCAAACCCTACTACATCTTCAAGAGATAAGGTTCCAACTATAAATGGCAGGCCCCACGATATAAACAGCATTCATACCAAGGCCTCCCTCCACCAGAGACAACACCAGAGGGAGCGCAAACAGAAGAAGCAAATGGCCCCTCATTCCATAAAGAACACTCCTTCCTTTTGACAAAGAGCGTCAGGCTGCGCTTCCTTTGGGGGGATGTCTATCGGTCTTTCTGCATGCTTGGGAATGCAACACAACTGACAAGTGGGTCCTCAAAATCATCTGGAATGTATATCGCATCCGTTTCTCTTCTCCACCCTGTCAGCACTCTCGACCTGGCAGTAAGACACTGACACACCTAGTCTCCACTATGACAGCGGAACTGATACATCTGTTGGAGTCTCAAGCAATAGAGTGGGTACCCACAGATGAAGTCAACACTGGCTTCTACTCCAGGTACTTCCTCATTCCAAAGAAATCGGGGGGGGGGGGGGGGATGCCCCAGTCTGGATCTCCATAAATTGAACAGATTCATAACCAAGGAGAAGTTCTGGATGTACTCCCTCATTTCTATCCTCCAGCTCATACAGATTGGAGACTGGCTAGCCTCCCTGGACCTATAGGATGCCTACACCCATGTTCCCAAGTACAGGACTCACAGAAAATATCTCTACTTCCACTTGCTGTGTCATCACTACCAATATTGGATCCTCCCCTTTGGCCTGTCTCCAGCCCTGTGCATCTTCACAAAATGCGTGGCCATGGTGGCAGCGTACCTCCACAAACAGGGCATCCACGTCTTCCCATACCTAGTTGATTGGATTCTCTCTGTGCCTTCAGCTCAAGAGGCCCAGACAGCAGTACAGAAGACCATAGCCCTGCTATCCTCCCTGTGGTTCTTAGTGAACCACGCCAAGTTGTAGCTACAACCTTTCCACCGTCTGGAGTTCATTGAGGCAGACATTGACACCTATGCCTCAAAAGCCTTCCTTCCAGCAAAGCAGGTGAACAAGATAACCTTGCTAGAATGGGATATCTCCTCTACCAAGAAGATCATGACACGGTGCCTCCTGGGACACATGGCGGCATTGACACCGGTCTTTCCCCTGGCGAGACAGTATATGCGTAACTTCCAGTGGCATCTACGATTGGAGACAGAACTCTCAATCTCTGGCCACGCACATCCCTCTGGACTCTCGGGTCCAGAAGAGCCTCTACTGGTGGACTATCTTCAACAACCTTGGGGAAGGTAGGGGCCTCCGCCAACCCAGCCATCACATCGTTGTGACCACAGATGCATCCATCGCAGGGTAGGGAGCCCACCTGCTACAACTCAGCACCCAAGGGGCATGAACTATGAAAGAGGAGGCTCTCTACGTCAACCTACTCAAGCCGAATTACTCAGTGACCAGGAAGGCTTTATCAACATTGACTGTGACTGACTGTCGATGAAAAGCTAAGATCCATTTAGGGTGCCCAATTTGCTTTTTAGCAATGCTCTAGACTGCAGTCTTTGGCTTTTGCTTCATTTCTTCACAACTAAGCACCCTTTGTGCCTCTCTCAGTCTTTTTTGAATGCAATTAGCATAATTGCCCCACCACCTCCACTGGGGGGCTATTTTAAGTCTCCTGGATGGCCTCCTGTTTGAGAACTTTATACCTTCAAGGCATTTTATTACCTTTATTATAACTCCCTCAATTCAGCCTAGCATGTAGATAATTAGGGTTCCTTATGATCAGGGCCATTGCAAGAAACAGAGGCACCCTAGGTAGGCCTTCCATCCTGCTGCCCCCACCACTGCCCCCTCCCCCACCACCATTGCCACCATGGCCTCCCCTCTCCGGGGCCTTCAGCAGCAGCAGTGGCTCAAAAAGCGCCACTCAGCACTTACTTAAAGCTTTTGGTGTGGAATCACGGTTTCTATGTGCTCCTACCTGCTGCTTCCACCCCCTCTGATGCAGAGTATGCGTGCCCTTAGAAAATTGGTGTGACCTATGTGCATATCTGGTACACAGGTTAGGTGGCCTTTTATAACATTAGGCTCTTAATAACCAAGTGGAATGAGGAGGTCCTGGGCAATGTCTTCCACTGCCCTGGTTGGTTAAGTGCTTTGAAGGCAGTTTTCTCAGCCTCTAGTGGGAGGGAGTTGTAGCTATTGCACACTGGAGACACAGGAGGGCAGACTTAGGGTCCATGACTTGGCTGAGGAAAATTTCCTCAGCCAAGGATTATTGCTCCAATGATTAGGTGTCAGGGCAAGACCCCATCAGGGGCTTGTCTGAGGATCAACCCCCAGGTTCAGAATGGGAGTTCTAAACTTTGGTCCAGCTAGTGATCTGAAGTAAGCTAAAGGTCAAGGAGATCATTCATAGCAGATAGGCCACAGGCCATATCCCTAGGCATCAAGGATGGCCTGGAGCGCATTTAAAAGCTGTTCACAGCAACACAAAGCAAACACCTGCTACCAAGCCTGTTGTACACAGAGTCCTTGGAAACGGTCTTCAAAACCATTTATCCAGTTAGCAGCACCTGCCAACTGGAATAATAGTGCTGACTGGGGTGATCCAGATGACGTTGCTGAAAATCATAACAGACCTCCCTGGCACTATCTGGATGATGTATCAAACAAACCAATATAGGACTTCTTTAGAGTGAATTACCAGATAATCTATTTATAATACACTTCACCCATATAATTTTAAACCATCAAATCAATTATTCCCATTCATTAATTTGTGGCTTCTATATGGTCTCAGATAAACGGCAAGTTTTTTATACTTTTGCAAGCAACTTGCTGTAACACTTATTATTGGGTCAATGACTTACACCCAAACTAGTGCACGTTTAACATAGAGTCAGTACTGTGCGGGTCCCAAGGAAAATCATCTGAACAGAGATTATCATACCGTGAACAATGGTGGATTCACCACCTTCACACAGTACAACCTGAAGGCTTAAACATCAGCATTGATTGGGTAGCGTGTGTGTGAGAAAGCTCCAATCAGACAACATTATAACAGGTATTTAAACAACGCTTAATACGCATGCACCAGCGTCTTCATTGGAAAAATTTGAGATCGGTTTTGTTGAAAGAGAGAGCAGAGCGGAGATGCGAATGGGTCAGTAAAAACATGCTATAGATATAAGGGGGCTGTGAAACATAAGATATTGATTTTGATAATTTTAACTGGATAATGTTGCTTTGTATCTTTATAGAAGATCAAAAGGATATATTATCAGAAGATTACGTCCCGCAGGAGCAATGACATCATCCCCCTTGATAAACCCATCTGGAGAAACGCCACAGCGCGCATGAGATAGAGGCGTCGGGGGTTTAGTAATAATTATTTGTGGTTGCAAAGAAAAGAATGGGACATGGGCCGATGCGATTCTACATAAGTTAAGTAGAATGGCAAACGCTATTTTTATTGAAATCTAAGGGTATGATAAGAGTCAACCCGTTAAAAGAAAAAAAACATAAAAAAAGATAACTAAGCAATATTACGTTATTAAATGAAAAAAGTGGCTAAGGTCATTGATGTTAAATGTGCACTAGTTTGGGTGTAAGTCATTGACCCAATAATAAGTGTTACAGCAAGTTGCTTGCAAAAGTATAAAAAAACTTGCCGTTTATCTGAGACCATATAGAAGCCACAAATTAATGAATGGGAATAATTGATTTGATGGTTTAAAATTATATGGGTGAAGTGTATTATAAATAGACTATCTGGATGATGCCAGAGGGGTCCGGAGTGGAGTCAAGATGGAGAGGCAAATTATCTAGATAGCAGGGATTTTCAGCACCACTATTCAGATAACTAACCACATAATTTAGGACAGGAAAACAGCAATCCTAAAATATGCAGATTGCCATCCGGATAACAGTGCTGAAAATCTCCATTACCGTATAGTGGCGTCAGTCACAGCACATCCAGGTATTCAGGGTTGCTATGTGGATAGTGGCTGGCGCTGAATATCTGGGTATATCTTTAAATGCCACAGTCGACATTTAAAGAGAAAGCAGACTATGAGTTTAAATATCAGCACACTTGTTTTTATGTAGTTTTTAAAAATCTAGCTCAGACCTTTCTAACAGTAGTTCAGCTTCAGTTATGTTCAAGTACAGTGGGTATTTCCCTCTCTGCAGGGCTTACCGTCTAAAGTTTTACCCAAGACAATGGAGAGTTAATTGACTTGCCCAAAATCATATGGCACAGCAGTGAGATTTGAACCCTGGCTCTCAGCTTGCTGTTCTAAACAATAGGCTATTCTTCCACTAGTCTTCAAGTCTCCCTGCACTAGACGTATCTGCTACTTGCTATCTGATTCTAGTTCCAGGTCTGCCAATCAGATTCTAGTTCCATTTTCTTGTTCCAACCTTGTGATTTGGTTGCTGACTCTAGTTCCAGGCCACAGTCCTGGTTCGCTTTCAATCCATATTTCAGAACTGAACTGTGACCTGTCTCCAGAGTCCAGTTCAAGGCCTGCATCCCAGCTCTGAATTCATTTCCATTCAACACTTGCTATCAGCAAAGTTCCAAGTCCGTCCTGTCTACTTGAGTGCAAGCTCTTGTTTCAGTTCTGCTGCTTACACTTTCCAGGTCTGGCCCAAGTACAACTCCTGACTGCTAGGGGATTCCTAGCTCATGCCAACCTAGTGTGAGTGCCCATTACCATGGCTTTGCACTATTACGAGCCCTGGAAAGTACTTTAAGGTTGATAACCCGACCCTGAGCTAGGCAAGATGGGAAAAGAAATAAAATAGGCATTAACTTCCCATGAGAGATCATGGTGCTGGATCCCAAATGAGCAGGAGAAAATTTCCTCCCCACCCCCAATACGTGGAATAAGTAACTCTGGGAAAATAATAGTAAAATGAAGAAAGAATAATAGAATAGAAAGGTCAAAATAAAGGTGGAAGGAGAAAAATAAAAGCAGAAGAAAATGGAAAAAAGTGAGGACTGTTGAAAGTAAAGTGAAGTGAAGTTGAAGAGCAGTAGGCAGGGAAGCCAGGATTTAAATGCCACGGATGTTTTCTGACCTTGGGCAAGTCTCTTAACCCTGCATTTCCTCAGGCGCAACTTAAACTGTAAGCTCTCTTGGGAAGACCCTATCAACTGGACCTCAATATGCAATTAACCTTGAGTTTGGATTTAGGAAAAGTAATTACATCTAAAATCCAAGAAAGCAAAGTAGAAAATCAGAGGCATCATCAGAGAAGAAATACAGAAAACATGGAGTGGAACCAAATGGAGAGCTGGGAAATAGTAATATGACCTCAAAGGTGGATTTCCCTATTTAAGGAAATGGCATCTTCTCATCGAGACTATTGCAGCAACTTGCTCCTCGCTGGCCTCCCATTGAATTCCCTCTTTCCCCTTTAATCTGTTCAAATGTCAGCTGCACAGTTAATCTTCTACCATGGTCACTATGCCCATGTAATCCCTCTTCTCAAGTCATTTCGCTGGCTGTTTCCACATACAAGTCAAACTTCTACTCACCAAAAGTGCGCTCATTCTACAGCACCTCATTACATCTCTTCTCCGCTTTTTCCCTTTACCGCTCCTGGGCAAATCTGCTCATCAAGCAAACACTTATCCTTGCTGTTCTCTTCTACTGCCAATGCCAGACCCCTTTTGTTCCATCTTGCTGCACCATCAAGCTGATGCAGAAATCATGCACCAGAACCCAGTGCTTAAAGCTCTAGTGCAGGGTTTCATAGCGTGACTTCAACACTGACTCTGCGCCGGAATGCAATATTCAAATTGCCCAGTGCGCAAAACATCAGCGTTAAACTGGGAGAGCAAGCCAAACACATGCGCACAGAAGTCAGCAAAGGTTTGGCATGCTGTCCTGCAGAAGCAGGGTCATCTGAGGGGAAATTTGACACTTCAGATGACCTAGGTATCGGGGAAATCCCCCAATGTCATCACAATACTGGCACAGGACCAGTGCCCCCGACACGGACCCCCTGACACAAACCAAATCTCCAGTGGCCTAGTGACCCTGATCCCCATACCCACCCACCCATCCAATTAAAAAAAAAAAAATCACTGGTGGCCCAGTGACCCTGATCCCACCCACCCAATAACAGAAAGGACTGGTGGCCACCCAGCCCCCCACCCCATCCCGGTTCCTTTAATCCAGAGCAGGAACATTGCCCACATGCTTCTACCCCTGTGCTGCCATCTTGAAAATGGTGGAGCCTTGTCCCATGCGGTGCATCCTGGGATGCAGCAGGTGGGGTCAGAGTGCCATATAAAATACCTGCTCAAGATGGCTGTGCAGGGACGGAAGTACCTTTTTGTTATTGGGTGGATGTGATCAAGACTGCTGAGTCACCAAGGTTTTTTTTTTTATTGGTTGGGTTGATGGGGGAGGGGGGGAAATCAGGGCTACCAGGGATGTATGGATTTTGTTTAGTGAGTGAGTGAGTGGATGGGCGGGGGGAGGGGAATTGAGGCTGCTGGGCCGCTAGGGATTTTTTTTTTTAATTGGGCAGACGGGGATTGGGGCCACCGGGGATTTGGTTTCTGTCAGGGGGTCTATGTCGGGGACACCAGTCACCTGACCGTATTCTGATGGAATCAGTGGCTTTCCCTGATGCCTGGATTATCTGAGGTGAAGTGTCAAACTTATTTATTTATTTTTTATTTATTTATTTATTTAACATTTCTTATATACCGCACTATTATCATCAGCGCGGTTTACATGGAACAAAACATATACATACAGGATAACTGTAGTGCATTTACAAGTAACAGGGATTAGAGAACTTGGAAGAAACAAGGTAATCTAAATAAACCATATACAATGAACTATATACAGTAAGTAACTTCACCTCAGATGATAATTTGCTCCCGGCTGGATCCTTACACCTGGTCCTAAGCTGGCGTGAAGCTCTAGTGTTAAAAAACTGTGTAAAAACTGTGTCAAGTTTCAGTGCAGAATTTTACATCAGGCACAATTACTTATGCAGCAATTTGCATGAATTTTGCATGTCAGGTGTGCTGCGGTTTAGCGCAGTTGGGGCTTTTTTGGCCGTATTCCGGCACTAACATACTTTCTGCATTGGACAGTGAGCCCTGCGCGGGAAAAGCATCAGAAAATGCCACATTAAGCTGTTCTTCATCAGCCCACATATGCCTGTAACAGACAACCCGAGTCGGTATGTTAGTCTCCATCTCTGCCCCAATTCAAATCCAGGCTAAAAATTCATCTCTTCAAGGCTCTTTTGGATCCTGGCCCCCTTATTCTCCTGTCTCCTGTGCATTTTAATAATTTCCCTTTAAGAATTAGCCTAGTCCCTGTTTTGTTGAGTGTCTTGAACAGATTGGCAAGCTCTGTGGAACAGGGACTCTCCTCTTATGTGTTTGTGTGCAGCACTATGTATGCTTAGTTGTGCTATAGAAATGATGAGCAGTAGTAATAGCAGTAGTAGTGGGCCGCTAATATAACCAAACTGCAGGAATACATCCTCTGAAGTGCAGGGGTGTGCAGGCCAGGAAGACAGCAATAATTGTCAGCCTATACCTGTAGGTCAGGAGACAGACTGGGAAGGGATGTACTGCTCCTGCACTTTATTTAGATTAATTGCAAGCATTTTTTATGCAGTGATGAGGCCTGGCAGGCAGTAATAAAACCGGGGCCTTGAACAAAAAGAAAATTCATCATTAAGGTTATGTGAGAAGGGGAGGGAAAGAGAAAATGAGAACAGGGGCTACGTAAAGGTTCCTCATGCCCGGCTGGTTTTTGGAAACAATACAAAGAGTGAGTTGGAAATAATCCCCATGGGTATAAGGTGTATAAGATCTGTAAGTCCTTTAATAGTCAAGACCCTACAGGGCCGTGTTTCAGCATGCGCCTTCTTCGGGGCAAAACCTCAAAAGATCAAGTACATGAAAACATACAGTAAGTCATAAAACAATGTTAAAAAACAAATAGTTAAAAGTTAAAAATAGGATGAATATAAATATAAATAAGGATAAATGTAGACATGCAGAACATTAAAATATGAATATATAGAGTATCAAAAGGAAGAGATAAAAGAAAAAATATGAATGCAATATAAACGTGTACAAAGAACATATGGACAAAACTCAACAGACACGAGTATAAAGCATAAATGTGGATGTAGAATAGTGTCAAAGCGGACCATAATGTGCAAGAGACATATAGGGATATGTTTACTAAGCAGCGGTAGCGGCTTGTGTGTGATATCGGAGCTGCAGCACCATTGAATTCAATGGGACCGCGGCTCCGATATCGCACGGAAGCTGCTACCGCTACTTAGTAAACTGACCCCAAAGACTATCATCACATTGCTCCGAGATGGAACTTACAAAGTTGGTCAGATGTGAACCCACCTAGGTTTTAGCGTGGGTGAAGATGAAACTATAGTTGGTTAAAAACACTCCCGGCAGGCTAAACAAGCAAATAAATAAATAGCGGCATTCTAAAATATCAAAAAATAAAAGTATAAAATAAAAAAAACGGAAAAAGATGCATAAATCATAAATGAATGTTGGAAATAACATACTCAGTGAATAAATTAATAATAAATAGGCAAATAAGGATGTAACCCGATGGTAAAATGAATACCGAAAAAAAAACCTACCTGGGAATCTGGGGAATGCTGCAGAGCAACAGGAGATAGCTCTAAAAAATCTAATAAGACTCTGTACAAAGGTATTATAGAAAATCTGTATAAAAAAAGGGAAAAGGAAAATTTTATTATGTTTAGAATGTACTGGGCAGTGATGTCATCAGGAGTAGAAGCGCCTAGAGAAGTTAGAACTCTAGTAAAACTGTTTCTGGCCATTGGTGCTTGGGAATGAGAGACTGTGGATGCACATTGCCTGGTATGAATGAGGCGGCCTCAATTTGAGTAATTTTTGAAGGAATTGAAAGTTTGTGAATGAGATTGAGATAGTATGAGTGTGTTGTGAGTGAGTATGAAAGAAGTGAGTGATTGAAATCTGACATTTCTGAGTAGAAACTGACAAAGACTCCTCTCATAAGAGGGAAGGTAAAGGCAAGGTTTGGACACAATAAAGGAGGGTCAGAGAGAGATTCATAAATGGGAAGAAGAGTTAACTTATTTTTTATGGAAAAAATAAGTGAATAGTCCTAAGATACTTTGACCATTTATATAGCAGTTAAGGGGAGGGATAAGGAATAAATATACAGGTTTAGAAATGTGCGGGACAGGAAAAGAAGAGGGGGATTTGAATATGTGTTTTTCTTTGGAAAAGCATAAGAAAAACTACAGGAGCTAATGGAGATTACGTATTTGAGGAGTCAATGCCTGATATGAAACTGAGTAATTAATTCAGGGAACAAGTTTAGGTATAAAGCAAGCTTGCATATATAGTTATTTTCCCTTAGTACAAGTTATTTAATAAGGATTAAGGGAAAGGAAAGAGGGAAGGGTAGGTTAGATAAAAGGTTACAGCAACACAGAAGCAGAAGAAACCAACCTGGCCCAAGAGAAAGAAAGAGGGAAAGGACAAGAGCTGCAGAATTCCAGAGGAGAAGAGACTGTCATCGGGCCCCAAGGTACTTCACCTCAAGACTGATAAGTACCATACTGTGCACAACCCAGCATTTTATTATTTGAACTCAAATACAGTATATACACACTTCAGAGAAAGAAACATTTGTCTCAGCCCAGAGAAAAGATCTTGAAAGTAATACAGCTACTGTGTTCCTATGTGATAGGCATTTTGTTGCATGTAGTGTATGAATATTTCATGGTTTTGAGATTTTGTTAGATATTATTACAATACAAATCTCTTTTAATTACCCAATGCAAGAGAAAAGTGTGTTCTTTTGTGTCTTTCCATCCTTTTTGCCACATTTAACATCAAGTTGGAAATAGTTGTAATCCTTTTATTTTCCACTATTCTTCTGTCCTTTTAACCAGGGAGAGGGGTATTCATGGGGAAAGAGTAGTTACTCACCTGTAACAGGTGTTCTCCAGGAGCAGCAGGAATCAGTCCTCACATATGGGTGTCATCGGCGCCGATGAAGCCCCAGCGGAGCATTTCCCCAGCTTTCTATGAAAGCCTTTGGGAATGCAGGCACGCATGCGCGGTTCCCTTCCCGCCTAAAGGTGCCATCTTACCTCAGTCAAATGACATAGCTAAGAACAGCACACAAAAATGAAAAATAAACTATGTACAACTGCAACTCCAAGGGGAGGAGGGAGGGTTGTGAGGACTGATTCCTGCTGCTCCTGGAGAACACCTGTTACAGGTGAGTAACTACTCTTTCTCCAGGACCAAGCAGGAAGTCAGTCCTCACATATGGGTGACTCCCTAGCTCTGGGCTACCGAGGAACCCAGGCTGAACAAGAGAACTCCCTCTAGTCTCAGCAGTAAACAAAGGCTTTTCAAGGACACAACCTCCACCGGTAGCCCAACAGAGGGCAGGAGGGCAGGAGTTGCCTAAACCTCAAAGAGATTCAGGAGTACTGCCTGGCCAAAAGCACTGTCCCTACAGGACTCCCTCTCCAGGCAGTAATGGGCTGCAAAAGTCTGGCTTGAAGACCAAGTTGCAGCCCTGCAGATGTCTACCAAGGGCACAGAGCGGAGATGAGCCACTGAGGCAGCCATTGCCCTGACACGATGGGCCGTGACCCTACCCTGCAAAGGAAGGTCAGCCGCCTTGTAAGCCCAGGTGATACAGTCAGCCACCCAGATGGACAAGGTACGCTTGGACACAGCTAACCCCAACTTATTGGGGTCAAAAGATATGAAGAGCTGAATAGCCCTTCTATGCCCCTGTGTACAGTCAAGGTAGAAGGATAAGGCCCTCCTACATTCCATGGTATGCAGGACTGATTCAGCCTGGCTAGCATGAGGCCTAGGGAAGACTGTTGGAAGAGCCACCTTCTGATTGAGGTGGAAAGAGGAGACAACCTTAGGGAGGAACTTTGGATGAGTCCTGAGGACTACCCTGTTCCTGTAAATCCTGGTGTAAGGCCTGTCACAGACCAGGGCTTGAAGCTCACTTACTCGCCTAGCCGAGGTAAGGGCTATTAGGAAGAGTGTCTTCCAGGAGAGGAAGCGTAGTGGACAAGTAGCCATCGGCTCAAAAGGTGGGCGAGTCAGCTGCTGCAAGACCACATTCAACTCCCACTCAGGGGCAGGACGACGGATGGGAGGCTTGAGCAAAAGCAAGCCCCTGAGAAAGCGGGACACCAAGGGGTGACCAGAGAGAGACTGTCCCTCTACCAATGAGTGGTGAGCTGCTAGAGCTGAGAGGTGGACCCGAACAGAATTGGATTTAAGACCTTGATTGGACAAGTGCAGTAAGTACTGAAGGACTACTGGCACAGTACAGAAAGGATCTTCTGTATGTAGCTGACACCACACAGAAAACCTCTTCCATTTGAGAGCATAGGTTTTCCTAGTGGACTGTTTCCTAGGGGCTAGGACAACCTCCTCAACCTCCTGAGGCAGGCCCCAGGGAGCCAAGACTACCCTTGCAGCCTCCAGGCGATCAAATTGAGAGACTTGAGATTGGGGTGCAGAAGGGAACCCTGGTCTTGTGTGAGAAGATCGGGTTGCAACCCCAGAGGTAGTGGAGGATCAACCGCCAGTTGAAGCAGAAGAGGAAACCAAGGCTGTCTCAGCCATCTGGGAGCTACCAGCAGGACCGAGGCTTTGTCCTGAAGAATCTTGAACAGGGTTCGGGCCACCAAGGGCGTGGGAGGAAACGCCTAGAGGAGGCCCTGAGACCAAGATATCAGAAAAGCATCCGGTGCTATCCGCAGAGGATGTGGTTGCCTGGAGCAGAACTTTGGCAGTTGCTTGTTCAGTGGGCTGGCAAAGAGATCCATCAAATGAAGACCCCATTTGAGAAAGATCTTCTGAACTACCGAAGGATGCAGCTGCCACTCGTGGGGCTGCAGAATCCTGCTTAACCTGTCTGCCAGGTAGTTGTCCTGGCCTGGAAGGTACACAGCCTTGAGGAGCATGTTGTGCTTGAGGGCAAAAGACCAAAGGTCCTGAGCCTCTTGACAAAGGATCCTGGACCCAGTTCCGCCCTGTTTGTTCACATAAAACATGGCAACTTGGTTGTCTGTCTGAATCAGGACAGACTGGTGAGCCAGGGTAGGAGTGAAAGCTTTGAGTGCTAATCGAATAGCTCTGAGTTCGAGTAGATTGATCTGCTGTGCAGCTTCCCAGGGAGACCAGAGGCCCTGGGTGCACTTTCCCAGACAATGAGCTCCCAAGCCTTGCAGGGAGGCATCTGTTGTCATCACTACTGTGTACCCTGGAATCTGAAAAGGTACCCCTTTCAGTAGATTGGGTGGGTGCAGCCACCAGTTGAGGGAGTGCAGAAATGGTCTGGACACCCTTATCCTGTCTCTGAGGCTGCCTGTGGCCTGTGACCACTGAGTCCGAAGGCACCACTGTGCAGGCCTCATATGGAGCCTGGCATTGGGGGTCACATGTACTGTCGAAGCCATGTGACCTAGAAGCCTCAGGCAGAGTCTGGCGGAGACCAGGGACCTGCTGAGAAACTGACTTGCCAAGGCCATCAACCTTTGGGCTCTGTTTTCTGGCAAGAATGCCTTTGCCAGGAGAGAGTTCAACCTTACCCCTATGAACTCCAAGTTCTGGGAAGGGAGCAAAGTGGACTTTGTGAAGTTTATGACAAACCCCAGGTGTTGTAGAAGAGCAATGGTCCTGAGGGTGGCTTGATTGGCCTCTTGACCTGTCTGACCCCTGATGAGCCAATCGTCTAGATAGGGGAAGACAAAGATGCCCTGATTTCTCAGGTAGGCCGCCACCACTGCTAGGCACTTTGTGAAGACTCTGGGGGCGGAGGTGAGGCCGAAAGGCAGCACTCTGTACTGATAATGGTTTCCTCTCATGATGAACCGCAGGTACTTTCTGTGGTCTGGATGAATGAGGATGTGAGTGTACGCATCCTTTAGATCTAAGGAGCATAGCCAATCTCCCTGCTGTAGGTAGGGCAGAAGGGTTCCAAGAGTAAGCATCTTGAACTTTTCTTTCACTAGGAACTTGTTGAGGTTCCTGAGGTCCAGAATGGGACGAAGGCCACCGGTCCTTTTGGGCACCAGGAAATACCTGGAGTAGAATCCGTGACCTTGCAAGTGGGGAGGCATAGGCTCCACCACCCTGTCCACCAACAGACCCTGAAGCTCCTGACGGAGAAGGTCTGTGTGCAGAGGAGGCCTTGGAGGCTCCCCTGGAAAGTAAGGGGGGGTAGTTGGTGGAAGTGGAGGGCATAGCCCTTGTGGACTATCTCCAGCACCCAACTGTCCCCGGTGATAAGGGGCCACTGATGGGCAAAGAGGGCGAGACGACCTCCTGTGCAGGGTTGGGAGAGCAGTGGAGGAGAGGCTATGCTCAAGGAGTCAAAAACCCCCACCCTGCTGAGTGGTAGCAGGGGCCTGAGGCTTGGGGGTCCTCTGCCTACGGGGCCCATTACCCTGGCCCTTGGCTTGCTGACCCTGGGGGGCAGCTTGGGCAGCCTGATATTGTGGGTACGGTTTGTAGGCAGTGCCCTTCCTTGGGTAAAAGGTCTTTTTACCCGAGCCCTTCTTTTTATGAAAAGGGGCAAAGGTCTTCCTCGACAGCCTTGTCCGAGTGAGGTGCTCGGTCTCAAGCTGAGCGGCCTTCTCGGTCATGGGCTTGCTAAAAAGGTTTTCACCTCGGAAAGGGACATCGACCAATTTGTCCTGAACCCATGGCTCGAGGTCCGATGACTGCAGCCTTGCCTGGCATCGAGCCGCGATTCCGGCTGCCGCAACTCGGGCTGAAGCCTCGAAGCCATTGTAGGCGGCGCGGGACATGAACTTTGAGCAGTCCAGAATCCCCGAGGACAAGGACTTAAATCTCTGCAAGGGTTCCCCGGAGAGACCAGCAGAGAACCCGGCCAACTCCTTGGCCAGATCCCGCAAGTACATGCCCATGTACAGCTGGTAAGACTGGACACGGCAAGCAAGCATCGAGCCCTGAAAGCACTTTCTACCGACACCATCGAGGTTTCGGGCCTCTCTGCCAGGAGGCACCGCGGAGTGCATCTTCTGACTCTTCAGACGATGTATGGCCAATTCCACAACCATGGAATGGTGTGGTAGCTGTGCCTTCTGAAAACCAGGGCTCTTCTGGAGCCGATAGATCGAATCGACTCGCTTGCTAAGAACCGGCGCCGAGGCCGGTGCCTCCCACATACGGAAGAGGAGCCATTCCAGCATCGGAGGAACTGGGACAGTAAAGGCCTCCTTCGGAGGAGAGTCATACTGCAGCGCCTTGAGCTCTTCAGCTCGAGTCTCTTCCTCAGGATCCGCCGGAATAGCCAAGGCAGTGGCCATATCCCGGACGAACTCCGAGAACTGGGTGTCCTCCGGGGGGGACCTACTCCGGGGATCAGAATGCGGTGAGTCCGAAGGGACGGACCGAGTCTTAAAGGTATCAGGAGACTCCTCGTCCTCCGTCTCCCAAGCCGACTCGTCCGAGGAAGAGTCAGGGTCCGACCCCGCGGGGCCCTGGAGCACCCGCCCCGATGCCGGAAGCACCGGCGTCGACGCCCTCAGTCCCGAACAGGAGGTCGAGGGAGACCGCGACCGAGGTCGACTCCGAGTCACGATGGACTCGAGTATCGGCTCGGTCTCCAGGGTCGACTTCGACGTCGATGTCCCGGTGGTCGGGGCAGATGCGCCAGACAGGCTGGCCATCAGTGCCTGCTGCTGCTCCATGAAGGCAGACATTCTGCTCTCCAAGGCTGTCATCCTGAGACTCAGCTCGGGAGACGCAGCAGCCACCAACTCAGGCCCCGGCGGCACCAGGTACGACGTCGGATCCCTGGGAGGAGAGTCCACGAGGACTACGGGGCTTACGTGTCCAGCAGACTCCGGCTCCACACGAGGAACTTTGGCAGGCTTCTCCGGTTCCACAGGCCCGGGGCGACGGTCGGGGGTCTTAGACCTGGCCCTCGAGGAGCCAGGGACCTCTTCCGACGACGCCCTCGCGAGCCATTTTTTCCTCTTGCATTCCCGGTCGGGGGACCCCCTGTCCAAGGAGCTTCGACAAGATGTCGAGGCCTCAGACGAGGTCCGGGCCCGGCCGGATGCTGAGTCCGAGGAAAGCCTTTCCTTTTGCTGCTGGCGACTTCGTAGTGCCTTGGAAGACATTTTTCCACAGGCCCCGCACGACTTAGAATCGTGGTCAGGTCCGAGGCACCGAAGGCAGCAGTCGTGTGTGTCGGTGAGAGACATTAGTTTCTTACACTGATCACACTTCTTAAAACCACTGGAAGCCATCGGGGAAAAAAGAGTCCCCGCGAGGTTAAAGGACCGGCCTTCCAGGGAAAATGAGTAAAAAGGGCGCGAACGCCAGCCACGAAGGGCAAAAACCAAAAAAGAAGAATCGGGCTCGATACTGGTGTACTGAACCCGGCGGGAGGGGAACCGGTGTCGAACCGGTAGAAAAAGAGCAAATAATCGCTGAAAAATCTAATTTTAACCGGGAAAACTGGACACACGTCCGGTGGGCTTCACGGAAAAAAAAGAGACTGAGGTAAGATGGCACCTTTAGGCGGGAAGGGAACCGCGCATGCGTGCCTGCATTCCCAAAGGCTTTCATAGAAAGCTGGAGAAATGCTCCGCTGGGGCTTCATCGGCGCCAATGACACCCATATGTGAGGACTGACTTCCTGCTTGGTCCTGGAGAAACAGTGTTTTGTCCCTGGAGTTCACTCTCCGTAATATATCAAACATTGAACACCTGAACACCTACTCCGGCTGTGGTGAAGGTTTATATTTTAAGGGGAACCCTATTGTTTGGTTGACAAACTGTGGCGCAGGTGACAAAAGCAATCAATAAAGGTATTTTGTGCTCTTATGTACCCCAGTAAGATAATTGTGTCTGAAAATTTAAAAGGGAAAATGAAAACCAGAAAATCTTTGGTAAATACCACACAAGAGACAATCACTATTTTTGAATGTTCTGATATAAAAAAGGAGAGAAATTGGAGGATGCCATATAGAAAACTGGTGAACTGCTAAATATGATTTACCCTTTAGATCCAAGCAGAGCGCTAATGGTGCTGGTGAATTGTTTTTCCATTTTTTTATTTTTTACTTTTATTTTTTTGATAATTTGGAGTGCCCCTATTTATTATTTATTTGCTTGTTTAGCATTGCTGGGACTGTTTTTAAACAACTGTCATCTGCACCCACGTTAAAACCTAGGTGGGTTCACATCTGATCAACTTTTTAAGTTCCCTCTTGGAGCAATGTGATGATAGTCTTTATGCCTCTTGCACAGTATAGTCCGATTTGACACTATTTTACATCCACCTTCATGTTTACATAGTAACATAGTAAATGACGGCAGATAAAGACCAGTATAGTCCATCTAGTCTGCCCAGTAAGATGGTCGGAGCAAGATGGCAGGAGTAGGTGCCACTCTGTGCAGGCCACCCCTCCCCATGTCTTTGTTTAGGGGTAACCCACCGCTCCATGCAGGACACCCCTATTTGTTGAGAAGTTAGATGGTTCAGTTTATTTTGATTTTATTCTGTTGCTATAAATGGATCCATTGTGTCTCTGTTCAGTTTTGTCCATATGTTCTTTTTACATGTTCATATTGCATTCACATTGTTTTTCTATTATCGCCTCCTATACAGTCTATATATGCAGGTTTTAATGTTCTGCTTGTCTACATTTATAATTATTTATATTCATTCTATTTTTTTAATTTTTTACTGTTTTTTAATATTGTTTTATGACTTATATTTTTATGTATTTGTACTTTTGTTTTGAGATTTTGCCCCTAAAGAAGGTGCACACCGAAACATGGTCATGTAGGATCTTGGCCATTAACGTACTTAATGGATCTTACGCATCTTATTCCTGTGGGGAGTTTTTCCACCTTGCTCTTTGTACTTTTTGCTGGTGACCTGCAAGAGTATTTCTGCTTTCTCTTTGGACAGGACCAGGTTAGTTTTTAGCCACAATCCACCTCCTTGAATCTGTGAAACATTTTGGTTTGTTTAATCACAGTGGGCAATTCTCAGTGGGCTGTGCAGCTTACAGGTCCAAACCCACAAGCAAATGTTTTAAAGGAAGCTACCTGAAAAGTTTCTCTTTGAAAATCCAACCAGCAAGGTCTGTACGTACAAAAGCATCCTTGAACCTTGCACCTGCTACATGTGCAGGATGGGTCCAAAAGGAAAAAGCGTTAAGGAATTAAAAGTCAAATCACTGCACATGCTGCTGGTCACCAGGAGTCAGCATTGACTCGATGACACAGCCACGGACCCTCCCTACCTAAAGCTTCTTTTTGATGCTGTGGGGCCTATTTACTAATGCTTCGTGTGATAACAGTATGATTGTGCGCTAAGCAATAGTAAATAAGGAAAGGGAATTGGATTTAGCTCACACCTTTTCTAAGCAGTTCAAAGCGGGTTATATTCAGATACAATATTTTCCTGTCCTCAGGAGGTTTACAAGTTTATACCTCGGGCAATGGAGGATTGAGTGTCTTGCCCAAGATCACAAGGAGCAACAGCGGGATTTGAATCCTGGCAATAGCCCACTGCTCTAATCACTCAGCTACTCCTCCACTCCAAATAGGCTCTTTAGTGAAAAATTATCTAAGTACTTTTACCAATGGAGTACAGGACAATTTTTACACCCAGGGATTTATTCAGTTAGCTCCTTTGTTACTTGAGAAAATCCATCTGTAAAGAGCCCCCGTGAAGTAGACCGAACTAAAAAAACGTACCATATCCTATGCCTGGCATTCTGGGAGTTTACCTAATCATAACTCAAGCACGACTCTCCAAGTGAGCTTTGAAGCTCTGCAGAACAATTGACCTTTCTTAATTTCAGCTTTCAAGCAAACACCCAAAAAATTATTCTTCATTATTGCAAGCGCCCCAAGGAAACGAACATTTATCTCTCTTTGTGAGTGAATTTGACTGTATTACTTTTCTTTACTGTCTATCATATAACCAAAGAGGAAATAGATCAGAAAACTGCAGGGTCCTGAATCCACAGATATGATTCAAAGCCTTTTGATAAATTGGCCAGCTGTAGATATTACCTCTACAAAAATCAAAAACCGGTCTTGTCCGGAGCGAAAAATAATCTTTATAATCTAAAACACTCCACTCTAACTTGTCACTTTAGTGATCAAACATTTCATATCAACCCAACATTATTTCTTCATCACATGTATATTTTGCTTTTACATTTGTTTATCAACTGAACCACACTATGGCGTGCTCCTGGAGTCTTAAGTGTTGACTCAATTATCTGAATATACCACTGTACCAGGAGGTTGCAGACCAGATACCGCGCTCAGCAAATGCTTATATATCGAAGCAACAGCGCACTGATTACATCAACAACCTTCCTGGATTTGTGTCCATTTTTATATATTTTTCAGTGGTTAGTTTTTCAGTGGTTAATTATTACACCGGGGTTCTACCGCCACCAACTTTCAGTGAAGAACAAAAAGCTTAACTTATAGCTTGTATCTTCTGCGCCTCAACGCCTCTCCTGGTACCGTATTTGCGTTTCACTCCAAACAGGAGTTTCCTCAGGAGGATCTACAAAAATAGAAACAATGTAACGAAATCTTCTAGAGATACCCACTATAGTTGACTGGAAAGGGGAGAAAACAATTACATTTCAGTATGTAATTACATTTTGCATTGATCACATTCAACATCCGATGAGAGGAAGGACCCTAGATGAGACTCTTTTTTATTTTGAACAGCGCTGGATTTTCACAGTCAATACTCTTCAACCGAGAGGTTTAAATTCCTCGATTGATTGGCAAGTGTGTTTGTAACTTAACTGATTAAAACAGAGAGGTTTCGGATGGGAAACTGGATAGTGAGTATAAATTTCACCCGGATGCGCCACATGCGCATGCGCGGTGTTTTTTGAGCTACTCTAAGACACATGAGTACAACGCGGGCAGCAGTAATCGAGTGAGTGAAAGATCTTTGATAATAAGTTTTTCCTGACTATATACTGAAATGTAATTGTTTTCTCCCCTTTCCAGTCAACTATAGTGGGTATCTCTAGAAGATTTCGTTACATTGTTTCTATTTTTGTAGATCCTCCTGAGGAAACTCCTGTTTGGAGTGAAACGCAAATACGGTACCAGGAGAGGCGTTGAGGCGCAGAAGATACAAGCTATAAGTTAAGCTTTTTGTTCTTCACTGAAAGTTGGTGGCGGTAGAACCCCGGTGTAATAATTAACCACTGAAAAACTAACCACTGAAAAATATATAAAAATGGACACAAATCCAGGAAGGTTGTTGATGTAATCAGTGCGCTGTTGCTTCGATATATAAGCATTTGCTGAGCGCGGTATCTGGTCTGAAACCTCCTGGTACAGTGGTATATTCAGATAATTGAGTCAACACTTAAGACTCCAGGAGCACGCCATAGTGTGGTTCAGTTGATAAACAAATGTAAAAGCAAAATATACATGTGATGAAGAAATAATGTTGGGTTGATATGAAATGTTTGATCACTAAAGTGACAAGTTAGAGTGGAGTGTTTTAGATTATAGTAGATATTACCTCGGCAACGTTTAGTGCCCTAAAACTTCTTGCTAAAAAGAAGTAGGCGACAGACACCTGGACTAAATCTTTTTATGCAGTTCCATGCTTGATGTTTTTCTTTCCTTTTAAAAGGCATCAGAGAAAGCTCGAACAGCTGCAACAAGGTGCAACAGCTGAATTATAAGAACAGAGGGGCTGTGGAGTCAATGGTATTCAAAGCACTAACAGCAGGGATCAATGGGGAAAAAAAAGAGGCAGTGAGAAGAGGGAATCTGAAGATATAAACAAGGTCAAAGCAGCTTGTGGGAAAAAAATCTAAAGAAGGAAACAGAAAAGGACTGGCATTCGAAGCACAGCATTGTTCTGGTTGATAAGCTTTTAATATCATTTACCTGCATTGCCTTAGTTAATGTCAAGAAAACTATACAGCTGCATCGATTAGCCGCACTGAAGAAAGGGGTTACTGCACATCAACATGAAAGTTTCACTAGTGTTATGCACATTTAGCACAACAGAATACAGTCCTGACCATGCTAATAGTTCTCAAACCTGTCTTGGGGGAGCGCCGCTTACACCATTTTCAGGATAGCCCCACTCAATATGCAGGAGCAATGGAGACGGTGCGTGCACATCTCTCACATGCATATTGTGGTGGAGAAGCAGGCTCAGAAAGCAGTGAGAGAAAGAAAAAACAGACTTTTTTTCCTTTCCACAAAGAAACTGCAGGCAAAGGAAGGGTTAACTCTCAAACTAAGGACAGAGATTCCCTGCAGAGAAGTGCAGACCTAAGAACACACCCTGTTCCCATGGAGATAGAGGGAGGAGAAGGGAGTGGTTTGGGGGCGGAGTCAAGACCCATAGGACAGCCCCAAACATTTAGGCAGGGAAGTTGCACTCACAAACAGATTGGGACGGAGGTTGAGATTCAGAAACAGACCGAGGTGGAGATTGAGAAGCAGCAGAAACAGACACGAGGGAACAAGCAAGGAAGCACAAGAGGGAAACAGTCTCGGGCAGAGAAACAGAATTGGAAGGAAACACGGAAGCCACTTGCACAGAAGCAATTGAGAAGTAGGAGCAGAGAGCTGACAAGGCCAGTGGGGAGCTCAGGGGAGGAGTCCTCAGAGGAGGAAATATTCTCCCGAAGTGACTGCTATTTTTGCTCTTGCATTGTGAAGGGATACAACTTAAAAAATAAGAACGTAATAAGTTACCCCAACCTTCCCTCAGCAATTAGGCCTATGCCTCATAGCAACGAAGTACCTGTGCCTGAACCACCAAAATCTTTGGATCATATTTGTGTGGACGGTTCTGATCATGATGAGACTCATCAGATGGCTTTTCCCGATGAGTCCAGTACTTCCGAGTTTGAAACTGAACCAGATCCGAAACCTGAACTTTTCTCTCAAGCTGAATTGAATGATTTAGTCCGGGATTTAGGACTCCCAAAAGATGCTGCCCAACTGCTAGGTTCTCGGCTTAAACAGAAAAATCTATTGTCACCAGGAACAACTTTTTATTGGTACCACAACCGCGAGACACAATTTTTGAAGTATTTCAGCAAAGAGGAAGATTTGGTATTTTGCAACGATATATACGGAGTGATGGAAAAGTTTAAACTCAAGTATGATCCTGCTGAATGGCGGCTGTTCATTGATTCGTCAAAAGACAGCATAAAAGGTGTTCTTCTTCATAATGGCAACACATTTGCTTCAGTTCCTATTGCTCACTCTGTTATTCTCCAAGAAAAATACGAGAATTTGGCCCTGATTCTTCAGAAGATTCGTTATGATGAGCATAAGTGGATGATTTGTGGAGACTTTAAAATTCTATCCATGCTATTAGGGCAGCAATCCGGTTTCACCAAATATCCCTGCTTCCTTTGCTTGTGGGATAGCCGGGCCCGCGACCTACACTGGGGGAAAAAAGACTGGCCAATTCGGGAGTATTTGAGACCCGGTGAGAAAAATGTTCTTCATGAGAGCTTGATACCTCGTGATAAAATTCTATTACCACCTCTCCACATTAAGTTGGGTCTCATTAAGCAATTCATCAAGTCCCTTCCAAAAGATGGTGAGTGCTTTCGGTACCTTTGCTCAAAGTTCCCCCGACTTTCTGAAGCAAAGCTAAAGGAAGGAGTGTTTGTTGGCCCTGATATAAGGAAACTCATTTCAGATGGAGCATTCGCTGAAATGATGTCTGAGAAGGAAAAAGAAGCCTGGGATTCCTTCAAGGATGTTGTTCTCAAATTCTTGGGGAACAGGCGGGATGAGAACTATAAGGATATTGTTGCCAGGATGCTCAATGCCTTCAAAGAACAAGGCTGTAACATGAGCCTGAAAGTCCATTTCTTGCACTCCCATGCGAACTACTTTCCCGAAAACTTGGGGGCGTACAGTGAAGAACAAGGTGAAAGGTTTCACCAGGACATCAAGGACGCAGAGAGAAGGTACCAAGGAAGATGGAACACCACTATGATGGCTGATTTCTGCTGGTTGCTGCTGCGGGAAACCCCAGATGAAAAATACGCCAAGCAGCGCACCAAGAGAAGCATTCGGGGGAAGAAGAAACGGGCCCACCAGGAGATTGATTGACCCAAGAATGACTTTAAAATCTAAACTGTGTTGACAAATATCGTGTTTTTACTAAACTTTGAAATAAAAATTTGCTAGTTATTACCACAGTGTCGGATCTCATTTATTAGAATTTTATTTTCACACCATCGGGTGTTTGTCTTCATGTATTGCAATGGTGCGGTTTGCGTTTTCTATTCTTACATACATACCTGTACAACATTTTTTGCACATTTCTTTGCTTTGCTTTGTGTCTAACCTCGCTCTTATATGCTTAATGTTTGTGCACATGTATGTGGCTGTTTTAAGTGCAGACAATTTTGCTACCATCACAGTGTGTTTTGCTGACATTACTCTATTTTTATGTGCTGCCTTGTTACAATTTTCTTTATTCTTATTTGAATAACTACTAAACAATTAGTATAAAGAATTCATCCAAGAAACTTTTATCTCGATCGCACTCAATCTGAAACGTTCACCTCAAACTGCTAACCCAATGTAGCAAAAAATCTGTATGTGATGGAGCAAATTGGTTACCAGATTTGGATTCAGTGCACCAAAAAACGTAAAAATCAATCGAAACATTAGAGGCAGTTTAAAAAAAAATTTTTTTAGTGTACCTGTGTTACCAGTGACTGCGATCACCAGCTTCTGTTGATGTTGTGTCAGTCGGCCCAGCGCTGTGAGGAGGGTTCCAGCATGCCCTGTCGATGCCTCCGCGCCGAACGGACCGTCGGCGCTGGGAGTGTCGCCCATGTAAATGGCTCCTCCTTCAAAGTGGCTTGTATTGGCGCCGGCCAATGGTGCCACAGGGGGAGGAGCCTGGGCCATGATGTCACTAGGCAAGATGGCCACCGCCATGGGGCCTCGTGGCCGGCTGGATCGGGGATGCTGGAAGGAGCAAGAGAGGGTACTTTGCCCGTTCTGACCTGGGGGCTCCTTTCCTTCCTGCTTCCTTGATGTGCAGCTTGGTAACACGGAGGAGCAAGGAGGCTGCCCCCATATCCTCCCCACGTGTATGGAAGGTATTCAGAGTGGTTAGCTAGCGGAGGCCAGAGACGGAGGCCTTATTAGGCACGTCTTGAGCTGCCGCGGGGCTTCCATATTCGGGTCTCCTGTGTCACATCTTGGGAGGGCATCGCTCATAGGAGTCAGCTGCGTCGCATCGACGGAGGAGCAGAGGAAGACTGGCCGGGGACGGAGGCCTTCTTAGGCACGTCCCGGGCTGCCACGAAGGCTACTGCCTGCCTGGGATCCTCTTTTTAAAGCCCATTCCTCTGGAATCCTTCGCTTCTGCCGCTGGAGAGAGAGGTAGGAGTTCGATCAGAAAGGCTGGCCGGGGACGGAGGCCCTACTAGGCACGTCCTGGCTGCCGAGCTTCTTCTGCAGGTATTTCTGGAACTCTTCTATATTCAGGAATTCAGATATATGTATATATATATATCCTTTGTAGCAATCTAGAAAGAAAATCGTCAGAGACAGTGTTAGAATTTTAGAAAGAATCAAGCAACGAGGAGGAACTCCTCTTTTTCTTCAGAATGTGTAATTTCAGTTGGAGAGTAGAGAGGTCCATCTTGCTGGCAAGGCGGAAGAACTGAAACTGGCTAGCTAGGGGCGGGCCGGGAGGTGGGGCCAGTTGGCTCATGCTCAGAATGGCGAAAGCCCTTGTGAGCTATGGAGAGTACTTCCATCTCGGCGCCGTCGGATGATGTCACCAGGTGTGGCTGACTCATCCTGCTTGTCCTAGAAGAAAAACCCTTCCAAGCAAGGCTAAGCAGAGGAGTCCTGCTGTGAGGTAGGAGATTTCAACAGAGGGAATTACTGTATCTCACTTTGGCAGGTTAGGACCTGACTGGAGTCAGTTCCAGGGGCAGCACTTGTACTAAGGAGGGAGGTCAGCTGCCTGGGAAGATTGTTTTAACCTTGCCATTGTGCCATATTCACAGACACTGAAGCCCGAGTGAGTAAGTGAACTTTATTTTGAACTTTGACTGAACTTTAAATTGTGGGCCGAGAGAAGGGCCTTGTCCCCAGCTTGTTGACTTCACAAGGCTGGTGCTCATGAACTATTGGAAAGCGGGAGCTGAATAAAAGTAGTTTTGTGTTGCCTTCAACTATTGCTTGCCTGTTAAGAATATTGTGCCACCACACACCACACTATACCACACAGTGATGATTCGAGAATTGCCTTTAGGAGACATGGAATGAGCAGGAACTGTGCTTTCATGCTAATGAAAATGGACTATGGCTAATTACATGCTAATACTCATGGCTCAGCTGAAAAAAAATATTTTATACTGCAATAAGGCTCCTATTAAGCTGCAAGGGGATTACCATGCACTAACCATATAGTGCAACCATAACTATTAACAGCTTAACATGGCAGTTAGTACATGCTAAAACAAAGCACTATTTCGGGGCCTGTAATATGTCTTGCATTTAACGCGCAGGTTGTAACCTCATGCTATGTTGTAACACAGCTAATATCACTATGCAGTTAGCTGTTGCAAATTGCATTCCACTTTATCTGCCATGTAGAAGCAAACTTTGTGCTAGCTGAAGGTAGCCCTCCCCAAAATGCTGGCACACCCACAAATTACTGTGAAGTTATGCAGTTTTACCTTTGCAGCTAGCTTGTGTTAGCTGCAACACTCTAGCAGACCTTAGTAAATGGGGAGCTATGCAACATGCCCAAAGCGTAATTACAACAGTTATACCCTCCCTATATTGTAGTCTCCCCTCCTGATAATATGGAGCACAAATGGATTTAGAGAGCCATAATCAGTACTGGTGGTGGTAGCTGTTTATTAAGAAAGAGAGAGAGTTAAGCAACACAGCATATGAGAGAAAACCTATAACAGCACGGAGATATATTTTTTGTTTGTTGTCAACAGGCCATTTTATTTCTGGGTTTCTGCAGGTGTTTTTCAGCTTTTTTGAGGGGGGAGCTTTTAAAGAAAGATAATAGGTGGCAAAAATTGAAAAGTAATTGTTCTGAAAATAGCCCATTAACAAAATACCCCCCATAAAGCCAGTCCTCATTACTTAAAAGTTTCAGTTTGTTTTTAGAATTTTGGGACATTTTCTTGATTGTCGAATGCTTTATGTTGTGGTTAATTTCACACAATGCATGTTAAATCAATTTGCATGCACTAAGGCAGGGGTCTGCAACCTTTAAGACGTAAAGAGCCACTTGGACCCATTTCCGAAGGGAAAAAAAAAACTGGGAGCCGCAAAACCATTGCGACATTTAAAACAAATCTAACACTGCATATATTGTTTCTTACCTTAATGCTATATACGACCCCCTACTTTTCCTGTTAAAATATAGGTGTTTGGCCTATACTCGCCGTATAAGACTACCCCTCTTCCTTCACACACCAAAAAAAAAAACCCCAGAAAATATCACAACAACAAGTAACAATATTTGATTTCAAAATTATGATGATTTTGTAGTCAAATCACTAATATGAAATAAAATTATTTTTTCTACCTTTGTTGTCTGACCAATTTATTCTTTGATCATGCTGGTCCCGATCTGAGGCTTCTGCTTTCCTGTCTTCTCTTAGCTCTCTTTCTGTGGTCTATGGTCCATCTGCCATTTCTTATCTCTTCTTTCGTTTTCTTCACTTCTTTCCATCAGCCTATTTCCAGTCCCAGTAACCCTCCCCAATATCAGCCCCTTTCCAGTCCTCACTCCCAGTACCTTCCAGTGCTAATCCCCCCTCAACCCCATTACCAGTGCTAGCCTCCCCTAATCAGCCCAATACCAGTCCTACCCCCCCATCAGCTCATTTCCAGTGCTCGTCCCCTCAACCCCATTACCAGTGCTCCATCCCTCCCTCCCTCCCTCCCTCCATCCATCCATATCAGCTCCCTCCCTCCATGTCAGCCCCCTCCATGTCAGCCCCCCTCCCTCCATCCATGTCAACCCCCCCCATCCCTCCATGTCAGCCCCCCTCCCTGCCTACCTCCCTCCATGTCCGCCCCCCTGCTCGCGCCCTGTCATCCCCCCTCCGCCCCTCCCCCCCTCCATGTCATCCCCCCTCCCTCCCCCCCTACCTCCCTCCATGTCAGCCCCCCTCCCTCCCCCCCTCCCTCCATCCATGTCAGCCCCCCTCCCTCCCTCCTCCCTCCCTCCCTCCATGTCAGCCCCCCTCCCTCCATCCATGTCAGCCCCCCCTCCCTCCCTCCCTCCCTCCATGTCAGCCCCCTCCATGTCAGCCCCCCTCCCTCCCTCCCTCCCTCCATGTCAGCCCCCTCCATGTCAGCCCCCCTCCCTCCCTCCATGTCAGCCCCCCTCCCTCCCTCCCTCCCTCCATCCCTCCCTCCATCCCTCCCTCCCTCCATGTCAGCCCCCCTCCCTCCCTCAATGTCAGCCCCCTCCATGTCAGCCCCCCTCCCTCCCTCCCTCCCTCCCTCCCTCCCTCCATGTCACCCCCCTCCATGTCAGCCCCCCCCCATCCCTCCCTCCATTTCAGGCCCGCCCTTCCCTCCCTCCCTCCCTCCCTCCCTCCCTCCCTCCATGTCAGCCCCCACCATCCATCCATATCTGCTCCCTCCCTGTCAGCTCCCACCCTTCTTCTGCAGCCGCGGCTCTCTGCCTCGTAGGGAACCGCGGCGGTGCATTTAAAATCATCGCGGAGCCCTTCCTGTCTTGACGGGCTCCGTGCAGCATTGTCCCGCCTCCAAAGGAAGTGGTAAACAACTTCCTTTAGAGGCGGGACAATGCTGCACGGAGCCCGTCAAGACAGGAAGGGCTCCGAGATGATTTTAAAAGCACAGCCGCGGTTCCCTAAGAGGCAGGGAACCGCGGCTGCAGAAGAAGGGAGGGAGCCCATAACGCCATAAATACCGGGCGGGCAGTGTGCTCCGGAGCCGCGGCAAAGGTGAGAAAGAGCCGCATGCGGCTCCGGAGCCGCGGGTTGCCGACCCCTGCACTAAGGGGTCTGTTTACTAAAGGGTTTGATAAGGTAGAGAACAGAGTTCTGACACCACAGACAGGTAAGAAGCTCCCCTCCAATTGCCCTCCCTTGGCACAACTGCCCCAAGCATCCCCCACAAGTTTACCGCTAGGGGTGAAGACCACCATATTAGAACTCTCCCTTCTCAACACTTTATTGCCTCTGTTCTCTGACTAGTACTATTTGAATGCACATTCAGAAGTGTTTTTCTTTCTTTTTGCTCCTCCCCCATGCCTCTACAAAGCCTGTCCTGTAGGTATTTAAAGTCTTAAGTTGTTTTAGCTTGCCTGATTTTTACAAGGGCACTTCTGGTGGAATATGCCTGCTTCCACCTACTTCCCCTGCTGGGGCTTTGTTCAGAAGCTTTCCTCTGTGAGCACATGAGCTGCTGATCCTCCATTTCCTGGTGGTTCTTGCTTGGGGGAGCATCCTCCTAGCTGAGGCTTGCAAACTTTGTATGCTCTGTTCAGGCATTTTCCTGTGCCCGTTTAGAATCCAGCTTGTTGTTTGTTGTTCTGTCTATATTTCTGTTTTGTCAGTGTGTGTCCTATCTTCTGTCTGTCCTTTACCCAGCTCCTGCCCTCTGCAGTGCTGCGTCTCCCTTCTCAACACTTTATTACCCACTGACCCTTGGCCTAACACTCTTTCATAGCCTTCCTCTACTCATTGATTCAATTACTCAGGTGCACCTGAAGCCAGCAGGACTTTCTCCCTCCTCTTCCCGTTCTCCTATGGCTCCACATCCCTTTTGTGTTCTTGATGTTAACTCTCCTTAAACCTTTCCGCTCATTCCCTCAGCTCCATGACCCTACTTCTCATTACTGCTCCTTACTGTCCACAACTCCCCTACCATTTTGTCTTTTACCTTATCATCTGCCCTTGAGCTTCACCTTTTTCTTCCTCTCGTTCAGCCATCTCCACTCTCACTGAGGAAACCTCACCCTCCCTTCCGTCATACTGCCGCCTCTCTCCTCCATTCTACTACTAGTTCTCTACAATTGAACATTTATAATAGTGCTACAAGAGGTACATAGTGCTGTTCAGAACTAACAATCTAGTCAAGACAAACAATGCAACAGCTGAGGTCAAGGATACAACTAGGGAGAGGTAAGGAGACACCTAGGAGATTAAGCGGATAAGGATCAGGATCCAAAAGCAGCTTCAAAAAAGTAAGCATTTTGCATGGATTTGAAAAGGGTCAGACATAGAGCCTAACGTACAGACCCAGGTAGTTTGTTCCAGGCATAAGGAGCAGCGAGGTGAAAGGATAGAAGTCTGGAGTTGGCAGTGAAAGAAAAGGGGACAGAGAGAAGCAGGCCACCAGAAGAGCAGAGTTCACCAGGAGGGGTGTAGGGAGAGATAAGGGAGGAAAGTTAGTGAGGAGCAGCGAAATGAATGCATTTGAAGATTTGAAGAAGCAGTTTGAACTGGATATGGAAACAGAAGAGGAACCAATGAAGAGGGGTTATATGAGCATATTAGGGCTGGTGGAAGATGGCTGCACAGCTGAGTTTTGAACAGATTGAAGGGGAGAGAGATGATTCAAAGGGAGACTTGCAAGGAGGAGGTTGCAATAGTCTATACAGAAGGTGACTAAAGAATTGATTTGTCTTAGTGTGTTCAGAAAGAAGGGGAAAATTTTGCTGATATTATAGCAAAAGAAGCGACAGGTTTTAGCTATCAGTTGGAGGTGTGTGGAGAAGGAGGAAGAGGGGATGTTGTTTTACGAGGAAGATAATAAGCTCAGTTTTGGCCATGTTCAATTTCAAATGGCAGTAAGACATCCAGGCAGTAATGTCAGAAAGGCAGGCAGAAATTTGGGCTTGGAGTGCTGGAGAAATATAGAGAGATAGATCTAAGAATCATCAGCGTAAAAGTGGTAGTGAAAACCATGGGAGGAGATGAGTGCACCAAGGGATAGGTATAGATAGAGAACAGGAATGGGCCCAGAACAGACCCTTGGGGTACACCAACTCTCCTGCTCCTTCTCCTTACCTCATCTGGAGATGTCAACCCCAACCCTGGCCCCCCCGCTAGACTTTTTCACACTCCTAGGGCAGGTCAATACATAATCTCTTTAATCTTGTTCATATCCCTCTCTTCTCTCCCTTTTTTATGCGTATTCTAGAATGCACATTCTGTTTCCAATAAACTTACCTTCATTCATGACCTCTTTATCTCTAATACTCTACATCTCCTGGCTCTAGATGAAACTTGGCTTCTCCCTGAAGACTCGGCTTCAGTTGCTGCCCTGTGTCACGTAGACTACCTATTTTCCCCATTGGCCATGGTGGTGGTGTTGGGTTCCTTACTCTCTCATTCCTGCCAATTCCAGCCCCTCCTTCTGTCTCCATTTAATTCCTTTGCTTCCTTTGAAGTCCATGCCATCAGAATATTTTCTCCACTACTTCTCTGGGTAGTTGTCATTTATCGACCTCACCAAAAGTCTACCTCTACTTTTCTCAATGACTGACTCCTGGCTCTCCTCCTTTCTGGATGTGTCTTCCCCTTTCCTTATTCTTGGGGATTTTACATTGATGACCCTTCTGACCCTTATGCCTTAAAGCTCCTTTCCCTATCCTCCTCATTCAGCTTCCAGTTGCACTCTTCTGCTCCTACTCACAAGCATGGCCACTTCCTTGACCTTGTTCTCTCCTCCATATGCTCACCCTCAAACGTCTTCTCCATAGTCCTGCCCTTTCCTGATCATCACCTGCTAATCTTCACCGTTATCCACCCTCCATCTTGGTCTGGCCTGATCTCCAACAACGTGTTTAGGACTCTTCACACTGTCGACCCTTCAGATCTCTCCACTTCTGTCTTATTTCCTCTTTCCTCCACTATGTCATCTGAGTCCAATGATGGGGTAGTATCCTGCTATAACACTATCCTCTCCTCTGCTCTGGATGCACTTGCTCCTCCCATTCCATGCCCTATGAGATGTACCATACCTCAACCCTGGCTGTCCTTGACAACTTGCTGCCTACATTCCTGTGTCCGCTCAGCTGAGCACCTCTGGCATAAATCAAATACCCTTGCTGTCTACCTATATTTCAAATTCATGCTAACCTCCTTCCAGTCAGCCATAGCACTCGCCAAGCAAGAGTACTATGTCCATCTGATTAACTCTTTTGCCTCTGACCCTCACCATCTCTTTGCTACACTAAACTCTCTCCTTAAGGTCTCTCGTCCCCCAATCCCTCCACTGTCTGCCCAGACTTTGGCTGACTACTTCCATGACAAAGTCCAGAAGATTAGCCTTGAATTCTCTGCAGGGTCACTTCCATCTCATCTTCTCCCTCTTCAATCCCAAATCCTTCCTTCACCTTCAGCCACCCAATCTTCCATTTCTGAAATCACTGAGGAAGAAACTGCAAATCTTCTTTCCTCTTCCAAACTGACTACTTGCTCCTCTGATCCCAACCCCAACCATCTACTACACTCTATCTCTTTCACTGTCATCCTTTCCATCTGTCATATTCTTAACCTATCACTTTCCACTGTTACTGCTCCTATGGCCTTCAATCATGTTGTGGTTACACCTCTCCTCAAAATGTTTTCATTAAATCCTACCTGTTTTTCCAGTTGTCTCTCTCCTCCCCTTTACTTCAAAACTACTTAAACGAGCAATTGACTGCCTCTGTCTTGACTTTCTTTCCTTGCAAGACCTTCTGGACTCACTGCAATCTGGCTTTCATTCTCTACATTCCACAGAAATGGCCCATGCCAAAGTCTCCAGCTAATTGTTCCTCACCAAATCGAAACGCCTTTACTCGATTCTTATTCTTCTTGATCTTTCTGTGCCTTTGACATTGTTGATCACCACCTCCTCCTCGATACCCGCTCCTTGCTTGGATTTAAGGGCTCTGTTCTGTCCTGGTTTTCTTCTCATCTCTCCCATTGCACTTCTAGTATATGTTCTGGTGGTTCCTCCTCTACAGCCATCCCGCTTTCAGATGGCGTATCTCAGGGCTCTGTCTTGGGACCTCTCCTTTTCTTTCTACTTGTTGCATTTATTTCTTCCCATGGTTTTTAGTACCATCTTTATGCTGATGACTCTCAGATCTACCTTTCTGTGCTTGAAATCTCTCCAGGAATCCAGGCCCAGATCTCTGCCTGGTTATCGGACATTGCTGCCTTGATGTCTCACTGCCATCTGAAATGGAACATGCCAAAAGTGAGCTCCTTATCTTTCCCCCCTTGCCCCCTTCTCTATTTTTGTAGATAGCACTACATTTCTCCCTGTTTTCTCAGCTCACAACCTTGGGGTCATCTTTGACTCTACTCTCTCTTTCTCTGCACACATCCAACTGATAGCTAAAACCTGTCGCTTCTTTCTTTGTAACACACTACTAAGACATTTATCCACTCTTTAGTCACCTCCTGTCTAGACTATTGCAACCTCTTCCTTGCTGGTCTTCATCTGAATCATCTCTTTCCCCTCAATGTGTTCAAAACTCAGTTGTGCAACTAATCTTCCATCAGCCTCGTTATGCTCATATAACCCCTCTTCTCAAATTGCTTCACTGGCTCCCTATTCATTTCTATATCCAGTCCAAACTTCTCCTACTGACCTATGTGCACTCATTCATAGTGCTCCTTGCTACTTTTCCTATCTCTCCCTACACCCTTATTCAGGAACTCCGCTCTTCTGGCAGATCCTTTCTATCTGCACCCTTATCTTCTACTGCCAAATCCAGACTTCAATCCTTCCATCTTGCTGCTCCTTATGCCTGGAAGAAACTACTTCAGTCTGTACATCAGGCTTCATCTCTGGCCCCTTTCAAATTCAGGCTGAAAGCTCACCTCTTCAAAACAGTTTTTGGATCCTGATCAGTTTAGTCTCCTATGTGTTTCCATACCATTTCCCTAGATATATCTTTGTCCCCAATGTTGTTCTGTCTGTTTTGACTAGATTGTAAGCTCTGATGAGCAGGGACCATCTTTTACATGTCTCTGTATAGTGCTGCAAATGATTAGTAGTAGTAGTAGTAGTCATAGTAGTAACCCTTGCCAGCCAGGGTAGGAACAGCTGGGGATTGCTCCTGCCCCAGTGCTTACTAAACCCCAGGGAGGGCACCAGTAAGACCCGGGGAGAGCTCAGGGGACAGGTCTGGTGGTAGGGAACCGAGTGGAGGGGGGGGGCATGGTGAGGGGAACAATGGCCTTATGGCTTTGGGCAGGTCACATAACCTCCATTGCCTCAGGTACAAACTTTGATTGATTGTAAGCCCCCCAGTGCCTTGGACAACTACTGGAAAGGCGTGAGCTAAATACTAATATCAAATAAAATAAAATAAAATAAAAAATACATTTAAAAAACAAGCAAGCATTTAGTGGCCATTTTTGTGGATGGAGGGTTCATAAAGGGGGCTCCAGAGGGGTTTGCTCAGGCAGGGCGTTACCATCAGGGGGAAATGATAAGTAAGATTGGCGATGTTTGGGAGGATTCTTGGTGGAGGGTTTCCCAAAGGGGCAATCAGAAGTATTCTTGGTGGAGGGTTTCCCAAAGGGGCAATCAGAAGTGATGTGGTCTGTGGTAAGGAATGTTTGAATGGAGGTTGACTGGAGGGTGGAGTGCCTCCATGTTAAGTTCAGCCCAGCTATCAGAGGTCATGACAGCTAGCACATGGCAGCATGACTATTCACTAGCTGTCAAGAGTGCTATGCTCACTCTCCGATCTGATACCACCTCATTGTGCTGAAAGCAGTTAGCATGGGATTTTTAACACACTGCCTTTTAGTGAATAGTATCAGTTCCCATGGGATTATGGAAATGATTAGCACATGCTAGTATGTGTGCTAACCATTACCACACTTTAGTAAGAACATAAATGCCATACTAGGTCAGACCAAGGTCCATCAAGCTCAGTATCTGGTTTCCAACTGTAGCCAATCCAGATGACAAATACCCGTCAGATTCCCAAAAAAGTTAAAAAATTCCACGTTGCTTATCCAGGGGTAAGCAGTGGATTTCCCTGGTCCTCTTTAATAATGGTTTATGGACTTTTCCTGTAGGAACTTGTCCAAACCTTTTTTAAACCCAGCTCTACTAACAGCTTTTACTAAGCCTCCAGTAACAAATTCCAAAGTTTGATTATGCATAAAGTGAAAAAATATTTTCCCTTATTAATCTTAAATGGGCTACATTGGAGCTTCAATGCATGTCCCCTAGTCTTTCTACTTTTTGATGGAGTAAACAAGTGATCTATGTTTACCCGTTCCATTCCATTCACTAATTTATAGACCTCTATCCAAGATGATGAGCCTTTCCTCATGGGGGGTATCTTTCCATCTCCTTTACAATTTTGGTGGCTCTTCTCTGTATCTTTTCTAATTCTGCTATATCCTTTTTAAGATACGGCGACCAGAATTGCACACAATATTTAAAGTGTGGTCGCACCATGGAACGAAACAGTCATTATAATATCCTTTGTCTTATTCTCCATTCCTTCCCTTATGATTCTTACCATTCTATTTCCTTTCTTGGCCACCGCTGCACACCGGGCGAGGGTTTCAATGTATTATCCACGATGACGCCTAAATCCATTTCCTGGGTGGTGATTCCTAATGTGGAACCTTGCATCATGCAACTGTGGTTTGGGTTGTTCTTTCTTAGGTGCATAATTTTGTACTTTCCCACATTAAATTCCATTTGCCATTTGATTGGCAGTCTTCCAATTTATCAAAGTCATCGTGTAAGCCTCTTGTTTAAGGCTTTTTTGTTGTCTCTCTGATGATGTGGACTGCAAGTAATCATTCATCCTGCAAAATGTCACACTGTTCAAATAAGCATTAAGGTAATTTTATAAGGAGTTCTGTAAAGTTATATACTATCTATACATGTAAGTCATGTATTTTCGATGACTTACTTGCACAGATGGGCAGTTACATACGTACCTTGTGCAAGCGCCATTCTATAAGTACACACATCAGGCCCAGTGGTCCATATTTTTGGAGAGCTTGGGTGGAGCATAGGCTTAGGTGCATAAATTATAAAGCACTTAACTCATATGCATTCTTTACAAATCTAGACACGTAAATTTACACCAAGTCAAGGACTGGCATAAGTTCTCATGCCTAGGCTTGACACATGTGTCTTACAACTCATGCCCCTATTTTATAAAGAAAAGTAGGCACTTACTTTGTTTTATAAAATAGGGGTGTTTTGCATGCATTGGAATGTGCGTAACAGCTAGGCAACCTTTATAAATTTACCTCCATACCACCATAGTATCATCCTATTGAGGATTTGTGGACACCCCCCTTCTTTCAAAGTGAATGATCCTAAAGAAGTCCATAAGAGATTTTTTCTCTTGTTCCCAATGATTAATATAAATAAGAATTATCAATAATATAAGGATTATCAAAGAATGTGGCACACTTGATAATACATTTAATTACTATTAAAAGTAATTTATTGTTGTATTTTTATAGTAAATGATGGCAGATAAAGACCAACATGGTCCTTCTAGTGTGTCCAGTGAGTTAGCTAGAGTTATAAAATTGCACCCGCAACTCCATGTAGGTTACCCCCCTCCAATTACTTTGTTTAGGGTTGTACCCACCTCTTCGGTCATGTTGGGTTTTAATGGTATGGGAATCATTTTTAAATCAAATAATGTTAATAAATTTGTAAATTGTATATTTTCAATTTGATATCCTTGCATTTTTGGTAGTTTCCAATTTTGTTTTTGAGTACAGTTATAGCACAATTCAGGCAATTTTTAGCATGACAAGCAAATATGGAGATATTTAGCCTGCAGCATGATCTCGGCACAACTTTTTTTATTTTGCATATTTTCTATGCTGTTAATATTCATATGTTAATGGAAAAGCAGCATTTTTAGTACGAATAACTTAAGTGTCTGTATCGTGCTGGAACTGACTTGATCTGGCTGGAATTTTTTGACTGCCACTTTCCATTCCTCCTGGGAACAATTCTAACTCTTAAAAGACCAGGGAAAAAATGTGCTGGCAATAGCATGTTTTCCTCTGACCAGATTAAGAGCTATTCAATAGAAGTATAATAGAATCTGTAAATCTACTGTGACTGGAGAGCATTGTATCTGACATGGAAGACAGAGAGCTGTCATATTGGAGGTAACCTGTGCATTGAATAATAGGCATCTAGATATTGAACATATATCATCTGACAATAGTAAGCCATTACAAAAATCTGATTTAAAACAAAATTAAATACACTTGGCAAATGGCATTATAAAAATGAATTGTATATCAGGCACAGGTCTTAAAGATTAAAAATATTAAACACCGTGTTTAGTACAGAGCAAGATTATACAAAAAGATTGCTTCCCTGTTCTAAATTAGACAATCTACTGTATACAATTACAGTGTATTAGTATGGTACTTTGCCCCAGAAGACTAGTTTGAGAAATGACCCTATTAAATGAAACAGTAGTTACTCATCTAGGATCCAGTGCTATGAATGAAACAAATTTTCTGCCAATTTCAGCTTTAAGTAATATAGTCTGTCATGTAACCACATTTGTAATGTCCATCATGGAGCTACCTAATTGGATTTTATGTTTTCGGGGATATTTTGGGGGAGATGGGAATTCAATGAATGGCAGGGGCAGGGATTTAGTGCTCAACAGATGAATTTGCTGTATGTACAAATAACACACAAGTGCTTTAACTAGAAGCAATAATGAAATGCAGGAGCCAAGGCCGTAGGCTACTATGCAAAGAAAAATCATAGAAATTCATGTATCGGGGTTCCAAGATGGCACTGTAAGGACGCGTGCAGGCAGACACATCTGTTAGCTCTCCTGCTTCTCTGGTCTAAGGATTCCTCAACCCCTGGTTTGGATAATAGGAAAGGGAAGGCTTGACTTGTTTTCCCGGAGAGCACCTCTTCTGTGTCTCCATGGCAGATGACACTTGAGGCTTTTGGCGTTCTTTACGCATCTCCAGCCCCATCTGGGGAGAGTTTTCTGGATAGCAGTGATGGGGCTTTGCAGAGCCCCATTGTGCGAACACTGCCTCCTACCCCAAAACTGTTTTGCCGACTGGCGCCCTGGGTCTCCTACGTTCCTGTGAGTTAGGCTTGGGGATCTTACCAGGTGGAGCTCTGGTTGTTGCTTCGTCCCCCCTGGAAGTTGGGACAGTTGGAGGAGGACCTACTGCCCTGGTGAGGACTATGGAATCCATCGCACAGGAGCGGGGAGAGATGACCCTTCATGGCATTATTAGTGAGATACAAAGACCTAAGGCAGTGACATTGGAGTCACTGTAGATTGTGATTCAGGGATTTATTCATCCGTTTAAGGTCTATCTAGTCAGGTTTTGGGTGACATTAATATTGTTTCTCAGGCTATCCTCAATGAATCCAAAGCAATTGATGCATTAGCTGGGACACTTTGGAGTCAAATGTTACTAATATACAGGCTATAAGCAACATGGTGGTGAAGAATTGCAGTATAGCGTCCCATCAGATGAAATATTTCGAAAATCAAGTAAGGTGCAATAACTTGTGCCTGCTGAACTTTCCGCAGCCCCCTTTTGTTTTGACTGTTAATATGGCTAAGAAATATTTTATTGAGGTTCTTGGGATGGACTCTGGAAACTTGCCCCCCCCCCTTGGCGAGGACCCAGTATCTTCCACCCCTGTGGTGTTGTATCCCCCTGGTTGGACAAGAGGTCTCCGTTGCCGACAACTTGACTGAGATTCTGGAATCCCTTACATAAGAACATAAGATATGCCATACAGGTCAGACCAAGGTCCATCAAGTCCAGTATCCTGTTTCCAACAGTGGCCAATCTAGGTCATGGGTCAAGGTATTGGGTCAAGCAGGGATATCCTGGGTCCCTTTTAATAATGGTTTATGGACTTTTCCTCCAGAAACTTGTCCAAATCTTTTTTAAACCCAGCTACACTAACAGCTTTTACTATATCCTCCGGTAACAAATTCCAGAGTTTGATTATACATTGAGTGAAGAAATATTTTCTCTTATTAGTCTTAAATGGGTTACCCTGTAGCTTCATTGCATGTGCCCTAGTCTTTCTATATTCTGATGATGTAAACAATCGATCTATGTTTACTTGTTCCACTCCATTCATTAATTTATAGACGTCTATCATATCTCCCCTCAGCCGTCTCTTTTCCAGGTTGAAGAGCCCTAACCTTTCTAGCCTCTCTTCATAGGGGTATCGTCCCATCCCCTTTACCATTTTGGTGGCTCTTCTCTGTACTTTTTTTTTTTTTTTTTTTAAAGCTTTATTTTCATTTTCAAAACAATACAACAAAACAGATAGCACACAGTAGCAACTAGACAACACCAAACTACCTCTTGGACTACAATAAAAGAAAAGAAAAAACCCTGAGAACACCCCACCACCCACCCTCCCTAGCCCTCCCCTCCAGGGTTTGAGGTTCAAGACCTTTTGAGTTAAGAACCCAGGCAAAGCCTAGTTCCTTAGGCATTAGCCCAGTTTGGCAGTTTTAATAAAGTCATTTAACAATTGCCATTTAAGGTATAATTTCCCAGATGGTGGCTGAGCTTTGCAAGAGATCTGCTCAAATTGGCTATATAAACAAACTCGATTCCACCACTCATGGACATTGAGAAGTGCAGTAGACTTCCAATTGCTGATAATTAAGCATATTGCTATCCCTACCATAAAATCAAGCACAAAAAGCGCCTTCTTTGGGTAAAGAGGGTATATCCGCTGCTGAGCGGAAGCCTATAATCTGCCAAGACAGAGGCTCTCTGATCTTCAGTATGAGTTGCACTTGCTTCCACACTGCATTCCAATAAGTCTGCACCCCCGAACACTCGTATACTATATGTACCAGAGTGCCGATCTCCGCACCACATGTCCAGCAAAGAGGGCTGAGGCTGTTGTCCCACCGTGCTAATTTAACCGGTGTATAAAAGCAATTGTGAGCAAAATAAAAAAGAGTCTGAGTGAGGGAGGCTGACCTGGAAACTCTTACTTGCTTGCACCAAAATTTCCTCCACTGAAGTTCAGAGAGCCTCTTCCCTGTCTCCCGCTCCCACCTCTTCTGCACCTTTTGCATCAATACCGACGGGGACAGGGTTAGTCTTTTATAAATCCGCAACACTATTCCCATCGCTTGTGTGATTTCTCGAAGTAGCTCAGTGACCCCAGCAGTACCCGGACCCAGCTTAGGATCTATTCCCGCTCCTGCAAGACAATGCCGGAGCTGAAGCCACTGAAAGTGAGAAGTAAACGGGAGGCCAAATTCTTGTTGAACCTCCCCGAAATCTTTCCATTTATTGGCGGCTTGCAACTGGCACACCTTCCAAATCCCACGCATATACCATGATTTCCAGGCAAAAGACTTCTTCTGGATTTTAAAGAGGGGGTTGTTCCAAATGGGCAACCGGGTCCGAGAGCAACAATCGGGTCCACTAACCTTAATAAGCGTCTGGAAGGCTTTGAGTGTGTCAAGTATGACTATAGGAATCGAAGAAATGCATGCGAACTGCATCCCTGGGACGTATTCCAGCGGTATAGGTGCCAGCAACCACTCCTCTAGAGCAACCCAGATAGGTCTCCCAGCAGTCGGAGGCTCCAGCCACCGAGACCCTTGCTTGAGAAGGAAAGCATGATGATAAGATTGGAAATCAGGGAAATTCACGCCACCCTGCTCACGACTAAGTTTTAATTTCGCTTTTGCGATTCGCGGTGTTCTATTCTTCCACAAGAACTGAAGAAGCACCTGCTCAAGTTGCTGATAAACATGGGCAGGAAGATAACAGGGAAGCATCTCCAGGATGTAATTAACCTTGGGAACTATCATCATTTTCACAGTCTCCAGCCGACCCCACCAAGACAACACTAAGGGAGACCACTTTGTGGTCAGCTCTCGGACTAACGTAAGGATCGCTTCGGCATTCCACTTAACCGTTTCTTCAAAAGGGTAACGGTAATGAACTCCTAAGTATTTTACAACACCTGACTCCCATATAAAAGGATATTTGTTGAGATTCTCTTTATGTGCCCATTTATTCAATGGAAATACCACGGACTTCAACCAGTTGATTTTATACCCAGAGTATCGCGAATAATACTCTATCTGCTCCAATATCCTAGGAATGGAATCAGGCGAGGTAAAAAGAAGGAGGTCATCCGCATATGCCGAAAGTTTGATTTCCTGCCCTGCAACCCATGCTCCACTGATATCTGGGCACTGTCGAATGAGGAGAGCTAAGAGTTCCATCGCTAAGTTGAATAGCATAGGGGACAGCGGGCAACCCTGCCGGGTGCCGCGCTTCAAATTAAATGGCGCAGAGGTTGCTCCATTGACACAAACTCGCGCGGTGGGGTTAGTGTACATAACTTCTAAAGCTCTTATAAAGGCCTCCCCAAAACCAAACCACCGAAGGATCGCAAATAGAAAAGGCCACTCCAGGCGATCAAAAGCCTTTTCAGCATCTAAAGAAAGACCCACTAAAGGCTTGACCATCCCTTCTGCCCCCACCAGAATGTGACACAAAATACGCACATTATCAGCAGTCAACCGACCTTCCGTGAAACCACATTGATCGGGATGGATTAACTCCGGAATAATCCCAATGAGTCGGGTTGACAAGGCAGTTGCGAAGATCTTGTAGTCGGCATTGAGGAGCGAAATGGGGCGGTAGTTGGCTACCGACTGAGGATCCCTACCCGGTTTCTCGAATACCACTAGATTAGCCGAAGTGAAAGCACCCGTTTGCTGCCCCGCCAAAGACAACATCCGATAATACAGCACCAAATGAGGGATGAGGTCTTTGGCAAAGCTTTTAAAGAATTCAGCAGGTAGCCCATCGGGCCCTGCAGCCTTGCCCGAGGCCATAGAGGCTATTGCTCGCCCGATCTCCTCCTCAGTAAGTGACTTATCCAATTCCTCCCTCTGTGCCCCTGAAAGAATTGGCCGCTCTATGCCAGCTACTAACTGATCAAAACCATCCTGCGAGAACTCCCGCTCAGAACTATATAATTGGGTATAATAATCACGGAACACAGCGGCAATCTCGGAATCTTTGACTATCATACTAGTCTCCTGTGGTGTCTTTAGGGCGCTAACCCTTTTGGCCTCCCGTTTACCCTTTAATGCAGTTGCTAGCATCTTACTGGCTTTGTTACCCTCCTGGTAATAATTCCCTTGTTGCCTCCTAATGCTCTGGGAGGCCTCAGTAGTCAATATGGCGTTATACTGGAATCTTAAACGTTGAAGCCTCACCAAGATACAAGGGTCAGTCCACCGCGTTAAGACCCGCTCCCCGACTTTGATCTGCTGCTCGAGATCAATCAGTTGTTGTTTTCGTTGCTTTTTCAAGCGTATGTTAAAGCTGGTGATAGCCGCCCTAATTGTGGCTTTAAAGCCCTCCCACCAGGCCCAACCTGAGGTGGCTTGCGGAGAGTTAAACTAAAAGTATTCAGAGATGGCAGCTTTTATCTCCATATGAAATTCAGGAACATCTAAGAGGGACTTATCAAAAACCCAATTAGGGGACTTACTGTGAAAGGAGTCATCATTTAGGACCAGTGAAATAGGTGCATGATCTGATATATGGATAGAGTGAATACTAGTGGGACCCATATTCGGGATTAATACCTTAGAAACTAGAAAGAAATCAATGCGGGACTGGGACGCATGTGGCGCAGAGAAGAAGGTGAATTACAGCTCCTGTGGATGCTGCAATCTCCATATATCTACTAATGCTAACTCCTGGGCCAAAGAGGTTAGAAAAAGTTGCCCCTTAGACAGCTTAGTCGACCGAGACAGTTGACGGTCAATCAGAGGGTCTAGTGTTTGATTGAAATCCCCCCCTACAATGACCGGCTTCCCGCTATCTGAATGCAATTCTTTCGCAACAGTAACAAAAAAGTCCAGGTTATCAGTAGTGGGAGCATATAAACACAGAATGACCACTTCAAGCCCCCCCAGTTTCAATAAAACCTTAGCCCATCGTCCTTCTGCATCAGAGCGATGGTACATCACACTAGTCTTAAGGGATTTTCTAACAAGTATGGCTACCCCGTTATGTTTCTTAATAACCGGAGAATACGCTATAACCTCAAAGGGCCTTACACCCAGCTTCAAGGACTCCGTCTGATTTAAATGTGTCTCTTGCAGTAACAATATATCAGCACATTCTCGACGCGCATAGTCCAAGATCTTTCTTCTCTTAATCGGGTTGTTTATCCCTTGAACATTTAGAGACACTACTTTGCAAGGAGTCATTGAAGCCAACGATTAATCTGACCCCATGGGGCCCGAGCGAGGTTCACATTGCACATCTGGAAAAAAATCATATACACAAGATGACGCATCAATGCATATCTTAAGTGATAGAGGCTCTTGTCTAATACTCTGAAATTACCAAACTGAAATATAATTAAAAACCCTGGAGGAGAGGTTAAACCCTTATGAATTACCGGTGAGCACAGGTCGGCAGGGCTGGCTCGGGAGACCCGGAATATAGGTGGGCCCACGCAGCGGCCAGATCCAGCCATCCATGAAATCAAAATGAAGCAGAGCCCACCTCCCCTTAATTACTACAGACATCTACCCCAGCCTTGGACACTCTATAATATAACTATCCGTGAGGCCGCAGAACAAGGGTCCTCTGTGGAACATATATTATAAGTTCAGAGTCTCTGATCTACAGTGCTACAGGCCACTTTCCAGCAGACTAAACCAGGCCGTCAACACTCAGTATCTCATCGCATCTGGGCGGCTTCCTTTTCCTCCAGGTAAAGTGAGAGCGCGTCAGGCTCATCAAAGGTCCGGGTTTGATTGTGGAGGGTGACGCGCATTCTTGCAGGATATAGTAGGCCGAAACGTGCTTGAAGCTGTTGCAACCGAGGTCTGTACTCCAAAAACCTCTTGCGCCTGTTGACAGTGTGCTTGGCCAAGTCCGGAAAGAAAGAGAGTTTATGTCCCTCAAATTCTACCGGCGCGCGCACGCTAACTCCATGATCTGTGCAGCTTGCTGGTAACGCAATGTACGAAAAATAACAGGCCTCAGTCTAGAGCTCTGCGGCATGCTGTGAGAGGGGACTCGATGGGCACGATCAATTTCGAAGTCCTTTTCAAAAGCACAGTGCAAAACCTCGGGAATCATCTTGACAAGGAAGGCCCTCATATCTTTACCTTCCGCCCCCTCAGGTAGGCCAACCACACGAACGTTGTTGCGTCGCGCCCGGTTGTTACCATCCTCCACCTCTCGTTGCAGCGCTCGAAGCTGCTTCTCGAGCCTGTCGACTTTTTCCAAACGGGCCTCATGGGTAGAAAGAACTGCCTCTGCTTTATCCTGATGCAGCGAGAGGCCTTCGACCTTGTTGTGAAGCGCTGCAATTTCTTCGTGCACGGAGCTCAGCAACACACCATTGGCTTTGACCAACTCCTTAACGCCACGAATTTCTGTGAGAAGTTCCTGGAGGGCATCAGGCCCGTCGCGTGCAGCCGCCATTTTTTGTGGGGAGATGGGCTCCGTTTTGGTCCTTTTTGCGTTGCTGTTCAGTGCGCTCGCATAGTCCAGCCGCTGCGGTTTAGGGCCCGCCATCAGCAGAAGTACCGTGTTTGATTTCAGGAGTCCTAAGACAACTTAAAAGGTACTTTTATCAGGATTCTTGCCTAAATCTCCCCGGAGCCACCGCACTAAGCGTCCACTCTGCTCGGCATCAGGCTCCGCCCCCCCCTCTGTACTTTTTCTAATAACGCTATATCCTTTGTTTTATTTCCCAGTCCTTTTCTTATGATACCTAGCATTTTATTTGCTCTCTTGGCCACCGCTGTACACTGGTCGGAGGGTTTTTAACATGTTATCCACGATGACGCCTAAATCTTTTTCCTGAGTGGTGGTTCCTAATGTGGAACCTTGCATTATGTAAACATAGTTTGGGTTGTTCTTTCCTAGGTGCATAACTTTGCACTTGTCCACATTGAATTTCATCTGCCATTTGGATGACCAGTCTTCTAATTTATCAAGATCATGGCTAGGAGGAAGAGGGTCCAAGGACCAGAGAAGACTGGAAATCCCTGCATGCCTCCATTGTGCATATAACCAAGTGATTAGCAGCCCATAGTACAGATTACACATGCAGCAAACTAGCTATGATGTAGATCTGCTCCTGAAAAGACAGAGTCCAGGTAGTGCAGTGCAGGCTATGTGGATCAGGTGTTGTGTGACCCACCTCCCATCAGGGTGACCTCTGCAACATGTCTGTAAGAATGTCTACTGCCGTTATGTTCATGAAGACCACAATGTCCCTGTGTAATCATGGCGTCATGTGAAGGATCATAGGTTACTGGAGGTTATTATCCAGAGAACTCTTATTCTGACTCTTGCTTTGGAATTTGACCAAAATGCAGCCTTTAAATTTTATTTTCGTGCTATGAATAAGCCCTTCTTAGGTTCCTATTTCATCCTAATATGTTGAGGCACACTCAGAAGCTGTAACAGGGTTTCCTGGCCTTGTGGACCAGGGCCCAGTCTCTGGGTCTTAAGTTTGTGCTGAGATTTCCTTACATATATATAGTGATGCATGATGATACAATGTTTACTTTCTATGAGCCCAAATTGTTGGCTGATTTTCTATTAGCCAGGGAAGGTGCAAATTCCTGTCTTCCTCTCCACCGACACCACTGCAGTGATCATTGAGAAGCTTTGTTTCTCGAGGACATGTTCCTTATGTAAATTGGTATTGATATTATTTTCCTGATACTTGGATCCCCTTATTTCTTTATATATTGTGGGCTGTAATTTGATTTATATTGCTTTGGATGTATTAGTTGATTTAATTTCTTTATTGGTGGTTCACTTGTTTGGTAAAGTCATATTGTAAAAATTTCATAAATTATAAAATAAGAAAAAAAACCCAGATATAATGAATAAATACCTAATCCAACAAGGCTTTGGCACAGCCTAAACATAAGAAATTAACAGCATTTATGTCCTGCAAGACGTTTGACCACAATTAGAGACTCTTCAACGATTTATACAAAGCTGAAAATTCTTGAAGACCATCAGAATCATTTAAATGTAGGCATTTTTAGAATTTTATTTTTTTACAATTACCCAATATTACTTTACTTCAGATGTAGAAGAAATATTGTTTTGGCATATTGAAGATTCCAGTCGAGACTAATCCTCCCACCATCAGGGCTTTTTGTATGCCTGGTATGAAAGCGTGGAGAAGACTTTTAACCTCAGATTGCCTAAAAAGTTGCACTATTTAGAGCAGTCAGCCCTAGAGCTGATGTCAGTACCTGTGCCTATAATCTTCAAGAACATGCGTACGTTATACTTGCGTGCAAGCTCTAATGAGCAGGGACCATCTTTATATATGTCTGTACAGCAGTGCGTCTGCTTTGTAGCGTTTTATAAATGTTTAATAGTAGTGGCAATACTTGTATGTTCCACCCATGCTCTGTTCATGTGCACGCCCACCAGTAATTTACACACTATCAAGCAGAATTTAGCTTTGGGAAGAATTTAGAAGAGATCTTTAATGCACGCATATGGCGACTAAAATAACCCCTACTCAGTGTGTTCTTGAGATTTAAAAGTATGTGCCCCCCTAAACTTACACCCATCTATGGCAACCTAGGCTAGAAGGATATAATTCTTAGCTATGCACTATGAATGTCCAGCATGCATTGTCATTTTGTTTTGTTTTCACTATAAATGTTTGCTTAAATATGAAAAAGAAAGATTTATGCTTATTGACCCTAAATAATTTAGGAGGATTTTTGAATTTTAGAGCCTATCCAAGATGAATGGAGGTTAATGAATACCTTCTTGCTGTTTCCTGTTTGTTTAATGTGGCATAATGTTCTGTGTTATAGACATTTTATAAGTGTATTTTGATGTTTACCTCGATATTTGCTCTTATAATTGCTGTTGGATTCACCCTTTTTCTTGTGGGTGAGGCACGTTTTTCTTTCTTATTTGCTTCACTCATATTTATGGTACCGAGAAATGTGTTTAATCTTTGTATCAATAATCTTCTGTATCAACTTTGAGAATGACTTGATCTATGGTATTCATAAATTCTCAATGAAGCTGTAGAAGAATAGATACACAAATTCAGTCGCCAAAATAATTTGATCTTATGCAATTACCTGAAAATAAATTTCAGCACGTCTAAAAGTCTGTGGTGATCAGAGTTGTGGGATCATAAAAATGTTTGGGGTTTTTTTACTGACGGTTTGCCAGATTTTTAGCAATCTAACTTTTCCACAGAGTTTATTACCACCATTCTGTAAACAGCTGGACTTTTTCTCGACATAATCTTATAAAGCATTTTCCACATGCAAAACATGTTTTGTACGCAAAATATGGCTAGTATAATATTGTGTAGGGGCATATATGCGTAAAACATAGGTGCATCAAAAGATGGTGCCCGCTTACATGTGACCTGCAGGTGGACATTGCAGTGGACATAGTTATGATGTGCAGACATAAAGGTACATCTTAGATAGGCCGTTTACTGGGATGTACAAGTCAAAACATCTGAAATTCTGTAGGAGGGACAGTAGAGAAGGTTGGCGCATGTAAATGTGTTTGAAAACTGGATTATCCCAAAATATAAAGTTCTCCGTCAATGTACTAGAAAAACAGGGACATGCAGAATGAAGGCCAAGACACATCCAGAAAGACGGGTGGTTTCAGAAGCATCCATGTGCAAAACATGGACGTGAGAGGGCCCAGCGACACACATGTGTCAGCACTAGTATTCCAGAACCTGCACGTGGATATTTCACCACATCTCATATGGGTTAGCCATTTTGCACATGGAGACACGTGGCAGTAAACAAAGAGACCTCAGTATTTTCTTTGAACCCTTCTTTGAGGGAGAGAAATTTATTAGGGGTTTGAGAGGGCTCCCTTTATTATCCCTACTGGTGAAAGCTGGAAGTGCACACTTTTAAAATGCCCAAATATGGACACGTCTGTCAGTAGGTTTAAACATGTGTTGCCACTGTGAAATCCAAGATGCACATGGATCTTTCTTAGCTTGTCCTGGACAGACCTCCACTAAGCCCCCATGTAATAGCGACATTATCGGGGCAGACTTGTGTAAAACCAAGCCCATCTAAAATGGGTAGATGTGGAAATGATTTTCATGTGTAAATGAGTGTTTTCACTTCTGCAAATCATGAATGGGGCTTCTAAAATAACCCCATATATAAAATCCTGGTAGTAAAACACACACATTTACACCTGCCATAGAACAGCTGTATGTCCATTGCATTTATCTGTATTTATTTATTAGGGATATGCATGGCAAAAAAAATGTTGGGAAAATTTATTTAAAATTAGCATGAACCAATTTTCAGGTAGTTTTGTTTGCATTTCAGCTACTCTCTCTTTGTGCACGCTAGAACTTAAGTGTGCAAATTAGCTGTGAATGCATTAATCCTAGGTATACATGCTTACAGGTGATCTACATGCACTTTCAAATTTAAGCACCCAAACAAACCAAAATATGTGCTCACATCAATAGAAAAAATGCATCACAGTGCAATGAGAAAAAAACTGCATATGTGAAAGGGGTCAGGCCCAACTAGTCATAATTTGAAGTTTATGAAAGATAGGTAGAGACTGAAATTTATTATTCAAATTAGATGCCAGTTAGTACATTAATAATTTTGCTTATGATTTTTAAACTATAAAGGTTAGAAGAAACTAAATATGTAGTAAAGATAAGAGTAAATGAAAAGCTGCAACAGTGATGGGATTCATCAGGTCTCTAGGCACAATGGGTATTTAAACATTTTTTTTCAGTGCCATCAAGTCAATGCTGACTCCTGGTGACCCTTGCCAAGAAACCCCAGGGGCTGCTAGTATCACCAGAAGTAGTTTCCCAGGCCTTTTCTTCCAAGGGGTCAAAACGTGGATAATGGTCACTTAATATTTTTCGAGCCCAACTCACTCATTTGAGTGGGTGTTTCCATGTTCTAAAGAGTACACAGTTCATTCAAGGGTTGGCTTGGGTGGAAATGCATACTAAATCAAGAAGGGCAAAGCCACATGCTTGTAGCTGTGCATTTAGACTGTGAAACCAGAGGGCTAATCTGTTTATTTCCCTTTCATTTCATAAACTATGCAGGATGGAATAACATTTTGCAGTCTCCATTTAGGGGTAATTTTATAAAGCATTTTTGCATATAAGGCATGTTTTACGAGTCGAAAATGACTCGTACAGAATTGTGCAGCCACCTATGTGCCTAACAAGTATGTATGCTGATGAGATGGCCGTACTTAGAGGCACGCCATGGGGAGGTATTCCTGGAGGCAGAGGAGGGGTCAAGCTGCAATGTACATGTGTATTAGTGGGCACCTAGTTAAAGCAATTTTAAGGCAGCTATGTTAAGCCTACTTACCTTTATAAAGTACTTGCTTAAGTGACAGAAATTGCACCTTAAGGTGAGAACATTTAGACCAGTCCTAGAGCTGGAGGAAATGCCTGCAGCTATATTTTTCAAGAATGCGCATAAATTAAAATATTTTTTAATCTACACACCTGTGCACTCGTCCCATGCACATGCCCACCAGCCAAGTATGCATCATCAAGCAAATACTCTATTTATTGATTTATTTACTGAATTTTTATACTACTTAATCACAAAACAGTCATAGCAGGCAACAATCAATATAAAACAATATAACACAAAACACAACACAGAGTACATTATGACACAAAGTAAGTAGACTAAGGAGGTCCTTTTAAAAGGCTTAGTCATGATGTACGAGATCTGAAGACATGCATATGAATGACGTCTCTGCAGTCATTCTACAAACGACATTTACAGACCTCTCCGGTATAGGGACATCCAAGTAGGTGAGCGGGCGTGCTAGAGGCGTGTCTGGGGAGGTGCTATGGACTTATACATCTCCATTCAATTTCAGAAACAATGGGGACGTCTGCATGCATGTCCGCGTTTATATCTGCTGCAGGCATGAATAGGCACCAGGAAAGTGCTTGTTTTGGCCTTAAAATTTCCAGAGAGCATAGAGAGTTAAGTGACTAATCTAAGATCCCAAAGACACACACTGGTATATGAATACTGGTCACTCCTCTGCCAACCAACTACTTTTACCATCATGCTGTTAGACGTCCACATTCTGAGATGCTGTTCCGGGGATATCTACCTAGACATCTCTATAGACATTCATATCGGGCATGTCCACATTTCTGAAATTGTGCCTGAACTTGCACGTGCCTGCATTTATTTTTCCAGACATTCTGGCTTTGATGTCCCAGATTGCTCTTTATTGTTTATTGTTTAATGTTTATAATCACTTGATATACCGCCTCCCATTACATCGAGGCGGTTTACAATAAAACTATAAAATACATAAAATGGTTAAAAAAAAGAAAAGGAAAATAACAATACTTTAAAAAAATACTCTTTTTTTAAAAAAAAGGATAGGAGAAAAAGAAGGCCAGGATAGAGAAGATAGATTGCAAATAGGAGCAAATCATAGGGGAAGCAGAAATCACTAGAGAAGATTAAAAGCAGTAGAGAAAAAATGTGTTTTAAGACGGGAGCGGAAAGTAGGCATGGACTGTTCTAAACGGAGGTCAGTGGGGAGGGAGTTCCAAAGAGCCGGACCAATGTAAAAAAAGGCTGATTGCCGGGTAGAGTGAAGGTGAGCTTGAGAGGGAGAGGGGAGGTGCAAGCGATTAATATGAACTGAACGGAGACTGCGGGTGGGAGTGTGAAAGGTTAATAGATCGGATAAATACTGAGGGGTGTGCAGATAAATAGCCCGATGGACAAGAGTGAGGATCTTGAAATTGAATCCGAAAGTTTATTGGCAACCAGTGCAGATGCTGAAGAATGGGAGTGATATGGTCATGGGGAGAGGCATGGAGGATCATCCGAGCTGCAGTATTCTGTATAAGTTGTAATTGGTGGCGCTGGTATTGGGGAATGCCAGCATAAACAGGATTGCAAAAATCTAACCTAGTAATAACTAAAGAAAGCAAGAGGGTGGAAAGAGCCTGAGGGGAGAGAAATGGTCTGACGGCACGGATTCGTCTAAGACAATGGAAAGAGCGACAGGACACCTGGGAAATGTGATCATGAAACGAGAGATTACTTTCAAAAAAGACACCTAAATACCGAAGCTTAGTGACTAGAGATATTGAGGTACCCGAAAAAGATGGAGCAAGTGATGGAGCAGTAGAGCTGTGAGGAAACCATATAGCCGCGGTTTTAGAGATATTCAACACAAGACAATTTGTAGAAAGCCAGGAAGAGACCATAGATAGACAGGCATTAAGGGAAGCAATATCAGGTTGGGAAGAGGATGTGTGGTGTAGAAGAAAGATATCATCTGCATAGTAGTAACCAGAAATACCCAATTGCTGTATCAAAAGGGCAAGGGGGGTCAGAAAAAGATTAAATAAAAGAGGAGCCAATATAGAGCCCTGGGGGACACCGCAAGAAAGAGGAAAGGCATCAGTAGTAACAGAAGAGGAAGTGACTGCAAATGACCGAGAGTGTAAATAAGAATAGAACCAGTGGTAAACAGTACCCCGGAGACCTGCATCCCGTAATCGAGCAAGAAGAAGAGAGTGATCCACCAGATCAAATGCAGCGGAAAGATCTAAAGAGACCACCACCGTGATGTCACCACGATCGTGAGATGAATGAATTTCATTCAGAACTGCTGTAATAATGGTTTCGACACTATGTCCAGTCCTAAAGCCGGACTGCCGAGGGTGAAGAAATTGTGTGGAATCTAGATGGTGCGAGAGTTGGGAGAAAACTGCCTTTTCCAAGAGCTTTGATGCAAAAGGAAGATTGGAAACAGGTCGATAATTTGCTGGCACAGAGGGGTCCAAAGATGGATTTTTAAGCAAGGGCCGGACCACAGCATGTTTCCATGTGTGAGGAAATAAACCAGAGGACATACTGGAATTGATAATAGTAAGAAGTGGATGCAGTAGATCAGGAGAAGAATCAGAAAACCAACTGGAAGGTATAGGATCTGATAAACTAGTGGTTTTATGGGAAGTGGACAAGAGCTTAATGAGTTCAGAGGAGGATATGGTACTAAAATTAGACCAGACATGAGAAAGTGATGGGGAGGATAAAGGTGAAATAGGAGGGGGAGAAGACAGAGCCTGAGGACAAGAGGGAAGTGAATGACGAAGATCCTGTACTTTGGAAGAGAAAAAAGTAGCCAATGTGGTAGGGCTAGGGATTTCTGTAGAGATGGGAGAATTGCAGGAAGTTTGTGACTGTAGCTGAGAGAGCGTGTTGAGGGTTTGAAAGAGAGAACGAGATCTATTCGGGGCTGAAACAATAGAGGCGGAATAGAAGGATCGCTTGGCACTATGAATACTAGCACGATAGTCTGCATGACAGGACTTAAAGTTCTGGTAGGTAGAAGGGGAAGGAGATTTCCTCCAGAGATGCTCGGATCTCCGCAACTGGGCTCGATGCAGACGGAGTCCAGCATGGAACCAAGGATGGTGGACCGTGGTCCTGGGATGGTGTACACGCCATGGGGCAATTTGATCTAACGTATGAGACAGTCCTGCATTCCAGACAATAACCTGGGATGAGGGCGAAAGTGACAAAAACTTGGAAGAAGGAGCATGGTATCTCTCAAGAAATGTTTGGCGGGTACCAGAATTGATAGAGCGAGAAGGACGAACGGGAGATAGAGGAGAGACAAGAGAAGGGGACGTGAAACAGAAAGCAAAGGTAAGATAAGAGTAATCTGACCAGGGAACTGACATGGGAACAGGTGGTGAAATCTGATCAGAAAGAGCTGAGGGAGAAATAATCAGATCTTGGACGTCCCACTGAAAAATGCGCCTTCACAAGAGACAAGTTAATTGTGCGTAAAACAATAAGTTATCCTGATAATATTCACAAAACAGATGAGCTTTTCCATTCTTCCTGAACATTAATAAATCCTTAATAGTGTGAAAGTCATCCAGCAAAGAGCTTCAAAAACCTGGGACAGAGGAAGAAAGCCCAGGTAAATTGTGTCCTAAAAAAACAGCTCATTAATAGAACAACAAATGTGTGTTTTGAGCAAGCACGCAAGGGGCGAATACTAGTGTAACTATGCCAACCTGTCTTCAGGCTCTAGTCAGAGAAGTTACAGGCTATCTTGAATACCATCAAGATTATTTGACATCTTACACACATCAGGTCTGGTGCAGGGATATGAGACACTCTTGGTGCCCTGCTGTTCCCTCCCCTCTTCGGGATCTGCAGCGGCAGTAATACCTTTAAAATGGCACCGCAGTGCTTGCCCGAACCTCCTGCACTACAGTGCTATTCCTTCTTCCACCCCCTCCAATTCCATTTCCTTGTACACAGGGGCGGAAGTGGCTGATCCAGCTGCATCTTCCCCCATTCAAGCAGGACATTTGCATCAGAAGGGGCGGAAGCACAAATGGCACCACAGCACCAGAGGTTTTGGTAGGCGCTGTGGTGCTTTTTAAAGACATTGCTCGCACTGCTGTTCCTGGAGCGTGCTACATTGGAGAAGCAAGCCAACATTAGAGGATGCGTATCGGTCTTCATAGACATAACACAAACTAAGCAATCTAGATAGTCATTCATTCGGATGCTGGTGGTATTCAGCACAGCTTTATGGGGAATTCGCAGCTCAGATGCCCTGCTGCACTCACAGACCACCCCGGCACTATCCAAATAGAGCCAAGGAGGTCCCTAAAGGATATTCAGAGGCACTATCTGGGGTGCACTTCTGAATATCCCAGTCAGCAGCACTTATCTGGATAGCTGCTATCCAGATACTATAAGTGCCACTGAATATTGACCCAATAATTCAACATTATTATTATTATTGCGTGGAATTAAACACAAAACTGCTTGGGGAATGACATAATCTGCAATATTAATCTCAAAAATCTATAGTGGTAAGAAAGTTTTGCATGTTATACCATTTACCCTATTGGCTGGGTTATGTCATATGAACACGTTTCCTGTATGTTGAGATGAATATTAAGATAGTCAGATACCTCTGAATAAATAACGAGCACTTGCTTGTGATTCTCAAAATGTATCTTGCTTGACGATAGATTCTTTCAAGAAACATGGAAGTTAATCTTCAGATAATTGAAACAGAAAAATATTTTCAAAGATTTCTGTTTCAATTCCAGATGGAAAAACCCACCTCCAGAGTTGACTGAAACAGAATTTTAATCAGTTCTTTAGAAAGTAATGTTGTTATCTGGACTCAAAATAGAATTAGTTGACTGGTATTCTAATGCAATAAAATGTTTGTATGATTTTCCTCAAATTTAACTCACTGATTGCTCCTTGAGGACAGGGAACCACAGTCTGACGACTGGTTCCTCATATTTGTGGATACGTGAAGATCTAGAGGCCGTAATGAACCACCTGCTTGAAGACAGCATAATGTCTTAGACTGACAAGACATCTCCAGTTTACCTACCTGCCAGAAATTAAACCTGTGACTTATTGTATCTATTCTAGACCAAAGGGAAAAGAGAAAGACCTTTGACTTCTACAATATTAAAAAAAAATAACAAAATGAAACATTAATGGCAATAAATTGACCATGTAGCTGCATGCCAACGTTTTCTACGGGTCCAGTATTCATCTAGGGTGGCTATACGGCACGGATGGCACATACCCGTCTGTGCCGATCCTTAACCCTGGATATTCAATTCCAGGTTTATATGTGGCCCCGGCATTGAATATGCAGGTTTGCTGCACAGCCTCCTAGCTGCAGTAGCTAATCAGGCAGCGGCAATATTGCAAGCTTGCCTATCTCTTAGCTGTAGGATGTAACTGGGCAGCCTGCAATAATGCTGTTGCCTGGTTAGCTGCCGCAGCTTCCTCTGCACCTCCCCAGAATTCCCATCACATGCCCTGATGCTAAACGGTTAGGGCCCGATTCCATTAGGGACGTACAGGGCCTTTGTGTATCCGGTTGGAACCAGACGCAAAGAGGTCTGATCTCGTGGGGCATGTCTAGCCCTGCACAATCAGAATGGCATGCAGGCTGGGACTGTGATTCAGCTCAGCCTGCACATACAGGCCTTGCCCGACTAATTCAGTCAGGGCTTTTAAATGGAGCCGCGGCTCCAATTAAAAGCTGTGATCCCCGGCCACCAAATTGCTTTCCCTGCAGCTCGACCCTGATCTGACCTCCTAGGGCCAGGTTCGGACTGCATGGAATGCTCTCTGCCACCCCTTCTCAGCCCTGGGCCTTCTGATCCTGCTGCATCGGGGAAGTTATTCCACCTCGGAGGTGGGATAACGTCCCCGTTCAAGTTGCCGGCCCCAGACATACAGAGCCAACATTAAAATTGGCCCTGTACGTCCGGGGCAGGCAATCACCCACTGTCTGCCCTAACACCACCCCCTATCCTCCTCTTTCCCACCCCTGTCTAACTTTCCCGTACAATGCATGGGAAAGGAGGACAGGACCAGGAAAGGACACGAACAGCAGGGATGGACATCCCAGCAGGACATCCATCCCTGCTATTCACTGCTCAGAATGACCTTGTTAGCATCAGGGTGTGTAGGGGAGAAGATTAGGGATGTTCATGATTACTGCCATTGAATATCCTGGTTAGACGATATTGAGGCCCTATGTTTTTATTTCTAAGTGTCTTTGAATCAGTGCTGACTCCTGGTGACCCAGCAGCTCCTGGGTTTTCTTGGCAGTGTTAGCAGAAGTAGAGTACCACACCTTTCTTCTGAGGGAGTGGAGGGCTAAGTGCTACTCCTCCACTCCAGTTTTCCATGTAATTAAAACCACATATTAAAGGTGGGGTGTTCACTTTGAAGCAGCGAACAATACGGTGATCTCAAGAACTCATGTTGGCCATAAGCTTGGATACTTCATATATTCTTCCAATAAAACTGTATCAGTGCCTCTGGAGAGTTCAGTCTTTGCCAGGATGAATAGGACAATTAGAACTACACAACAGAGATGCTGTACTTACTTTAGCTATCAGTGCTGTAACAAAAAATGAAGACTTTGAGCAGATGTCTGTTTTTTTTCACATAAAATCTATGGGATAAAGCAACTTTAAAATCACAATCTATGGTCTCTAGATGGAATTTGCTTTTGGTATGAGCTAATGTTCCCGCGAAGCTACATGGGAGTCCTCCATCCATGCTGCTGGGAGGGGGAGGTGCTGCAATATCACACTTTTAGTCACAAGGAGCAGGCAAGGTCCGTTCCTCTCAACTAAAAATGTGATACAGCAGCATGGGTGTAGGATGGGAACATTGAAGTGAACTTGATTTCATTAGTATTGTCAAATACACTCAGTGATCTGCACCATCTCAGGGCTGAGATACCTGCCTTCTGGGATGATTCATTCAGTTAATGAAGAGAAACCCCCTTGCTCCCCATTCCAATTTATTAAAGTAGTAGACCAAAGGTGGCTTTTTGGTTGATGTCAATTTTCCAACTTTCAGTACTGTTTGTCATTGAATAGCATTTTAGTTCTAACAGCTCCAATGAAAGGGACTTCCAGCTAATTGTTCTGGAAGGTTCTGAGTCTTGTAATCGATGGGTCTCCAACTCCAGTCCTGGAGGGCACCAAACCAATCAGGTTTTCGGGATATCCCTAATGAGTATGCATGAGATATATTTGCTTACATTGCCCCCATATTAATTACTGATATCCCAAAAACCTGACTGGTTTGGTGCCATCTAGGACCGGAGTTGGAGACCTCTGCTCTAATCATTCATTCATTCAACCAGCTTGCCAACCTGCTCAAAACTGCCCAGGTAATTCATTTTTTATGTTAATATTTGACATATTTTAACAGGTCAGAACAGATACTTTGACCCTATTAGTCATCCTTCTCTTTTAGATGTCACAATTTTAGCATCATATTATTTTCTATTACAATCTTACATTTAATTCTGATATTTTTCTGCAATTTCCACCTGTTTCCCTTTCATTATAATTCTTTGAGAAGGTGGCCCATCCACCTTCTGGCATAAGCTGTCTAATTAGTTAAATCATCCCTGCTGGAAATACTTTTCATAGTGGGATGAGATGGGATGGGATTTTGGATTTAACTCTTACCTTTTCCAGGAGTAGCTCAAGCCAAGTCTTACTCTATAATGGCTGAATGTGTTTTTTTAATTTGCTAGAAGCCAGGCCAGTCGGGTTTTCAGGATATCCACAAAGAATATGCATGAGATAGATCTGCATACAATTGAAGCAGTGCTTGCAGATCTGTCCCATGCATATTCATTGTGGATATCCTGAAAACCCGACTGGCCTGGGGGTCCCAGAGGACTGGGTTGAGAACCACTGCCCTAAATGTTCTCTTAATTTGCAAAATGATGTTCCAACATTGGCATTCTACCAGCAGGATTCTGCTAAAGCTGGTTTCAGTTACAGTGTATGTTGGGTCCTCCTGATCCGATGTTCATGAAAAGGCAACAGATCTATATTGGACCAATTGAGTCAGCAAATCTTGCAGTAGAAGTGTGCTCTTGGGACCATTTATATTAGATTTTGGAACAATTCAGTACAATGATGAGAACAAGGTTTCCTTTTTTGGCTGCATATATGTGACCAAAACAATAACGTTCTTCTTTATAGGCATATTTAAATATATAAATCAGATTTCACATTTAATAAATGTGATCATAGTTATATTTCACATTCAGAACTGTGTGAGACAGCACAATCAAACCTGTTCTTTCACAGACTGACCACCAAAAACACAGAATATATGATGTGAGAAACACTAGCATTTTCCAAATAACACAGGTACACTACCAAAAAACTGCCTCCAGTTTTGCAACTGATTCCTATAGATTTTGGGGTGCTGAATCCAGGAAAAATAGCCAAAATGTTCCATCACGTCACGTTTTCTTGCAAAATTAGATTTCTTACCCATATAAGGAATGTTCACATAATTTCTTTTTAGCCGACTGCAGTTTATTTTCTTGGCCCAAAATAGAGGTTGTAATGGTTAACTAACTAGAAACACTCCCTCATGATATTTTAGAGTGTTTTGTATTCATTTTATACATTAACAGGACAATTGGGAGGCGGGGGGCTAAATCCAGTGCTCGCGCTGGTGCATGTTCTTTCCTGTTCGCCTCGCCTCGTTCGCTCGCTCAAACACGGTGGTTGCGACATGAACGTTCCTGTCAAATTTCAGTTTCTTGCAAGTTCATTATTACCTTTTGTTTGCTCAGTCGTAATCCAGCTTTATTCCGAAGTGGTTCACTACAGTTGTAGTTTGCAGTGCTGTGTATTTGTGATGGCTCACAGAGCCAGAGGTTGCGTCAACTCTCCGGACAGTTTTTGTTTTATTTGTGGGGAATATACCGTGAAAAAGCGGCAGAGGAACATTTCTGCATTTATTAAAAAAGTATATTTCGCCTATTTCGGTTTGAAGTTAGACGATCAAGACAAACCGTGGGCTCCTCACAAAGTGTGCAAGACATGTGAGGAAGATCTACGCTTATGGATGAAAGGTAAAAAACAAGCATTTCGTTTCGGAATACCTATGATGTGGCGTGAACAAAGAGACCACAGCAGTGACTGCTATTTTTGCTCTTGCATTGTGAAGGGATACAACTTAAAAAATAAGAACGTAATAAGTTACCCCAACCTTCCCTCAGCAATTAGGACTATGCCTCATAGCAACGAAGTACCTGTGCCTGAACCACCAAAATCTTTGGATCATATTTGTGTGGACGGTTCTGATCATGATGAGACTCATCAGATGGCTTTTCCCGATGAGTCCAGTACTTCCGAGTTTGAAACTGAACCAGATCCGAAACCTGAACTTTTCTCTCAAGCTGAATTGAATGATTTAGTCCGGGATTTAGGACTCCCAAAAGATGCTGCCCAACTGCTAGGTTCTCGGCTTAAACAGAAAAATCTATTGTCACCAGGAACAACTTTTTATTGGTACCGCAACCGCGAGACACAATTTTTGAAGTATTTCAGCAAAGAGGAAGATTTGGTATTTTGCAACGATATATACGGAGTGATGGAAAAGTTTAAACTCAAGTATGATCCTGCTGAATGGCGGCTGTTCATTGATTCGTCAAAAAACAGCATAAAAGGTGTTCTTCTTCATAATGGCAACACATTCGCTTCAGTTCCTATTGCTCACTCTGTTATTCTCCAAGAAAAATACGAGAATTTGGCCCTGATTCTTCAGAAGATTCGTTATGATGAGCATAAGTGGATGATTTGTGGAGACTTTAAAATTCTATCCATGCTATTAGGGCAGCAATCCGGTTTCACCAAATATCCCTGCTTCCTTTGCTTGAGGGATAGCCGGGCCCGCGACCTACACTGGGGGAAAAAAAAGACTGGCCAATTCGGGAGTATTTGAGACCTGGTGAGAAAAATGTTCTTCATGAGAGCTTGGTACCTCGTGATAAAATTCTATTACCACCTCTCCACATTAAGTTGGGTCTCATTAAGCAATTCATCAAGTCCCTTCCAAAAGATGGTGAGTGCTTTGGGTACCTTTGCTCAAAGTTCCCCCGACTTTCTGAAGCAAAGCTAAAGGAAGGAGTGTTTGTTGGCCCTGATATAAGGAAACTCATTTCAGATGGAGCATTCGCTGAAACGATGTCTGAGAAGGAAAAAGAAGCCTGGGATTCCTTCAAGGATGTTGTTCTCAAATTCTTGGGGAACAGGCGGGATGAGAACTATAAGGATATTGTTGCCAGGATGCTCAATGCCTTCAAAGAACAAGGCTGTAACATGAGCCTGAAAGTCCATTTCTTGCACTCCCATGTGAACTACTTTCCCGAAAACTTGGGGGCGTACAGTGAAGAACAAGGTGAAAGGTTTCACCAGGACATCAAGGACGCAGAGAGAAGGTACCAAGGAAGATGGAACACCACTATGATGGCTGATTTCTGCTGGTTGCTGCTGCGGGAAACCCCAGATGAAAAATACGCCAAGCAGCGCACCAAGAGAAGCATTCGGGGGAAGAAGAAACGGGCCCACCAGGAGATTGATTGACCCAAGAATGACTTTAAAATCTAAACTGTGTTGACAAATATCGTGTTTTTACTAAACTTTGAAATAAAAATTTGCTAGTTATTGCCACAGTGTCGGATCTCATTTATTAGAATTTTATTTTCACACCATCGGGGGTTTGTCTTCATGTATTGCAATGGTGCGGTTTGCGTTTTCTATTCTTACATACATACCTGTACAACATTTTTTGCACATTTCTTTGCTTTGCTTTGTGTCTAACCTCGCTCTTATATGCTCAATGTTTGTGCACATGTATGTGGCTGTTTTAAGTGCAGACAATTTTGCTACCATCACAGTGTGTTTTGTTGACATTACTCTATTCTTATGTGCTGCCTTGTTACAATTTTCTTTATTCTTATTTGAATAACTACTAAACAATTAGTATAAAGAATTCATCCAAGAAACTTTTATCTCAATCGCACTCAATCTGAAACGTTCACCTCAAACTGCTAACCCAATGTAGCAAAAAATCTGTACGTGATGGAGCAAATTGGTTACCAGATTTGGATTCAGCGCACCAAAAAACGTAAAAATCAATCGAAACATTAGAGGCAGTTTAAAAAAATTTTTTTTTAGTGTACCTGTGTAATTGCTTAAATCTGGATGTATAAAGTGCAAAATATTGACAGCTTTCAAGTAATTGCTTACAAAAGGAAATTAGCAAGCGGCATTGGTATGCAAGTACAATGTGGGCAAATTCAGTGCTAAAATCATTTAAAATGTTATCACACCATGGTTTAATGGAGATCACAGAGGTCCATGCTTATTCCAAAAGCCCTCCTTAAAATCCATGCTAATCCCTCCCCCTTCCCAAAATATCAATAAGCACAATTACTTATATAATCCTTGCCAGGCTAGTGGGTCCCCTTCAACGACTGGGAACACCGTTGTGTAATCCAGAGGCACAACTTCCAGGAGACAGACTCACCCTGCGGATCTGACTCCTGGGGTTTATAGACGGGGGTGGGATCAGTATATGCTGGGGGGCCTACTGCACTCGGTGTTCACTCTCACACTTCATTCACTGCCAAAAAACTCAGTCCAGGCCAAAGCTGGTTCTGAACTCAATACAATTTACTTAAGAAAAGTCGGAGTCAATCACAAAGTCTCCAGTCACACGCTGTCACAGCTTACAACCTCTTGCCTCTCTATTCCAGTCTCAGTCCTTGGTCTCTCTCTGGGGAGAGCTCTTAAATTCCAAATTGATCCCTCTCATTTTCGGGGTCCTTCTGGTTTAGAAAATCTGTAGGCAATGTTCCCCTTTGGTGTGCAACCACTCCTTGGTTCAGAATCAAGACCTCCTCCTCTTCAGTGGCTGGCGCTTCTGGCTGTTCCTTTCATGCGACTCCTGCTCAAGCAACCTCAGACACCTCTCCTCAGTAACCGCTTTCGGTAGGCTCAGGGTTGTACCATGTTTCTCTCTTCACTTACGTGCTTGGCCAAAGGCCAGAGGCATTTCACTGCAGCACAATGGATATGGAGCCAATGACTCCAATTTTTTTTTTAAATTTTATATTTACTGAATTTTAATTAAACCAAGGAAAACCTTAGAACAAGAAAAACACATTCCATTGTGTCACACAGTTCAAAAAACAGACATTGGGGAAAAAATCCCATCACAGAACACGAATAGTCCATAATAATAAAAGGGGGGGGGGAGGATCCAGAAGCTACAAATTCTGTGGGAAGACGGTAGGGGAAAAAGAAAATCAATAGCTGAAATAAAGAACAGGATATATGGCAAAGCTCTTCCGATTAGCCCACATAAATCCCAGGGTAGCAATTACAGTCGTTTAGCATCCAAAAAGAAACGTAACTGAGAGGGCTCAAAGAAATGATAGGTCTTACTGTATTTTGATAATGTTTCCTTGTAAATGTGTACTTAACTTAATTGGAAACTCACACCCAAGGCCAAGGCTTCAGCACGAAATTCCAAAAACTTCTTCCTCCTAGTCTGTGCCTACTTGGACACATCTGGGAAGATCTGTATATTACCCCTTACACCCCCCCCCCCCCCCCCAAAAAAAGGAAGCATCAGATTTTTTAAAAGTAAAGATGTAATAACGCTTTTTTATCCTGAAGAAATACAAAAGACACAAAAAATGTAACCCTAGCCTCAACCACTTCGGTGGACTGCTCTAACAGCTCAGACAGGTTCCCCAAGTCCAAGGAGTCAGATGAAACCTCCACCAGAGAGTTGTCAGCTTTCTGCAAAGGGTCTTTGGTAGATGTAGAGAGGAGGAAATAAAGTTTTTAAAGAGGAGGGATCCCAGACTCCCGATAACTGAAATATTCCTTAACGAACCTAACAAACAGGTCCCGAGGTGTACATGAAGAAACTCGTGGAAAATTCAATATCTGAAGATGTAAACTTCTCTGTTGATTTTCCAAGTTCTCAATTTCGCACTGAAATACCAACCTATCCTGTGCTAGAGACCCATGTTGTTCCTGGAAATGTTGAACCTTAACTTCGAGCCCAGTCAATCGTCCCTGTTGGGTATGCATAGTTTTTATCAAACTCTCCAGCCTAGGAAAGTGCAAGGCCGAGGCCTGCAACACCCCAGCACATACTTGGTAAACAGACTGCGTCGCATCCCAAATGGAATCCAGGGTCACCACCTTAAGACGTACAAGCGGTAGAAGCACAGGAAAAGACGAAGGTTCCTGGATAGCCACACTCCCTCCGACAGGGGATTCACCCCCAACTTGTGCACTGCTGGTTCCATCGCCCTCGGCCCCCGATGAAAACAGCACTGAAGCCAGCTGAGTTCCAGTGCCTGTTCTGATATTAGGCACTCCATACTCAGAGCTCCCAGGCATGGAGGGACTGTATGGGCCAGCCGGGCTCAGTAAACGTCGCTGCCCAAGCCGGGGCTCTCCTCTACCCTGACAGCAGGAATGCCCGATAGTTTCACCCATGTAAAGATGTCCATGATGCACTGTCCCACCGGCGCTGCTTTGGGCATGGAGGGGATACCTCCCTTGCCCTTAGCCTTTCATTTTGGCATAGAAGAAAAGGTAAGTACGGAGCAAATCACCAACACAGCCTACTCCAACACCATCTTGGATAGGACTCAGATTTGAGTTAGCACTGCAGCTTCCTTCCAAAACTACCCTCCTCCCAACTCCCATCATCAGATCAGGGACTCTTTCAGCATTACATCACAGAGATCAGCTGGAGATAAGAGGCCAGAAGATGTCCTCCTGTTTAGAAACACGCAAGTTACAGAGATTAGTAGAGCCACTAGAGGTCCTAGTGAAATAAACATACAGAACTTTAGTGGTCTCCACACTTATCACAGACAAACTCCCAGACCTCATATTTAGAGGAATACACACTATTATCGTGCCTGTTAATAAACTGAACGTATAATCTTTTGTACATTTCAGCAGGTTAAAACAAACTTTGAAAGAGAATGTTCTTATTTATCAAACATGGTACAACTGTAAAGTGAAAATGAATCATACAGTAGATATTTATATTTTCAAGCTTATGCTCTAAAATAGTAGTCCAAGGAGACCTCCAGTCAGATAGGATTTCTGGATATCCTCCATGAATATTGATGAGATACATTTGCATATAAATTTCTCTGGTGCCTATTTATTGTAGGTTTATTGAACGCCAGACTGGCTGGGGGGTCCCTAGGACAGGTTTTGGAGCCAGGGCCGGCCTGTCCACTGAGCAAGAATGTTGTTTGCACAGTGCCCCGTGTTTCAGGGAGTCCCGCGCAAACAACACCCTGAAAACCGGCGGCAGGCAGGGCGGCTTTAGAAGAAGCCGGAGAGGCCCCAGCTCCCTCTAACAGCTGCCGAAGTGAAGCTCGTCTTTTCCCTTCACTTCAGCAGCTGTACTGATGTTTAGAACGCTGCCGCACTGAGCGCAGGAAACAGGAAGTTCCCTTTGACCTCAACATGGCAGCGTTCTAAACGTCAGTACAGCTGCCAAAGTGAAGGGAAAAGGCGCGTTTCACTTTGGCAGCTGTAGAGGTGAGCCGGGGCCTTTCTGGCTCCCTCTTAGCTAGCCACGGGGTTCTTCAGGAAGGGAGGGGGTGCTTGGACTGAAAATGGGCTGGGTGGGGGGTTACTAGGACTGGAAATGGGCTGTGGGGGGTTGCTAAGACTGGATATGGGCTGGTGGGGGGTTATTAGGACTGGAAATGGGCTGTGGGGGGTTGCTAGTACTGAAAATGGGCTGGGGGGTTACTAGGACTGGAAATGGGCTGAGGGGTTTCTAGGACTGGAAATGGGCTGAGTGGAGGGGGGCTTGAACTGCAAATAGCTGATGGGGAGGGGGCTTGGAATGGAAATGGACTGAGTGGAGGGGAACTTGGATTGGAAATGGGCTGATAGTGGGGCTAGGATAGGATTAAAATGGACTGATGGAGGGTTAGGACTGGAAATGGGCTGATGCGGGAACTAGAAGGGAGCGGATGCTGGGTAGGGCTGGAACTAGAAGGGAGCTGATGTTGGGGGAAGATTAGAATGGGATGGGGCTGGGAGAGTGAAATGGAGAGGGGAACAATATTTTGTGTGGGAGGGAAGAAAAATCTACAATTGGCCGGGTATTGGGAGAGTAAAAGGGGATTGAGGATGGAGGTGTAAAATTTGAGTGGATGAAAAAGGAATAAAGAAAGAGCTGGAGGATAGAGCAAAAGGAGAAAGATTAGTATGTTAAAGCAGATGTAGAGAGAGAAAGGAAAAGAACTAGAAGAGAGAAGAAAGGAAAAATGGACAGCAGACGATGGAGAGTTAGCAGAAGACACAAAGAAACCAGAAGAAAGTGGCTGGAGCAATTGCAACTGAAAAAAAATGCACAAAAGGTAGAAAAATCTCTTTATTTTGAATTCATTAACTGGCATATGTCAGCTCTGGGAAATGTGCATCGTTAATGTCTGCATTTTGTTTAGTACAAGAGGAATTAATTTATAGTTTTATTTCTACAGTGTTGTTGTACATTCCAAGTTTGGCTTTTGGAGTTCCCCATTTAATTATTGTCTTCCTATTTCTAAACTGCGATTCCTTGTTCTTTGTTTGGTGATGGCATATGTTCTGCATGTGTAACTGAGCTGAGGTATTCTGTTTATGTAATTCCTATTTGACATTGCCACTTGTTCTCTTTCCCCAGTAGGTCATGTATTGTTATTCTCTGAAATGTATTGGTTTAATATTTGCAGTGTTGCCTTTTGATAGGTAGGGTCTGGTGCTTTGTGAGTCCTGGTAGTGCTGTTACGATATGGCGGGTTTGCTATGGGTTCTAAATGGGCAATGTTTGTAGTAGTTCCTAATATGCCTGGCAATTGGCACTGGATTATAGTAATGTAGAAATCTTTTAGTCTTTCTTTATCCATACACTAACTTTTAGTAAACATACCTCTTAATGAATATGTTAACATTATGCAAATAGTTATGCAAATGAGGTCCATTATGCAAATGAGACCACGCACCAAGTCTCCGTACATGGCCCCACACCCCCCTTGGGCTGCCCCTGTTTGGAGCCACTGCCCTAGAGGTTAGGATATAGGCCAAAGCTATTTCAGGAGTAATTTCATAAAGTCATTTCCATGCATATATGGCCACATGTGTGTGTAAGTATCCTCTTATAAGATACCAACAAGTATAAAAGTATGTGCATTGGCTTAAAGGTACATTCTTTGCTCAGAGACATAGCCAGGAGTATGAACTGTGCAGCGCATGGGCAGAGTTGGCCTGTACACTTGTAGATCATAAAATTCTTTAATCTATGCACGTACATGCATGGTCATGTACGCCTACTTGCTAACCGGTGTAAGTAAGACGCAGTCTCTCCCACAAAAAGTAGGGTACCTAGCTTTCTTTATAAAACACCTACATAAGTACCTTGGTAGGTGCCTACCCATGGCAAGCCACGAATGCACAAAAAACAGCATGACCAATACTGAAAGGATACTGATCATCTGATCTAGGCACCTCCATTATAGGTGGCTAAAATGTGACAACATTCAGTGGAAGAGTCCAAGTTTTGAATTGAAAATTTATATATGTGGCTTCCTAAAACTGAGGTTCCTGATTTTAGGTCTGCTATACAAACACTGGAGTGGAGGAGTAGCCTAGTGGTTAGAGCAACAGCTTAGTACCCAAGAGATCAGGGTATGATTCCCACAAATTATTCTTTATGACCTTGGGCAAGTGGCTGTACCCTCCGCTGTCTCGGAAGGAAAGGCCTGGCAACCTACTTCTGGTCATATCTTGACAAGAAAACCCAGGGGCTGCTGGGACACCAGGAGTTAGTATTGACTTGACAGCACTTTAAAAAAAAAAGCAAACATCTAAATACAGGCACTTAAAAGTTAGGAACCTAAGCTTCTTTCCCTAAATTTAGGCACAGCCCTAGACTTTTTTAGAGGAAAAATTAGGTTCCGTGCATTCAAAGCTAGGATCCTAAACATTTTAAAAATTGACCTCTAAGACCCTGTTTACATGCTGAATGGGTGTCAGAAGACAACAGCAGGTATTCACTAAAATTAGTACATGGCTACATGTAAATGAATGCACCTCATATGCAATTTAAACGTAGCCGATGTATGGAAAATATCCTACCCTATTTACCATGCACCCAACAAAGGCAAACATTTCGCACCTGCCTTGGACTAGATATTAACCTTTACACAGGCATGCTCTTGAAGGGCTCAGATAACAGCAAGCACCAGAGCTTACAGCTCCAGGTCAGAAACACAGTATCTCTCATCTGCCACACTCACTGGCCATGCGAGCTCCCTTCAGATTTTGGCGCACTCACTTCCATCTGAAGTGGCAAGTGTGAGGCTAGTGGCCATTTCCCAGCATACACTGAGATAGCAATGAAAAACGTGTACAAAACAGCCAATCACCAAAACACAAAAATTGGTAAAGGTCTTCACTGGGAGCGTCCCTCACTAGCCGCTATTTTTTCCCATAACCACCCAGCTCATTTTCAGCTAGGTCACTTTACCAAAGTAAACTGAAATAGCTTTTGAAATTGTCCCCCCGCCCCCCAACACAGAAACGCACCAGGGGTTTTTTTCCCCATCAAGTCACTTGCATAGGTTTATTTCTCTGAACATAAGCCCTGTCCCACACCCATTCTACCTCCCATATAAGGACAGAGGCACCATGGACCCCCATCTGCAAATGTTCCTTTACCTTTGTCTTCATGGAGCTAAGTGCCACTTAACTCTACACCAAGAGGAATATTTTGTGCTGGTCCATGGATTCAAGAGGTTCCTCACAGTTTGAAAGCTCTGGCTAGCGCTGCCAACGACAGTCCCAATGTCCCTGGTTCACAGGCAATTACCAAAGCTTCTTCACCAACGCCGATTAAAATATGGCAACCTAAGAGGCACCACAACAGCTTCAGACTCATGTAATGTGAATGGCCAGCGTAAGAATATAGAAATCCAGTCCTTGAGGACTGCGAGAAGGTTCACTGGTCAGGATGACGCCAATGAACCTAATTAGCAGTTAATGTTCGATGTGACTCACACAACCCAGGTGCACCTAAAACACCCATAGAGGTATCGCTAGGTGCATCTATGCAAATTGCGATGTTAACAGTGCTCACGCACTAATGTGCTCTCCAAACCCATGCTCCATGCTAGCGCACCAATGCCAGTTATTGAGAATTTTAGCAGCCGGTGGCTGGCAGGCCTGTGCATTAGTGTTCACCATAGCCAGTTATCACATGCTATAACACATTAACAGGTTAGCAATGCTTAGTAAAATTCCCCCAACCACATCCCCAAGTCCCATAAAAATACCAACCTGCTTGTCTTCATGCATACATGTGGGGCAATTTTGATAAGAGGCCTCTTATGGAAGCATACTGGCATATATGCTTGAAAAAAAACCCTTTATAAAAATTAGCTCCTAGGTGTCTAAGTTTAGCTTGCATGAATGGGTCTCGTTAGGGGGTTGAACAAAATGCAAGAGATTTGTGGACTAATGCAATGGTGAGACCGCTGTCCTTCTTGATCAGTTGTTGCCGGGTTTGAAAAAGAAGCCCATTAAGCGACAACCATTGGAAGCTCCCTCTTACTCTGTTTCAGCATGGACAGGTCTTGCGAGATTTTTAATTCCAGCAGAGAGATCAGTACACATTCACAGAACAAAAACAGTGAGATCTGTGCCAAATCTTAGAACAGGACAAAGTAGTTTGGCTGACCAATTGCAACACTAGGAAAGAACAGGCAGAGCTAGTATCAAGGCAGTGAATGTCTCTTCTAGTTAGACTCCCGCTTCCCTAAAGTTGTGTCTGGCTAATGAGAAAACGTGGGAGACGAGCAATCCCATCTGACCCTTTCAAAGAACAGCTGCTTTAGCAGACAAACCGACAGCAAGTTAAATAAAAAAAAAGAATCTGTGTTAAATTGTGCCTAAATATATCACAAATGAAATAACAATAGTCAACATAACATATACTAATTGAGACTGTTGTTTGCAGCAAACTGCTAAAAGTATAATCAATTATCACAAACCTTTAATAGGCTATAACAAAGCACTTTGTGGGTTATGAGAGCAAGCCCAGCAGAAAGTGTGTGTAGATGAATGACGGCTGATGATGAATTCTAGAAAGAAATACATCAGGCTCCAATTGACAGAAAGAGCCATAAGGAAATTAGAGACTGAATATATTAAAAGTGGAAGGAAGCAATTAGATTCTTTCCTAATTAGAAATAAGGCAGTGTCCAGCAGCTGTAGTGGCCCTATACAGTCTTTGTACATTGGAATACCTGTTGTTAAGAGGACCTTTGTGGTCTTGATAGCTCATGATCATCTCATTCTGCTGCATCCTTAAAGCACCACCATCTACTAAAACACTCCCGTATTCAGAATGAAAATATTTTGGGCCCGATATCCAGTGGTAGTGGCTAGTCGCCACCGTTGAACTTTAGACCTAGATGTTCAATGCCAGTCATATCCGGGCCCAAGCATTGAATATCCAGGTTGCCCAGATTGCCATGAAGTGAGCAGTGGCGAAAGGTAGGACAGCCTTTATTGCGTCTGACTTTCACCATGTTGCGACAACCAGGCAGCTGCTCAATATCACTGCTGCCCGGTTATTGCCGGATGCTTCCCCCAGAATGCCCTGTGCTGACCAATTAGCAACAGGGAGCTCAGTGGCAAACCGACAGCCAAGGGGATCAAAAGAGTTAGCAATTCTGCAAACTGCGCTATTCCCTTCCTGTACTGGAAGCCACCAGAAATGGAATTCATAAAAGGAAAACCGCTATGGGGCAGCAGAACACCATTTTGATTGGAGAGGCCAAACAAACCAATTTTCAGCTCCTTTCTTGCTGGTGCTGTGCTGGGCAAAATATTGTTTGGGCTGTTCCTCAGTGGCCTACCACTTTCCACTACCTATGGCTGCAGCAGGAATTATCCAGATCAGGGCCATATGTGATGTATCAAGATGAGAGCCTCAAATGTTTAGCAGGGATGTGCATTCGGTGGATTACTGCAATTTCAACTTTAGGGGCATGTTCACTGAACCATGCTAACCCACTAGCATGGAGTTCAGCACACTGAAAGCATGCTGCACTAAAAGATAGCACGGGACCCCACGCAGTAAATCGCATGATAGTAAGTTAGCACGTGGCTGGGCAGAGACATGGCGGGTTGGGAAGCATTGAGGTTAGCGCGGGCATAACAGGTATGTGCTAACCGTGATTGTTGCTATTAGCATGGGCGAATGTAATGCAGCCTGTACCCAGCCAGAATTGTGCCCCTTGCAACTTGCACATCGGGCATGTGCCCCCCCTCCTCCCCATACCTCCGTCCAGCCGCTGCCTGCTCTTGCCCTGCTACTGCCACCCTGTTTTCTCCATGGCGGCCGCGGCAGCAGAGCAAGAGCAGGCAGCAGCTGGACAGAGGTAGGAGGAAGAGGGAGTGAGGCATGCACCCGATGTTCAAGTTGCCGGCAGCAGCAGAGCAGAGCAGATCTAACTTTAAGCAGATCTGATCCCTCCCTGCTCTGATGTCACGTCAGAGGAGGGAGGGACCAGACCTGCAGAAAGGCACATGCAAATGCTTAGGGGGCGTATTTTGGCTGCCTGCTGTTGCCCTGCCACTACCGAGAGAACAAAGTGGCAGCAGCAGGGCAACAGGAGGCAGCCAAAACTCGCCCCTTAAGCCTTTGCGCCCTGTGCGACTGCACCGCTCGCAAAGGGCTAGGTATGCTACTGACATAACGTTGCTTTAGTGGGTGGCATTAGGGGCACCCATGTGCTGGCTTACTGCAGTTCTGCCCAATGGCAGGGGGCAGACACACATGACCCTTACAGTTGGTGCGGGTATCTGTGCAGCTCTCGAGCCCGAATGCACACTACTGGTGTGTTCTTTCGTAAACTTGCCCTTTAACGTGCAGTACCAAAAAATTCACAGGCATACACAGTTGATCTTCATGTGCTCGAATGCACATTTTTAAAGAGTTTTTAAAAGCAATGCTTGAAATGAATTGAGAAAAAGATGCCTGGAAATCAGGAGAAAAAGGTGTATTTTTACCACTCTGCGCATTCCTAAGGAAGTGCCTATTTCATGACAGAAAGGTCTCTCTAAAGCATAAGACTAATCAAAATTCATGGTTGCTGATCTTGCATGTCGCACAAACAGGACGTGCCATCCCACTAGTATCAAATACAAAGTGCCAGAGTGGGCCACTCGTAGAGCCCATCCCTTCCCATTAGTTGATGAAGAAAGATGAGAGACATGAAGCAGTTGGCAGAGCCCATCCTACCAAGCACTGAAAAGAGTGGGAGACTTGGAGATGACTGGCAGGGTCCGTTTAACCAGCTACTAAAGAGTGAAGGAGGCGGCCTGCGTTGACCTAGGCAGTGCTGATTGAGAAGGTAGGTAGGGAAGGATAGAAACATAACATTGTGGGTGGAAGGTTGAGAGAGAGACAGAAGTACAGCACATCAGGTCAGAGACAGGATATACAATTTTTTTAAAAATGTTGTTGCTTGTAGGTCTGATACGATCACTCCCCTGTTATTTGCTGGCACAGTGGAGAAAATGTGATCTATGAGGGGAGATGGGTAATTTAACGTTTACGCCTCTGCTGCCATCCCTGCACATCTCAGGATGAGTAGACAGAACTCAACAGTTCCCGGGTATAGTAGCAAGTTCCATGGGGCAGGGCCGGTCTTAGCAATCACAGGGCGCAATTTGGACTATTTTAGTGGGGCCTCCTGGAGTTAAGATATAGATATTTTGCTTTTCATAAAATATATTAATCTTGACATAAAGTGTGTTAAAACAAAACTATACATATAAATGAACCCCCCCCCCCCTCCCTTTAAAGCTTTCACTGTGTGCTAATAATCAAAGGGTAAATGGTTATTATATGATGCTGGGGAGATCAGAAAGAAGGAAATCTACCCACTAACACCTTTCTTCCCCAGGTGGAGGCACCAGGTTCCAAACTGATGAGGACCGACGGAGTCTGCCCTTGAGAGGACTCCAGCGAGGCCAGTCCTGAACCCAGAAGTGCACCCAAGGGAGTGCTACATAAAGATATCTATCTTGCTTTCTGCTCTGCAAATTCTTACAAAATCCAGTAGCTCTCTCAGTGGAGTGGAGGAGTAGCCTAATGGTTAGAGCACTGGCTTGGGAACCCAGAGACCAGGGTTCAATTCCCACTAGCACTCCTGATAAAGCAGTATATAAAACCCATTAAATAAATAAACTCTAGTAGTATGGGGCCCCCTGTGGGCACAGGGTGCCATTGGGTTAAACAGGTTCAAATGGCCTAAGGACAGCCCTGCATGGGGGATCTGCCTCTTTCATTCCAATGTCTTCATGTTCCCCCTCTAATGATGAGAACAAATAAAAGGTTTACCCCATATACTGAAATTCTTGGCTTCAGCCCTTGAATCATCTTCCTTGCTATTGGTATTTACTGCGCGTCACTGCACCACCATAGACTGTACCCATGGCCAGGCCTAATAATCAGGCTCGTGCTACCAAGACATGCCATAATCTTCCTCGTGAGGCCATTCCAGGCACCCACCAGCCTTTTAGGGAATAAATATATTTTCTGATGCTGTTCTTAAGTCTACTTCTTTTGATCCTCACACAAAAACCTCTTGTTTGCAACACTCTTTCCTATGTTTATTAAAAGCTGATATTTCACATTCCATTAATTTAACATCAAAACAGTTGCAGCAAAACAAAAAAAGTCATATGCATAATAATAAATCTAAACACTACATAAAGCATAATAACTACACTAAGAACACCAGTTTCAGCTTACAGTGGCGTCTCAGATCACTAAGTATACAGTATTCACAGTAAAGAACTTGATGTTATAACAATGCTGGGACCGGTCTCGGCATTTATTCATGCAGGGCAATACTTGCCTTTGCTTTACCTAACTTCTCCCATCCAATGGAAAGACTTGCTCAAATAAGTGACAAAGGCTTGTTTCTTTTGCATTATTGATAACTTTGAGGCATTTGAACGTCATTATCATATCACCCTACTAGTAGCCTAGTGGTTAGAACAGTGAACTGAGAACCAGGGAAGCCAAATCCCACCAATGCTCTTTGTGACCATGTGCAGGTCAATTAACCCTCCACTGCTTCAGGTACAAATGTAGACTATAAGCCACTTTGCATTAGTATTGAAAAGGTGTGAGCTAAAGACAAAAGGACTCTCTCTCCTCTAGAATGCACGTACTAAATTCCTTCAGTCTCCTCTCATGACTCTAAGGGGCTTGTTTACAAAGCTGCAGTAGCGATTCGCGATCGTTATCGGAGCCGCGGCCCCATTGATTTCAAGCCCCTAAGTGTAGTTATAGGCCCTGCACCATGTTCATAGAGGACCTATGGCCTGTCTTAACCTTTCATAGGTACAGTCTGCAGAATGTCTCTCCATAATGCTGAAAATTCAGTTCCAGCTTCAAAGAAAATAATCCAGTATAATAAGAACAGTGGCTAAAGGACATATTCTCGTAAGAAAACCTCTTCATGGTTATCTGGCCATGCACCTCCATCACTCCGATTCAGATTCATCAGGATTCCTCTTTAACAGAAACCTTTTTCTTGTAATGACCTTCATTGTATCCATGACCACCTTCATTGCTACTCTATCTATAAGCACCTTCTCTATTATCACGTAATTGAATTTTGAAAAAGACTGGACTACTAGGCCAGTGTCTCCTCTGTCCATCTCTTCGATGAAGATAAATGGTTTCCTCATTGGTAGTCTATGTGTCAAAAAGTATTATTAGGATCTGCTTTTTATTAAATTACAGCATTTACAGCATTTAAAATACACACCGATTCCTGTTGATTTTCATTTAGTCCTTCAACCTATGGTCTTGAGTGCCATACACTTAAAGTCTTCTATCTAATCAACTTCATGTCATACAATTATTTCAGAAAGTTGCTGCTCGGTTGTTGACTGGCTGCAGTAGCTGTGAACGCATCACTGGTACTTTGTTCTTTGCATTGGTTGCCTACTCTATTCTCCAAGGTTGTCCAACCCTTATACTGGCCCTGGTAGCACATGGCACAACAAGTAACATTTAAAATCTGCTGGATAGTTTTCAAAGTTCTCAGGGACTCTTTAAATGTCATTGTTAAGCTGGTATTTACTTGGGTGCATGTTTCACTAGGGTGTCTCCCAATCTGTTTACTGTAACATCATTGAGATCAGCAAAAATGACGATTTATTTAGTTTTATTCATATACTGCCTTTGTCCAGGTCAAGGCAGTTTACATAGAACAATTTCAGATACATTGAAACGGTGGTGTGAACTATAAACAGCATTCAAACAAGACCCCAGGGATCTTATCTATCTACAGATTGTAAAATTGATATGAAACTATATACAGTAAGCAAACAAGATCCCAGTGGTGGGATGTTAACAATTTAAATTCCAGACTGAGTACAGGTTAATGCTATCTATCATGTTTGAGTCTCGTGAAGCGGGGGGGGGGGGGGAGAGGAGGGTTATACTGTTGTGTTGAAGTATTCCATGAATAGATGTGTCTTTAGATGTTTTTGGAGTCTTGAGGTCAGCAAGGAGTCTGAGGTCGTCCGGTAGTCTGTTCCATATTGATGGTGCATATAACTGGACTGCCCCCTTTTACATGCTTGCTGGTTTGATTTGGTCCTGTTGTGAGAAATGGTCAGGGTGTTTATTGTGGATGTTCATTTGGTTCTTTGTTATTGTCAGAGCTGAGGTGTGTGTGTATGGGGGAGGGGGGTTCCAGGTGGATGGCATTATGGGTTAACATTATTGTTCTGTACCTTATGTGGCTCAGCAGAGGGAGCCAGTGTAACTATTTGAGTACTGGAGTTATATAGTCCTTCCTTATTGCTTCTTGTAGAGTTCTTGCTACTGAATGGAGAGCAGCTTGTAGCGGTAGAAGTATAAATTGTGTTGGTAAATGGCACTGCAGTAATCTAGGTGGGGTATTACTGTTGCTTGTGGTACCATCTGGAAGTCTTCTGGCTCAAAGAGTGGTCAGAGACATTGTATAACATGAAGCTGCAAGGGGGTAAATTGAAAGGCAATGTCAGGAAATACTTTTTCACTGAAAGGGTGGTGGATGCTTGGAATGCCCTCCTGATGGAAGTGGTGGGGGCAAATACAGTGACAGAATTCAAAATGGCATGGGACAGACACAGTGGATCCCTTTACAGCAAAAGGATAAAATCAAAATAAATTTAATTTCTCAATATACAGGGTTGCCCTACACGGAGCAGTGGGTTCACCCCTAAAACAAAGACATGGGGAGGGTTCACCCCTAAAACAAAGACATGGGGAGGGGTGGCCTGCACCGAGTGGCAGGTGCACCTACTCTTGCCATCTTACTGGGCAGACTAGATGGACTATACTAGTCTTTATCTACCGTCATTTACAATGTTACTATGTTATGTCTTTGTTTTGTGGTAAATTGTTTTGGTGGGTATTGTTTATATTGACTTTGAATGTTAGATGTTGGTCCAGAGTGACTCCGAGGTATTTGACCTCAGCCTTAGTTTTGATTGTGGTATCATTTAGCGTTATCGTGGGTGGGGGTACAATCGTGGTGTCTCTCGTTATGTAGAGGGCTTCTGTCTTGCTGAAGTTAATTTGCAGGTTGTTGTCTCATAGCCAGTCAGCAACTTCCATGAAACAGTCTTGGAAGGCAGAAGTCAGTCTATGGCCTTTTACATTGCAGGTCCCCGTCTGTGGAATACATTACCCACAGAGGTTAGAGCCGAGACTGATGAGCAGCAGTTTATGAAGCATCTGTATAACATATTGCTTAGTGAATCATTTAATTAAACTGAGTTTTAATGATTGTGGGAGATTTGTCAATTTTACAGTTTGGTATCATAGGTTAATGTTGACATTGGCAGTCAAACAAGAGGTAAGGTATCTTGGAATAATCCTGGATCAGAACCTAAACCTAACCACCCACATTGCCAATACAACGAGAACAATTTATAACAAAATAAAGACCCTTTGACACCTAAGACCACTTTTATCTCCCCAGGACTACCACACAGTGCTTCAAGCCATGATTTCCCCTCACTTTGACTTATGTAACAGCATCCTCCAAGGTCTGTCAAAACAAGCCCTAAATCAACTACAGATAGCCCAATACACCCCTGTACAATTTATCCACAAAGCACCTAAATCAGAATGAATCCCCCAAATTCTATACCTGCTATACTGACTCCCAAGAGCAAGCAGAATTAAATTTAAAGCCCTAATAATCACCTTCAAGATATTACACAGTTTATCTGCAACACACCTAGAATCACTCATACACACAATTCCGAACAGCAGAACACGAAGAAGCTGCATGCAGAATACCCTAACGATACCCCTGGAATTTAGAAAAAGTAACCAAGCTAGATGCAGAAGAGCATTCTCGCTTTACTCGCCAACACTTTGGAACTCACTACCAGACACATTAAGCAGCATACTGGACCTCTCAACATTCTGAAAGCAACTCAAGACACACTTATTTACAGAGTACTTCAGGAAGAAATTAGACTGCCCAAATGCCAGCCCACCATAACTACATCCTACCTTCATCATCATATCTTTATTATATTGCTTGCTTGACCACCCAGGCTGAAGCGTCAGGGCGGTTTACAAAAATAATAATAAAACATAGGCTGCGATTAGAAAAGGAAAGAACTCCAATTTTGTGACAGGAAAGACAAGATAAGAGACAGTTAAGGTACAGAGTGGACCGACTAACATCAAACAGCTAAGTGGGAGAGAAAGGCAGGACAAAGGCTTTGCAGAAGAGGTGGGTTTTCAGGAGAGATTTAAAAATGGGGGTAGGAGTGTTCAGTGCGGAGGAAGGTGGGAAGAGAATTCCGCAGGACTGGCCAAGAAAAAAAGAAGGCAGTGACAGGTGTGTTCTAGGTGGGCCCGGGCCAGGGACGGAAGAGCCAAGCGGTCATTTTGGATAGCACGGAGGGTACGTGGAGGGAGGTGAACATGGATGAGATTCGCGAGGTACTGAGGCTGGCCAGTATGGATTGTTTTATGGAGACCAAAGGAGCTGGTACAGAGACTGGTGGAATTCAGGTTATAAAAAACCCTTTTATTAAACCCCTATGCGTTTTGGCCGATGAGGCCTTCTTCAGGGGTCAAATTAGGTAAGCAAACCTTATAGAATCCTGCAGATGTAAAATTCTTGTACATTAGGTACTGACATAAACCTCTGGAGTCAAATGATGCGTAGGGGTTTAATAAAAGGGGTTTTTATAACCTGAATTCTGCCAGTCTCTGTACCAGCTCCTTTGGTCTCTGTATATCACTGCAGATACTCGGTTTGCTCTTCTTTGGTTTCTCTGGATTGTTTTATGGACAGTGGTGAGAATCTTGTATTGATAATGATAGGTCACTGGGAGCCAGTGAAGCTGAATAAGAAGGGGGTTGACATGGTCTCTGTGACTGGCGTGAGTGAGAAGGTGGGCAGCGGTGTTTTGAGTGAGCTGTAGACCGCATAACTGGCATTGGGAAGACCCACCAAGACTGTGTTACTGTAGTCAAGGCAGGATAGGAGGAGAGAAACTGTGAGAAGGAGCAAGGAAGCGGGAGAAAAGGAGGAGCATACTGCGCAAAGTTATCAATAAACACCTGACAAGGGAGGAAATATGCTGATGAAATGCAAGGGGTGAGTCGAGAGTGACCCCCAAGTATCATAGAGACGGGGTGAGTGGAATGGGAGTGTCGGAAAGGGAAGGTGGATGGGGATGGGGATGGGGATGGGGGATGGGGGATGGGGGCACCAGAAGTAAGCCACATAGCAACGGCTTTGGAAGGATTAAAATGGAGGTAATTTGCTGACAGCCAGGAAGAAATACTGGAAAGGCAAGCATTAAGAGGAGAGAGATTGAGAGCGAGCAAGCAGACGTGGAAAAGCAGAAGTATATCATCGGTGTAATAATATGCTGAAATTCCTGATTGCTGGACAAGCAAGGTAAGGGGGGTGAGGAAAAGGTCAAAAAGGAGGGGAGAGAGTACTGAACCCTGAGGGACCCCACAGAAGAGAGGGGTTGGAGGAGAAGAGGAAGAACCCTTATGAACCGAGAAGGAGTGAGAGGACAGGAAGGACCAGAACCAATTGTGAACCGTCCCACACACCCCGTAGTCAGCGAGGCGCTTGAGGAGCACAGGATGGTCCACAATATCAAAAGAAACCAGTAGGGAAATGTTACCACACTCACGTGCCGTGTGTATCTCGTTGAGGAGGGAGAGGAGAATGGATTTAGTGTTGTGTGCAGGCCGGAAGCCTGACTGGCGAGGATGGCATTCAGACATAGCTTCCAGATGAGATGACAGCTGGGCAAAGACTAAGGTTTCAAGGATCTTGGAAAGGAAGGGAAGGTTTGAGATGGGTCTCCAGTGGGCAGGGACAGAAGAGTCTAGAGAGGGCTTTTTAAGCACGGCACGGACAATAGCGTGTTTCCATGCAGTGAGGAAGGAACCTGAAGAGAGCCTAGTGTTGATCAAACTGAGGGAAAAGGGAAGGAGGGCCAATGAAGGTTCCGAGAGCCAATTAGAGGGGATAGGGTCGAGGGGACATATTCAAAAGGACTTCTCTGGTTAGCGAGACCTGCCTCTGCACTATCTCTGGGTGGAACTAAGATGGAACTGGCACTTATCCTGACAGTGGTGCAGAAAATCGCCGCAATCTGCGTAACAATTCTCATAACACAGGGCAGCAAAAAAGCTCCTAAGTACTATGTGAATTTCCTGGATATTGCTGCTATCTAAGTAGCGATGGTGCTGACTGTTAAATCATTTTCAAATCTTTGCATGTTATTTTCAATGGAAAACATATCCACATAGAAAACCATGCCAGCCAGTACCTGCATGCTGACGCCGAACATCTAGATAATATGTAACCATAGACGAGGTTTAAAATAAATGACTACTGCTGACAAATATTGACCCAGGGATTATTCATTTATTTATCTGAATTTAGCTCATGCAGGTTCACTAGTAGCTCAAAGCAAATTACATTCCGGCATGCTAAGTACTTCCCTGTTCCCAGAGGGCTTACAATCTGTTTGTACCATAGACATGGAGAGTTATTGACTTGTCCAAGGTCACAAGCAATAGTAGTAGGATTTGAACCCTGGCTAACCATTAGGCTACTCCTCCAGTATCCTGTTTCTTATCCGTTACTATACCCTTACTTCTGCAGATCGTTAAATGTCCTTCAGTGACTGACTGACTCAATGATTATGCATGAGTCAAGGGTCTGATCAAGACACGCTGAGCACTGACAGATTAGCTAGATTTTTATTGCACTAGAGTGACCCAGAGTATGGTTTGAGGGAATTTGTTTGAGAACATATGAATGAATAGCCTTGAGGTATATCCAGTTTTTTGTCATATCAGCAAAGTGGTAGAGACTCCCTTTTGCTTTTCCTTCTCTTGGGAGTTTGAATAGGTACTGTGTGCAGCAGGACTGGTGTAGATGCACCGAGATATATGTAGAGTTAGAGATTATAAAAAAGAAAGAAAAAGAGTAATTATGGAAATCAGTAGCTGGAGTTCACTGAAGGAAACTCTGGTTAATCTTACAGAAAAGCGATTAGAGGGGCAGCTGGTGGGGCATAAGGTAAGTGATCCAATGACATCTGTCCTTCCCCTTAGGCTCCTGCCACCAAATTGTACCCCTCTGTACCCTTCTACCTTTATTACCCATTCTCGTTCTAGACCCTTCCATCTTCCCTCCACTATCCCCTGCCATCATCCTACTGTGTTTATAATTTATTTGCTTAACTGGTGTCTTCATTTATTTTTTTGTGCGGTGATTGGACTATTGCACCTGCTGCGCCTAAGCCATCGTTGTTTGTTGATCTGCTTTGCCTTGCAAATTGTTTGCCCATTCAGATTAATAACCTTAGGGAAAGCATCTTTGATTTACTACGGTTCTAGAGGAAGCTCTGATGCTGGCGGGAAGACATACAGATTTATAAGCACTATTAAAGTTCAGAGAATCACAGTTGGGTCAATAAGCAGCCAGTACAGACGGTGCCGGGCGCTTAAATTTATATACATATTCATACATACATATATATTCGGTGTCGCTCTCCATATAGGAAACAGTGTCTATATGGCCTAAAGTAAACAGAAAGCTTATCCATTTCTGCGCATAAATCACCTCTTACGTGAAGGAGGTAGCCAGTTGTCATTATGATGATACATGTGACGGGCTGATCATGCGTACTTTCAGTGCGGATGTGCCCATGAGCAGAGCTTGGGTGGAGTACGTATTTGCATGTGTACTTTATAGAATAAAATCGAAACAACTTGGGGGCGGCGTTTCCCCCAAGTTGTGGTTAAAAAAAACTGAAGAGCAGTGCGATATCGACGGTAAACGTGGGCAGCATTTTGTAATTGATGTGCTGTTGGTACAAACGTTTGGCACTCTGTTATTAGCCCCTGGAGAAACGCATAGGCAGTGCCAGTGGACGGCGTTGGGAGATTTAAAAGTTGGCTAAGAGACTTTTGGCCTGATTGGTTTGCTACAGCGAATAAGATAAGAACATTTTTCTAGAGAATTGCTTCGATTTTAAGGAACTAAATTTTACAAGCCAGTACTCGTTTTTTAGCAGGATGAGTAAAATTTGAAAGTACACCTTATTATTTGTAAAAATCACAGAGAGGTCATTGATGCAAATTGGAGTTGGTGTGGGTCAGTTTTGGCCACGTCACCCTTAAGTCTGAGACCTCATGAGCTATCGTATGGGTGTATTTCATTTTGTGTAATACCTGCGTGGGAGACTTGGAAAGCATTGTCTACTTTTTTGAAATTTTGATTTATTTGGAGTGTATTTGACTTTCTATTCACATTATTTGTTTAGCGGCAGCACCGGCCAGTCTAGCCCGATATTCAGCCCTTGCCACAATCTGGATACCAGCACTGAATATCTGGACTACATTTAAACACTGCAGCCTTATGTTAAAAAAAAAAACGCTGAACACAATGTTTAAATTTTGGGCTGATAATTTTTAGAGCCAATGCCACCTTGCCCCTAACGTGGCCCATAATGTTATGGATAGTCCTGCTGTTCATCCATTTTAATGGCCTGATATTATCTCAGCTAAAAAGCATATGGGTTGTACCATGTGCACCTGTTCAGCCAAATTTAAAAGCAGTGTTCCCAGGGCCATGTGTACTTTGGGGAGGAAAATAATGCATGTAGGTTTCATTTTGAAATCTATGCCTATTATTTTCCGTGAAAAACATACAGCACAGAAAGCAGATGAAAGCGTCCATTATGTTTTAGAGTTAAAAATAGATACACTAAACACAGCTAGAGCACAGGAACCATGATATATTACATCAGAAGGTCAAAGGTGACAACAACAAAGAAGTAGGAAATGAGCCACTAGATGGCATCAGTTTAGGATAACTAACATCTGTAACTTCCCGCTTGTTTTCTCTTTGAGCCTATGCACCAATTTCTATTGTATATGTCCTACAGATCAAGTCACTGAGGTGGTTTTCAGTGCTGGCTACTGAAACTGCAGATCCCTGTCTGGCATCGGTGGGCTGTTATCCAACATATCAGGTGTACCTGGTATTGAACTTCTGGCAGGCGTGCTCACTGGTTCGGGATTCTCATACTTGCCATTCCCTGCAGCACTTGACTCTCCATGCTTTGAGATGTACTGGAACAGGAAGGATTGCTTGGCTCTTCATTTGAACCACTCGCAGGTCCACACAATTGCAGCAATCGAGAGTTCCTTCAAAGTCCACTAGATATGAGTGTGGTGTGACCTTTTGCACACAGGTACCCAAAAGCCAATGATTCATACATTGTGTCATGCTGACGTATCAGTTCAACTACCGCTTCCCAGGGGGTTGGGGAAGTGATGCCACCCACCATGGTCTGCCACACTAAGCGACTGCCTAGTTCACCTAGTGGACGGGCCGGCCCTGATGACAATCTGAAAGGCCACACTGGAATGTCATGTGGGAGGAATATGGGGAGGAATATGTAGAAGCTGATAAGGATAAAGCGGAATTGCTTAACAAATATTTTTGTTCTGTGTTCACAGATGAAGAACCAGGAGCAGGACCTCAGAAAACACCCACAAATAGGAACAGAAGAGAGGGACATCTTGAACAATTTTCAGAAGACTGTGTTCATGAGAAACTAGCTCAACTTAAAGTAGACAAAGCGATGGGACTGGATGGGATACACCCTAGAATACTGAGGGAACTTGGGGACGTTCTAGCAACTCCACTGACTGACCTTTTCAATGCCTCGTTGGAATCGGGAGTGGTGCCAAAGGACTGGAGAAAGGCTCATGTGGTGCCTTTACACAAAAGCGGAAGTAAGGATGTGGTTGAAAACTAAAGGCCAGCTAGTTTAACTTCGGTGGTGAGTAAATTATTGGAAACGCTGCTGAAAGAGAAAATAGTGAGGTTTCTGGAGTCCAGCGGATTACAGGATCCGAGGTAGTATGGATTCACCAGAGGCAGGTCTTGTCAGACAAATCCGATTGATTTCTTTGACTGCGTAACCAGGGAGTTGGACCGAGGGAGAGCTCTAGATGTGGTGTATTTAGATTTCAGTAAAGCCTTTGACACTGTTCCTCACAGGCGACTTATAAACAAACTGAGCACCCTAGGGATGGACCCTAAAGTTACTGCTTGGGTTAGAAATTGGTTGGGTGGGAGGCGACAAAGAGTACAAGTAAATGGAGCTCACTCTGAGGAGAAGGATGTTACCAGTGGTGTGTCCCAGAGATCTGTCCTTGGTCCGATTCTTTTTAACATCTTTGTTAGTGATATAGCAGAAGGGCTGTCAGGTAAGGTTTGCCTCTTTGCGGATGATACCAAAATCTGCAATAGAGTAGACACCCAGGAAGGTGTAGATAACATGAGGAGGGACCTAGCTAAGCTAGAAGAATGGTCTAGAATTTGGCAGCTGGGATTTAATGTTAAAAAATGTAAGGTCATGCATTTGGGCTGCAGCAATCCAAGGGAGCAATACAGTATAGGGGGTGAAGTACTTTTGTCAACTAAAGAAGAGCGGGACCTAGGCGTGGTTGTGTCTGATGATCTTAAAGTAGCTAAACAGGTAGAAAAGGCGACGGCAAAAGCTAGAAGGATGCTTGGGTGCATACAGAGAGGAATGGCTAGCAGAAAAAAAGGAGGTGATAATGCCTCTCTATAAGTCTTTGGTGCGACCTCATTTGGAGTATAGTGTGCAATTCTGGAGACCGCACCTTCAAAAGGATGTGAACAGGATGGAGTCGGTGCAGAGGGTGGCTACTAAAATGATTAGTGGTCTTCATTATAAAGCATATGAGGACAGACTGAAGGATCTTAATATGTACATCTTAGAGGAAAGGCGGGATAGAGGTGATATGATTGAGATGTTTAAATACCTCTGTGGCATAAATGTTCAGGGAGAGAGCCTCTTTGAATTGAAAGCAAGTTCTGCTACGAGGGGACATGGGATGAGGGTGAAGGGAGATAGATTCAGGAGTGATATGCAGAAATATTTCTTTACGGAAAGAGTGGTGGATCCATGGAATAGTCTCCCAGTGGAGGTGGTAGAGAAGAGGACAGTAACTGAATTCAAAAAAGCATGGGACCAACACAGAGGATCTCTAAAGGTAAAAAGTGGACTGTTGTAGTTGTTGATATGGAAGGACAGACTAGATAGGCCATGTGGTCTTTTTCTGTCATCATGTTTCTGTTTCTATGTGACATCATTTCCTTCTGCTGCTCATGTGCATATTGATTACAGAAGGAACAATTGCTCACAAAGTTCTTTATTTATCCTTGCATGTTAGAGCGTCATGGGCCAGTGGGTAACATGTTTCACCCTTGAAGTGGCTTGATGGCATCTCTGACCCTTTGTACAGAATGACATTTTGTATGCTGATTTACCTGAATGACCCATATTCCCTAGTTTCATCTCGTGTTTCCTCCCCATTTGGCCATCCAGTCAGGACTACAGATTTCACTACGTGCAAGGTATCATCTCTTGAGCTGCGCTGTATGATCTATTGCTGCCTCCAGTCTGTGAATTCAGATGATCTGCATCATTGACTTGCGCGATGTCAGTTTGTTGTTGTTGCATTTAACAAACCTTGAGGTGTTCAGTACCAGCGCTAGACTGCTGGTAGTCATCTGCAGTGGCTCTGCTGAGCATGCCACTAACATCCATCTCAGGCCTGGCTTAGAAACAACACTGAGGTTATACGTAATGCAGCAGTGTTGGCAACATCCTCTGAAGTCACTTGGGTGCACATAGCAAGGACTTTCTGAAGATTGCTGTTAGTGCTTTGTGGTCAGTTCCTGCAGTTCAGCCATAGATGTAATGATAAAATATGCTAGCAGGCAAACACAATGCTGTGATATTCCTTATTGAATTGTGCATAATTTTGCTCAGCTGATGTAAGTGCCCTGGAAGGAAAAGCCACTGACTGACCCTCTTTTATGAAGCAGCAGCCAAACCTGTTTTTGATAGAATCACTATGTATCACAACAGGCATAGTTACATCACAGTACCATAGCACAGGGGCAATTGTGACTAAGCACTTTATTTCTTATACTGCCTGGTCATGCTTTGGAAGCCAGCACCAAGCTGCATCCTTATTCAAATGTCATAAGCATATGTGTCTTTTTCTAGGGGCTCACATAGCAAAATTCATGTCATGTCTGTCTGAGATAAGCGCTGCATAGATTTTGCATCTATAGGCAGTGGCACATCCTGTATGACTTTAATCTTATCTGCGTCTGCTTTTAGATCCTGTGAAGACAGCAAATGTCCATGGAAGTGGACCTCCTTCACCTTGAATTGTATTTCTTCACACTAAGCTGCGGCTTGACCTGCCAGCGGCAATCCATTAGGGCTAAGAGTATGCCGTCACGGTCATAGCTCTGCCTCTTCAGTGTCACAATGCCACTGAGAACAGGCAAGCGTTCATGCTACTTCTGATTATACACCTCTGGTCTACAGAGGCTCCAAATATTAGTTTGAGCCGTAAGCATTGCTAAATAAATAAATCCATTCATGCCCCAGAAGATCCAGAGTGTGTTCATCAGACAGCTTTTCTCATCTGACTTACACTGTAGGAATGCATCATTTGCATCAACAAGTGTAAACAAGTGAGCTTTGGGCAATTTGTATAAGACATTTTGAATTTTGGCATGATATACCTACAGTACCTGATTGTAACTTTCTTTGAACTACTTCCGGAAAGGTGTAAGCTAAAATAGAGAGAGTAATCTCTTCAGTGCAAGGTTTAGAAACTCTGGATTAATACAAATTCTCAGCTTTTCGGGCTTTATTTTTAATGCACCAGGATGACTTTGGAAACTTTTCTCTGCTCTTCTGTGAGGCTCGAATTGTGCTTATAAACACTGTAGCATTCAGTACCCATCACAATTCTTAGTGTAGATGCCTGCAAATTAGATGACTTTTCTTGTAAGCTTATTGCTAGACCAGGGGTGGGCAAACCTTTTGACTCGAGGGCCACAATGGGTTCATATATTGGACCCGGGGGCCGGACCAAGAGTAGATGGACGGTGTGTATGTGTGAATTAATATAAATTTAATTTAAATTTGTAACATTAAATGTTTAGATTAATTTAAGGTAGAAAAGCATAAAAAGAGTTATTTTACAAAACTTTTATGCAATGTATTTCTTTCATAAAAACATATAGACAGCTGCTAGGGTCTGGGCTGTCTATATGTTTCTACATATCAACGTAAAGTATGGCTATATGATACCTCCCTACCCGCCCCGCTAAGTTTGTACTTCAACGTGCATTGTCCTTTCAGCGAGTTGCTGATTCCAGTAAAATTCTCCAGAGCTTCTAACTTGTTAGTCCGCTTCGATACGTGTAAATAAAAGTTAACATAGCAGCTACAATGTTCTCTGCTCTTATTTGTCAATAATGACTCGAATGTCCTTTTCCGAGGTGGTAATGCCTTATGCGGAATTTAGTATTTATTCTTATATACATTATCTGCTTGTAAAATGCCCACGATAGCAGCGCACTGTTCCTAGTCTACTGGGCCATTTCCCTATTTGCCTTTTCTGAAGGGGCAAACAGGTCATTTAAATGTACTCTGTTTATCTTTTAACCAGTTACCAAGACATACATAGTAGGTTACTGCCTCCTTTTTCATTTGCTGCTAGGACAGTCATGCGAGAGGTCAAAGAGTTCTCCGAAAGTCTACAGGTGTACGGCTGGGAGGAAAGGGAGCAAAAGCAAGTAAGCTGCAAACATGGCTCGGAGGCATAAAGCAACATAGCTATGGAGGCTGAAAACGAGCCTAACCCACCCCCTGCTCGCAGTTTCTACCTGCACAACACAAAGTAGCCCGATCTGACGAGTGGCGATGCGTTCATTGAACTTCCCTAACTTCTACGTTCCTGGGAGCAATTTGTTTTTGAAAAAAGTCAGGGAAGCTCTTGATTGGCTTTGGTCGAGACCAATCAGGAAGCGGCTGACGTCAGAGCCTGCCCAGGGACCAGGAAGTGAGCCTGCAGGGAGAGAGCCAGGGAGCTGCAGCTGGAGCAGGTACCTGCACTGGGAAAGTGAGGTGAATAAATGAATAAATTAGCTAGCGCTCCGCGGGCCAGATTAAAAGGTCCGCCGGGCCGTATACGGCGCGCAGTTTGCCCATTCCTGTGCTAGACTGTAGTCTTCAAACTCTGCTCTGAAATTTTCCCAATTACCACATAAGTCACCACTAAAGTTCATGCCCTCTGAGGTGGAATGCTGTTAGCATTTATCATGATGCTGTAATGTTTTTATGCTTCTGTGTCAAGGGAAAACATGTGTAACCTTAGGTCCATCAGTATCACTGCAAACTTTGCTGTGCATATCTAGTGTGTATATGCGTGTGTGGCCGAGTTGAAACATGAGTTATACACAGTGATGAGATGCAAAACCTCCTAGGAACCAGTTCAGTCAGTGGTGGGAATCAGCCAGTTGCACCAGTTCACGCAAACCAGTTTCTAGCATTTCCCATATTTGCTGAACCGATCCCTACAGGCCGTGTCACTGCCACATCAGCACTGGCGGGATTCAAAACAGCCGACAGTATTTTGATGGCATTGGTGGCTTCTCCCGATACTGCAATCTCCCCGATGCCATTAAAATATTGTTGGATGTTTTGAATCCTGCCAGTGCAGATGCAGTAGTGAAACAACCTGTCAGCACCGGTTCGGCAAACATGGGAAACACTAAGAACTGGTGCAAACTGGCTGAATCCCACCACTGGTTATACACAATAAATATGTTTAGGTACCATAATTGAAAATTTTAAAATGAGTTAAAGGATGTAATAGACCAGATCAGATATGTTTAGGAAAAAAGATACTGTATTAAAAATGAACTAAATAAAGAGTGGAGGAGTGGCCTAGTGGAGTGGAGGAGTGGCCTAGTGGTTGGGGCAAGGTACTTCAGGCCAGAAGGTCAGGGGTTCAAATCCCACTAGAGGACAGCAGCCTTGGGCCGGAAGGACTGGGGTTTCTAGTCCCACAGGTGCTCCTTGTGGTCTTGGGCAAGCCACTTAACCCTCCATAGCCCATGTTCCCTGTTAAATAGTTATCTCCAAGTTATAATGCCCTGTTCAATGTAATTTCAGTTTGTTCAATGTAAACCGCACTGATGCAGAATAGCGCGGTATATAAGATAAATAAATACATACACTCAGGATAAACATTTAAATATAATATTGAAAAAGAATGATGGAAACCTGTAGAAAGAATGCATCAAGAAAGTTTCCTGATTGAAGTTCTTTAATTTCAACCTACAGAGAAGAGATCAATGCAAACCTTACAAATCAGACCAACTGATCCTTAATGAAGCTGGGCCAGGTGCTATTGATAATCTATGCTAGATAACGATGACTGCTAACATAGTGGCCAGCATACTAAGCCATGGTAAAAATCACCCATTAACATATGTTAAAGGCCAATTTTGCTGTGAGCATAATAGTAACATAGTATATGATGGCAGATAAAAATCAGCATGGTCCATTCAGTCTGCCCAGAAAGGTGGCAAGAGTAGGTGCACCTGCTGCTCTGTGCAGGCCCCCCCCCCCCTCCCCATGCCTTTGTTTAGGAGTGTACCCAACGCTCCATGCTGGTCACCCCTTTTTGTTGAGATATAAGAGATAGTTAAGTTTGATTTTATCCTGTTGCTGTAAAGGGATTCACTGTGTCTGTTCCATGCCATTTTGAATTCTATCACTGTATTTGCCCCTACCACTTCCATCAGGAGGGCATTCCAAGCATCTACCACCCTTTCCATGAAAAAGTAGTTGCTGACATTGCCTTTCAGTTTACCCCCTTGCAGCTTCATGTTATGTCCTCTAGTTTTACAGCTTCCTCATCTTTAAAAAAGGTTTGTTTGTTCATTCATTAATACTCTAAGTATTTAAAGGTATGTTTCATATCTTCCCTGTCCCTCCTCTGTTTTAGCGTATATATATTTAGGTCTTCAAGTCTCATATGTCTTCTGGGGCAGGCTCCAAATCATCTTGGTCGCCTTCCTCTGTTTTCCAGTCTTTTTATATCCTTTGTGAGATACGGTCTCCAGAACTGAACACAATATTCCAAGTGAGGCCTCACCAGCAACTTGTACAGTGACATTAGTACCTCCTCTTTTCTGCTGGTAATTCCCCTCTATATGCAACCCAGCATTCTTCTGGCTTTGGCCACCACCTTGTCACACTGTTTTGCCACCTTGAGATCCTCATAAACAATCACTCCGAGGTCCTTCTCCTGATTGGTGCACATCAACCTCTCGCCCCCTATCACACAATTCCCTTGGATTTCTGCATCCCAAGTACATGACACTATACTTCTTAACATTAAATCTTAACTGCCAAGCATTAGACCATTCTTCCAGTTTTTGTAGATCTTTCCTCATGTTCTCCACCCTCTCAGAGGAGTCCACTCTGTTGCAAATTTTCATGTCATCTGTAAAAAGACAGACTTTTCCATTCAGTCCTTCAGCAATATCTCTCACAAATACATTAAACAGAACTGGTCCCAGGACTGATCCCTGGGGCACACCATTACTCACCTTCCTTAAATCCAAGTGAGATCTGTTTACCATCACCTTCTTTCATCTGTTAGTCAACCAGTTTCTGATACAGTTCACTACCTTAGGACCCAAACCCAGGACGTTCAGTTTATTGATAAGCCTCCTATGAGGAACAGTATCAAAGGCTTTGCTGAAATCTAGGTAGATCACATCTATTGCATGCCCTTGATCTAGTTCTCTGGTCAGCCAGTCAAAGAACTCAATCAGATTTGTCTGGCATGACCATTGTTTGGTAAACCCATGTTGCCTTGGATCATGCAACCTATTGGTTTTGAGAAAGTCCACTATTCTCTCTTACCACTTTTATGAAGAGGTATCACATCAGCCCTTCTCCAGTCCTGTGGAACTTCTTCTCTCCAGGGATCTATCAAAAACATCCTTTAAAGGCTCTGCAAGAATCTCTCTGAGCTCTTTCAGTATCCTGGGATATATCCCATCCAGTCCCATAGCCTTGTCTACTTTCAGTTTTGTAAGTTGTTCAAATATATCATCTTCTGTGAATGGTGTAGCATCTACTCCATTCCTATTTGTATATTTGTCAATCACAGGTGGTCCTTCTCCAGGATTTTATTTAGTAAAAACAGAAAGTAGTATTCATTTTGCATTTTCACTTTTTCAATGTCACTTTCTATGAATCCATTCTCAGCACTTTTGAATCTTGCAATTCCACCTCCGATCTTCCTCTTCTCTGGAATATACCTGAAAAAAGTTTTATCACGCATTAGATTTTTAGTCATCTTTTCTTCTGACTTCGATTTTGCTATCCTTATTTCTCTTTTTGTCTCTTTTAGCTTTATCCTGTATTCTTTTCTGTTTTTCTCTATTTGCGTACTTCTGAATTGGGGACTGCTCTCTCCTGCACCATTTCATATTGGAGGCTACTAACTAGGATATTGCAGGGGGATTCGTTCAGCCCTTGAATGACTGGAGAATAGAAGGTTTGGGGCAAAGTTACCCAATCTGCATCTTTATTTGGGGGGAGGCATTGCGAGAGAATGCACTCTTTGTGGGAGGAAACACTTAACACTGGATTGGCCTTAACAGATTTTAGTACTTTTGTTCTATAGAGTCCAGTTGTTAAATGATGACATTAACAGTTTGTCATTGAATATCTGATATGGTAACATTATTTTGGTTATCAACATAGATCTTTATTATATGCTGTGTAACATCTAACAAGCTCTTAGCTGAAAGCATAAATTACCATGAGCATCTTGTTAAAAAGTTCAGTTCTATGTAAAGAGTTGAAACACGCTGTCTCCCTATGTTCTCTGTAAACCGTCCTGAATCGAAGGAGGACGGTATATAAAAACTGTTAAATAAATAAAATCTTCATTTTTGGTGGCTGTTCAAGGCGCTTCCATTTCATTTGCTGTCTATATGCTCTGAAGAGTCTTATAAAACTCTAAAAATGTTCAAAACAGGGGAAAATATGAAAGATTGAAAGCATGAAGTCCTTAAAGGGTAATCATAAAGTTATCTGGGAAACTTATTTATGATTTTGCATCGACAGAGCACCAAGCTAATTTTCAAAGGGAAACTTTCTGCAGCTTTTTCCTTTGAAGAGTTGGCAAAGACCGTGAATACAAAAGCAGATGCAGGCTTTTCACTTGCTGCCCTGTGGGCGAGGATTTCGAAATTAAATTCCCATGTGCACTTTCCTTTTGCCACTTCCAGCCCTGCCCTTTTCCTACACAATCAAAAGTGCACACATTGCAAAATGACAAATTTACAACTGGCCATACAGAGGGCGGCAGCGCATAAGTCATGTTTCAAATGGAAATGCAGCCACATTAATCAAAATTAATGCAGCTCGATGCCTTTATCAATTGTCCTTCCCATGGATTAGGAAAATAGTCTTGGAGCAGGACCAACTAAAAACATTAAACAAGGAAGAAAACTGCCTGTGTTACCACTACTTTCCTGCACATAATAAAAGATGAAGAGAAAGTGATATTCAAAAGGTTAAGTTCAAACAAGAGGACTAAAGGATGCACAAATAAAACTAATAGAACTTCTGTCTAGGGACATGGTGAAACTAGTGGAGATATTAAAAAAAACTTTTGTAGCTCTCAGCTGGACACCAGACACATGAATGCCCACTAATAATTTAGACTGATCAAGGACCTTCGGAAGTTTGCAGAAAGACTTAAGATTTTCTTATTTTATAACACCTTAGATTTCTCTTTTCTTTTTACAAAAGAAAAATATGGTGTTCTTAACATCTATGTGCTGATGCAAACTTTATGTATTTAATTATAGTAACTTTATGATTTGACGTGCTTTTTCTTGCCATAATTTTGACCATAGAAATCACAACCCAATGGAATCGAAATGGAAAGCAGAGCCTCTTCTGTCCTCTTGGAAGTCTCCAGTTGTCTATCTGCTGATCATAACATTTTCTATTTATCCCATTTTAGAAGTTTTTCTCCAATCAGCTTCTCATTAAAAGCAGTTCAACATTTTGCATTTTACATTTAACACTGAACAATATTGTGAACTTTATCTAGAACAATCTCTGCCTAATTCCACCCTTCCACTGGAGGTACACCATAGCCACAAACATGGCATACCTTTGCATACAGTGGACCTCCAATATATTGAGATCGATCTAATGCACACTCACTGAGGGAATCCTGAAAACCCATCCATCTATACCTCCAAGAGAGGGTTGGGAACCCCCGTATAAATTGACCTTACCAAGTCAAAAGCCTGAATGTTTTCCACGATGGCAATCTAGATTTGGTGCCCACATTCAAACGGAGGTGGTTACTCTGCATACACAGGACAATGGTGAGCGTTTAAACCCCAAACTCAGTTTATGCATAGATGATGGAAGACAACTGGTAGTCAACACAGAAGCAACCAGATCGCTGGGAACACTGACAAAAAGCACATGCTACCAAATTAGGGACCCTTTTACTAAACGACTAAAACTCAGTGTAGGCATTAGCACACACTAACGACCCACAGTAACTGTTAGTGCATTCTAAGAGCAGTTGGCACAGTAAAATACAGTGCTAATTGCTCTCAGTTTGATGGGGCAGGAGAGTGGGTATGTCAGCTGGTGACATCCTGAGTGCTAATAATAGTACTATCACTAGGGATCATTGTTGTTGTTGTTGTTGTTGTGTCATTGAGTCTGTGCCGACTCATGGCAACCCTCTGGATAGTTATCCTAAACTGTGTTTAGTCTTCAGTCAGGTGCAAATTGTGGATAAAATGACATCCATCCATTGCATTGCTGGCCTTCCACTTTTGAGCTGACCTTCAACTTTGTCTTTCTCAAATCATCACTCTTCACTTGATATGTCTAAAAGTATGAAAGTCGAAGTCTTGTCATCTGAGCTTCTAAAAAACAAAATAAAAATTATGGCGGGAATACCACTAGGGTTCCTAGTCATCATTTTGTCAGTTCTACAGCTGGGGCAGGAGTAGACGGGAACTGCTCCTGTTCCAAGAACCATTAGATACCAGTAATAACCAGGGTAACATCCAGGCATGTTGGAGGGTGGGAGAAGGGTCGAGTGCAGGCCTTGCTGGGGGCACTCTTTGGGGGTGGAGGATCATGGGAAAACCTTTATCCATGGTTGGCACTTTCCATTGAGGGAGTGTGCAGGGGGGAGGGGGAGTCTTGTGTGCTATTGTGGGTTGATTGCAGAACACGGAGGAGGAGCTCTGCCTGGGGGGGGGGGGTGGATTAAAGGGGTGTAACTTTGCAGCCAAAGCTGCTGGTTCTCTCTTTTGTCACTGGGCCAGTGTTCCCTGCTTTGGCAGATAGCATAGGTGCTCCCGAGCTACCTGCTGACTAGGGAGCACAGACCCATGCAGTAAATGCCTGCCCTTCATGCTAAATGCAGAGCAGATGCTGGGCATGCTCCCTATATTTACCACACAGGAATGGCACTTAACACACCTTAACTTTGGCAATTATGGGCATGCTACTATAGTGCATTAGGCTTTTGCAGCTAACACTGGGCTATAGCTGCAAAAAGCTGGCATTAGCTGCAAAAGTCCAACGGCAGCTTCAGGGGGCAGAGATTGCGAAGGAAACACAAGTATCGCAGAGGGTAAACTTCATGGATGCAGCTATTGCCACCCATTGAGGTAGCGATAACTACAAACATTTGTGATTACTGCATGATGTTAACATCCATGGTAATCGCACTTTGCAGCTGCTCCCATTTCTCTGCCCTAATCCTGCCCAAGCCTGTACCCACCATGCAAAATTGAGCTATTGCGGAGAAGTGCCATGATGTCTGCATTTTTCCAGTATTAGTTGCTACTGAGGGGCTAATGTGGAATTTATGCCCGACGGTGGCAGCTAACACCCTTCAGTAACCATGCCCCTTAAACTACAGTAACTGCAAACATAAGATGCAATAAATGCAGACAGACACTTACAGCTCTTCAGTAAAAGAGCCTCTCGCTTAGGAAATCACAGGATGTTCTGTTTCATTCAAAATTAGTCAATAATGGCGTAATTAATGTTTTAATAGAATTTTAAGCCCTGTTAATTTCAGGTCTTCTCTGCTATTCAATTAATTCTGTCCTCATCAGTCCTTTTCCTTTTCTGAGATTCGGTTCATTAAAGACTGTGGTTTTCTTTTGAGAGCGGCAGTGACACTGAAGGAGTAGCCTAATGCTTAGAACATGGGATGAGGATCAGGGAAGCCCGATTTGAATCCCAATGATTCTCTTTGTGACCTTAGGCGAGTTACTTAACTCTCCATTACCTCAGGTACAAACTTAGATTGTAAACCCTCCAGGGACAGAAAAATACCCATTGTACTTGAATATAATTTGCCTTGAGCTACTCCTTAAAAAGGTGTGAGCTAAATCCAGAATTCCCCTCCCTTCCCCATTTTGCAGGGAATTTTCATTTATAAACCTTCATTTATAAACCTTCTTCCCTCCTCTTTCCCCCCAACCCCCCCCCCCCACACACACACACTCACACCTTACAGGGTTATGTAATCACCATCCTAGGCTGTGATTTTTCAGCTCTTTAATTCACATGTCTATTGAGTCTGTGAATATCCGTACAGTTCTGAAATGTTTTACATAATTTCTGCCCAGATCGCAGTCAGTTGCCGTCATTAACTTACAATTAAGACCTTGGCTTCTGAATATGGTGCCGCTCAGGGATCATAAACCTCTCCATTATTTATTTAACATTTATAATACAACATTGAGCAGTATGGGTTGAAATACTTTGTATGTTCTGATGATATTCAGATGTATTTCCCTCTTAAGAAAGAGATAGAGAGACTACTTTAGCCAAAGAGCTCAGTTCCATAACACGCACGTCTGGCCCACAATGGGCCACCTTTGAACCTAATTCCACATCCACAGGTCTGGACGTGTCTGTGGGTCTGGAATCGGGGAGATTGACCTGTTTGGTGGGCACATGCAGGCGCTATTCAGCCGGGCCTGTATCAATGTCCCCGCGCCCATCGTATTCAGAAACATTACATGTTTTAGATCCTGCTCATCCCTAATGATACCCCCACGGATGTCACGCCCCTTCGGAAAAACGTGCATCTCCTAAGCTGATCATCACAGACAGTAGCTTGCTGATGCACACTAGACATAAATATTAATGAGAAATGACAGCTGCTGCAACCTAGACCATATGCCAGTCCCCCTCATGCCCTGAGACGTGCTAGGTAAGCCCAGTGCACCCAATATGATATACCAGAATGTAAATGAACATGTTTGTCAGGACATACCTTGCATCAAATGGTCCGTGGCATTAGGAACTGGCCCCATTGATTCCTGCCCTGGTAATCCCTACAAACACACCTTAAACTGCAAGGGATGGACCCTCACAAAGTCTACAAAACTTTGATCCAACCCTGCAGGTTCCCAAAAGATGCATAATATTATTGAGCAACAAATTTATGCCCTTTTTGTGCCTCTTACCTATAAGTGCACTCATTCAGCTTCTCCGCACTACATTTCTCCTTTCATCTCTCCTCACACCACTCCCCATGAACACCGCTCTTTTGTCAGGTTGCTTCTATCTGTGCCCTCTCTTCTACTGCCAGATCCGGACATCGCTCCCTTCACCTTACTGTTTCATATGCCTGGAGCAAACTAACTGGCCCCTCTCAAATCCAGGCTGAGCGCTCACCTTATCGGTGCTGCTGTTGCATCAGATCCACCTAAGCTCGCTTGTGTTTCCTGACCATTCCCCCTGGATGTATCCTGTTCACAGCTGCTGTGTTGTCTGTCCTGACTAGATTGTAAGCTCTGCTGAGCAGGGACCATTGGTTACGTGTGCCTGTTCAGTGCTGCCTTCACCTTGTAGCGCTATACAAATGATTAGAAGTAGTAGTTGTAGTAGGGCCTTCTGGCTATGGCATCTGAGGCCCACCCATCTGGGCAATGGCATTTCTCACAGCAGCTGCACCTGTCCAATTGTGGCGTCAACATCCGTTAACTGTGGGGCAACCCTGATCTGCCTTCCCACAGCCAGCTTTGTGGCACTGCTCTACTAGTCAGAGCTGTGTGGGTATGGGAGGGGACATCCCTGTGCTATCACACCAAGTAGCCAGACTCCAGATATATCACCACTCTCGCAGCTCTCATTGATCCTGGAATGGGTAGGGATGTAAAAACCCAGTAAGAAAAGTGGACTGCAATAAAAGGACGTGTAAAAATTGAAAACTTTTATTGAATTAATCCACTTCAGCCACTGGCCCGACACTGGCCGTGTTTCGTGAAAGCCTTCCTCAGGGGCATTAATGGCTAAAAAAATGATATATAAAATACATAAAAAACATTTAAAAGCATTGCAATAATGTTAAAAGGAAACAAAGAATGAACTAAGACGTATAAATAGGACATTCCAATTTAAACAAATGTAAAAATATAAAACCAAAACTAAAGTACAACCAATATGCGGAGCTAAAAAAAGTAAAGTAATAGTATAATAAGACATAGAGCATTACAAAGTTGATACCAGTAACATAAACACTAAAATATCAAACAATATAACACAATGGTTTTAAAACAGAAACTTAACGAATCGTAAACAAACATATAAATCAATTAATTAAATTAATATATAAATATATAAAACCAATTACTTATCACGAATAAATAAAATAAAACCACCATATATGATAAAACATATAAAAAACTTTGCTGACCAAAACCATATACAATGAATAAAAAATACTCATCAAGGATGTGATTAGTAATAAACATAAGGAAACATACCTGTATATTGTGCGCTTTTATTAATGAAAAGGCTCCTATCTTAATACCTTAAGAGAGCCTAAGACATTTAAAATGAAAACATTATCATTCAACTGGTCGCAGCTTTATTGCCATAGCCTCCCTCTTCCGGCTTCGCCATATTATTAGCAAAAGCCTGAGGGACCGTCCGGGTCGGGGGTACCCCACCCCCGCCCTACGGCTTGGCTCCGGCTCCGGACCCCGGAAACCTCCGGGATCCCACCCCCCCCCCAGCTGCAACACCCCAGAAAAGCCACCCCACCCCCGGGCCCTAAATTAAGGGCGGGAGGGCGGGATGTCCGGCACCACCAGCTCCCAGAAGGGAAAGGCCGAAGGATGCCGCGACGCCCTCACTTCCCCCCCTCGAAGCTCGACCTCCCTCTTCCCATTGGCTCCCGCGCTCTGCCCATTGCCGCGGGGGCCAATGGGAGCCTTCTCGCCGCCGCGGGCTCTCCCCCCACGAACCACGCGGCCGCAACCCGTCGGGAGCGCGGCCAGCCGCCCCCCCGGTTAACGCTGGCCGCGCTCACACCCCGTGGGGGGGGCCACATGGCCTTGCCATAACCGGGTAAGGCGGACCGGCCCACCTCCTCTCCCAACACCCCCCCCCATCAGCCATTACAATAATACACAACACTTATATGGGAATTCAACTGGTCGCAGCTTTATTGCCATAAACATTAAACAACAGCAATCCAAAACCTTAACTTTATTCCCCCCCCCAGCAGAGCAAACCCTCACCAGCCATGTGAGTAGCAAAGTGATGCCACTTCCGCTTCTGCCTTGTCCAGGCCCTGGCAAATTGCCTAGCCTTCCTCTTCCGGCTTCGCCATATTATTAGCAAAAGCCTGAGGGACCGTCCGGGTCAGGGGTACCCCACCCCCGCCCTACGGCTTGGCTTCGGCTCCCGGAAACCTCCGGGATCCCGCCACCGGCTCCGGCCCTTACCGGCCTTTGCCGCCCCCCCCCCCCCCCGGCTAAGCTGCGACCAGCGCCCTTCCTGTTCAGTATATCCTCCAAGGCCTCCTGCTCTTTGTTAGACCCCGCAACCACCGCCACTGAGCCTTGCAAGCGGGCCTTGGAATGATATCTGACCACAGCAAAAGAACACCTGGAAACATCGCGCGTAACGCTGCCAAGTCCCTAATGACAGTCCGAATCAACTGCCGGCATGTCCAGGACACCAGCTCGTTGCCACCCACGTGTATCGCCATGGCGTCCGGTGGCCCTCGCATCCGCTCGTGGTGCCGCAGCAAAGGCAAGAGCTGCATCCATCGCAGACCGCGCTCGCCCAGCCATGAGACGGTCACCCGAACTGGTCCACTCCAATATTCTGCCCCACCGGGCGTGTAGCTGCTCGCCTACCGGCCCAGAACACAAAAGAGTGGCCAATCACCCAACAGCGACACAGCAGGAACAACTACTGCAAAACAAAAACATCCACAGTTAGCCAGCCCCCAGCGCCCCTACAGGCGCACGTATCTCCGATAAGCCCTGGAGATCCATCTTCCGATCCACCGGATGTCCCCTTCGGGTAATCCCGCCACCGCCGCACTGGTCGCCGCCCCAATACGAAAGGAGTGCGGCGCATACAACCCCGCATCTTCCCCGAGACGCTGTAAGGCCAGCCGCAGGACCGCTGTAAATTGAAACCGCGTAAGGACCCTCCTGTCCTCGTGCATAAACAGGCTACCCCTCCTACCAGGCCATATCTGCAAATAGGCCTTCAGTAGCTCCACCGGGCACGTGGCCGCCCCAGGGCCCCCAACGACACCCACGTGCCCCGCCCCAACTGGTCCGTCTTGGAACGCGCCAAGTAAAGACTAACCCCGCCCTCCATCCACCTCACATGGTGCACCTGCAGGCCCCCCATTCTGGCCTCCCGCCCAGACTCCGCAATCAATTCACCTATGCGGAAGGCACTGAAAAAAGCTATGGAAAATACCGCCCGAAAGAGGACGCCCTCGTAGCGGGACGAGACCACCTGGGGCAAAACCACACACAAGCGTTGCAGCAACTCATGAGTAATGGGCCGCCTGCCATCCCTGGGCGAAGGACAGGAGCGTTCCCAGCCCTGCAGCATCCTGCGCGTTAAAAATCCCCCCCCCAATCGCCCCCACCCCACTGCATTAGCAAAGAACGAAAACCCCGCCAAATTCCTACTCACCGTAGCCCGCGACAATCCTGCGGCCTTCGCCGCCACCACATACAAACCTATCAGCTGATCAGGGGGTGGTCCCCACCTCCATTCATGCTCATCCAAGAACCACACCACGCTGCCTCAGCCCCGCTGGTAAGCTTCCCATGTAGCTGCCGACACCGAAGTCTTCAAAAGCTCGGTCATCTCCCCAGGCCAATCTGCCATAAGTGCTCGGGGACAGACTGCCCCTCCTCCTCTGCCTCCGGCACCAATGTTCGGAACAGCTCCCACTTGAAACAGGAAAGAGCATCAGCGATCTTGTTAATACTACCTGGTATATGCCGCTCCCGGACCACGGTATTCAGCCGCAAGCACGCCAACACGACCTGCCGCATCAAGTCCGCCACCAGTGGACAGCGCGGCGTATAGTTATTGATCACGCTTACCACTGCTGCGTTATCGCACCACCATATAATCCGACGACTGCGAACCCTGTCCGGCCACACCTCCAACACCACCCGTAGCGGAAACAACTCCAAGAAGGTTATATTGGCCGTGAGCCCCACTGCCTTCCAAACCTCTGGCCACTCCGCCGCACACCAGGAGCCCCCAAAGTACACCTCAAGGCACAACCCCCCGGCCGCATCCGTAAACAACTGCAGATCCCGACTGGAGATCTCCCGGTCCCTGAGCACCGTAGTGCCATTAAATTCCCGCAAAAACTCATCCCAGATGGCTAGGTCGGCCCGAATGCTCCGCGACACCCGCAGCCGGTGATGCGGCTTGGAAAGACCCGCCGTAGTCGCTGCCAAACGCCTCATAAACACTCGACCCATCGGAATAACTCTACAGGCGAAATTCAAAGACCCAATCAACGCCTGCATCTCCCGCAAGGTCATCCGCCTGGAACCCAAGGCGTTTGCCACCAGAACCCGGAGTTTCAGTATCTTAACCGCAGTATCTTAACCGCCACTAACGCCACGGAATCCAACTCGATTCCGAGAAAGTTTAGTCGTATCGCCGAGCCCTCTGTCTTCCCCTCCACCAACGGGACTCCCCACTCCCCCGCCAGTTGCACGAGGCCGTCCAGCAAAGCGGTGCACAGCCCAGTCTGCGCCGCACCGACAACCAGAAAATCATCCAGGTAATGCACCACCTGAGCACACCCCACCCGGTCCACCAAGGCCCACTGCATGAATGTGCTAAACCGCTCAAAGTGCGCACAGGAGATAGAGCACCCCATCGGCATACACCTATCGAAGTAATAACTACCCTTGAAGCAAAACCCCAACAACGGAAACGCCGAAGGGTGCACCAGCAATAAACAAAAGGCAGATTCAATGTCGGCCTTGGCCATCAGGCACCCCCGCCCGCACCCCCGCACTAACTCCACAGCCTCGTCGAAGGAAGCATACCACACCTCGCACAACTCCTTGGGGATCCGATCATTAACCGAAGCCCCGATGGGGTGGGACAGGTTATGGATCAGCCGGTATTTCCCCGGCTCCTTTTTTGGGATGACCCCCAACAGGGACACCACTAAATCCGTGAAGGGTGGCTCCCCGAACGGGCCCGCCACCCTCCCCAACCCGATCTCCACCGCTAACTTGTCCCTTACCACACTGCCTCACCGACGGGGCATTCTGGATTTTTCTCACCACCACCGCTCCCGTCACCGGAATCCAGAACCCCTCCCGGAAACCCCCCTCTAAAATAACCCTGTCCTTCCCCCTGGGGTACCTCCGCAGCCACTCCCGCAATGCCTCGAAGCGAATAGGGGTCGGGGCCAGCCCCCGCCACCCTTCACTGCTTAGAGGGGGGCAAGTCGACTCCGACCGGACCCCGCTGAATACATTTGACGGCTGCCTGGCCCCCATTACAGACAGAACATGCGTGCCTAAATTTGCAATCACTAAACGGGCAGGAGGACTTGTTGAAGCGCCAACACATGTCCCCCGCGCCCCCCCTCCCACCGTTTTCTGCCCTGCCCCGCCTCGCCCGCCCGAAAGGGCTGCAGCGCCCCGGACGCACTGCCCGCCCCGCCCTTCGGGCCACTACCTGGCCCCCCAGTCGCCCTGGCGGACATCCGTGTGAGCCATAGATTGATGTCCTGCGTACCCCACGACAACGTCCGGTTTTCCTCCATCTTGTCCCGGAATATCTCATCGTAGCTGAGCCAAGCCCAACCGTCGTGCAATTGAGAGGCCTCCAAGATGGAGTCCGCATAAGCCAGCAGCATTCCGTAGTGATCCGGATGCGCCCTTCCACACACGCTAGCCAGCCTCAAAAATGCCCGCACACAGTTTGTCACGTTGCGCGCCACCTTCCTTACCCTTCCCGCCTTTTCATCGGCCTTCCTTTTTCTCCTACTGTCCCCAAAACGTTTGCGACCCCTCCAGCAAACGAAAGATGTCAATATAACATCGCTCCTGGATTTTACACCGCAGCTTCCGTGGCACGCCTTCCCAGAACTCCGAGAATGCTACCACCGTCGGCGCTGCCCCCGCCGCAACAACCGGCGCTGACTCGCCCCCGCCGCCCTCACCCTTGCTCCCCTCTGACGCGGAGGAAAACGATGATGACCCTGAGGACATAGACGACCCAGATCCCGACGCCTGACGTCACCAGCGTGAAAGCCGCCGCTTTTTCCTGTACGCCCTTCCCCCTTTTCCCCCCGCTGGGTTTCCCCCGAAGACCCCGGCCCGCCAGACTCACCTGCTGCAGCCATCGCCTCCCCTGGCACCGCTCCCGCCTCAGGCCGCTCTGGCTCTATGCTCGCCGGGCCCTGAACTGCTCCTGCTGGTCCGACCACTGGCCGGCTCTCCTCCACTCTCTGCGATGCTCCAGCCCAGTTTAACGGTCTCTCCTGCCCCGGGGTCCCGGTGAACTGCCATCCTGGAAGGCCCTGTGGGGAGAAAAAAGGAAAAGACGCCACAGTACCTGCCAAAGCCCAAGGTGGCTGCCATGACCCCAGCCAATCCGCCCTCGAGGAGCCTTGCCCCCCACTCTGCCAATGCTCCCAACCAGAGGAGCCGCTGCCCCCATCCACCCCGGCCCTCCCGCCTGGCCCCGCCAGCCCCACCAATCACGGCTGCCCGCCCCTCCAGCGACCCGCGACTCATTCGTTGATGTCCCTGCCCCCCCCCCGCACCCCCCACCACCGCCTGCCCTACTGCCTCCCGATCAAGCCCCCCCTCTGCCAGGACCTCAACAGGCCTCACAGCCCGTCCGCCCTCCTCTGCATTCACGGAGCCTCCCCTTGCACCCTTCGCCCCCCGGGGACTCCTGCCCCTGGGGGCCACTGAACCAGCCACACCTTTGCGCCCTGTGGTGCTGCCCACAAGCCCCCTGCCCCTGTGAGCCTCCCCACAAACCGTGCCCCCCTGTTCCCCCCCCCCCCCCCGTGCATTGTGCTCAGCCCCCTGCCCTTGAGCAGCACCCCCCCCCAGCCCCCTGCCGAGTCTGCCTGCCCACACCCCCCCCCCCCTGGCACCGTGCCCTATGCCTGCCTACCCCCTACTTATCAATTAGGCATTAGGCCCTAGGTTTGAATTTTTTTTTTTTTTTGTGAGGAAATTAACCCACAGGATTTTCCTTCCCCCGCGGTTTTTTTTTTTTTTTTATGTTTCTTTGCCCTCCGCGGCCCGCACGAACCCCGAATCCGCACCCGCGTGGCCCGCTCGCCCTGCCCCGCTCTCCACCCCTGAAATTGCCCACGTGCTCACCCAGCTCCTGAATGTCGCACACGTCCGGCACCACTGGCTCCCAGAAGGGAAAGGCCGAAGGATGCCGCGATGCCCTCACTTCCCCCCCTCGAAGCTCGACCTCCCTGCCCATTGCCGCGGGAGCCAATGGGAGCCTTCTCGCCCCCGCGGGCTCTCCCCCCGCGAACCACACGGCTGCAACCCGTCGGGAGCGCGGCCGGCCGCCCCCCCAGTTAACACTGGCTGCGCTCACACCCCGCGGGGGGGCCACATGGCCTTGCCATTCTTTATGTTTCCTTTTAACATTATTGCAATGCTTTTAAATGTTTATGTATTTTATATATCGTTTTTTTAGCCATTAATGCCCCTGAGGAAGGCTTTCACGAAACACGGCCAGTGTTGGGCCAGTGGCTGAAGTTGATTAATTCAATAAAAGTTTTAAATTTTTACACGTCCTTTTATTGCAGTCCACGTTTCTTACTGGGTTGTTCGTTGCATGTGGATTCGTGCTTGGTTTGTTGGACCCCCCTGGGTAGGGATGTAGACCACATGAGAAAATCCGTGGAATATTGGAACCACATCAGTTGTGTCTCCCAGTGCCAGACACAGCGGCTGTATGGTTCCCCTATCACACTGCCAACAATATCTGATCTACTTAAAGTACCCTATGTAAACTGATCCAGAAGGAATCAGCATAGATTCCCTATGGCTAAATGTCAACACATATCCCTGTCAGTAATAGGAACCCTCAGAATAAGGGCATTCAGCAGTGCAAACAGCACTAATATATACTCAACAGCAACACCATTGGTCCCACAAAATGTGCATTATGGGCATGCATTAGTGCTATTTGCACTGTTGAGTGCCCTTATTCTGAGGGTCCCTTATTATTGACAGGGATATGTTTTGACATTTACAGTAGCTATAGTGAACCCTTTCTGGGTTTGACTGCCCAATCACACTGCCACCTGGTGATGCTGCAGTCATCCATACAGTCCAGGTACTGGCCAGGCTTTCATGCCCCTGCCCCTCCCCCTCCAAATTGCAGATGAGCACACCAGATCCCCCTGTCCACCCCTCTGCTACATGCACACACACTCTCACTTTATGCCACAAAAACATGGTTCTGCCAAAAGGATGCCCTGAACCAATACATAACGTCATTGCATGGGGTACCAGGACTACAAATATGATCTCCGTTTCTCACCCAAAAAGGAATCCTTTCCCTGCTCATGCCCATACTATCCTTGCATCAGCAGTCCCATTTTCTGAACATGAGAATTGTTGGGGCCCCATAGATTGTCTCCTTTAGCACAAGCAGCACATAGGGGCATTGCCTGAGTAAACACTATTGCTCCTCTTAATATTTCTGTAAGGGTGTTTGGAAATGTTTCTTTACCTTGCAACATTCCCTCACCTCTGCTCCCTGTATCTTAAGACTGCATCTTGTATTTTTCCAGACTTCAGTCACACTATTCAAATCATACTTGTCACAACCATTCTTCTAAATGGGATGCACTGCAGAGCACAGCAGAATATTTACTAAGTCCTAGCCTTAGACCACGTTTCAGCAGGAATAACATGGATGTTTCCGGGAAACACTATATAAATGGCTTTTCCTGAATATACTTTCTAAGTCTCTGTGACTGGTGACACCCCTGTTCTGCCCTCTCCCGCCCACATTCTAAGATTCCGTGATAGCACCATGGACGTGCATGAGAGCAGTGTTCGGAATATGCTCTGGGATGTTTTTGGCACATAAACATCCCCACCGCATGTGCAAACCCCTTATTCATGTTCTGGAATGACCCCCAAAGTAAATCGTTGCCTAAAAGCAATAACAAACTGGCAAGAAGAGAATATGCTTGGGCTTAACTATAAAAATTCTGAATTATTTGAGGTAGATAAACAGAATCAACACTACAAATAATTTGAGCCCTTATAAAGATCTACAAAAGCTGGACGAATGGTCTACTCAGGCTTGGCAGTTAAGATTTAATGTGAAGAAGTGCAGTGTAATGCACTTGGGAAGCAGAAATCCCAGGGAATTGTATACAATAGGGGGGGAGAGGTTGGTGTGCTTGGACCAGGAGAAAGACCTCGGTGTGATTGTTTCTGATAATCTCAAGGTGGCAAAACTGTGTGACAAGGTGGTGGCAAAAGCCAGAAGGATGCTGGGTTGCATACAGAGGCGAATTGCCAGCAGATAGGAGGTGGTACTAATGCCACTGTACAAGTCGCTGGTGAGGCCTCACTTGGAATATTGTGTTCAGTTTTGGAGATCTTATCTCACAAAGGATATAAAAAGTCTGGAAGTGTCAGAGGAAGGCAACCAAAATGATTTAAAGCCTACATCAGAAGACTTATGAGAAGATACTTGAAGATCTAAATATGTACACTCTGGAGGAGAGGAGGGACAGGGGAGATATGATTCAGACCTTTAAATACTTAAAGAGTATTAATGAACAAACAAACCTCTTCCAAAGACAGGGAAGCTATAAAACTAGAAGGCATTACATGAAGCTGCAAGGGGGGAAACTGAAAGGCAATGTCAGGAAATACTTTTTCAATGAAAGGGTGGTGGATGCTTGGAATGCCCTCTCAATGGAATTGGTGGGGGCAAACACAGTGACAAAATTCAAAATGGCCTGGGACAGACATAGTGGATCTCTTTATAGCAACAGGATAAAATCAAAATAAACTTAACTATCTCTTATATCTGAACAAATAGGGGTGACCTACATGGAGCGGTAGGTACACACCTAAACAAAGGCATGAGAGGAGAGGTGACCTGCATGGAGCAGCAAGTGAATCTACTCTTGCCGCCTTGCTGGGCAGACTAGATGGACCATACTGGTCTTTATCTGCCATCATATACTATGTTACTTTCAATCAGATTGCAAGAGGGTCTTAATAAATTGGAAGACTGGATGTTCAAATGGCAGATGAAATTTTATGTGGACAGGTGCAAAGTTTTGCATCTAGGAAAGAGCAACGCCAACTATCGTTGCACAATGAAAGGTTCCACATTGGGAACCACCACCCAGGAAAAAGATTTAGGAGTCCTCATGGATAACATATTGAAACCCTCTGCCCAGTGTGCAGCAGCAGCCAAGAAAGCAAATAAAATGCTAGGAATCATAAGGAAAGGAATGGAGAATAAAACCAAGGATATTATAATGTCTCTGTATCATTTCATGGTGCGACAACACCTTGAATATTGTGTGCAATTCTGGTTGCATCTTAAAAAGGATATAGCGGAATTAGAAAAGGTACAAAAAAAGAGCCACTAAAATTGTAAAGGGGTTGGAAGGATACCCCTATGAAGAGAGGCTAAAAAGGTTAGGGCTCTTCAACCTGGAAAACAGACTGCCGAGGAGAGATATGATAGATGTCTATAAATTAATGAATGGAGCGGAATGGGTAAACGTAAATCAATTGTTTACACCATCAAATTGTAGAAAGACTAGGGGACATGCAATGAAGCTACAGTCTAACCCATATAAGACTAATAAGAGAAAATATTTTTTCACTCAATGCTTAATCAAACTCTGGAAGTTGTTACTGGAGGATGTAGTAAAAGCTGTTAGTGCAGCTGGGTTTAAAAAAGGTTTGGACAAGTTCCTAGAGGAAAGGTCCATAAACCATTATTAAAGGGGACCTAGGATATCACTGCTTGGCCCAATACAAGCATTGTGGAAGCTGTATCTTCTGGGGAAACTGCTAGGTACTTGTGACCTAGATTGACCACTGTTTGAAACAGGATACTGGGCTTGACCCAGTATGACATATCTTATATTCTTATCTTGTGATAAAGAGCTATTACGTCTCCATCAGGACTAGTTCTAGCCAGCCTGCTCTTAACTGTGTCTTGCATTGCTGGTGATCTTCGCCCCTATTTTCTGATGGGCCCAAACGTTGTCTGGTCTGGACCCCTATGAGAACCCTTCCTGGGTTTCTTTTTCCTTGTGAATCTATTGACTCCTGTTCTAGACAGACTTACTCCAAAGACTTTTCTTTTGCCGTGTTCCTGTGCCAGAAATGCTGTATAATCATGTCTAATTATACTGTCAGAGACATTTAACAAGCTTAATCTAGCTCCTAAAAGTGAAGAAGTAGCCTAGTGGTTTGAGCGACAACCTAGTCCAAGAGATCAGAGTTCAATTCCCACTGACCCTCCAAGTCACTTTACCCTCCATTGCATTCGAAGAAAAGGCCTGGCAATCTACCTCTGAGTCATACTTTGCTGGGTCACCAGGAGTTATCATCGACTTCAGGACTTAGACAAGAAAAATCTAGATCCTGGTTGTCCAATTAGTGACAATCTTGGGGGGGGGGGACATAATTTTTGATTTTTTAATGTTGTATTCAGATTAAAAGTAATACAAAACATAGAAAATCTTATTTACTCATGTCATTTCAAATGAATGCATTCCTAAAAATGTTTCTAATAATATATCTACTCTAAAAAGCCCTTTATATTGCTCACACACATCAAATACTACATAAACAAGAGTTACTATGTATCCTTAATTTCCAATGGGAGTTAATGCTTGTAATGTATCTCTTACTCGATACAAAACCCTGCTTCACTCAACTACATTTGAATGCTCAGGCTATCCTAATAGGATCATACATAAGGCCTATTTGAGAGCAAAGTTTGCGAATTGGACCTTATTGCAAAAACATGAGGATTAGATGGAAAGACAAGTCACTGTATTACAGTACTCTGATCAGGCTCAAGATATAGCTCAAAGCATCTATCAGCATTGGTCCATATTAGTTTTAAATACTGTATTTGGGAAGAACCTTGTGTAGCATTCAGGCTACACGTAAATCAATTGGTCATCATGGCCCTGGATGTGTCAAATGAGCCTAGACATGTCAGAATGGACCAGCCCATCAATTAACAAAACTTATATCCTTTGAACCTTGATCAACTGTTTAACAACTTGGGCAATTTATTTAATTTTATGCCCATGTCAAAAAATATATGTAGGCAGGACTTGCCACAAAGTAAAAGTATGTCTCACAGAACAAGTCTCGACTGGCCATATACACAATCACAGCACCTATGGTCAACCCTTGGGAGGGAAGAGGATCACGCATGCATGGCAGCAATCCCAAAGGCTTTTTTTGAAAGCTGGGGAATTGCTCCACGCTGGCTCCCATAAGTGAGGACTGACTTCCTGCTTGTTCCTGGAGAAAAGAGATGTTGATGGTAAAGTAGTAGATTGTAAAATAGTCAAAAAATGAGATGTATCCCGAATAAAAGAAGGAACTGTACTAGCTAAAGGTTGCAAAAATAAATCACAAAATTTAGATAACGGCTCCAACACAGAGCCACAACATGACACAATAGGGCGCCCTGGAGGGTGCTCCAAAGATTTATAAATTTTTGCCACAGTATAATAAAGGAGGATCCTAGGGTTATCTTGTATTAAAAAACGTCATTCTCTTTGTATGATCCACCCCAAATCTGCTGCCTGTCACCACACTCCAGTAATCTCTGATATTAAAGATAAAGTAGGGTCATCATGCAACATTTGATGATAATGAGGGTCAGAAAGTTGTTTCATAATATCAAGATGGTAATCATGTTGAGATTGTAAAACTATAGCCCCTCCTTTATCTGCTGCCTGAATAACCAAATCTTCATCTCGTGCCATTTGATCTAGTGCTTGTTTGTGTGCTGACCTCAAATTATAAGATGCTTTAAAAGGTGCCTGCTCCAATTTAGCCAAATCCACCAGAACCAAAGAAAGGTAGAAATGACAGGATCTACAGGACCAACTTGAAGGCTTAGAAATAATCAAATCATTACTTGAGCTTTTGTTAGATGAAAAAAAAAAAAACAACCTTGCATCACTCTGCACATCTTTGACTTAAAATTTAACTATCAAAATTTGGCCAATTTCCCAGTTTTTGTAGATCAATTTTCATGAGTCCTTCAGAAGCATCCACTTTGTTGCAGATCTCTGTCATTCAGTAAAGGAAAATGTTTCCTTTTAAACTTCTGGCAATATCTCTCACAACCATATTGAACAGAACCAGTCCTTTCCTCCGAGTGAATTCCATTTACCACTACTCTCTCTCATTTATTAGTCAACCAATGTCTAATCCAGGTCACCACCTTGTCACCCAATCCGTAGGCTGCTCAATTTATTTATGAGCATTCTCTGAGGAGCAGTGTCAAAACGTTTTGCTGAAATCCAAGTAGATCATTCAGCGCATGCTCTCAATCTAGTTCTCCAGTCACCCAGTCGAAGATTCATTTGACACAATCTGATAAAACCATGTTGCACTTGCTGGATTGTACACAGTTCATTAGGCTTTCCTTTACTGGCATTCTCATTAATTTTGTCACATCAAAGTAAGGCTTATCAATTTTTAAATTTCCCATTGCTTTTTTGTTACTATGTTTTTAAAGATGGACTATAGCTCCTCTTCTCCAAAGTTCTATTAAATACATCTTTCTGAAGGGAGGCCTCCACCAGGTCCTCTCGGAGTTCATTAAGTATCTACTACTACTACTACTATTGAGCATTCATATAGTGATACCAGACGCACGCAGCGCTGTACAGATATACATGCAAGAGACAGTCCCTGCTCGTTGGAGCTTACAATCTAGTCAAGACAAAACATGGAACAAAAGTCAATTCGGGGCAAACAAACATGGAGCCAAAGTCTATTCATGCCAACACAAATAAGGGACAAACACACATGGGGCAAAGGTCTATTCATGGCAAAACAATTAAGGCACTTGTAATTTCGTCAAGACAAAAGTCGGAGCAAGACAAAGGACGGTATCCTGGAATGTATCTCAAGATGTTCAGAAATTAGACTAGCTAGAACAAGGGGCTATATGACACCTTTATGAAATGCCTTACCTTGGGAAATATGACAATATAAAGAGTATAGGGATTCTTAGAGGAACCATCAAGGCCTGGTTGTTTCGTTATAGGACATGTTTACTAACCACACTACTGGGTAGCACAGCGTTCAGCATATGCTAAGTGCGCTGCACTGATATTTAGCACAGAGCGCTACAGTATGCACCATGCTAATTGGTTAGCGGGTTATTAGGCAAGGACAGGGCAGGTTAGGGGTAGAATGTGGGCAATGATGACAGATCATGGTTAGCTATTGTTGCCATGAGTATGGGTTCACTTAACACCGCCTCAATGGCCAGTGCTAAGTGTGCCCATGTGGCAGTTAGTGAGGTGCCCTGCAATTGTAACATGCTATTGGCATGGGGGAGAAAGCATGCACTTACAAACATTAGCACCACAATTGCATGCTACTGGTGCAGCTTTTAGTAAAAATGCCCCTGTGTGTTCTCAGCATAAGGGTTTCGGTATATACGTACATCATAAGCAATATGATGCGACCAGAAGGACGAAGACCGGGATATGCCTCAGGATAAGATGCATTTCTGGGAGGGATTATATAGAACTGATGAGTTATTATAAGAGTAATATTGTGCTGGGTTTACTTTATCTTTTTAATGATTTGATAATGTGAACAGTTTATTTTATAATTAGATATTGTAAATTGCATTGAGAAGCTAACGCTTGTAATGTGAAAAAAAAAAAAGCATAGATAAAACAAACCTGCCCGATTCACTCTCCATTTTTCAGAATGGAAAAATCAAATCATACAAAGCTGACTCCGATTAAGGTGTATGTTAACTAAACTGCATTGATATTCAGCAGGTATCGTGTGTTGCGTAAGAAATTCACTGTGTAGCACATGCAACAGTCTGCTATCTGTTAGGGACATGTACAGCATGGCCCCAGCACACCGATTCATACCTAACATGTACTAACAGCAGTTGCACTTATTGCAGACACTTAACACCACGCTAACTGCAACATTGTCGAATGCGCATTAATATCCCCCATGCTAACTGCAATGTGTAGTCAAAGCCCTTGCTCTGCCCACACTCCACCCATTTCCATCCCCAGCATGCGGAAGCAGATGGTGCAGAATTTACCATGCGCCATCTGTTTTGCATTCACAGCTCCATGAATGCTGGTTAGCGCACGCAGACGTGCGCATTAACAGCACAGTTCAGTAAACATGCCCCTCATCAGACATCAGCAGATTTTAACCTACTTCCAAGCACAATCAAAGTTTGTTAATACGATGCAAAAACTAGCAATGAACACAATCTTGCATTTGTTTAATTTTTAGTGTTTAATCGTTTTTAAATTCAAATGGAAGGAATTAAAACATCAGCATGAAACACTGACTTGACTTTTATTTTGGTTTTTTGATGAAAGTGAATCAGATTACTATGAATGTTATGATCCACAAATTAACTAACATTTCTCTGTATGTTAGAAGAAAATCTTGCATTTGTCTTAATTCCATTTTCCTCTGCGCAATCCTCTGTAGGTGTCACAAGTCATGTGTTTTTATTTTTGTAATCATGAATCATAAAGTTAAAAAATAATGAAAATAAGACTACTGATTTTTGAAGTCTTAGACTCTTAACTAATAAAATAATTTGTAGAGCAATAATTTATGAAATCAAAATCATTCAAATGTTACATAAATAGCGGCAATAAATAGTATACATGCTGAGTCTTTAAAATTAATCCCATCGAGTGGTTGTAATACTAATTGGTTGCTATGGAAGAACATTTCGGGGGGGGGGGACGACAACCTCTTTCAGCAAGTTCAGCACCTGTCGGTGATTTTCTTTCTTTGCACAGACAACCAATCTGGCTGACATTTTGGCGATGGTAGTTACTAGATACTGTACATCTCGAAACACCTGCGAGCCCAGCTGTGCATGTGTCTCTTCTGAGTCATCGGCAGAACTCATTGCATGCTAGTTATTTTGCATAAGGTAGGTTCAGACTGAGACTGTCAATAGCAGCAACTGTTTTTGTCATACTTTTTTATGCCATGCCACAGGTCTCAGTGGATGCCTGCTAACATGCTAGTAGCTGACGCAACACAAGGGCTGCATTTGCCATGTAGATGTAGATCACATTTTTTCTCCGATAACTAGGTGCATCAGAAATTTTATGGTGATTCACAGTCACCATGACTCACTTTTACAAAAACACGTAACTAGTGAAGTTTTTCCCAGCCTGAGTTTAGGGGCATATCTTAGTAGTTTTAATGAAGATACAAGAGATTTGTTTGTATGATTACTCGGTGTAGGCAAATTTCTCTCATATTATACTCATTATGGAAAACAAGAAACCCAAGGTTCAGGTCAGGATTGAGAACCACTGCATTGGTGATCCAGAAGTCTTCAACCTCATCTGTTCTTTGTTTGCTAAATGCAATGCGGATGGTGCAATGAGGGCACGCATCTGTTCTTTAAATATCACCAATATTCAAAAGGAATATGAGGCAATCAAGGACTGAGAAGACTGGCCCATGATGGATGCATGCATTTATTTATCACAGTAGAACTCTTACAAGCTCACCTAGCCAATAGATGCTACTGCCGAAAGTGGTCTGCTCAATGCAGGTCTGCACAAGCAAGAAAAAAAATCAGTTGGCTTTTGGGTTTTTTTTCACAAATTTTCCCAGTTTGGTGGTGGTGTTTTTATTAGTTTCACACATGTGTTGTAAAATGGAATTTTTGTACACATTAAATGGATGTGAAGGCACATTTTAGAAAGGGCGTTTATATGGTTGCAACAACATGCAAGTGAAAATGTCTACAAATCTGTGCCCAGATTAGGGGAGAGGGTGGTCATATACAATTCTGATGTAAAACTGGGATTTCTCTGCCCCTCACCATGCATGTGAGTTTTAAATCACAGTAGGTGGCACAGAAACACATGAAAATGGCATCCACGGGCAGTGAGAGAGGCTATTTTACAAACATACACATGGGAAAAATCAGCACGGAAACCCCAGTAACTTAGACATGCAAGTGCCGGCAGTTTAGACCACACAAGGGTAAATGTTAGCCTTACACATGTATCCTGGCCATGTTTCATTCCCACTAGCACTCCTTGTGGCCTTGGGCAAGTCACTTAACCCTCCATTGCCGCCAAAGTATCCAAGTTATCATTGTCCCTGTTTAATGTACTTTACCAAGTTTGTTACAATGTAAACCTCTTTGAAATGATAAAGCGGTATAAAAAAAAAAGCTGTTAAATAAATAAATAAATGTTGCAAATGTAGACATCCAACCGCTCTTAATCACTCCCAGGTGACTTGATGTCTACTCAATTAAAATATTTGGTGAGGGGGGGAATAAACATTGGGGGATGAAAGGGGATAGCCCCCTTCATCCCTCCTGTAAAGAGCTCACTGAAATGAGCATTTTTTAAAAGCCTAAAGGTGCCAGACAGCAGATGTCTTCCACATACATGTTCTATATGAAATGCGGAACACAAATAACTTTTTGTTCCACTCAGACAACACCCTTAGCATGCTTCTCAACCCCCTCCCCGGGCAACTTGAATGTGATTAAGGCAAGCATGTGTACATTCTGACCTTTATAACATCTTGTTTGGACATGGATTTAGTTTGCATGTTTGTGAGCTGGTACTCACACATGCAAAATGTGAATAAGGCTTCTAAAATAATCACCCTAATGTCTGCCAAATGACAAATTAAGGTGCACTAAATTGATTAGTGTGCATTAAATCAATTTAGCGTGCACTAAATTTAAGACACACTAATGAACCAAATGCACACTAACGAATGTACATCCCTAATACTCTACGTCAAAACTGCCGCATCAAGGCAGATGCTTGTAAAGTCTACATGAAGACGTACCTTTGTGAGGCACAGAGCTGATGCTAAATTTTGATATAATGAACTTCTGCCCGATATGTAACAGTCATACAAGCCAATACATTTAAAATGATTCTTCCTATCTTTTGGAGAATTTTATAAATAGCCACTAACGTTCCATTTTGTTTTGTCCATTTCTAAGAGTGTTCTATGATTTAGAGAATGGTTAAGCTGGCCATAGTAAAGTATGAGATCCAAGACCAAAGTACACATTTTATTTCGCAAGTTGTTAAAACAACATTGGTTAAGACTTTTTCATGCAAATTAAACTGTTGAGGCTAATATTTGGTGGCACCGCCAACACAACTTTAAAGAGATGCATTTAAACTTTTACGTATTTTCAGCACACTAAAATGTATAGATGGCACCACCAACTCGTGTATCGCTTTAAATAGATTTCTTTACATCTTAAAGTTCTACCTGCTCTTTATGCATACATGCTTATGACAGCCATTTTAGAAACACTACCCGTGATGAAAATGCCTGTTCAGATGCATGAATTTTTTTTTCTTGCCTTTTATGTGTATTGTTTTATTGATTAAATTGTTATGTTATTGCTTTTTCTTTTCTTTTAAATGCGTTTTACTTAGTAATTATTGTAAACTGCTTTGATGCTTGCAAAGGGGTACTGCTACTATTGCTTATCATTTATATAGCGTTACAAGGCATATATAGTGCTATACAAAGACAGGTAAGCCACAGTCCATGCTCATAAGAGCTTGCAGTCTAGTCAAGACAGACAACACAGTAAGTGGAGACTAGGATATATCTAGGGGAATGGTGAGGAAACCCATAGGAGGTGAACAGGAGACTAGGGGATCAGGATCCAAAAGCAGCGTCAAAGAATTGAGTTTAGCCTGGATTTGAACAGGGCGACAGATGGAGCCTGATATACCAGCTCAGGTAGTTTGTTCCAGGCATAAGGAGCAGCAAGATAGATCAAAGTCTGGAGTTGGCAGTGGAAGAGAAGGGCACAAATAGAAGGGATCTGCCAGAAGATCAGAGTTCCCAAGGAGGGGTGTAGGGAGAGAAAAGGGAGGAAAGGTAGTGAGGAGCAGCTGAATGAAGACACTTATAGCTCAGTAGTAGAAGTTTGAACTGGATGTGGAAACGGATAGGAAGCCAGTGAAGTGACTTGAGAAGAGGGGTGATATCAGCATAGTGACACTGGAGGAAGATTAACCATGCAGCTGAGTTTTGAACAGATTGAAGTGGGGAGAGATGATTCAGAGGAAGACCAGTGAAGAGGAGGTTGCAGTAGTCTAGACAGAAGGTGACAAGAGAATGGATAAGGGTCTTAGCAGTGTGCCCTCTGCTCTTTTTTTGGACAGAAAGTCTGAAATACACAAACTACTGCTACGGGTCAAGCTGCAAAATTAAGGCGATGTTTTTCTGTATATCAGGGGAAATTGGGGCTTGGGGGCTTTATGGTGTGTTGGGGGGATGGGAAGGTGAAGGGTTTTATGCTGTGTGCAGGAGTTTGCAAAGTGGATGGGTTATGCCGTATGTGGGTGGGATCGGGATTTGGGGGTATTTATGTAACTAGCACTGGCCCCCTGCGAGCATCAGACCATGCGTTGGCAGCCCGATGCTTCCAGGGAATTAACATAATACCAGCTCAGTTTTCAAGCTGCATTATTGCTGTTATTTTCACAGGGATATTGCAGCTTGAGAAGGCAGCAGCTTTGCATGCACCTGAATGTTGTGCATTAATGGCAAAATCGTGCTTTAATACACACAATGACTACCCCTCTAAAATGGCTGACGTTCCACATGAGGGTATGTTTACCAAGCCGGGCTAACAGTTATCAAATACTATTGTAATTAGGTCCCATGTTGTTCAATAGGACCTAGTTACAAATAGCACGGGGTAACCGGTAGCCCATCTTAGTAAAACATACGCCATAGAAAAGGCCCCAGTTTGTTTTCAGAAAAGCACAGTTTTCAGTAGCGACAGCGTCACAGACCACCAACTGCCAGCCACATAAGTACTATGGAATATTAGCCCGGTTAGCGTTGGCTTCCAAAATTATACAAAGATTTCCCAACTGGTGTGTGAACACACATGAACAGGAATGTCAGGGAATCTTGGGAAAAACCCGGCACTGGCCTGCAGGGGCTGGAAAGAGAAGGTAGCAGATCATGTGGACGGAAAGGTTGAGGAACCACTGATAGCATCAGCCTACGTTCATCAGAAGGGAGGCACAGTGTAGTCTAGGAGGAGGAAGGAATGTTACTATTGCAATATTAAGCTGTTACTCGACTTAATAGATGACCAGGCAGACCATAATACATTTCCACTACCATTCTCTTCCCTTTCTCACAAGGATTTTCTATCCATAAAGATTTGACAGTGCATCTTTAATCCTGTTTGATTCAATGCCCTCTCTAACACACAGTGCACTTTTACCAATTTGATCTACCCTATCATTGCGATATAAATTTATACCCCACTATTACAATGTCCCATTGGTTAACTTCCTTCCACCAGGTCTCAGAGATGCCAATTATATTCATTTATTTAAGAGGTTTATATTTTTATCTACTTTTCCCTTTAGTGCTATGTAGTCTAACTTTGACATCTTTTTTTAGACTTCTAGCATTTGGATGCAGAGATTTCAATGTATGTTTTTGGTTCGTATTAACAGCCTACAGATCTATTGACGGGTTAATTTGGAATCTTTCAACTCTGCTCTTTATTTGAAGGCACCTGGGAAACTTCCATCTTTATTGGAATCTCTAGCGGGATGCCCTAACTTTCCTGTTTTGCTAATATGGATACATCATTCTCAGCCATGCTTTCTGGCTTTCTGCTGCTATCTAGTTTAAAAGCTGCTCTCTCTCCATTTCATGTAAAGGTAATGAATGCCCCACATTCCAACCAGGCAACTTGCAATAAAGCAATATTCAGGTTAACATATGATCTCTCATACAGACATGCAGAATGGGGTAGTTTTATAAGGAGGCATGCAAAGTTGCACATCATCTACATGGGTTAATCATGGCAGTGATAAATACGAACATTGTTCTTTCCTTGCATAAAGGAATCATATCTTCATCCAAAAAGCAAAACCAAGAGCCCTCTTATGTTAATGGGTTCAGAAGATAGTTCAGGTCTATGTATTTTCGCTGAAAGCTGTTGTTCTCTCAAATACTGGTACCTGATTACACTTCAGTACAGGTGCACATGGCTTGGTAATCATACTTTTATATTTTGCATGTAGATTAGTAGAGTATGAATTTGCATACATTTGTTATGCACAGCTGAAAAACTGAATACTCAAGCAACTTTTATTTTTATCTAATCAAATCAGTGCTTAATGGAAAAAGAGTAACTGGCTTCAGAAGTGCATGGAGGTGGACTCTTGGGATGCAAGTGGAGCATGGGAAGCGTTCATAATTCAGCAGGGCTCTGTAGAGATGTACAAAAGATTACCAATGATTTTATCCAGACACTGGAAGGAAATGTGAAGGTTTCAGCATCCAGCTCCATAAGGGAAATCACCAAAACCACTTTCGTAAAGGTGATTTTGTTATTTAGGAAGCATTTACATTCATTTTTAAATAAAACCAAATTCACAGCAAAGCAGCCTCGTTTAATTTCACTACACAATGAATGGACCAAAAATAAAACAAATTATGCTTGATGTAGTTTCATTTATGGGCACTATTACTAAAGGGTAGTAAGAGTTACCGTGGAGTTTAGGGTGCACTAAACACCTGTGATAACGACTACCACACCTCAAGGATTTACCCCAAGGGAAATCCTGCGCTGTCTGCTCTCAAAATTCAGGGGGGGGGGCCATTGGAGCAGGGTTGGAGCTGAGAGTCGGCATGCCGGCTACTGACAGCTAGTGTATCAGCCACTGCTGCATGTGCTGGCCGTCATGACTGGCGAGACCGCAGCTGCGCTAAACGCCATCTCAATCCTCAACCCATGTTATAGTCTCATAACCCCTAGCAGTAGAACCAGGGGACGAATGCTAGGGGTCACAGGGCAGCTGGAGCCAGGGGGAGGAGCGGAGGGGGATCACTCCTGTCCCATTGATCATGAAGACCCCGGGGGGTCAACAGGGTGGGTGTAGGATCTTGAATAGTGCACTCCATAGTTGGGACGTTGTCTGGCCAGGGAGATTCTAACGGGGGGGGGGGGGGAGGAGATGGCGGAGGATTGAAAAGGAAGGAAAGATGTAAAAGAAGCAGCATTCCACAGAGCATGCTCTTCACCTATCTATCAAGGAGATGGAAGTGTTTTCTTCAGAGTACTCTAAGAGAGCCAGGAGACTAGATGAGACTATATAGGAAGTGGTTGAGCTAAAGATCGCACAACAAACCACAGAAGCAGGGATATGACTGTGTCAGAAGATGTGGTGATTCACTCCAGAAAAAGACCGGTGAAAACTTCAGCATAGTCTCTGGCAGAGACTCCTTGTGGAAATCCCTGGAAAGAAACTGCATGGGAGGTTAGCAACTTTGGAGGCTGTGCATGTACTGCCCAGGCCACTCCCGAACCATGCTCCCATGCACTATGTAGCAAAGACATCCACAGTTATATTCAGCTCTTCCTAAAAAGTCAATTTCCAAGTATAAATGCCTGATTTTACATATGGAAATCACAAATATGACTTTTCAAATAACCCCCAAAATTAAATAGAAAATAATCCAAGCATATGAGGAAATTTAAAGCAACCTGATGATTCCTACCTTGAAATACATTGATGAGCCTTAAAAAGATAGTGATTTTCGACTCTGATCTTTAATGCCACCCATACACAGGGCAGCACTATTGGATTGTAATCACTAAGTGTGGCTAACCAGTCTGGAGACAAAAGCCTCCACCTGGATTTTTATCCTAATTTCTCTGGATCATTTGTGATGTTTCCTTTAATTGTGATGCAATAAATCCTCCTTTAGAGAAGTCTAAATTTTGGACAAAGTTTAAGGTCACAATCAAGGATTATAATCACCTTCCAGCCTCCATCTCATCAGTATATGGTTGATTTACTTGATTTGAGAGTCATGTGCGGTCATTCCAGGGCTCCCTTGAGCATTGCAACACAGGCATAACCTGAAAACCGTCAATCCAAGTGTCAACACTGATCCATTAGCGTCCCCGATGAGAGTACAGTTCTCTTTACTGGGCCCTTCTTTGCACAGTGTAATGTCTGCTCTATAAGCACAGGACATCTTGAAGTTATAGTGCCTTTCATAGTACTTTTTCCCCTGCAAACAAATGAATATAGTTGAACTGCTTTTAGTTGCAACGGGCCTAGAAACAAACATTTTACCATGCAATAATTTTAATATTCAAGAAAAAAAAAGGACAGAAAAATGTATAGGTTCACATCAAACATTTCCTTCCAGCCTACCAGGGGTCTTTCAAAAGTGGCATGTTAGAAAAGACATCCAGAGCAAAACACGCAAGAAAAGACGTCATTGATGTCTATTTCTTGGTTGGATTTCAGAAACAGACATCCCCGATTATGGACTCTGGCGCAGCTAGAAAACCAAGGGAGAGAGCATCCTTCTCCAGCAAGATTACATATAGGGGCACTCAGCGGCATGAGAAAATGAAAACATGAGCCCTCATCCCCCGTCAGTATTCGTTGTCAACTTGTTAAAGGGGATATAACGGTACCTCCTTCTCCACACCTTCCCGATGTTTGCCTGACATAATGAGCACTTCTCAAACGTCTCTTCCGACCCGAAGCAGGTATAATCTATGGCAAGGTTTGGGGTGTCCAGGATGTTCCTGAGATTGAGCAAGGACATCCAAGTTCTTAGGAATGCCCAGCCATGCTTACACCACACCCCCATTCTGACTTGAACTTCCTCGCGCTGGAGACGTCCACAGAATCAGCTTCCAAAAGGCTCTGCGGATGTCTTTGTGCTTTGGACATCTGTATACCCATTTTGAGACTTCCGGAGCACAAATAGGGTTTCTAAAATTACGCCCCCAAAATGTTTTAACGGTATCACAGATTGTATTAAACCATCCCAGGTCCTTTCAGTTCTGCAGTTACAAAGTTGAGGGAAAAAATGAAAGCAATAGACAAGTTTCTCTACACTGCATATATAAATAAATAGTCTCTAATGCTGTACAAGTGACCCTCTTTATTCACAGCTGGGCTAGGCTCAAGGGCATTCAACTGCTGCTTAATAAGCCTGGAGTCAGACATGCAGATGGCAAGAGTAATGCAGGGTTGGAAACAGTAGCAGATGGCTTGGAAGCCCTTACCAGGACAGCTGTAATGATATCCAAAAAGGTAAAACAGCAAGTAGGTTTTATGCTGAAACAACGTTTTCCATATGCAAGCCTGATTGAATATTTTATGACAAAATCAAATTATGGCAGTGAGACTGAACACAACCAAAAGCCAATTAAAAGTTCAATCTAGTTTTGCAGTACTAATGTAAAAGGCTTGAAATGTTTGAACTATGAAGTTATTTGCAAGGAGAATTAGGGACATGAATAGTCTAATTATTCTAATATTTGAGTCTTTAATCTCCAGAATATAGATTCAAATCCCATTAGAGCCAAAAGTTCCTGCTTTGAAAAGTGAGGCGAGTCTGACAAAGTCCTTGTCATTTAAGTAGAAGGATGAAGAATAGTGTTCAACTGGGACTGGTATTAAGAAAGATGATTGGATGTTAATGCTGGAGATTTACACACACCTTCTACACCACTATAATACAACTCCGCTGCCGAATTTTGCAAGCAAAACCATTGCTTTCTAAATGCTAAGGTTTTGCAGTTACTATCCATTAATAAGGATGTTTCTAGTCATTCCCAAAGGGCTTTCCTGCAGCTAATGGAGAAGAAGGTTCACTGTATGGCTAAGGTCACAGATGTCACCAATTTCCAGGGATTGTTCCCGATTTCAGAATTGTGTCCCCAGCTCCCACCTGCTTGGCAGCCTCCTGCCCCTGATTCCGGAAATGGGGACAGAGGGGCTAAAAATTAAAAAAAAAAAAACTTTCAATTTAGTGATTTGAATGTCATTTTTAGATGCTGCACCCACTATCTTTAGGTTTTGCACAGTACGGGGGAAATGCAACACTGTTTCTATTACTCTGTTGATTTGTCTACTTGGAAGAGATACTGTTGCTGTCCTGGGATGGGTGGGGGACGAGGCAGGGTAATAACTCCTTGTCCCTGCTCCACAACTTGTTGCTCAAACCTAGAACTAAGGCGTCCCTTCTTCCTCCCTCCCCCTTGACACACGCTTCAGATAAGTGTCCCAGGTTTGCCTGCAAGAAATTTGGGAACCTTATGCAAGGCACATAAGGCATGATGCAGTAGGCTACATCTCTTGACGTGGCATTAATTGCTCTGTGCAGTAACAACCTGCATATCTACGGTAAGGCATTGTCCCCACCCCAAAATGGCATGTTCTGCATTAGCCATTTAATGCTGGAATTACGCTATTAGCAAGAGCTCATGGTTGCTTCTAGCACATGGTAATTCCCACCTTAAATAGCTAATGCGGTTTACTACTACTACTATTAATCACTTATATAGTGCTACGAGGCATACACAGCACTGTACAGACACATATAAAAGACTGTCCCTGCTTGTCAGAGCTTATAATCTAATCAAGACAGACAATACAATAACTGAGAACAAGCGGTATAAATAGGGAAAGGTACAGTGCCTTGTAAGAGTTTTCATCCCCTCGGTGTTCGTCTTGTTTTGTCGCATTACAACTTGGAATTAAAATGGAGATTTGGGGCTTAGCACCATGTGATTTACACAACATGCCTACCACTTTGAAGGCTGCAAAATATCTTTTATTGCGGCACAAACAATAAGTAAGACAACCCCCCCACCCCCAGAAATTATGAGGGTGCATAGGTATTCACTCTCCCCCAGCCCACCCCCACTCCAAAGTCAATACTTTGTAGAGACTCCTTTTACTGCAATTACAGCTGCAAGTCTCTTGGGGTATGTCTCTATTAGCTTAGCACATCTAGCTACTGGGATTTTCACCCATTCCTCAGGGCAAAACTGCTCCAACTCCTTCAAGTTAGATGGGTTGCGTTGGTGTACAGCAATCTTTAAGTCATGCCACAGATTCTCAATTGGATTGAGGTCTGGGCTTTGACTAGACCATTCCAAGACATTTAAATGTTTCCCTTTAAACCACTCTAGTGTAGCTTTAGCTGTATGTTTAGGGACATTGTCCTGCTGGAAGTTGAACCTTCGTCCCAGTCTCAAATCTCTCTCAGACTGAAACAGGTCTTCCTCAAGAATTGCCCTGTATTTAGTGCTATCCATCGTTCCTTCAATCCTGACCAGTTTTCCTGTCCCTGCCGATGAAAAACATCCCCACAGCACGATGCTGCCACCACCATGTTTCACTGTAGGAATAGTGTTTTCAGGATGATGGGACGTGTTGAGTTTTTGGACATCATGGAAAATGCCATGTGTGACGCAAAGTTCAATTTTCATCTCACCTGACCAGAGAACCTTGTTCCATGTGTTTGGAGGGTCCGCCACATGCTGTTGTGCAAACTCCAAACATGTTTTCTTATTTCTTTCTTTAAGCAATGGCTTTTTTCTGTCCACACTTCCATAAAGCCACACTCTGTGGAGTGTATGGCTTAAAGTGGTCCTATGGACAGATTCTCTGCTGTGAATCTTTGCAGCTCCTTCAGTGTTATCCTTGGTGTCTTTGTAGTATCTCTGATTAATGCCCTCCTTGCCCAGTCTGTGAGTTTTGGTGGGTGGCCTTCTCTTGTCAGGTTTGTAGTGGTGCCATATTCTATCCATTTTGTTATAATGGTTTTAATGGTGCTCCATGGGATATTCAGAATTTGGGATTTTTTTTTTATAACGCAACCCTGATCTACTGTATACTTCGCCACAACTTTGTCTCTGACCTGTTTGGAGTGCTCCTTAGTCTTCATGTTGCTTGCTCAGTGGTGTTGCAGAGTCAGGGGCCTTTCAGAAAAGGTATATTTACACAGGCATCATGTGACAGATCATGTGACACTGATTGCACACAGGTGGACCCCAATCAACTAATTATGTGACACAGGTGGACCCTAATCAACTAATTATGTGACTTCTGAGGTTAATTGGTTGGGCCAGATCTTATTTAGGGGTTTCATAGTAAAAGGGATGAATACATATACACTCACAACTTTTCAATTTTTACTTGTTTTTTTATATATACAAAGTATTTTATTGTCATTTCACTTCACCAATTTGGACTATATCTTTAGGTCCATTACCTAATATCCAACTGAACCTCCATTTTCATTCCAGGTTGTAATGCGATAAAAACAGGACAAAAACTGAGGAATGAATACTTTCACAAGGAAAACAATTTCTCCAAACTATAGGAACAGAACTTGCTACTAACAATCATATTTCAGTGATTTAAAGATGGCCGCAGGCTTGCCTGGTGGCACAGTAGCATAACCACACGTTGCCAAAAGAAACCTGAGTTCAACTCCCAGCTCAGCTCTTCTGCTTCCTGCATCAATTGTGGCTGGGGAAGCTGCAGAGGCAGAATTCAGACCGCCTGGGGGAGAGGAACTCAGTCACTGGGCAATGGGGCATCTAGACGTGAGACTCAGTGTCCATCATTGCCGGATTCGAGAAGGGGCCCTGTTGCTGGTCCCTCAGCCAAGGACTATTGAAATATAAAAGAGAGCGGAAAATCCCCAGGTAGTTGTGAATGAGGACTTATGAGGTCAGAGTCCATCTCCAGTTCTTACTGTGCTGGAAGCTCAAAAGAGCAGGAAGAAATTGCTAGGTCAAAAACTAGAGCCAAAGAAAAGAACAAAAGCCACAGTTTCTAGTCTGGAACAAAGGCCAACACAAAATTTTTAGGACCAAGAAATTAAAGCAGTAGACAGAAAATGCTCTATAGATACCTTATCACAACTGAACAAAAAGAATGTCAAAGATTATAGAAGCACAACTCTCAGCTCCACTACGTGGTAGTAGTATGTATGTTAATGTTTCCATTTTTATCTAGACGCATAACAAGATGGTTAAAAGCAGGAGAAATTACTTCCCTTGAACACTAGCACTGGTCAACACAATTTTTGTTACAGACCCGCTCTGACCTGTTTCATATGTAATTTTTCCCATTGTTTACAAATTTGGTATCAGAATTTTTCTATCACCCATACTTCAGGAGATATCATCTAGTAAAGTGTGTACATTACTGTAAATTAGCCATTACAGTAAACAAAGGTTGAATACGAAAAATTCCATCATAATTATTATTGTATGTTGTCAGACACAACCAAAAATGCTGAGTCATGTAGTTATAATATAATTAATTAACCAGGCCCTTTGCCCTACTGGTCCGGCTGATACAAGCAGAAAACGCTGAGTCATGTATTGGTATGCTTTCTGTAGCCGTCAGCGATTGTGGTTTGTATTGTTTGAAAAAAACAGAATCTGAATGGATGTGAGTTTGCGTTAATCTATTTCATAAACCGCAGTTGGTTAATAAATATTACGGTTATCACTTGTAGTTGTTTAACACACTTTCGAGGCATTGTTAATCGTCTGGATTCATTTTGCTACATTTGCGGTGAGGTTACTTTTAAGAAGCAGAGAAGACGTTTTACTCCACTTGTTAAGACATTTATAAGCTGTACTTTGGACGTCAAGTCGGTGACCAGGACAAAAATCAGGTGCCTCACATCTGCTGTATTACCTGTGTCAGACCCCTAACAGGTTGGGTAAAGGGTGTCTGACACATGAATTTTGCTGTTCCAATGATCTGGAGGGAACCAAGAGATAACTTGACAGATTGCTACTTTTGCCTTACAAACATTGCAGGCATTACTTCAAAATCAAAACACACTGTAAATTACCAAAATTTACCATCTGCCATGAGGCCTGAGCCTCACTGTCAAGAATTGCTGGTGCCAAAACATCCAGAAAATCTTACAGTGAATGAGGATGAAGAAGAAGAACCAATGAATGCTGATGATGTTAACAATGATGGCGATGCTGTTATGCAGGATCCAAGCTTTGAGGCATCCGGTTCCTCTTCTGAACCACATTTACTGGACCAAGGCGATTTGAATGATCTCATCAGAGATTTGAATGATCTAGTCAGAGATCTGAATCTTTCAAAGTGACAAGCAGAACCGTTAGGGTCACGATTGAAAGGCTGGAATCTTCTTCAGAAAGAAACCAAAGTGTGCACTTTTAGAAATAGGCATACCGAGTTTGTGGATTACTTTGCCTTTGAAGATGGAATTGCTTTTTGTTGTGAAGTTAAATCCCTGATGGAAACACTTTGTCCAGATTATAGAACAGAGGATTGGTGACTATTTATTGATTCTTCTAAATATAGCCTAAAAGCTATGCTTATCCACAACGGAAATATTTTACCATCAGTTCCAGTAGCTCTTGCTGCCAATATGAAAGAAATTTACAGCAGTATGCATCTCCTGCTAACAAATATCAAGTATGAAGAACACAAGTGGAATATTTAAAAGTAATTGCCCTCTTGCTTGGACAACAGCTTGGTTGGACAGGGACAGGAAAAATAATTACATCCGGCAACAGTGGCCAAAGAGAACATCACTAATCCCAGGCCAGAAAAATGTTGCACATGTTGTGGAGCTGAATAAAGTATATCTACCTCCACTCCATATAAAGTTGGGTCTTATGAAGAACTTTGTAAAAGCCATGGATAGAAGTGGACTTGGATTTGCATATCTAAGAAAGACATTTCCACTAATCAATGAGGCGAAGATCAAAGAAGGGATCTTTGTAGGACCTGATATTAGAAAACTGATGAAAGATGAAAACTGAAACTGAAAGAGCTGCATGGGAGTCCTTTAAGACTGTTTGCCGCGACTTCTTGGGAAACAACAAGGCAGAATCAGTGGATACTCTACTGATCTCTTACCAGAAACTGGGATGTAACATGTCTTTGAAAATGCACGTCTTGCATTCACACCTGGATTTTTTTCCTGCAAATCTAGGAGCAGTCAGCGATGAACATGGGGAAAGGTTTCATCAGGACATTTCAGTAATGGAAAATAGGTACCAGAGCAAGTGGAGCTCCAGTATGCTTGCAGACTATTGTTGGACCCTTTAGAGGGATGTTCTTAAGGCGCAATACAGCAGAAAATCATATACAACTACCTTTTAGGAGACATTACGTTACAATATGAGCAACATAGTCTAAATTTAAACTACATGTCACTCAAAAACGTTACGTGATGGAGAATTTCTAAGTACATATCCGAGTTCGTAATCAAAAACAGTACTAGATTCAGCAATTTTCATTTCTGTGACAGAAAATATTTTGGATTTTGTTTACCAGCAAGGCCGCGGGTCCCGTCCGCGTGGCCGCTCCTAACCGGGGGGGTGGCGGGCCGTTCGCCCCGCCCCCTCTCGGTTGCGGCGGCGCGCGGCTGGTTACTGCCCGCGCGGCCGGGCGCCTCATTGGCTCCCCGTGGCGTTTTAAACGCCCGGGAGCCAATGGGAGGCTGGGCCGTGGCGGCGGGGGGGGGGGGGGATAAGTGGCGCGGGGACCCAGCTCTGCATCGGCAGTTGCTGAGTCAGGGCTGGAGGCTCCGGTTGTGTGCGGGCTGGCTGCGCCGGATTCGACTGGCTGTGGAGGGCCTGTGGCTGCAGCCTGAGGCAGCACGTGCTACGGCGCTGTCTACGGCGCTCCGGGAGGCAGCGATTCAGTGACGGGGGACTCGGAGGCTCGTGGCTCTCCAGGCAAGTTGTTTGCACTGTGGGTTGTTCCTCTCTATCGGCATAAGGATTGCTTTCAGTATTATTAATTGCTGGGACACACTGAGCGTCCTCTCTCTCCACTGAAAAAAAAAAAAAAAAAAATTCTCTCTCCTTGCCTTCAGCCTATTATTTGGCCATGGCTGGCGGGGGCAAGAAGGGGGGTGCCTGTAAGCGCCACGGGACGGGGAAGGCCAAGCCTGCTGGTCCGGGGAGGGGAGAGCCTGTCCCTGTGGGGCGCCCGGCTCCTATTAGAGGAGGGACAAGGGGCAGGGCTCCGAGCCGTGGTCCGACGTCCGACCAGGGGTCTAGCCCGGTCCCCAGGCGGGCAGGTAAGGGGGTTTCGGCTGGTCGGGCAGCTGGGGGCCGGCGTGGCCGGTCTCCAGCCCCGGCTAGAGGTGCTTTGGGGCGGGGAGCGGCCCCTGAAGGCCCGGGGGGGGGCTAATGGTCCCGGGGGGGGAGCGAAGGGGTGGCTCCTCCGTCGGACAACGTGGGTATGGATGCTGCGAGTCAGGGGGGTCCATCTGCTCCCGCTGGGGCGGCCTATTCCCCTGCATGGGCGCATTGGCAGGGCGGGGGTCAAGGCCCTTCCCGTGCGGAATGGCTAGGGGCGTGGCAGCCGCCTTGGCCAGGGGTGGGTTCGCCTTCGCCTTTCCCTGTTTTTTCTCCGCAGGTTTCGCCCGGCTGGCACTACTGGGGGCAACCGTTCGGGGTTCCTGCTGGACAGACGGACGGTGGGAGGGCGAGCACCAGTGGAGGCCCCGCGTCTTCGGGAAGTGGAGGAGGAGCGGAAGCCTCAGCGTTGACAACACCGGAGACGGGCGCGTCTTCTGCGGTGGCAGCACCGGCGGCAGGTGAGTTGGCGGCTGGGAAAAAGGCGGGGGAGGGGGGTAAGAAGCGAGCGACCAAGCGCAAGCGGGGTTCCGGTCGCCGGCGGCGGCGTTCGGGGTCCTCCTCTTCTTCATCTTCGGAGTCTTCGTCCGACTCGGTGTCAGACGACTTGGCCGGGAGTCCGGGGGCCACTGGCGGGGAGGTCGGCGTTGGACAGGTGGGTTCGGGGGTCGGCGGGGGGCAGGTGGGTTCGGTGCCTTCGGTGGCGTTTTTCTCTGAGTTATGGGAAGGGGTGCCGAAGAAGCTGCGGAAAAAGATTGTAAAACGTCGTTACGTAGATATTTTCCGCTTACTCGAAGGTCGTAAATGGTCGGGGGATAGCCGACGGAAGCGTAAGGAGGACGAGAAGGCGGGTAGGGTCAAGAGAGTGGCTCGGAATGTCGTTAATTGGACTCGGTCTTTCTTGAGGTTGGCGAGTGTATGGGGTCATTCCCATCCGGAGCAGTACGGTATGCTGTTGGCTTATGCGGACTCTATACTGGAGGCCTCACAGACTCATGATGGTTGGGCTTGGCTCAACTATGATGAGAAATTCCGTGATAAGATGGAGGAGAATCGCCTATTGTCGTGGGGAACCCAGGATATTAATCTTTGGCTAACGCAGATGGCCATCAGACCGGGCGTGGGAATTATGGGTGGGCAAAGAGGTGGAGTAGCCACCCCTGCGCGGGCGGGTCGGCCCTTTCGATCAGGCGTGCCCCCTGTTTTGCAGAGAACTCCAGGGGGGGGAGGAGCGGGGGACCTGTGCTGGCGTTTCAACAAGTCTTCCTGCCCCTTTCCGGATTGCAAATTCCGGCACGCCTGCTCCGTCTGTAATGGGGGTCATTCAGCTCTCAAGTGTGTCAGGAAGAATGGCGGGAGCGGGTCAGCCCCCGGCCACAAGTAGCGGGGACGTCTGGAGCTTGGCCCCCACCCCGGTTGCGATTGATGTGTTAGGCCCCTGGCTTAAGAAGTATCCGAAGCGACAGGTCAGCAGTCTTTTGGAATCTGGGTTTAAGGAGGGGTTTCCCATACCGGTGGTGGGTTGTGTAGGGGTGCACAAGGCAAGGAATTCGCCTTCGGTCCGGCGCTTCGCGCAGCTGGTACATGATAAGTTGGCTACTGAGCTGGCATTAGGTAGGGTGGCGGGTCCTTTCACAGAGCCCCCTTTTGCAGGGTTCGTGGTTTCTCCGCTGGGTATCATTCCGAAGAAGGAGCCGGGGAAGTATCGCCTGATACATAATCTCTCGTTTCCTATTGGTTCCTCAGTGAATGATCACATTCCTAAAGTTTTGTGTGCGGTACGGTACGCATCCTTTGATGAGGCCGTGGAGCTGGTACGAGCCAGTGGGCCGGGGTGCTTGATGTCCAAAGTGGATATTGAATCTGCTTTCCGTTTATTGCCGGTGCACCCTTCTGCTTTCCATTTGTTGGGGTTTTGCTTCGAAGGGCAATTTTACTTCGATAAATGCATGCCTATGGGCTGTTCGATTTCCTGTGCGTATTTCGAACAGTTTAGCTCCTTTTTGCACTGGGCATTCGTGGACTGGGTGGGATGCGGTTCGGTTGTGCATTATTTAGATGACTTCCTCTTTGTGGGGCCAGCGCAGACGGGGCAGTGCAAGGCTTTGTTGGAGGGTTTTGTCCAGTTGGCCCAAGTGTGGGGTGTTCCATTGGCATCCGAGAAGACGGCGGGTCCGGCGACTACACTTACCTTTCTGGGGGTGGAGTTGGATTCTGTGGCGTTGGTGGCTCGCTTGCCGCAAGAGAAAGTTGCCAGTCTGCAGGTGTTGGTCGCCAATGCGCTGGGCTCTAGTAAGCTAACGCTGCGGGAGATGCAGTCTTTGGTGGGGTCCCTGAATTTTGCGTGTCGGGTGATCCCGATGGGGCGAGTATTTTTGCGCCGGTTGTCCGCTGCTACTTCGGGCGTCTCTAGGCCGCATCATCGGATCCGGCTGTCCGGCAGCTTGCGGGCAGACCTGCGGATTTGGGACGATTTTCTTCGTGGCTTCAATGGTACCACGGTGCTGAGAGACCCGGAGGTGACTTCTGCGGATTTGCAGTTGTATACGGATGCAGCGGGGAGTTCTGGTTTGGGGATTTATTTTGGGGGCGCATGGTGTGCGGAAGGCTGGCCTCCGTCCTGGCGAGCGGTGGGGCTTACGCGGAATATTACCTTCCTCGAGTTGTTTCCCATTTTGGTGGTACTGTCGTTGTGGCCGGATAGACTCCGCAATCGCAGAGTACGCTGGTGGTGCGACAACGAGGCGGTAGTGTCGGTGATCAATAACTATTCCCCAAGATGTCAGCCGGTAGCTGACCTGATGCGGCAGGTGGTGTTTTCATGCTTGCGGTTGAATTTAGTGATTAAGGCTCGTCATATCCCTGGGAGTCATAACCAGATTGCTGATGCTCTTTCCCGTTTCAAGTGGGCGCTGTTTCGGACCTTGGCGCTGGATGCGGACGACGCGGGAGCGGCGGTCCCGGAGCATTTATGGCGGATTGGCCTCCAGGAATGATCGAGCTGTTGCGGCAGTCTGTCTCCTCAGTGACATGGGTCACGTATCAACGTGGCTACTGCAGTGTGGTGTCCTTCTTGCTACTCCATGGATGGCGGCCCGGGCGGGCCTCGGATTTGCTGATGGGTCAGTATGTGGCGGCGGCTAAAGAACAGGGCTTGTCACGGGCCACTACCCGACGGAACATAGCAGGGTTCGCCTTTTTCGCAAGGGCTTTTGGGTGGGGGGGGGCGGGAGGGGGATTTCTAACGCGTACGTTGTTGCGGGGTTGGGAGCGGTCCAGTCCCTCGCCCGGGGATTGGCGGCGTCCTATTACGCATGACCTACTGTGTCGGTTGTGCGGGGCTTTGCCGCAGGTGGTGTCCTCCTGCTATGAAGGGGTGCTTTTTCGGGCCGTTTTTTCGTTAGCCTTTTTCGGCGCATTTCGGGTGGGCGAGCTGGTTTCGGAGTCGGGGCGGCTTCACAATGGGAGGGAGGTGCAAGTGCGTCACGTGCACTTGCTCGGGAGTAGGGTTCGTATCCGCCTGGCCCGTTCTAAGACGGATCAGGCGGGTAGGGGTCTGTGGGTCGACTTGGCAGCGGTTCAGGGTTCCCCCTCGTGTCCGGTCGCGTTACTGCAGGCGTACTTACGCGTTCGTCCGGAGGTGGATAGTAGCCTTTTTATCCATCTGGACGGGCGGGTTCTTACGCGCTTCCAATTTACCGCAGTGCTGCGCCTGGCTTTACGACAGATAGGTGAGGAACCTGGTGCCTTTGCCCCTCATTCCTTCCGGATCGGAGCGGCAACCAGTGCAGCGGTGGCTGGACTGCCCGATCAGGAGATACAGCGCATTGGGCGATGGCGGTCGGGAGCCTTCCAGAGCTACGTGCGTTTGTAGGGGAGTGGGTGGGGGGGAGGCATTAACGGGGCTGTTCTTTGTCTTTCAGGTGTGGGGCAGCGATGCTGTTGGATTTTGGGCCACTCCTTTGTCTTCTGGGCGGGTCGGCGAGCAGCGATGCGCCCAGTGGGGCTGAATTTGGGACTTCCTGAGCGGGCGGTGACGATCACATGGCTGGGCGAACGCGGACTCCGGTGGATCCAACTCCTGCCTTTGCTTCGGCACCTCCAGCGTTCCCAAGGCACCCCGGATGTGTTACTGCTCCACTTGGGTGGCAACGATCTCGCTTCATGGACCTGCCGGCAGTTGATTCGAGCAGCTATCAAGGACTTTGGGATGGTTTTGGGGATGTTTCCGGATGTACTATTGCTATGGTCGGATATCATTCCAAGGCCGTCCTGTAGGGCTCAGCGACGGTGGTCACGGGGTCTGACCAAAATTAACCGTCAAATTGGCCGGTGGGTGGGACAGCAAGGGGGCTGTCAAATTTTTCACCCTTGGGTGGACGTGGACTGCCCGGGCCTCTATAGGCCAGATGGGGTGCACTTGTCCCCGATAGGGCTAGATTTACTGCTGAACGATTGGCAGGAGGCCTTGGAAGGTATGCCTTTGGGGGCGAGGGCTGGTCGCAGCTTACCTTTGGGGGGCGGCTCTGGTCGTGGCTGACCTGAGCCGGTGGCGGGATCCCGGAGGTTTCCGGGGTCCGGAGCCGGTGGCAAGCATGAGGGCGGGGGTGGGGTACCCCCGACCCGGTTAATCCCTCAGGCTTTTGCTAATAGCATGGCGAAGCCGGAAGAGGGAGGGAGTGGAAAATGTCGGGCCTGTGCCCGGGGGAAGCGGATGCGGCGTCACCTTGCTACTAACATGGCGGGTGAGAGCTCGCTCTGCTGGGGGGGGGGGGGGGGTTAAAATATGTTGATGTTGGATTATGTGTGTTGAAAAGGTTATTAAAGCTGCGACCAGTTTAAGTCCCAAATGGTTGTCATGTGTTTGTTTTGAATTACTCTGTCGGGGGAAGGAAAGTGGGGGTGGGGCCTGGGGAGGGGCGAGAGGCGTCGTCCGCCTTACCCGGTTACAGTGTAGTTCAAGAGAGTCAATAAACTGACCTTTTTGCCTATTGAGGAAAGCAAATTAAATACGAGGAATACTTATCAAGAATCCTCCTGTACTAGCAGTAAGGATACAAAATGGTATTCTAACCAAGCATTTGAAATTTTCGTGGGCAAATCAAAGAAAGGGATGAGAATGTAGAGCAAGAAAGAGTTCCAAGATTTATTCATTTAAACAAAAACTGATGCAAACATATGAAATCAAACAACTGCAGATTTAATATTCTCAGTAGGGAACTGAAGTTACTGATCCATTATATGCTTAAACTCAATAAAACTCTTAATTAAAAATGCAAGAATTACCACTGGCAGTGGAATTACAGTGGGAAACTATGCAATAAGCCCCATGACAGCTATAAAAAATAACGAATCACCACACCACTTAACCCCAATCATATTGTGCTTTGGTCTAGTTCCTTGTATTCTGCAAACGTAAGGCTGAAATCCAGGGATTAACATTTGTCTGATAAACAGGTTTAGAACAAGAAATTGAAGCTTAAATTGGTTACAGGAACTTAAATATATGGGGTTTTTGTGTATGTATTTCTATAAAATAAAAACAAAGATGAGCTAAAGTTTTGAGTCTGTGTCTATAGAATCTAAAGGCAGACAGAGGACACAAGACTCGTTTTCCATAGGTCATAGTGCCTACTTGACCCCTGACAACCTCACAACTAAGCATTCTGTGGGTTCTCTCATGCTTTCTTGAATTCTGTATTCTCTTAGGTGAATCCAACAACCTTTCTGGCCCTACCAATTTAGTAGATTTTTTTCAAGGTGTAAACAAGCATATCGATAATGGTGAACCAGTTGACATAGGGAGTATTTTAGAGGTTCTATTCATGAGTTGAAGGTCTGAGAACAGGCATGTAGACCTGCAAATCATGGAGACATCCCTGGTGGCACTTTAGAAAGCCAGGTATATAGACATACCCAGGGCAAGAATGTTCATGGAAGCGTGGTGGTGCTCTAGGCGGAGCAAGGACGTGTCACGTCGTGGTACAATTTCACAACAGCACGTGTCAGGTCCTGGATGCTGAGGCTTTCATGTCTATGCCTGCTCCTGACTATGAATAAGGTACAAAAGTGTTTGTTTCATGGCTGCAATGCTTCAGGGGGGAAAGCTAAATGCTTTTACATCACAGAGGTTAATATTTCCTGTCTGAAGAAACCTGACTGTAAATACATACTATAAACATATTACTGGCCCGCCACTGCACATCTGGGTATTTGATATGCTAGTCAGAGTGTCCAAGTACCCGGTTCTGTGGGCGTGCACTTCGGGAACATCCACATTTGTAAAATAGCCTATAGCTGCGCATATACCTGGTCTTGCTAGCTGCGCAGGGGCCTGTCTCCAGAAGCAGTTTGTGGGATGTACATTTTTCGGGGTGGAGACAGAGTGAATTCAGAATGTATGGTTGCCACTCCCCTAGTTATTAGACATTCTGCTCTGGACTTCCCAGATGTTTTCTAGACATCCCTTCTAAAATGCCACTTGTAGTGTATTTTCAGAAGGTGACAAAAGTCCCTCATGAGAGATGGGGATGGAGGCAATATCTTTTGTGGACTGGAAAAAGGGGAATAGTGGTGTACCCCAGGGATCTGTACTGGATCCGCTACTTTTTGACATATTGATAAATGACCTGGAAAAGGGAATAACTAGTGAGGTTATCAAATTTGCAGATGACACAAAACTGTTTAAAGTTGTTAAAACCCAAGAGGACTGTGGAAACATGCAGGAGGATCTGGATAAATTGGAAGACTGGGCATCAAAATGGCAGATGAAATTTAATGTGGACAAGTGCAAAGTTATGCACCTAGGAAAAAACAACCCACACTATGGTTACACAATGCAAGGTTCCACACTGGGAACCACCACCCAGGAAAAAGATTTAGGAGTCATCGTGGATAGCATGTTAATACCCTCTGCCCAGTGTGCAGCGGCGGCCAAGAAAGCAAATAGAATGCTAGGTATCATAAGAAAAGGAATGGTTAATAAAACAATGGATATTATAGTGCCTCTGTATCGTTCCATGGTATGACCGTACCTTGAATATTGTGTGCAATTCTGGTCACCGTATCTTAAAAAGGATATAGCGTTATTAGAAAAGGTACAGAGAAGAGCCACCAAAATGGTAAAGGGGATGGCAGGCTACTCCTATGAAGAGAGGCTACAAAGGTTAGAGCTCTTTAACCTGGAAAAGAGACGGCTGAGGGGAGATATGATAGAGGTCTATTAATTAATGAATGGAGTGGAACAGGTAAACGTAGATCGATTGTTTACGCTCTCAGAATATAGAAAGACTAGGGGACATGTAATGAAGCTACAGGGTAAACTATTTAAGACAAATAAGAGGAAATATTTTTTCACTCAATGTGTAATCAAACTCTGGAATTTGTTACCGGAGGATGTAGTAAAGGCTGTTAGTGTAGCTGGGTTTAAAAAAGGTTTGGACAAGTTCCTGGAGGAAAGGTCCATAAACCATTATTAAGAAGGGATCCAGGATATCAATGCTTGACCCAGTACAAGCATTGCGGAACCTGTGTCTTTTGGGGAAACTGCTAGGTATGTATGACCTAGATTGGCCACTGTTGGAAACAGGATACTGGGCTTGATGGACCTTGGTCTGACCCAGTATGGCATATCTTATGTTCTTATAGAAGAGTGGAGACAGTGATTGGAACTTGGAGGAGAAGAAAATGGAAAAAAAAGAGATTAAATAGTATGGAGAGTAGGGCTAGGGGATTCAGCCAGCACTTGAGATAGCAGAAACCCAGGACAGCAGGGGGAACTGTATTTGATAGGAGGGGAACAGAGACTTAGAATGGATTGGGTGTGGGAGGAGAAAGAGTGGAAACTAGGGGATTAAGTTAAGGGTATAATAGGGGTATAAGCTGAGGGCATAATAAGAGGACTTGGGAGAGCAAAGATTCAGGAGAGGGAAGAAACTTCAGATTGGGAAGCGTGGGGAATCAGGAGTAGGGGAGTCTAGAAGAGACTGGAAAACTGAGTGGAGAGAGTGAGAACTCGGGGATTGGGAAGTGGAATAGGGATTCAGAGAGGGACAGCATGTACTCAGAGATTGGATGGGTCTGGGGAAAGAAACCGTGAACAACATGCAGTTAGCATTTGGTGAGCCGTAAGTGAGGAATGAAAGACAGGATGCAAGACCGGGGTAAGAGAATGAGAGTGGGGATGAACTAAAAGGAAGGAATGAGTGAGAATCAAAGGGAATAGAAAGGTGAGATGAGGAGTTGGAAAGCTTATCAATAGGAAAAGATTTAAAAAAGGACTAATTGAGAAAGACAGAGAGGGGTACATGGGAGAGATGGTGATACAAGACTGAAAACAGAGTGGATGCAAGGCAATTAAAGATGTGGAAAGTGTTAGGGAGGAAGAGGTAAAGACATTACAATGGGAGACCTGGGGGTGACTGGAGAGGGAGCACTTGAAAGGGTTGAGTGGGAAATGAAGTGGCTGAAAGAAGTGAGAGGGGATGGTTGCACAGTCAGAGGAGAGATGGTTAAAGAAACCCAGAAAGGGAGTGGTTCTTACAGGGGAGAAGGGCAAGGGAGCCAGAAAGTTGAGGAGGGAGCAACTCAATCAGGGGGAGATGGAGGGATACAGTTGGAAAAGTGAAAGGTTGGCTCAGGGAGAACTAAGCGGATAGAGAGACAGGAGAGAAAACTAAGATGAAAGGGAGCATCAGTATAGAAGAGGAAGTGAAGACAACAGGAGCAGAGAGAAGAAAGGGAAAATGGAAAGGACATCCTAAAAAGAGTTAGAAGACCGACAAGCAGAATAGGGAACAAAGACTGGGACCAAGATGAGTTGAAAAAGAAAATGCCCAGACAACAAAGATATTAAGAAAGGATTTTGGGGAAATTTTGAAAATGTCTATAGGGCTTACCAAGGGTGCTGACCTAGGGGATGAGGCAGGGGAAGACAATACTGAACCCGCATCCCATTCTCCAACCCCTCCCTCCAGGCTAACCTCCTCAGGGTGAAGAGAGCACTGAGGGTGCTGGCCTGATGGCGGGGGCAGAGATGGGGATACCTATGGTGTTGGCTTGGAGTACACAACAGAACACAAGTGAATACATATTTTTTAGTATATCTTTGCATCTAATTTATGGTCACATATTTTGTAATTGGCAAGAGTCTGTGTTCTGCCTCTATGTTACTGAGTAGTTTCTGTGTAGGGATCTGTAGTAGTGTAATTTGTTCTAGTTTCTAAGCTTGTCTAAAAATAGGAGACAAATTTATGCACCTAGCTTAGGAGCTAAAGCTGAAAAAGAGCAAACCACTCATGAATGCAGCAAAATATGACCTTGAGAATATGCCACTGGAATTTAAAGACTGCCTGCAAAATCGATTTGCTGCTTTAGATACAAATGATAGAGTTCCAGAAGAGTTATGGAATGACATCAAGAAGGTTGTGTTGGAAGAAAACGAGAAGTCTCTACAAAAGGTAAAAAAGAAAAAACGGCCAAAATAGATGACGGAAGAAACTCTGAAAATTGCCCAGAAACGCAGAGAAGCTAAAGCCAGAGGAGAAAGAAAGACAATCACTAAGAGCACTCAATAGTTTAAATGATATAGCAGGTAGAGTACCTTCAGGATATAGATTTCAAGGTATTTGAAGTGGTCAACTATGAGGAAGTCACCCAGAAGAACACAAAGGCAGTGAATTTCTGCAGTTACGTAGGAGAGTAAAGCAGATTTCTGTTTAGCATAAAAATGAATATCCGAGAAACCTGCTCAATGATGGTGAGAATTATGGGAATTGAAGTGACAGGACCTTGAAGATTTATGAGTATTGTCGGTGTACAGGGATACAGCATATATCCAACCCCGAAGCTGTATGCCCAGTTCCATCATCGTTTTTTGTACGTAGCAAGCAAATGGTTCGATGGGGTGAAAGCGGACAATCTGCTGGGTTCTCTGCCTCAGCCTGAAGCGGTCAGATTGGAAACCATTGACTGCTACTGTGGCCAAAGGGTTTGCATACATGGCTTCTACCAAACTACAAAATTAGGCCCGAACCTGAATTGCCAGAGTACCTCTAGCAGGTATGGCCATTCAACCTTATCAAAGGTCTTTTCGGTATCTAAACGAAAGAATCATGCAGCATTCTACTCTGCCTTGGGCCTCATGTAGCACATTGATCAGCCTTCTAACATTTTCAGAACCATATCTGTGCTTCATGAATCTCATCTGTTCTGGATGGATAAGATCCTGCAATTTCAGTTCCAGATGGGCACAGAGAACTTTAGTGAAAATTTTGTAATCAATGTTTAGAAGAGAGATAGGTTTACAGTTACTACATATTAGTGGGTCCTTTCCGTCCTTAGGGAGAACTATGATGGTAACCTGATAAAAGGAATCCAGCAGCACTCTCTGTACTCAGATATCATTAAAGACTCGAACCAGTACTGGAGCAAAGTGCTCCAACAAAGTCGTATATACTTCAACTCATAGCATATCAGGTCCAGGTGCTTTTGCAGCTTTTAAGATGCAGATAGCTGATCGCACTTCCTCAAAGCATGAGACAAGGAAGGTCTTCAGCCAAACAGTCCCTAATCTCTTCTCCACTGACTGCCAATTGGGAGGAGTGTAACGTGCCATAAAACTTGGCGAACATCTCAGCAATCTCCGAGGATTTGTAGAATGTGCCACCACAGTCTGAGTTGAGGGCGTGGATCTTCCTTTTCATCCTGTGTCTCTTTAAGTGCCAGAGGAGCAGTTGACTCACCTTGTTCCTGTGCTCATAAAAGTGTCACCTGGTACGAAGCATGGCTGAGGCCATGGACTCAGTTTCCAAGATCAATAGTTCTCCCCTCTTGCGCACCAGTTGCATTCATATCTTCATCCCACCACTCCTATGATGTAGCTTTTCTAGTTCCTCGATAAACCTGGCTCAGCTCCCCCCATTACAGGTTTTCCTTTTTTTTTTAACCCACTTGAAAGTGACATCAGCTGATTATGGAGGACAGCTTTAGCTGCTTTCCAAAGCGAAAAGACAGAAACATAACTGTGTCATTGAAGGACAGATATTCATGCTATCACTTTTGCACCACAAAAATAAATTCCGTGTTCTTGAGAAGCCTTCTATGTAAGATCCAAGCTCAGGGAAGAGACTCCAACTCACCCTCATGCAACTCCAGGGAGATAATCGCATGATATGAAACCTCCATTGTTCCCATAGTTGTTGCAGTAAGTACCAACAGTAAATTGCGTGAAATCAGCCAAAAGTCAATTCTAGAGTGGCTCTGACAGAAGAGAAATAAGTGTAACTCCTCTCTCTGCCACATACATCCCCTCCGTACATCACACAGGTCTAGCTGGATGACCAGCTGATGAAGTTTCATCAGGTTCAAGGAGACACAGCTCCCACTTCCCATCCTATCAATACTGGATACTACGCAACTAAAGTCCCCACCCATCAGTACACTTCCCTTTTGTTGGGATTTTACATCATCAAGCACTGTCACTAGCATCTTTTACTTGGGAGAAAGGAATGTACACACTAACAATGATAAATAAGGATCCACATAAGGACCCAGCCAAGATGAGGAACCTACCCTGGGGGGAGGGGGGGGTCAGCAAACTGCGATGACATTTGAAAAGAAAAATTATAGAAACCATTATAAAGAACAAAATTACTGAACATGTACTGTAAATAGTCATAGTTTAATTAGAGAACGCCAATATGGATTTAGCCAAGGAAAGTCTTGTCTTACTAAACTTATGTTTTTGAAGATGTGAATAAACAGGTAGACAAAGGAGAGCTGGTTGATATAGTATATCTGGATTTTCAGAAAGCCTTTGTCAAGGTCCCTCATGAGAGACTCTTGCTGAAATTAAAGAGTCATGAGATAGGAGGCAGTGTATTATTGTGGATCAGAAACTGGTTAAAAGATGGAAAGCAGAGGGTAGGACTAAATGGCCAATTTTCTCAATGGAGAAAGGTGAATAGTGGAGTACCCCAGGGATCTGTGCTGGGCCTGCTGCTTTTTAACATATTTATAAATGACCTGTGAATGGGAATAATGAGTGAGGTGATCAAATCTGCAGATGACACAAAATTATTCAAAGTTGTTAAAACCCAAAAGGATTGTGAAAAATTGCAAAAAGATCTTGAAGACTGGATGTTTAAATGGCAGATGAAATTTAATGTGGACAAGTGCAGGAAAGAACAACCCAAACTATAGTTATACAATGCAAGGTTCCATATTAAGAACCATCACCCATGAAAAAGATGTAGGTGTCATCGTGGATAACACATTAAAACCCTTTGCTCAGTGTGCAGCAGCAGCCAAAAAAGTAAAATAGAATGCTAGGAATCACAAGGAAAGGAATGGAGAATAAAACTAAGGATATATAATGCCTCTATATGTTTATGTTTATTTGCTTAATATACTGCTAAACAGTAACATCAAAGCGATTTACAAAAATAAAGGTACAGAAAGCCAAAGGCGGAAAGTGGAAAGGAAGTTACAATAATGGATAGGAAAGCAAAACAGTGAAGTCATACAACGAGACAAAAGAGGAGAGGAAGTAGAGAGGGGGCAGGGAGAGTAAGATCACACAGAGGGGGCGGGGAGGTCGAAAGCAATGGTAAAGAGGTGGGTTTTCAGACTGCTCTTAAAGGTGGCATGCTGTTGTTCAAGCCGGATAGAGGAGGGTAAAGAGCTCCAGAGGGCGGGACCAATGAAAAAGAAGGCAGAGGAGCGGGTGAACTGAAGATGGGCTCGTGAAGGGGAGGGAAGATGTAAACGATTGAGATGCAGTGATCGTAATGTGCGAGTAGGGGTATGGAAATGAATGAGGTCGGCCAGATATTGAGGAGAGTGAGTGTAAAGGACCTGGTGGACAAGTGAAAGGACTTTGTAGTGAATGCGGAATTTAATGGGAAGCCAATAAAGATGAATAAACAGAGGTGTGACGTGATTGCGAGGAGAAGAGTGAAGAATAAGCCGAGCAGCGGTATTCTGAATCCGTTGTAAGCGATAAAGTTGTGAAGAGGAGAGCCCAACCAGAACAGAGTTACAGAAATCGATGCGGGACATGACCAGGGATAAGAGAAGGGTAGTGAGTGCCTGTGAAGTGAGAAAGGGACAAATAGCGTGAATTTGACAGAGGAAGAAAAATTATGTTTTGGAAACATGAGAAATGTGATCCCGAAAGAACAGATTAGAGTCGAAGAAAACACCCAGGTAACGAAAGGAAGATACCAGGGGGATAGGTGAGCCAGAGAGAGAAGGTGCAATCGGAGGAGGGGGGCTACCGCGGGTGAACCAAATGGTGAGAATTTTCGTTAGGTTGAGATGTAGACAGTGGGTAGTGAGCCAGTCAGCGACTGCAGAGAGGCAGGCATTGAGAGGGGTGAGATCGGGATGGAGTGGAGAAGTGTGATGCAAGAGAACCAGATCATCAGCATAGTAGAAAGCGGAGATCCCATGTTGTTGAACCAGTAAAGCAAGAGGTGAAAGAAAAATGTTAAAGAGGAGTGGGGCCAGTACTGAGCCCTGTGGAACACCACAGGGGAGGGGGAAGGCTCAGAGGAAGTTGCTGGGGGTGGAAAGAGAGAGAACCGTGCAACCACACCTTGAATATTGTATTGTATTCTGGTCACTGTATCTTAAAAAGAATATAGCGGAATTAGAAAAGTCGAGGCTCCAGTAGGGTTCAGAGCATGTGCGCTCCATCTCCAAAGGCCGCGAATGCACTCCCAGTGAGATAGCATTTCCGAGTAAGAGGGTTGGTGAAGAAGAGAGCTCCCGAATCAGGCAGCCATTGCAGCTCAGGCTCGTGAGTTCGTCCCCCCCCCCCCCCCAATACTTTTTTTTTTAACACCATGGCTAACATTAAACAAAATCTACACCACTGGGTCTAAATTTCAACCTGATTGTTTATAAAGATAACTTGTCTGGTTTGAGTAATTTAGCTAATGGAAATATACCCCAAAGCATGAGATACAGTACAAACACACTGTTTAGCTATCACACAGGCAGAGGCAGGCATCAGCCACTTGGCATGGTTCTGCCTGCTCGATATCTTCTAGCGATGTCTTTGATTCATCAGCGTGCCTTAAAACAATTTACTATGTGAAAAATTGATTTAGTGCATATTTACCTCTGAATTAAACATGCATAATGTTGATTTGCAAGTTGGGAGATTAATCTTGATGATATCAACTGAAGAAACTTCTTTTAAGATTAGCACTTTTACTTTTGAATTAATCAAATCTATTTGAAAATTGTTGGATATGAAAGAATACGGACCTTCAATAAATTACATTATGGCGATGAAATATTTTTCTATTAAAAAAATGAACCAATGAGGAATTTTGGCTTGTGGGTCAAAGTTGATTTGCGTGTCTTTACAAATGTTTAACAGAAATGTGTGAAATGAACTAAAAATATCCCCAAAGCCTTAAAAAGGCCAAAATTCGAAAACAACCTTAATTTTCTCTGTGCATACCCCTAGAAATTCTGTTGTATAATGTGCTATTTCCGCTGATAACATGTTCCTATATTATATAAAAACTCAAAAACTAAAGTGTATCAAATGCAGACAGACATGAAAACTGCCAGCAAATTCCCATCTACTCTCACTAATGCACAAGAATATATTATTGAAATATGCAAATTCAAATGAGATCTCTCGGTCTGAGCTACCAAAACAGCCCTGTGTATGATGCAGTGCTTACAACATGCAAGCTGCAGCTTTCAGTCTGCTGTGCCGAAATGCACATTGCGGTGCTTAAAGCAGCATCGCAGATATGCACACTTGTCCCAGCACTCATCCTGAAACTTGGGCGTCCTCACTCTGAACTAGGGGAGCACTGACAGTGATCTGGTCCTCTAATCATACATATGACATAGATGAGAACTGTAAGACAGAAGTAGAACCGGGAAAGCTCACTTTAGACAAAAGCCTAATGTAGAAATAACCAAAGTCATTAAATTGTGCTAGACTTGAATGTGTATTTCACTGCGAAAAGAAAATATTTTATAGTTATCATTATCTAAACAATTTGTCTATATTTTGTTACCATAGGCTCATAAGCATGTGAGACATTCATAGTGTCATAAATATTATACAAAATAATATGAAAATTTTTCAGTTTCAAATTCCAGCGGCGACATCACTGTCTCTGCCGTCATACAGTGGCAGACTGTGGTTAAAACTGTAACATCTATCCTTTGCTGTCTGTTGACAGTGACATCTAATACATGATCAAACTTCATTCATTGCATTCCTCTTTGCAACCCCATGGAATGCTTGGGTAGCACTCCATACGAAGCATCCCTCCCAAGTCAGATGCACACACGTGAGCTGTGCTCCTCATGCTTTTCCCACCCGTCCTGAATTTATACTGACTGCAAGGAGGAGATGACAGCACGTGCAAGCAGTATATCATTAGCGTGGGAGGAGCAGAATACAACACTTGATAGACTCAGCATTACCTGCAGCAGGGAGGCAAGGGACTTAAAATCAGGAAAATACATGCACTGCTAATAATACCTATGTAATAGTCAAGAAAGGGACAGAACACTAGATGGTTTATTTAAAAAATATATTTTGCTATAGACACAATAAAGGGAAAAGCCTCAGTAAACCCAGTGCATAGTTACTCCATACAGAACAGTACAGCAATTAGGAAAAGAAATAGATTGGACAGTTTTCACAGGTCTTAACTGACATTTGATAACACAGGTACACTACCAAAAAACTGCCTCCAGTTTTGCAACTGATTCCTATAGATTTTGGGGTGCTGAATCCAGGAAAAATAGCCAAAATGTTCCATCACGTCACGTTTTCTTGCAAAATTAGATTTCTTACCCATATAAGGAATGTTCACATAATTTCTTTTTAGCCGACTGCAGTTTATTTTCTTGGCCCAAAATAGAGGTTGTAATGGTTAACTAACTAGAAACACTCCCTCATGATATTTTAGAGTGTTTTGTATTCATTTTATACATTAACAGGACAATTGGGAGGCGGGGGGCTAAATCCAGTACTCGCGCTGGCGCATGTTCTTTCCTGTTCGCCTCGCCTCGTTTGCTCGCTCAAACACGGTGGTTGCGACGTGAACGTTCCTGTCAAATTTCAGTTTCTTGCAAATTCATTATTACCTTTTGTTTGCTCAGTCGTAATCCAGCTTTATTCCGAAGTGGTTCACTACAGTTGTAGTTTGCAGTGCTGTGTATTTGTGATGGCTCACAGAGCCAGAGGTTGCGTCAACTCTCCGGACAGTTTTTGTTTTATTTGTGGGGAATATACCGTGAAAAAGCGGCAGAGGAACATTTCTGCATTTATTAAAAAAGTATATTTCGCCTATTTCGGTTTGAAGTTAGGCGATCAAGACAAACCGTGGGCTCCTCACAAAGTGTGCAAGACATGTGAGGAAGATCTACGCTTATGGATGAAAGGTAAAAAACAAGCATTTCGTTTCGGAATACCTATGATGTGGCGTGAACAAAGAGACCACAGCAGTGACTGCTATTTTTGCTCTTGCATTGTGAAGGGATACAACTTAAAAAATAAGAACGTAATAAGTTACCCCAACCTTCCCTCAGCAATTAGGCCTATGCCTCATAGCAACGAAGTACCTGTGCCTGAACCACCAAAATCTTTGGATCATATTTGTGTGGACGGTTCTGATCATGATGAGACTCATCAGATGGCTTTTCCCGATGAGTCCAGTACTTCCAAGTTTGAAACTGAACCAGATCCGAAACCTGAACTTTTCTCTCAAGCTGAATTGAATGATTTAGTCCGGGATTTAGGACTCCCAAAAGATGCAGCCCAACTGCTAGGTTCTCGGCTTAAACAGAAAAATCTATTGTCACCAGGAACAACTTTTTATTGGTACCGCAACCGCGAGACACAATTTTTGAAGTATTTCAGCAAAGAGGAAGATTTGGTATTTTGCAACGATATATACGGAGTGATGGAAAAGTTTAAACTCAAGTATGATCCTGCTGAATGGCGGCTGTTCATTGATTCGTCAAAAGACAGCATAAAAGGTGTTCTTCTTCATAATGGCAACACATTCGCTTCAGTTCCTATTGCTCACTCTGTTATTCTCCAAGAAAAATACGAGAATTTGTCCCTGATTCTTCAGAAGATTCGTTATGATGAGCATAAGTGGATGATTTGTGGAGACTTTAAAATTCTATCCATGCTATTAGGGCAGCAATCCGGTTTCACCAAATATCCCTGCTTCCTTTGCTTGTGGGATAGCCGGGCCCACGACCTACACTGGGGGAAAAAAGACTGGCCAATTCGGGAGTATTTGAGACCCGGTGAGAAAAATGTTCTTCATGAGAGCTTGGTACCTCGTGATAAAATTCTATTACCACCTCTCCACATTAAGTTGGGTCTCATTAAGCAATTCATCAAGTCCCTTCCAAAAGATGGTGAGTGCTTTCGGTACCTTTGCTCAAAGTTCCCCCGACTTTCTGAAGCAAAGCTAAAGGAAGGAGTGTTTGTTGGCCCTGATATAAGGAAACTCATTTCAGATGGAGCATTCGCTGAAACGATGTCTGAGAAGGAAAAAGAAGCCTGGGATTCCTTCAAGGATGTTGTTCTCAAATTCTTGGGGAACAGGTGGGATGAGAACTATAAGGATATTGTTGCCAGGATGCTCAATGCCTTCAAAGAACAAGGCTGTAACATGAGCCTGAAAGTCCATTTCTTGCACTCCCATGTGAACTACTTTCCCAAAAACTTGGGGGCGTACAGTGAAGAACAAGGTGAAAGGTTTCACCAGGACATCAAGGACGCAGAGAAGGTACCAAGGAAGATGGAACACCACTATGATGGCTGATTTCTGCTGGTTGCTGCTGCGGGAAACCCCAGATGAAAAATACGCCAAGCAGCGCACCAAGAGAAGCATTCGGGGGAAGAAGAAACGGGCCCACCAGGAGATTGATTGACCCAAGAATGACTTTAAAATCTAAACTGTGTTGACAAATATCGTGTTTTTACTAAACTTTGAAATAAAAATTTGCTAGTTATTACCACAGTGTCGGATCTCATTTATTAGAATTTTATTTTCACACCATCGAGTGTTTGTCTTCATGTATTGCAATGGTGCGGTTTGCATTTTCTATTCTTACATACATTCCTGTACAACATTTTTTGCACATTTCTTTGCTTTGCTTTGTGTCTAACCTCGCTCTTATATGCTCAATGTTTGTGCACATGTATGTGGCTGTTTTAAGTGCAGACAATTTTGCTACCATCACAGTGTGTTTTGTTGACATTACTCTATTCTTATGTGCTGCCTTGTTACAATTTTCTTTATTCTTATTTGAATAACTACTAAACAATTAGTATAAAGAATTCATCCAAGAAACTTTTATCTCGATCGCAGTCAATCTGAAACGTTCACCTCAAACTGCTAACCAAATGTAGCAAAAAATCTGTACGTGATGGAGCAAATTGGTTACCAGATTTGGATTCAGCGCACCAAAAAACGTAAAAATCAATTGAAACATTAGAGGCAGTTTAAAAAAAATTTTTTTTAGTGTACCTGTGTAATCTACATATTATATGCATTATATATAAACATGATGGCAGAAAAGGACCAATGGCCTATCTAGTCTGTCCTTCCATATCAATTGCTATAGTCTCTTTCTATTCTTTAGAGATCCTCTGTGTATGTCCCATGCTCTCTTGAAGTCAGATAATGTCCTCATCTCTACCACCTCCACTGGGAGGCTATTCGACGCATCTAGTGCTCTTTCCATAAAGAAATACCAGAGTGGGAGGAGTAGTCTAGTGGTTAGGACAAGGTACTTCAGGCCGGAGGGCTGGGGGTTCAAGTCCCACCTGGGGACAGCAATCTCAGGCCGGAGGGACTGGGATTTCTAGTCCTATAGGCACTCCTTGTGGTCTTGGGCAAGCCACTTAACCCTCCACTGCCCATGTTCCCATGTTGACCCGGTGAAAAGCAGGATATAAATAAATATTTCCATATATTACTCCTGAGTCTATCCCCTTTCACCTCCATCCTGTGTCCCCTCATTACAGAGCTTTCTTTCAACTGAGAGAAGCTCTCCTCTTGTGCATTTATGCCATGGAGATATTTAAATATCTCTGTCATAGCTCGTCTCTCCCGCCTTGCCTCTAAAGTATACATATTGAGATCTTTAAGTCTATCCACCTATGTCTTATGATGAACGCCACTGACCATTTTGGTAGCCAACCTCTGCACAGACTCCATCCTGTTTATATACTTAGGAAGATGCGGTCTCCAGAGCTGCACACAATACTCCAAATGAGGTCTCACTAAAGACTTCACAGATGAAAATGAGCTATCGCAGCGTTAAATCGGGAGAGCAAGCCAAAAACATCATACTAGTAGTCTGCACGAGTCTGACATGCTCTCCGGGCACCGTATGGCTAATATGCATATCAGCCCCGACAGTATTTTGATGGCATTGGGGACGATAGCGGCATATGGAAAAGCCCCCGATGACATCAAAACTTTGCCGGGGAGCCAGTGCTCAACAAAAAGTAATTACCTGGTGGTCTAGCAGCCCCTGAAATCCCCACCCCAAATCAAAGTAAAAGTGAAGTCACCCTCAAGCAAAAATAAATAAAGTAAAATTTACCTGATGGTCGAGTGGCTCTTGAACCCCCGACCCCCCAACCCAAAGTAAAATAAAATCACTCCCAAGTAAAAACAAATAAAGTAAAAATTACCTGGTGGTCTAGCGGCACTTAAATCCAAGTCCCCCCATTCCAAATAGGTGGGAGCTCTGGTCCGCCATCTTAAAAAATGGCATACCTGGGTCTGCGTGGCGCATTTAAGGAGGAGATGAACTAGGCATTGGGAAAAGCACACGGTGCCATCCAAACACCGGCAGGGTCACGCGTTAGAGGTTTACTTCTACTCAGACCCTGTAGTAAAACCTTTGACGCTATGGCTGGTTGCAAAATCCTCTAAGTCTGTCTCTGCATCGGGCATAGCCATGATTTGCATACCAGCCCAGCTGATTAAAATACATTTAAATAATTAGGATTCATTTAAATAAATTTAAATACGTGTGGTGTTAATTGGACGCTAATTTTTCGGTCAGCATTTACATCCATTTCCTGCATTTAAAGGATCATAAACTGTGCTTAAATGTGGCATTGTGGGCTCGAGAGGCCCACGCTAGCTTTCTGCATTAGCCCGAGTGTCTGCAGCTATATTGCCTCTGTATGTATGTATGTAGGCCTCTGCATATATTTGTTTTGTATGTGTTTCCTGGAAGTCTGGTATATCTGCGTGCGAGTGTGTGCATGCTTTTATGCTAGATGGAAAGTGGGCCCCCTACTGCTATGGATCCTTGGGCCTTGCCCAGCTGCCTGACCATTCAGTCTGCCCCTGCTCTGAACTCTTTTACCCAGCAGAATTTTCAGTGTGTTGCAGCTGGAGCCAACATATTTTAAGGATATGATGAAGGCAGCAATTAAAACGGTCTCAGAGATCTGGTTCACTGCCGCGGTGGCTCCTTTAGGGCAAGGAGGTTGAGTATCACTCCTTTAAGCAGTGTAGTTCAAGGATCAGTGAAAGGCCAGGTAGTCCAACAAAATGCCTCTGAACGAAGTTGTTTCTGAGATTCTCATTTGATTTCTATGATCAGCTTTAAGAAATTCTAGTCAGAGATGTTTTGAAAGAGGGTTTTTTTCTTTTCATTATGCTTATGATAAGGGGTCAAACTTTCCTTAGATTAAAAAAATGAAAGTACCAGGGAAAGCTAAAGCAAGTTCAGGCTAAGTAATGCCTCAGTCTTAAGAAAATACAGTTTACAAATGTATTCATTTAGTCCAATAAAACGTTATCACCTAATTTTCCTATTTGTTTATTTAACTATCATTATAGAGGACTAGCAATACTTTCACACTAATTTATCCAAGAAAATGCAGGAAATTCCTGAAAAAAGAGATATATTTGGCCTAGTGGTTAGGACAAGGTACTTCGGGCCGGAGGGCCAGGGGTTCAAGTCCCACCTGGGGACAGCAATCTCAGGCCGGAGGGACTGGGATTTCTAGTCCTATAGGCACTCCTTGTGGTCTTGGGCAAGCCACTTAACCCTCCATTGCCCATGTTCCCTGTAAGTATTAGCGTATGTGTGTCATATCCCCTCGTGTTAAATGTATCTCCCAATTGACCGCTTTGACCCGGTGAAAAGCGGGATATAAATACAGCTAAATAAATAAAATAAATAAATAAATAAATAAATACAGTTCCCAGGAGTCATGGGAGCCTGGAAAGGCAAAGGGCGTAGGAGGTAGATGGACCCAACCAAAAAGCATTGCACCACGTGTAGCAAACAAACAGCCCAGTCTATGCATGGTAAATGGAATATTGGGTTAATCTCTACCGAGGTAAAAATCGTCAACCCCACCAGGCTGGTAGAGACTAACCCAATAAAGTGTATTCCATTTACCACACATAGAAGGTAGAAGCCCACAAACTTCAAATAACACCAGAGTGAAGGTCAGGCCTAGGAGAACTATGAGACTGATACTGAAACACCGCAGTCAGCATTTTGTTTAAACACTGGCCACAGCATTTAAATTTATTCTAGATATTCATTGCCAGTATCCGGATTGTGGCCGGCAGTGGTGTCTATGAAGATAGCCTATTTTAACAGTGGCTGAATATGGCTACTATCTGCACAGACTAAGTGGACAAATTTAGGACAGCCTTTGATGAGGCCTAAATCTGTCTGATAGCGACAATATTCAGCTGCTATTCAAATAGCTATCTGAATAAGTGCCAGCTCTGTCCCAGCTCTGCCCAATAGTGCCAAGGCAGTCAGAGGACACATTCAGTGATACTGAATACCTCGCTGGTCGGCACTTACCCTTTTAGCAGGATAAGTGTTTTTAAGTTCTCAAGCGAGAGCTGAGAAACAGAAGACTAACGGGGTGCTGTGGATGGAGCCCCTGAGAGTAAAGTGGGCAGGAACTCCAACAGCCCAAGAGCTTCTGAGCAGAGGAACAAGGAGTGCTCTCGACTGAATCTGTCTAAGGATGAAGAAATAGAAGGAGGGTTTCCTGAGGACAGCGCTAAAGGAACAAAGCATGGAAGTTGCAGAAGAGCAAGCAATGGGAAAAAAAAGCTCTCTTTTACATCTTGGGGCATGCTTACTAAACTGCGCTAGCTGTTAAAGCAGGCTTGAGCCACTCTAATGGCTTGCGATAACTGTGCGCACTAGAGAAACAACATAGGGGTAATTCTGCACTATCTGCTTAGTGAGCAACAGAGGAAAATGGAAGGGGTAGGGTGGAGCTCAGGCATATCTGCACATCGCTGTTAGCATGGGGTTAACGATGCACATTCACCGTCAATGTTGCAATTAGCACAGCTGCACTTAACACTACCTCTGTGGGTGGGGTTAATGGCATCCCCATTGCTGTCAGCATGCATTAGGGTCTGCATCAGTGCACTACATGCTGGGGCCATGCTGTATGTGCCCCCAACAGATAGCAGATGACATTTGCACATGCCATGCATTGATGTCTACTCTAAACACGCGACCCCAGCAAAAGCCTAGCATACTTTAATAAGTATATCCTTTGCGTGTGTGCTAGTAAGTTTGGGGTGCCTGTGTGGAAGCTGTTCTCATTGAAGAGTTACCACTTCCTTCTCTCTGTGGAGCTAATGTAGTAAAAATGGGGAGGGAAATTACAGATGGCTGTCCTCGCAGGTACAGAGCTAAGGAAGGAGCGATAAGTCTTATAAAGACTGGTGATTTTTAAGGAAAGATGTCATTTGCCTCATTTCTGCCTCCCAGAAGGACACCGAGTGCTCAAGAGAAGAAGCCTCAGGTTGTGCACAGGATAGACTCTTAAGCACCACAACAGGCCTTGGGGAAAAAAGAGCACTTGGGTCTTATTTTCTTTCTCCCAAGCACAGACCTTTCAGGAATGGGAAGTCGCAGACAAGGGATGTACCTTTTGGATGTATTGCACTGGACGGAACAGCAGAAGTGAACTACCTTTGAAGAAAAAGGTTGGACACAGGGAGCCGGTGTCAGAGTGTGATAAAGGAAGTGGACACACAAAGCATAATTACTCACCTATAGCAGGTGTTCTCCATGAACAGCATGAGTAAGTCCTCATGTACAGGAGAAGTCCCCTTGCTCCCCAGCTTCCACCAGAAGCATTTGGGAGCCTCCATTGCGCATGTACATCTGCCTTCCCGCCTGCTGCAGCACCATCTTATCTTCAGTAGAATACAAAGCTAGTAGGCAAAAACAACTCCACTGGGAGGTGGGAGGGTTGTGAGAACGTATTCCTACTGTTCACAGGGAACACCTCAGTAACTATGTTTTCTTCGTGAACAAGCAGGAATAAATCCTCACGTATGAGACTCCCAAGCTACAGGCTGCTGAACCCAAAAGCAGCCCAACCAGGACAAGAACCAAAGAAACAGCATACTGTATGTAGACCCTCTTCAGGACTCTACCAGTTCAACATCCACAACATACAACAGGATGACTCTTTCGGTATCCTGGATGGACAGAAAGGTTCAACTACTTCCTACCGGAGTATGGCTTGGCCGAAGTTACTGTCACACTGGGAATCCCCATCCAGGCAGTAATGGGCTGTAAAGGTATTTATTTTATTTATTTATTTTTATTTATTTAACAACTATTTCTATACCGCTCTTTCACAAGTATCAAGTGCGGTTTACAATGAACAGTATGTTATATGGTATGGATAGTATCATACCAAGTCATTTTACATAGAACAGATGAACTAGGTACAGATAACAGTATAAAGTTTAAACAGTAAATTATTAAACTATTATAACATATATACATAGTAAATATATACAAATTGTATCATATGTCGCGTGTGGTTGTATACTTTATATAAGCTTCAGGCACGTGGGTATATGTTGTTTGAATTGTAGTAGTTAACCTGGTATGGACAGAGGACCACATGGCAGCCCTATAACTCTCCTCTGTGAAGATGAGCACAGATTGGCCACAGACACAGCCATGGCCCAGATATTATGGGTTGCGACATGACTCTTGAGGCTCATATTGGCCTGAACATAGGCAAATGATATATAATCCATCACCCACATGGACAGCTTGTGTTTAGAGACAGTCATACCCAGCTTGCTGGAGTCATAAGAGATGAAAAGCTGCGTAGAACAACAGTGGGGCTGTCCATTCAAGGTAGAAGGCCAGCACCTGTTTACAATGCAACATGTGCAGCTGGGCCTTCGCTCAGTTGGCATAAGGCCAAGAAAGAAATATGGGCAGCCCCACCCAGTTATGGTGGAACCTCGTGTACTGAGGATGAGCCACCAAAGCCTGAAATCTCACTGACCTGGCAAGCCGAGTGAGAGCTGCAAGAAAGGTGACCTTCCAGGTCAGAAATTTCAGGGGGCAGGTAGCCAGTGGCTCAACAGGCGCTAACAACAGCTCCCCACACCACATTCAGGTCCCACACAACCATCAGGGACTTAATAGGAGGTTTCAACAAGAGCAGACCCCCCATGAAATAGGCCACCAATGGCTGAGTGGAGATGGGCTTCCCTTCCAAGCCATGTTGATATGCCCCAATCACACTCAGGTATAATTGGACAGAGTTGGACTTCAGGCCCAAATTAGAGATGCAGGAGGTACTCCAGCAAACTTCCCACTGAGTATGAGAAGGGGTCCAGTGCCTTGTCAGAGCACCAGAATGAGAAGCTGCACCACTTGAAGGCATAGGAGTGGTATGTCAAATCTCTGCAGGAAGCTAGGAGGATATCCATCGCCTCCCCTGGCAAATCAAGCTCGGACAGAAGTACCTGCTCAGCATCCAAGCTGTGAGAGCCAGGGACTTGATATAGGGATGCAGTAGGGTCCCACCCTCCTGAGATATGAGGTCTGGGGTCACAGCCCAGCCAAACAGGCTCCTGATGGGAGAGCTGAAGCAGCAGGAAGAACCACGACTACCTAGGCCAGTATAGGGCAATGATGATCATGGTCCCCTTGTCTGCCTGGAGCTTGAGTAGTGTCTTCGCCACCAGCAGAATCAGAGAGTATGGGTATAGCAGGTCCACACTTCAGTTCAGAAGGAAGGCGTTGGAAGTCAACATGCCCCTGGAGAGTAAAAGTGATCCACCTAGGCATTATGTGGTGTGGCCCACTCCTGAAAGATGCACTCACCACTCTCCTGTGGAGGGTCCATTCATGTGGCTGGAGGACCCAACTGAGATGATATGCCAGAGTGTTCAGTTCTCCAGGCAGGTATGTCATCCTCAGTTCCATAGCATGGGCAACTGTAAAATTCCAGAGGCGTATCGTCTCCCAAAACAGGAAGTAAAAACCCATGCCTCCCTGCTTGTTGACATAGATCACCACCACTTGACTGTCAGTCTGAATTAGGACCACCTGATTGGCCAGGTGTGCCTGGAAGGCCTTGAGGGTGTTCGTGATCGCCTGCACTCCAGGAAGTTGATCTGGTGCAGGCTCTCCTGCTCAAACCATAGGCCTTGCATCCGCAGGCCATCCAAATGCACACTCCAGCCCAATTTCGATGCATTGGTGGAGAGCATCCTGTGAGGCAGCATCGACTGAAAGGAGAGACCCCGGAGCAAATACTGTGGTTCCTCTTACCACTGCAGGGATTCCACGAGGGTGTGGTAACCATCACCCTGTCTCTGAGGCGGCCCGTGGCTTGTTGCCACTGAGTGCTCAGAGTCCACTGAACCTGGCACATTCTGAACCAGGCCATCATAGTAATTTGCACCATGGGGGCCATGTGGCCCATCCAGGGCAAGCCCAAGAGTTTCTGCCACCCTAGGCAGAAGCCTTGGCTGTGCTGTCCCGTCCCTCTGAGCCATGCTGCCCCCTCTCCCGTGCAGAGCCGTGTTACTGCCGATTCTGGCAGTGGGGTTGAGGGGGGCATGGCTCAGCTCAGCGGCAGGCTATGTGCTTTGGCACACATGGCCTGCCGCTTATGAACCCCTGGGGGGGGGCCTGGAAACAGGCCACCACACGATCAAATGGCTCAATATCAACTAGCAAAAAAAGCCTGGGAAATGTGATGAAAAGATGAAAAAAGGGAAAACCCCTGAATGATGGCTAGTGCCGATGAGAACCGATGCCCCAAAAACAGACAGTTAATACTGGCAGAAAACAAGAAAATGAAACCCCAAAAGGCCCGCAAGAACAACTTTTCCCAGTAGCACTTAGGAAGACATCAGTGGGGCTCCATGCAAAAAGCAAACTGGGGATAAGATGGCGCCGTGGCAAGCGGGAAGGCAGGTGCACATGCACAATGGGCCCACCCAAAAGCTTCCAGTAAAAGCTTGGGAGCGTTCCCATCCAGAGCTCCTTTGGGTAATGTCCTCTGTACGTGAAGACTTCTTCCTGCTTGTTCACAGAGAAAATACTCGCTAACTTTTACACCTGCTCACGAGCAAAGTTTGCGCTAGTATTTTATAAAGACAAGTAGGTGCCTGCATGTCTTTATAAAATAGGCACCTGCTCCATCTCCATATCTACACGCTGTTATAAAATTACCCCCAAGCGTGCAATAACAGGCAATAATGACTTGTATCCATATCCTTGCAATCAGAATTTCACGTCAAGCAGCCACCTCCGAGGTGAAAGGACTTGCTGCCAAATTTTTGTCATCCTAACTGTATGACAAATTCCAAAGCACTGAGAATGATCAATCTGTTTGTCCAATCTCATTTTTTCCAGCACTTAAGACTTCTCCCTGCTGGAGCTGCACCTTAGGAATAGAGCTTGAATCTATTATTCTATTGCTTGTTGGTTCATCTAGGCTGAAATGCTACTTTAACTGAATGTGACTGGATGCAATAAGGCAGGGATTTATAGCTTTCAGATTGGCTTTATTCCATGGTTCTTTTGTAAATTAAATGTTTGGCTTCTCTTATTTAGTCCATCCTGCTCTAACAGCAATTATGCATGCTTGGTCAGAAACCCTAGGGGGCTCCCAGACATGCTTTTCAAATTGAATGAATGAGTTAAGCAATGAATTTAGAATCTGAAATAAAATTTAAAACAAACAGGTCTGTCTCGGCCTGTTCCCCCATGACTTGGAGTCAAAACCATGTTGACGCTAATGTTCAAAAATTAACATTTCGATCTCATTCTACATTAAACTGTGCCTGGCAATACTCCGTCTTCAGTAATTTATTGCACATTTTATATCATTCTTGCTTCCCAATAGTTTTCATCTCTGGAATTTCTCTGTTGAATGTAATTAAGCTCATCCTGACCTTCGGAGCTTGGGGAGCTATAGTACTATGATTATTATTGAAGTACTTGAGCATCAACTGGGTTTTTCCGAGCTCACACAGCTACACTAACATCCTTAATTCCTGATTAAAGTCTGGCATATTTTCCAAAGATAGCGCTGTGAGCTAGTAACACTCAGAAACAGTCGAATGTGACGTGCTCTACACTATGTGTTGGTGTCCCTTCAATTATAGGATAGCAGGTGATAATTAATTCATTGTGAAAATGCTACAGTTTTCATGGCTATCTTCCCAGACATGTAACCCCATATCAGATGACGCTCCACTGGTTACCTCATCTTTAAGATACTAAATCAGGATGGAGCAAAATATCTGAAAGAACTATAGTTCCACTGCCCCTGGTATCACCTTTTTGGTTGGGTAAGCCATACAATTTCTCTGGTTGGGTCATTGCTCCAGTGGCCCACCCCATTCTGCTGCCTATGGTTGATATCATATGTACCAGACAGAAAGCTGCGTTCTTCACAACACTCACTATTATGCTTCCCAAATGTGGTTTGGTTGCAGATGAGATTTTACCTACACTGTGCTGAAACTGTAGAATTCACTGCCAGGTGGCCTTAAGCAAAACATGTGTTAGAAAGTGTAATATGTGACCATTTCATAAAGAGTCTACAGAGCACAGAACTAGTGAGTGTAGCAGTTTTTTTTCCATTTGATCATTTTATTAAGCATTTAGTATCATTACAAACATCACTTAACATGTATCAAACTACACATTTATGTATCAAACTTACCACAACATTTGTATTTATTAACAACTATATATTCTATTTATTAATTCATAGATTACTACTCTAAAAACTCTTTATATCATTACCTTTCTAACCACCCTCTCCCACCCTCCCCCGCTCATCCATCCTCATCCATTACTGAATTAATATCCTCTCTCCTTTCACCCAATCACCATTTATCCTTCCAGTAAGATTTTATTTAAATTTTATATAAAATCCCTCTCATAGCCGTTTAATAGGACGCATAAAATATAAGGGCCGATATTCAAAGTGAGATCGGCATTTGCTAGTGGATGGTGAATGCATAACTCATATTTCCAGTTATTATACAGATAAAATGCAGTTTAACCATTCAGTTCCATCTCCAAAGTAGGTAATACAGATTTTAAATCTGAACTAAAGTCTCATATGTTCAAACAAGCTTTCGATCTCTCAGGTTAAGCTGGCATGACAGACCCTGCCTGGAGAAAAGCAAGGGAGTGTGACCTCTGCCTAAGAACGTAGGATACTCTGATATGAATAGATGACATCTGTTGTCTTTGTTTCTGACCTTCTCCTTCCTTCTTTCCTGTCAATCGTTTGGTGTTCTTTCCATATGTTCTGTATTGATTTGTATTGTGAACCGCTTTGCATACTTGGAAAAGATGGCATATCAATGTAATAAACCATAAACTCTAACCATTTAACTCACTAAGGAGCCGGTTTGCTAAAGTGCGCTAAGCAATTATTATGCATTTTAGCACATAGTAACCATTAGCATAGGTTCACACAAACAGCTATCATGCGCTGAAAGCAGCCAACACAGTAAAACTCCAGTACTAAATGCTAGCGGGGTGGAGTAGCAGCCTAGTGGTTAGAGCAACTGCCTAGTGCCCAGAAGATCAAGGGTTCAGTTCCCACTGGCACTCCTTGTGACTTTGGGCAAGTCACTTTACCCTCCATTGCCTCGGAAGAAAAGGCTGGCAATCTACTTCCGGTGATAAATTGCCAAGAAAACCCAGAGGTAGCTGGGTCGCTATGAGTCAACACTGACTTGATGGCACTAAACAAACAAAAACAAATGCTAGCAGGGGCAGGGGCTGGGTGGTTTTTGGGCGGAGAGTGGGCATGGACTGCACACTGAGATTACTGCATGGTTATTACCACGTGTTGTCAATTCTGCAGTTAGTATGGGTGCACTTCATCCCTGCTCTTGGGGTGGAGTTAAGTGCACTTGCACTAATTGCAAAATGAACTTCACGTACAATAAGGGACTTTGCTGTATGGTAACTGTCGGTGACATGCTGTCCATGCCCCCAATAGTTAACATACAACTTCTGCATTTACCGCAACATGATAAGTACAAATATTGTGTAGACGTTAGTAGACATGCCCTTAAATGGTCAGATTGCATCCATTTAAGGGACTGGTTTTAAGGAAGAGTGAAGATAGAGCCAGCAATACTCCACTTAGGGACAATGGCTGCCCTGACTTTAAGCAAATGAGCTATCTCGTTGGCAATTCAATATTGCCACTGACTGGATAGTTGGTGTGATTGCTGGTGAAACCAGATTTTCAGCGCTGGATGCAAGATAGTAAAACTGAATATTCCACACCGGAGCCTTTCAGTGACAAGCTGAATATTGACCCCATCGTGCCACTATATATACATGCGGGGTGGGGGGGGGGGATAAATTTTGTAAAGGATTGGTTTATTTATAAAACAGTTGCTACATCGCCTTTCAAATGTAAGGACCATCAGAGAGGTTTATAAAATAATGTTTCACACACAGAAAAGACCTCTTTAATAATTGCATGATCTCGTGTGCTGACTAGATGGTATGAACACATGAGGCACACGGGCATTCCTGGGGGCATAAGGGCACATTTATACCTCCTTCGGAGCAGGTGTGAATGCAGACACCAGCACTGCACACTGGTCCTGGGAGCCCGTCCTAAACAGGTACCTATGTCACCTTTATAAAAGAGGCCTCCTCTGCTGCTTGGTCAGAGTTGCCCGATTATAAAATTACCCTTATTAACTAGTGCACTGCGCCTGGTACTGACCTTTAAACAATGGTCTCCCCAGCTGAAAAATAAGGTCCATAGTTTTAAGGGGGGCTACTGGTTATGAGTACTGGAGGGCTGGAGATGGAACGGTGATGAGATGGAGGAGTATTTTTTTTTTATTATAAAGAATATTGTTTTATTGGACGTACAAATGGCAGATGAAATTTAAAGCGGACACGTGCAAAGGTATGCACCTAGGAAAGAACAACCCAAGCTATGGTTACACGATGCAAAGTTCCACCTTAAGAGACCAACACCCAGGAAAAAGATTTAGGTGTCATTGGGGATGTTATGTTGAAACCCTCGGCCCAGTGTGTAGCGGCAGCGAAGAGAGCAAATAGAATGCTAGGTATCATAAGGAAAGGAATGGAGAATAAAACAAAGGATATTATAACGCCTCTGTAACATGGCATGGTGCGACTGCACCTTGAATATTGTGTGCAATTCTGGTCACCATATCTTAAAAATGATATAGTGGAATTAGAAAAAAGGACAGAGAAGAGCAACAAAAACGGTAAAGGGGAGGGAAGGATACCCTTATGAGGAAAGGCTTAAGAGGTTGGGGCTCTTCAACTTGGAACGAGACGACTGAGGGGGGATAGTACAGAGATCTATAAATTAATGAATGGAATGGAACAGGTAAATGTAGATCTTTGTTTATGCCATTAAAAAATAGAAAGACTAGGGGGCATGCAATGATGCTACAATGTAACCCATTTAAGACTAATAAGAGAAAATATTTTGTCACTCAATGTAAAATCAAACTCTGGAATTCGTTACCAAAGGATGTAGTAAAAGCTGTTAGTGTAGCTGAGTTTAAAAAAAGCTTTGGACAAGTTCCTGGAGGAAAGGTCCATAAACCATTATTAAAAAAGGACCTGGGAAATCCACTGCTTACCCTGAGAGAAGCATTATGGAACAAGTGCACCTTTTTGGGAACCTGAAAGGTATTTGTGACCTGGACTGGCCACTGTTGGAAACAGGATACTGGGCTTGATGGACCTCGATCTGACCCAGTATGGCATATCTTATGCTCTAAAGCAGGTTTTATGATATGTAGCTGTCTTTGATTATTTTATTGGAGAGGATGTCAAATCAACAGGGCATAAATATAAAAATAAATGTACAAAAATGGGCCCACAGTAACAGCTCTTATGCACTAAAAGCATCCAGTGCAGTAAAACCCAGCACTAACATGCTTGGCATGGAAAGGGGCAGGGGTAGTAATTACTATGTGCTATCAAGTTTGCAAGTTAGGGTGGCACTAGGTGCACCATGCTAAGAGAAGGCATTAAGTGCACCTGTGCTAATTTGGAATGAACTGAGGGGCTCTTTGGCTAAAGCGCGCTACGCAGTTAGCATGCACCAAAACCCAGGCTAACTATGGACTGTGGCCCATGCTGTTAGCATCCAGTCATGACAGTCAGAGCAAGCCAGTTCACATGCTAACAGCATCCCGCATGTTAGACTAGGAAATGGGCAAATTAGAGGCGGACAGTGGGCATGCGGGTATACACTGTGCATTAATGCCACATCTTGCATACAGCGTGGGTACGGTTATCTCCATCTCTAAGGGTGAAGGTAACTGCACCTACGGTATTGAACCGTGCCGCACGTTAACTAGCGGAATGCTGTCTACACTCCTAGCTTTGCACTTGACACACCTTGGATTTGCACACTGAAGGCATGTAAAGTGCAAACCAAAGTACGCATTAGTAAAAGGGCCCCTTAGTGTGCGATAAGGGACTTTTCTCCATAGTAACTGTAGGAACATACTGTCCATGTCCCTAACAGTTAGCACACAACTTTTGCATTCTAGAATTCAAATAAAATTTTTTATAGGCTTAGGTTTAGGATTAAATAACCAGTCATAATTTTTGCAGACAAAAAAAAAAAAAATTCTAGCTGACCTTGGGGCTGGCGCTACTGTTAGGCAAACTAGGCAGCGACAATGGTTCAAAAAAAAAAAAAGCAGTGCACTTATTTAAAGGTTTTGCACTGTACCACAGTTTCCATGTGCTCCTATGTGCCACGTCCACCCCCCACTGATGCAGATCGCATTGCTTTTTCTGAACCATTGCTGTTGCCGCAAGCCCCAGATCGGGGCATCAGCTGTGACAATGGAGGCGGAAGAGGATAGTAGAAGGGCAGGCAGGACGGAGGACCCACCTAGGTTGCCTCCATTCCTTGCAGCAGCCCTACTGACCTCTTTTCTTTTTCATCTTCTTAATCAAATATAATGTTGCAGTTGTCCTGCTGTAGTTTACAATCTTGTCGAGAGTTTCTGTGTTAAGTCAGAGCAGCAGGAAAATGATGGCAATACCACAGAATCTGCAGAATCTCCGATTTTAATGTCTAAGGATCCCCTGTGTTTAGACTGTATCCTGCTTTTTTGAATTCTTCTGCTGCCTTGGGCTGCACCCAGGGCCATACCAAGGGCTGTGCAAGCAGGGCAATAGCAAAGGCACAAGTATGACAGGGGCACCAATGTCATCACTGGAGGAGGAGTGGCCTAGTGCTTGGGGTAAGTTGCCTCAGGCTGGAGGACAGCAACCTCAGGCCAGAGGATCTGGAGTTTCTAGTCCCACAGATGCTCCTTGTGGCCTTGAGCAAGCCACGTAACCCTCTGTTGCTTCAGGTACAAAATGTACTGTAGATTGTGAGCCCTTCAGGGACAAAACTGTACTGCACACTGCTTTGACCTGGTGAAAAACAGTATATCAAATGTAATGTGTGCCTCGGAGTCAGTCCTGACTCCTGGCGACCCAGAAGCTCACCACTAACTAAATAAATCAATCTCTGGGCTGCCAGGAAGCCCAAAAAGAGCAATTTTCTGTGCATGGAAGGATGTTGAGGGGGCATCAAGTTCACAAGTTGCACAGGCTGCATTTCCTGCTTGGTAGAGTCCTGGCTGCGCCCTACCCATTGCGATGATATTCTATGCATCCACCATTCTGTCTGTAAAGAAATATTTCCTTATGGTGCACCTTGCCCCATGTATCAGGATCATTTATTCTAAAATGCATTTTTTATTTTAAAATATTGAAAACTCCTTTATTTTAAAAATGATTTCATTTTTAGTTGTTTTGTTTAAGGTCATTTTATTTTAATTTTATGAAAGGTAGTATGCTTTCTATAAAATTGTATAAATAGGAATATAGAGTTTTGTATCTTCTGATGGTTTTAATAGTATACTATGCAATAAAAAATACAGGAAATTTAATTATAATAGCCTGTTGTAATAGTATAATACTGTACTTTGCTTGGAATTTGTTTGAATAAGAGTGGAATATAAGAACTGGGATTAAATTAAAGTAAATGAAATGCCTTATTTTCTTTTAGGACAGTGTTTCTCAAACAATTCCTGGAGTATCCCTTTGTCTGTTTCTTTTTGAGGACATCTACAATGAATATGCATGAGAGAGATTTGCATACGATGGAGGCAGTGCATGGAAACCTACTATGGATCACCTGAAAACTAGACTGGAAGCCACACTCCAGGAATGGCCTGAGAAATTCTGATTTATAAAACGTACACTTATGAACTGATTTTGATCTATGAAGTCAAATCTAAAAAATCCAAAGTTTAATGCTCAGAATTGCAAATATTATGCAGAAACAGGGTATCCTGATTAATTAAAGTCATCATTTTAGTTTATTGTCACAAATTTGATAGGCGTGCCTTTTTCATAACCATCAAGGTGCAATGACAGTAAATAACATACCTACAGTAACATCAGCATATAAATGCACAATTAAACAGCAATTACTCTCCTTCCCACCACCAAAAGGCCAGGTTTTAGCCTTTATTCCGAAAAGTCACTACCTAGGGCTAAAGGCCGCATATTCCATAAATGGGGCCCCTGAAGTGCAAACGCTCATTGATATGTCCATTGTAACTGAACCCCTCCAGGCACAGTCACAACCTATTGGGACATAATATTGGAGAAGAGACTTCAAATAAGCCAGCCCCTGACCATACAAGGCTTGATAGACTCAACAAAGAATCATAAAATGAAAAACAGGCTCCAATAAGTCACCAGCCTAAGACTGTGAGAACTGGAGTATGTGATCAGATTTTTTTTTAAAATTTCTTAGCAGCCTCGCTGCCTTATTCAAGACCACGTCACGTGATATTTAGGGAGGCTACAATGAAAGCTGTTGCAATCATCCAGTCGCATGGTCACCAAAGAATGTCTCAATGTAACCAGGATTTATTTGCTCTAGAATGGTTTAAGCTGCCTGAATAAATGCAGGCTAGTAAAATGATGCCCAGACCACAGAGGAAATGTGACCATAGAAAGGCAGGCGGTCATCAAAAATCAATCCCAAATTTCTGATCTGCTTCTGGGCAGCGACAAACCTAGGTCATCCCTACCGCTGCTCCCCGCAGGATGTTATCTGCAAACAGGTAATAAAAACTGACAAAGCAAAGATGCCAAAGGGCTCATGGGGAAAGAGCACAAATCCTTGACAGCCCCCTGAGGTAGGTTTTACAATATAGTAAAATCCACAGTACTGCACAGTTGTGATTTGGTTTACGTTCCTTTCTATGGATGTTTTCAATACAATGCCAGGCAATATGTGCCTTTGAGTCGGTGCTGACTCCTGACGACCCAGCAGCTCCCGGACTTTCTTGGCACTGTGACCAGAAGATGATTGCCAGGTCTTTCTTCTGAGGCAATGAAGGGTTAAATGATTTGCCGAAAGCCATGTAGTATAAGAATAATCCAACTGTGGATTAAAATAAGCCTAGCTTCACTGGAATTTCATTTGACGGCCATCTTAGACTAACCATTTTCTTTTGCCATCCTCTCTTTCCATATGGTCCGTTTAACCCGGACATTCGGAGCCAGGAAATCAGCTCATAAAACACTGCTGCTAGACCACAGCACAGTCACGATAGACACAGGCATGAAACAAATGAGACAGTCTGAGGTTTTGTTCCCCGAGACAGCAGCTGACTGTTTGCTTCAAATATGTTTATTTTGCTATAATCAAATACATTATTAAATTTACATAAATGCAGAAAATTGTCCACCAGAACATGAGAAAAACTGGAAAACATGCTGGATATTTTCCTCCTTATGGAAGGGAAATATCATCAATGTTTGTAATATGCTTTCTGTCAACTTTTCTTCTTCTTTTTTTTAATTGTAAGCAGTGCCATAATTTTTAATAAGCTTTCTACTTAGAAATTACACATGCATTTTTAACTAAAGTACTTTGTAATGAATTTATTTATACATGCATATACTGTATCCCCAGAAAAAGATCTAACCCAAGATGTGTATAATAAAATCAATCCAAAACAATGTACAAAACAAAAATACATAGCTTAGGGTCATGCAGTAGCACTCCTTCTGGAACCCTGCAGTCCAGGACCTTACATTCACCCACTTGACTAGACCATCCACACAAACGGAAACATATGTAAATAGGTTCCTAATTATAACTCCTGTAATGTAATATGTTCTTATTTATACCTCAGATGAAAACGCCCGTAAATATACTCCTAGCTATACCCCAGAGGTAAACTCCTGTAATGCAAATACGTTCCTGGTTTCACCCCAGATGTAGACCATGTTAGAAACTATGTTAGATTGTAAACCATGTAAGCCGTATAATCCAATCACTACGTTATCTGTAAGTGTTGTTTGTAACATACATTCATATGTTTCATGTAAACCACACTGATCTGTAACAGCACGGTATATAAAAACAAATAGATAGGTGTCGCCATAGATCCGTGGTGCCGAGGAGTTCTAAACATTTCCTCTGCAGCATCTCCATCCTTGGCCATCACCTAAGAACTGCTGCAACAGTTTTTGGCCGGGAGCCACATGCTGGTGCTCCTTTCAGAACCCTGTGATCATGGACGCTAAATAACTGATGAGATGCCATCATTCCCTTATACGCTTCTAGGGGCAATGAATGCGAGCCCTGGCCAATCTGGGGAGCAGGACCCCCGAGTCAGAATTTGAACCACTGAGCTGCTTTACTGACTGATTGTTTTTTAATTCTCAAAGAATTACAGTGAAGGGCCCTTTCACCAATGGGCGCTGAGTGGAGAGCATGTGAATTAATTCATATACGGTCAACGCATGCCTGCGGTAATTTACCACACTGGCATGACAATTAACATGCCTTAATTTGTGCACTAACTGCATACTGTGGTATGGGATGGGAACTGGGCGGGTTATGAGCAGAGAGTGGGAATGGCAGCTGGTGACAGCATCATATACCACCTTAAGAAGTGGTGTTAGGTGAAGATGCATTACCAGCAGACAAGTGATGCAGCTGCTGTCCTATGGGTTTACACCAATGTCCCAATGCCATCACGGCTTGCCTTCAATTCCATGAAAATGCCATTAGGGGTTACCACTGCCTTTTTGAAACCAGCCAGGGCAGCACTGGAGGGGACCGCTCCTGCCCCGTTCACATCCTACTGTCTCCAGTCCCTGGGTCACCTGGTAACATGCCTGCCTGGTGCGAAGGTAGCGGACCTCACACGCCACCTAGATAAGGTCTTAGATAGTGCTGGGGAGGAGTCTGCTGTCTTGGTACATGTCGGTACCAATGACATAGGAAAATGTGGTAGGGAGGTTCTGAAAGCTAAATTTAGGCTTTTAGGTAGGAAGTTGAAATCCAGAACTTCCAGGGTAGCGTTCTCCGAAATGCTTCCCGTTCCACGCGCAGGACCCAAAAGGCAGGCAGAGCTCCGGAGTCTCAATGCGTGGATGAGACAATGGTGCAGAGATGAGGGGTTTGGATTTGTTAGGAACTGGGGAACATTCTGGGGAAAGGAGGGGCTCTTCCGAAGGGATGGGCTTCACCTTAACCGGGATGGAACCAGGCTGCTGGCATTAACCTTTAAAAAGGAGATAGAGCAGCTTTTAAACTAGATAATAGGGGAAAGCCGACAGTCGCCCAAGAGCGCATGGTTCGGAAGAATGTATCCTTGAAGGATACTACAAAAAGCAGAGAGGTTCCAAAAAAGAGTAAAGTAGCCCAAATGCCCTCGAGTATGGAGCAGACAGAGCTTAAAGATCCCAAATTACCCATGTCTACCAATAGCCAAATTAATATGAATAAAATACAGTCTCTAAAATGCTTGTATGCAAATGCTAGAAGTCTACAAAACAAGATGGGAGAGTTAGAATATATAGCACTAAACGAGAGGTTAGATATGATTGGAATATCAGAGACATGGTGGAAGGAGGACAACCAGTGGGACACTGTGATACCTGGGTACAAACTATATCGTAATGATAGAGCTGATCAAATTGGTGGAGGGGTTGCGCTCTATGTTAGAGAAGGCATTGAGTCAGAAAGGATTAAAGTTTTGCAAGAAACAAAATTTGCTGTAGAATCTCTATGGATTGAAATTCCATGTAAAAAGGGGAAGGTGATGGCAGTGGGGGTGTACTATCGTCCGCCTGGCCAGAATGAACAAATGGATGATGAAATGCTCAAAGAAATCAAGGAAGCTAGCAAAAGTTACAGTGCAGTAATAATAATGGGTGATTTCAATTACCCCGGCATCGACTGGGTCAGTGTCACAACAGGACATGCTAGTGAGATAAAGTTCCTAGATGAAATAAATGACTGCTTCTTGGAGCAGCTGGTTCATGAACCAACCAGAGGGGAAGCAATATTAGACCTAGTCCTTAGTGGAACACCAGATGTAGTGCAAGAGATAAGGATGATCACCTTTGATTTAATTAGTGGAGGAGGGATAGTAAGGAAATCCAGAGTACTACCCTTTAACTTTCGAAAGGGAGACTATGATAAAATGAGGAAAACAGTTAAGAAAAAACTAAAAGGAGCAGTTGCAAAGGTTAAAGACGTACATCAAGCTTGGGTGTTGTTGAAAAATACCATCTTGGAAGCCCAGACCAGCTGTATTCCACGCTTTAAGAAAAGTGGAAGGAAGTCCAAAAAACTGCCAGCATGGTTTAAAGGTGAGGTCAGAGAGGCTGTTGTTGCCAAAAAAGCATCTTTCAGGAAATGGAAAAAAGAGCCAAACGATGAAACCTGGAAACAGCACAAGCACCTGAAAGCCTTTGACAAGGTCCCTCATGAGAGACTTTTGGCAAAACTAAAGAGTCATGGGATAGGAGGCAGTGTACTATTGTGGATCAGGAACTGGTTAAAAGATAGAAAGCAGAGGGTAGGGCTAAATGGCCAATTTTCCCAATGGAGAAAGGTGAATAGTGGTGTACCCCAGGGGTCTGTGCTGGGTCCGCTGCTTTTTGACATATTCATAAATGACCTGGAAAGTGGAATAACGAGTGAGGTTATCAAATTTGCAGATGACACAAAAATATTTAAAGTTGTTAAAACCCAGGAGGATTGTGGAAAATTGCAAGAGGATCTTGATAAATTGGAAGACTGGGCATCAAAATGGCAGATGAAATTTAATGTGGAGAAGTGCAAGGTTATGCACCTAGGGAAGAACAACCCAAACTATGGTTACATGATGCAAGGTTCCACATTAGGAACCACCACCCAGGAAAAAGATTTAGGCGTCATTGTGGATACCATGTTAAAACCCTCGGCCCAGTGTGCAGCGGCAGCCAAGAGAGCAAATAGAATGCTAGGTATGATAAGGAAAGGAATGGAAAATAAAACAAAAGATATTATAATGCCTCTATATCGTTCCATGGTGAGACCGCACCTTGAATATTGTGTGCAATTCTGGTCGCCGTATCTTAAAAAGGATATAGCGATTTTAGAAAAGGTTCAGAGAAGAGCCACCAAAATGGTAAAGGGGATGGAAGGATACTCCTATGAAGAAAGGCTAAAAAGGTTGGGGCTCTTTAACCTGGAAAAGAGACGGCTGAGGGGAGATATGATAGAAGTCTATAAATTAATGAACGGAGTGGAACGGGTAAACGTAGATCGATTGTTTACCTTATCAGAATATAGAAAGACTAGGGGGCATGCAATGAAGCTACAGGGTAAACTATTTAAGACTAATAAAAGAAAATATTTTTTCACTCAACGTGTAATCAAACTCTGGAATTTGTTACCGGAGGATGTAGTAAAGGCTGTTAGTGTAGCTGGGTTTAAAAAAGGTTTGGACAAGTTCCTGGAGGAAAGGTCCATAAACCATTATTAAGAAGGGACCCAGGATATCAATGCTTGAACCAATACAAGCATTGTGGAACCTGTGTCCCTTGGGGAAACTGCTAGGTACATATGACCTAGTTTGGCCACTGTTGGAAACAGAATACTGGGCTTGATGGACCTTGGTCTGACCCAGTATGGCATATCTTATGTTCTTATGTTCTGGTTAAGACCTGGGATGAAATCGAGGTAGAGGAGGTATGTTTCTCTTCAGAGGCTCTGCGGGAAGGAGGTTCTCTCGAGGATGGGGGGGGGGGGGGGGATGTACTGGGACCTTCTTATGCCTTCATGTTTTTGTCTTTGGGGCTGTCCAGGTAGGGGATCTGTCAGAGCATCTGTGGCAGCAACTTTTTTAATTGTGGCTATAGAGCCCACTTTTCATGCCTTGACAGATAGCACAGGTACAGCTGCTCTATCTGCTGCGGCCTGGATCAGGAGCCCATGTGGTAAGTCAGTGTCTGTCCTGCATGGTCAGTGCAGGGCAGATGCTGGGCAATGCCCTTGCATTTACAACAGAGTTTTTATCATGCATTCATTTTGCATGTAGGGCCACATTTACTAGAGTGTGCTAACAGCGCTGGTAAAAGCTTAGCATGGGACCACAGCAACCATTATCACATGCTAAAAAGGCCGGCACAGTACTGATTCCATGCTGAGTAGTGTGCAATTGGGTGGATTAGAGATGGGAAGTAGATATTGCCTGAATATTGCAATTAGTGCAATGGATGGCAGTAAGTACAGCTGCGTTAATCATGGTTATAGGTTTAGTTCGGTGAGGTGCTTCCCACCACCCTAACTGCATGGGTGATTTGCCAGGAATGCCCCCAACAGATAACATGGGTTGGCCTCATCTCCTAAACTCGCCAAAGATTACAATTGTTAGTACACTTTAGTAAACATGCCTCATATAATGCGCAGTAAGTACAAAACGCTGAATTTAGAAAAAATGGCCCCTAAATTTTGCTAAACAAAAACAGAAAACTTTTTTCTTATCTGAAATATATCTTTGGTCCAGTAATTTTTAGATAAAGTCAGTAAATGTCAATTTTTTTTGGATTCCTTAAGTAAATCGGGGCATACTCAATTTACTACAAACACATTTTTATTTATTTATTTATTTCATCTAATACAGTGGTTCTCAACCTGTGGGTCGCGACCCCCATGGGGGTCGCCACAGGATTTGGCAGGGGTCACCTCACTCCAGTTAAAAAAAATAATTTTAAAAAAATCGCACAAGTTGCTGCCGCTGCCGAGTCCACAAACTCACCGCCTCCCTTCTTCTGCGGCCAGGATGCCAATGCTGGTCAGCCTGCATGTACAGGCCTTTCCCGGCTAACTCAGTCAGGGCTCTTGAATGGAGCCGCAGTACCATGGCATCCAGTTGCTGTGGCACTGCTGTTCTATTCAAGACCTGCAATCCCCGGCCGCCGGACCAAAATCTTCATTCTCCGCAACCCGACTCCCGATCTGGCCTCCCAAGACCAGGGTCGGGCTGCAGGGAACTTCCTCTGTCCCCTCCGCCCTTTCCTGCACCCCAGGCCTGCCCTATCCACCCGACTAGGGGAACTTATTCCACCTCAGAGGTGGAATAAGTTCCCTGTTCAGGCCACCAGCCCCAGATGTACAGGGCCTATTCCAATCGGCCCTGTACTTCCGAGGTCACTGACCAACCACTGCCTGCCCTAACTCCTCCCCCCTGCAACACCCCTTTCCCACCCCCATCTAACATCCCTGTACAATGTGCGGGGAAGTTAGTTGTGGGTCGGCAGAGGGGCCGAATAGCGGGGATAGACGTCACAGCGGGGATGGACATCTGAATGGGACACCCATCCCCGCTATTCACGCCTTGGAATGACCCTGAATGTGAATAGCTTAAGTAAAAAAATTATTTCCACTGAAGATGGTGACATTTATATTCTTTTAAATTTTAATGGTACCTCTTTTGTTTTGTGTATTGTTCTAGGTGGTGAGAAAATCACTTACTGTATGAGTTCGCTGTAGGGTCCAGCTCTTCATCTTACAATTCTGTGAATGATGAATATTGTAAGTGCATATCACTGTGAATTTAATGGTTTGCATTATTGCTCTCATCTTACATCACTGTGGGCATAATCCAGGACTTGCATAAGCTATTAAAAACAAAAAACCTGGCAGCTTACCCAATCATGGTTGGCAAAAAAAAAAAAAAAAGATATATTCAGTCATCTACAGCCAGAGCAAAATCTCTCACCAACTGTTTTGAAGCATGTGGTCTATTCAACTAAATATTTTAACTAGTAAGTATGTTTCTAACTGCAAATTAACAGAAGCTCTGTAATGACTGTTGTCGCAAGAACTATGAACTGAAGAATAAAACTGAGATACAATCCACGTCTAATAGATCTATAAGATATTGTATTGGCGATATGCACTAAGCATTTTTCCCTAGGCCCTGTGGAAGGGAAGTGTTAAATAAAGACTAAAAAAATCCCTTAGAAATAACTCTTTTCTGTGGAGCTTGTATTAATTGTTGGAAAAATCATTGGAAGATTATAAAGAAACAAAAACTTTATTACTCGTTAGTTTTCTCAAGATCCCTGGTTTTCCAAGCTGATAAGACATAATGCTTTCTCGAAACTATCCAGGGGGCCCAGTCAAGTGCAGGTTGAGGTTTCTCAAAAAAAACCCTTCCTTATTCTGATAAGATAGTGTGTTATAATTAAAGACTGGCAGATGTCTAGACATAAATCATCTGTAAGCTTTGATCGGTCTTGTATTTAAATCAGAGTGGCTCCAATGTATTCTCAGAGAAAGCATTCAGTCTATACACTTTTTTTCTCACATTGCCAGCAATAAAACCACAAACTAATGCTCGAGCAGGTATTTTGTAGTATATTTCTTTCTCCAAGGACAAGCAGGATGAGTCAGCCACACCTAGTGACGTTATCCAACGGCGCCATACACGGAACTACTCTCCATAGCTCAGAAAGGCCAACCCACTGGCACACCCCTAGCCAGCCAGTTTCTCTTCTTCTGCTTTGCCTACAAGATGGATCCTTCTACTCTCCAAATTAAAACCCTTTTTTTTTTTATTTTATCTTTATGCAATTATATCAATACACCAAGAATTATCCATCTTGTACAGAAATATAGCAGTACAGCAGAAACAATATAACAAACAGAAAGAAATTCACAAAACTTATTTTTGTAAATGATCACTCACACTAGCTCACAATGAGGGGGGAGAAACTCTTAAGAAAAAAAAAATTTGAAAAACAAAGCTGGCTAGACCATTCAGGGGCAAGATGGCGGCAGGGAGTACTCTCCAGGTGGTGGCTTTCTACGGACCTGCTGGTTTGAAGCAGAGCAGGACTTTTCGCTTATGAGATGGGACGACATAAGCGGAAACAAGCCAGCCTACCTTCGTGCTCTGCAGTTGACATCTCTGCTCATCAAAAGACTTGGGTGGCTTGTGGATTCATCCCCTGTGAGGCTGGAGCGGCGTCTTCGGCGAGTCCACCGGGAGCAGAGGTGGACCTGAGCACATCAGGGGTTTGGCTCTCACCAGAGCAGTGAGCCCCCCCCCCCCCCCACCAAGACCCAGAAGTTCAGTTGTTGTAGATGGTGTGCTTCCCCGTGGTGTGCTGGTGAGCACACCAGTGAAGGGGAGTGAAGAAGGTACCATGGTTTTGCCGGTGAATAGCTTTCCCACCGCAATGTCCTCTGGTGATGGAGCTGGACAAGCAGGGATAGCTTCCACAGTCGCGGCTTCCTTGGGAGCAACAAGCAGAAGAGAACTGCTTCCTGGGACTCAAGCTTTGGTAAGATCTGGTAAGATTACATTGGAAGTGCTATGAGACGCTTTGGTTATGATGAATACTTCTCTTCAAAGTGTTGTTGGTTCTGTGACTATGGAGTTGAATTTAATGAAATCAAATGTCTTGGAGGTTTCTCAACTGCAAGAGGAGCCAGCAGTGAGGCTGGTTCATATGGAAGAAGAGCTAGCATGACTTCAGAGCTTGTGTGTGGCCCAAGTTAAAGACAAAACTTTGCTCTTAAGAAAGACTGAATATCTTGTCAATCAAGTTTGTCAGGAAAATTAAGCAATCTTAAATTATTCTAAGTCACCTGTTCTGTCTGCCTTAAAGATAGTATGTAGATATTTTCTGGAGGTCCTTATGTTTCCTCCAGAAAATATACCTCCACTCGTAAGGGCTCAGTATCGGTCTGTGGGACCTAATCCCCAGGGTCGTGGGCTCAGTGAAACTTCTCAAGGCATGGGGGACCTCACTGGGTTCCTAGAAAGTTCTTTGGAGGTGGTCACTGAGAGAACTACTCTGCTCGTAACCCTAGCTTTGGAATCTGATAAAGCTGCTATTCTTCACTCTTACTTTAGGAATTTTAATGTGCAGTTTTTTGGCTCTCATGTACATATTTTCCCCGATTTGTCACGTGAAACCCAGCAGAGGAGGAAGGATTTCCTTGAACTTATGGCAAAGGTCCTCTCCCTCGATGGGGGGGGTTTGTTTTGAGATTTCCTTCTTGATGTATATTTTCCTATCAGGCTAAGACGTTTGTGTTTTTGAGCCAGGGCAGCTTTTGGAATTCCTTGTTGTGAGAGAGGGGCCGATAGCCATTGTGGAATCCCATATGGCTGATGCTTAAGTCTCCGCCCTGTTTGTTCTGATTTATATTACTATTTTTAAGGTTCTATTTTTACCTTAAGGTGTTTGTTTTTTCTTCATGCCCTGACTGTTACATATATTATGGTCTTACTGGCTGAGCTTTGTGTGATTTGTAAGATGTCCTTAATTATCTTGCATCCTCATGTTTGCTATAATACATACATACATACAATCATGTAGACTAGCAATAATAGTTGGACATCAATCAGCAAATAAACAATATTCACAGATCACCAGAGGCATAAATTGAGTCTTCCAGGTGTCTGGCATTCACAAAAGTCAACAGTTGTGAGAGTTCATTAAAAAAAAAAAAACTATAGAAACAGAATGAAACTTAACCATGCATTTGCATGGATAGTTCAAAAAGAAAAAAAAGAGCTCCCAACTGTTGGACCCCTGGCTGCAAAAGTAAAAATCTCCCTGCGATGCCTTTGTGTCTCCTTAACAAGGTCTGGAAAAATACATACCAATAGACCTCTAAATAAAATTGTTTTTTAGGAATAGAAACTTGTTAACAGTCATTCCCTATCTGAAAGTAAAGCAAAAGTCACAACAGTCTCTTCTTGGGATGTCTCCAAGAAAGCGGTAACATTAAGTACATTTACTTGCTGTGAACCAATAGTTTCTGAAGAAGCAACCTTCCTCCCCACTTGGAGATAAAACAGTTTTACTATTGGAGGATGTGACTCAATCAGAACTGCAAGAGCAGCAGTTAAGTACTTGCAAAACATGTCCCGTGAAGATACTGAAGTCACTCGAGGAAAATTTATAAATCGTAGATTTGTAGGACGAGATGCATTTTCCAGCTGCTCCAGCTTCATATTAAACAAAGAAAATTTCTTAACTAAAGCCTCATTATATTCTTCCAAAACCTCAAGCTTAGCTTGACTCTCAGAAGCCAATGTATGAGCCGCCATAGCCTTCTTCAATCGCCTTAAAGTTCGAGGAAACATTTCCAGCAGGTAAGGAAACTTGTGGCATCAAAGCCTCCCCCAGGGAAACAATTGCAGACCAAATTGACTCCAAGGTAAAGGTCTCAGGGCATACCAGGGAGAAAGCAAAAGTTCCCAGAATACCAAGATCTCCTGCCCTCAGAGCCGATGCTTCCCCGCCACTCACACTGGTAGTCATACCCACTACCAGAGCACTGCTGTGAGGCACCAAAGTATCAGCATATTGTAGTTGTCCCGTGGTAGGCTTTCTGCCTACCTCCCCAACTCCGAAGACTGGCCCCCGATCCAGAGAACTACCACCAACCTCTGGAGGTGAACTTTGCGATGGGCTTGATGACGTCTGTTGGAAACATGCTGCTTTGGATGCTCGTCGCAAATCAGGGGAGAGCAATGGAGCACTCAAAGCAGTCTCTGAGCACTCCTGCCCAGGAGAAACTGCAGCTGAGCTAATCTCTCCTGAAGTTGCCGATTGCTGAGACAGACACAAAAAGTATCCAAAGGTCCAGAGACCACAGAAGTCAATGGTGAGGTGGTGACTGGGGTTTGTGAGGGCTACAATACCCTCCTCACCTTCCACTTTTTCCCCATAAGAAACACTGTCTGCCTCACACAGATCCAACCATCGCCATCTTGGTTCTGTCCCCAAAAAACATTTTTTTAAATTTTATTTTAGTTTAAGTTAAGAATACAAATCTCAACACAAAAGAACGCTGAAACTTCAGACTAACCTGCAACCATGCAAAAGCTACTGTAGGTTTCAAGAAATGCAGCTGGTGTGCCAGAAAGATGAGCAACATTAATGCCCATGAGTGCTGCCTCCATTGCCTGGGCAAAGACCACAGGGTAGAGGAATGTGCAGCATGTGCCCAGATGTCTCCATGGGCCAGGAAATCCAGGGGACATGCCCTCCAGGACCTTCTGCAGTGCTCCAAATCCTCGGCGGCCCTCCTGGGCAAGGATACTGTGAGTATGGATGCTGGTTCCTCGGCTACACCATGGGACGCACTTACCAAGGCCTCCAGTCCCAGCCGTGTGCCCAAGGATACTCCCGCTGCCTCCTCAGACTGGAATTCAGCCACCCTACTATGCAGGCTCCCTCCATGTGGACTCCCAGCCATGCTACCCTGCAGCTCCCCAGCTTCTCTTCCGGGTCTGGCTCCTCCCCCCCCTCCCCTCCAGCGCCGATTGACCGGTACAGTGACATCAACGGGCCAGAAGATGTCAGAGAGCAATGTCAGCATCACAGACCCGCTTCCCGAAAGCCAATTGTACAGTGCAGAAGCCACTCCCCCAGACCCAATCAACCCCGACATCGAAGCTGCGCATTCAGGCACCAAAGCCGATTCTCCAGCCCCGATCACAGGAAAAACAGGCCTTCAGACCCCCCTTCACCGCCATAACAGCTACAGATTGCACAGCAGATACAGGCACAGTGATCATTGCAGGGGCAACCACCATGAGCGCAGAAACCGCCGGAGACATGGGGAAAGATGTGGCAGGCACAATACATCACAGCACCGGCTCCAGCAACAGCAACTCCATGCAGAAGACACAGGTACTCTGCAGGTAGCTCTTCCCCCCTCCGGGTCCTCTCAGAGCAGACATCGGGAGGGAGAGCACAACTTGGCACGCCAAACCACAGAGGGTTACTGGGTGGGACTCCTACAGCTAGTCTCATTGCTCCTCCAAGAATGGCTCACCGTACCCCTGGTCCCCTCATCAGCACCCCAGCCCATGGGCTCTGAGAGTGGATCTAGGCCAGTGATGCCCCCAGAGCAGCGGCAAGCCTCCATGGAATCAGCAAGTGTGCCACTGGATCCTGTTTCTCCTCTACTGCCGGACCAACTATCAGTCGCCAGTTGAGGCAAGGAAACAGTGGCACTGGGACCTCCAGAAGCAGGAGACACCCTCACAAACACCTCCTCCACGAAACACCTTACACTCCCCACCATGGAAAACCCCCAGCCCATGCCACCCAAAGATATGACCTACCCTAAGTTCCTATGCAGGGCTGTATCAGCGCCGTTTCTCAGCAAAGGAGATGCCCCAGACCCAAAAGGCAAAGTCTAAGGAGCCCTGATGTTCCTAGAACCACCCAAGACTCTAACCTCGCTGCCCTTTCACCAACTTCTTTGCGATGGCCTGACAAAGCTATGGCAGACCCCAGCATCCAAACTGACCTGCTCCCGCAAACTGGACACTAAGTACCAAGTCCAGCCCACCCCCGGGTTCGAGAAGGCCCAATTTCCACACCTCTCCATTGTGGTCGTCTGCCCAAAGAGACACAAGTCTTCCCATAACAATGCCCATCCACCTGGCCTTGACCTCAAGCTGCTGGACGACATGGGCAAGAGGGCGTTCCAGGGAGCCACGCTGAGCACTAGGATCATATCCCACCAGCTACAACACACCTTGTACCAGGATATGCTTGTTGAGACTCTTAAGAATGCCATTTTGGGCTGCACCTTGTAGGCGGGTTCTTACCTACAAAGCATCCCTAATAATCACCAAGATTGCCTGGGCACATGGGAGCCGTGCACCAGGTGAAAAACAAAACAAAAGGAACTCAGATCACAGTCACCTGTCAGCAAAAACTCTATTTGGTACAAGCAGCAAAGCTGTAAGCACAAATATACAAGTGTCTGTCTGAGGGACCTGAGAGCAGGTGACATTCTCCCTACCCCTCAGTGGTGAGAGAGAAATTCACCCCCGAGCTATGTAGCTGCTTTTTTATATGGATTCTCTGGCCCAAAGTTCTAGCAAGTACCAGAAAGATCTGCAGAAAACTCTTATGTCATTTGCAGCTTTCTGTGAAGTTCTTTTTCTGGGACCCTCCCATAATTATCGGGGCCTGCAGCTTGGTGTTCTTCAAGGTCTCTGCTTATCTGTGTGCTGTCAAGCATTTCTTTCCTTTGCCTTCCTGTGTGGGGCCTGTGTCCTTTTTTTCTTGGCACCAAACGTAATCTTCAAGGCTGAAAGTATTTCTGCTAATTAGTTTTAGCTTGGCCTGTATTTCTCTGGGCTCACATTCTGAACACTTCTGCTCAAACGTGGCTTCCCAGACTATAGCAGGCCTCATAACATACTTTCTCTTATAGCCCACATGCTGTTATTTCTGTGCCATAAACAGGGTGCTTGTGTACGTTGCAGGCCAGCAGGAGTGTAAACATAGAAGGCATATGAAGCAGATCTGAGCAGAACTATCCCTAAGCCAAAATATCCCAACAACCTCAGGAACCTCGGCGGTGACTAATACCGCCGCCATCCTGGCTGTCCTGCGAGAGTGCACCAAGCACCAGGTCCGGGCAGCCTTTGACATCTTTGACTCCATTGCTCGAACCTCAGGAACTGCCATCTCAGCTCGCCGACTGGTGTGGCCACGAGTATCAGGACTTCATGAGGATACCCACGACCACACAGTGGATGCCCCTTGTGCGGGGGACTCACTTTTTGGAAACAAGGTCAAAGACACTATCAACATCCTCAAGGATTACTGCAACACCCTGTAGTCCCTGTGGAGGAAGGCCTCAAATGCACTAACACTAGCCACAAAAGAAATTACCAGCAAAAATCCTAGCCTTCCTCCAAGCAACACACCTCATACCACGGGTGGCAAGTGCCTTGACATAAACCACAATCCTACCAGCCCCCATACCGCTCCAAGGTATGCCAGAAGGAGCGTAAACAACAGAAACTGGCCATGACAGCCAGAGGGACAGCTTAATCCATCCTTTTAACAGCTTTGACAGCTTAATCCATCCTTTTAACACAGACATCCGGCTCAGTCTACCAGTGGGGGTCAGACTGGCGGCCTTCTTCATCACCTGGAGTGCCATCACAACAGACAAGTGGGTCCTGCAAATAATTGCACAGGGATATCAAATCCAGTTCTCCTCCACCCCTTGGCAACTCACAACCCTCCAGTGACACTCCTCCGTACCTACTCCCTACCATCACAGCAGAGATCCTGGCCCTGCTGATGTCCCGGCAATAGAACCGGTACCACCACATGAAAGCAGTGACAGTTTTTACACCAGAGATACTTCCTGATCCCCAAGAAGTCCAGAGGCGTCCACCCCATCCTTGACCTCAGGAAGCTCAATAGATTCATCCACAAGGAGAAATTCAGGATGTACTCCCTGGGGTCCATCCTGCCTCTGCTACAGGCTGGAGAATAGTTGGCCTCCTTGGACTTGCAGGATGCCTACACACATGTGCCTATCCACCCAGAACACCGGAAATATCTGTGTTTCCAAGTGCTGGGAAACCATTACTAGTACAGGATCTTGCCCTTTGGCCTTTCCCCAGATCTGCAGTTGTTCACCAAGTGTATCGCAGTGGCAGCAGCACACTTCCACAAGCAAGGGATCTCTGTATTCCCCTACCTTGATGACTGACTGCTCTCTGCCCCCTCCTGGCAGCAGACTGAGGAGACAGTCACCCAGACGATCAACCTCCTGTCCTCCTTGGGCTTCCATGTGAACCTCCAGAAGTCCCACCTCTGCCCCTCTCAGCACATGGAGCTCATTGGGGTGGACACAGATGTTGCTGCAGTGTGGGTCTTCCTCCTAGAACCCCAGGTGCAATCCATCATAGAGCTGATCAAGGGCATTTACTCGACCTCCCAGACATCTGTGCGAACAATGATGCACCTCCTGGGCCACACAGCTGCATCTACATAAGTGCTCCCCCTAGCAAAGCTACGCATGCAATACCTCCAGTGGCACCTCTGCACCCACGGGAACCAGCCCTCACAATCCCTATCAATGCGCATACTGTTGGACGATGGAGTCCAATGGGGGACCTGTCATGGGAATCTGGTCCAAGGCAGGCCCCTACAACCACACCCACACACCAACTTGTCATCAACCATGGATGGGTTCACCGGTGGGATGGGGGCTCACTACCACCAATTTCGCACTCAAGGGGCCTGGACGGGGAAAGAGCGCATGTATCACATCAACTTGCTGGAGCTCCAAGTGATCCACTATGCGCTCAGGGCCTTCCACAACTGCATCACTGGCAAGACAGTGCTGATCCCCGACAGACAACCAGGTGGCCATGTTCTACATCAACCAGCAAGGGTGGGGGTTGGGCTCACGCTCCCTGTGCAGGGAAGCAGTCTGGATCTGGGCCTTCACACTCTCCAAGCAATGCCTGCTACAGGCCTACTCCCTACCAGGGCGCACAGAATCAGCTAGCCGACCAGCTCAATTGCCAGCTAAATCCACACAAGTGGACAGTGAGCCCGCAGGTGGCAGCCTTCCTCTTCCTCTGATGGGGACACCCACAGGTCGACCTATTCGCCACAGAAGGGAAGTGCCCTCCACCCACAGTCTAGCCATGGATGCCTTTGATGTATCATGGGGGGAGTGATCACTCTTGTATGCCTTCCTCCCCCGCCTGCTCATCTCAAAGACACTGCAGCGCATCATCCAAGACAAAGAAAGGGCCTTTCTTATCACCCCACACTGGCCCAGGCAGATGTGGCTTCCCCTTCTTCATCACCTGGCCCTGGAGCCTCCTGTACACCTTTCCCTGCACCCAGACCTCATCACACAGGATGGCGGAGTGACCCAGCACCCCAATCTACCAGCGTTTGTGCTAACAGCATGGAAATTGAGAGGCTAACTCTGTCATCCGTCAACCTCCCCTCCGAGGTGCAAGAAGTGCTGGCGGCCAGACGTCCATCCAATAGAAAATCCTACCGCTTGAAATGGAAATGCTTCGGTATCTGGTGCGTGACCCAGCAACTGTATCCCTTCTGCCCAGTGGCACAAACCCTACAGTACCTCACCTTACTCTGACAGTGGACTAAAGACACAGTCCATCCGCAATTGCTGCGTTCCACAACCACATTAGGGGCGACTCCATCGCCACACTCCTGCTGGTCACATATTTCATGAAGGGCCTGGCAAACCTAAGGCCCGAAATCTGGGTCCCGGTGCCTCCTTGGGACCTCAACATTGTCCTCAACCGGCTGATCAGTAAGCCCTTCGAGCCTCTACACTCAGTGGACATGATATACATAGTCTGGAAAATGCTCTTCCTGGTAGCCATCATTTCCACCAGAAGGATCAGCAAGCTATACTGAACATGCTCAGTAACTTCATTTTATTATATGATCCACAGTCCAAAATGTGAAAAATCCTTTAGCACATCTGGTCCCTGATTAGGGAGAATTGCCTGACCACATTACTTAACTTAAATATTTCAATCAAGTTCTTGCCACAAATAAACAGTCAACAAAAAAGCATAGACTGATGTTAGATAAGGGCCATAAGCCCCATTTGGGGGGTAATTTTCTGTCACATTGACTTTCTAAATCACCTTGTTTCAAGAGCTTACATACGTGAATGGGCAGGTATTATGTCTGGTCGCTATTCTGTAAGTATGCACTTAAGACTGATGACAAATACTTTGTGGGTGTGCACCTGGGTGGAATATAAATTTGCACACAAGTTATCAAATGCTATAACTTATCCACATTCTTTAGAAATCTGGTGTAAATAGCCACACAGATTTAATGTGCGTTTTGGACACATGTCCCTATTACCCTCAGAGACCCTTTTACTAAAGAGCATTATGGTGCTGCATCTAACATGGCATCATTTCAAAGCTTTTGCTACTTTAGGTGCAACACCTTCACATTAATTGTCGGGGACATAAAAAGCATTTCCCTGGCAGCTAACGTGGAGCTCTGTCCCATAGCCAGTACGATGATATTGCGGATGCACCTAACGCCAACTACCAGGACTGCCATTTAGTGTGGGAGCCCTTACCGCTACCTTCATAGGTAGTGGTAAGTGCACCCTCACTAATTTGAAGCCACGTTAGGGCAAGGTGCACCACATTAAATGCTGGGAACATGTTTTACATGCCCCCTACAGTTAACACAGTGTGGTAGCACCTATTGAGCCATGGTTTTGCCAGTTATGGGCACTTTAAGTGTGACACCATTGTGCTTTTTAGTAAAAGGTCCCCACCGAGTCTTATTCAAATGGACTTTCCCCTGTTCTGTGCCTATGGAGACCGTATCTTTATTGATCAAGACCCATTGAGTTTAACCAATCACATTTTAATTACATACGGCACAGCACACATGATATATATACACTCATTTCAAATAATCTGGCATATCAAATAAAGCAACTTAAGATAAATGATAACTTCTTGATAGTGTTCTTAACAGATATTACATTTACCATGTTCCAAGACTTTCTGCAGATTCTCAAGCAATTTTCTCACATCACTTTGTTCCTCTTCAGCTATATTCTTAACAGAAGCTACAGATTGTATATCACACTGCCATTGTCCATGTTGGTCTTTATTGGAATATAAAATTCTGGAAGTAATTTCTAAGTGTTTATACAGAGTCTATAGAGACAGCTTGGCTTCAGTAGCAGAAAATCTCCCACATTTTGCTGGAGTAGAGGTTGTACTATTATCTGTTAGCTATGACGTGAATCTCCACGCTCTCCTCTGGGCCTGTGGGGATTAATTTTAGACATTGCGTTTCTCATGCGAGGTACTCGGCACTCCTTCCCTATTTGAGTCCCCTTGTTTCTCTTGTATTGTTCTGACTGTCTTGATTAGCTCTACGAGCAGGGACTGTCTTCTTTAAACGTTTGTACAATGCTGCGTATGCCTTGTAGTGCTACATAAATGATTAATAGCAGTAATACATTTTGGATGTGCAGACCCTGGGCTCTTTCATTAACCCTTATGGACTTATGAGTCAGTTTTGGCAGGCAATGCATAAAGGCCCTGCGAGTAGTTTAGGAAATGTTTTCATTGTACTACGTCACATCGTGCTATGCTGTCCCTAGATGTGTTTCTTCTGCCTGTCTTCTGGCATAAGAGATGAACCAAATACCAGAGATGAGGACTAAACTCATGGAGGGTAGCTTTGTAAACTCCTATGTAATCAATACGTGTTTTTCTGTACCTATTTCACATCTCTTTTATGAAGTCAAGTACATGCTGCTATAAAATGGCCAAAAACACACATTAATTTACTGTAAGATGTGCCTAGATTTGCAAGGAACATGCATAAATTATAATATTTTATACTTCATGCGCATATCTTTATGCTCTGCTTATGATCTGCCCCAACTCCACCTTTTTGCAAGCCGACAGTGTCTTTAGTCACCTCCCATCTCTTCCTTGCTAGTCTCCCTCCGAATCATCTCTCTCGCCTTCAATCTGTTCAACACTCATCTTGCAGCTTATCTTCCGCCAGTCCGATATGCTCATATAACCCCGCTTCAAGTCCTTTCCTTGCCTCCCTATCCGTTTCCGTATCCAACTCAAACTTCTCCTACTGACCTATAAATGCATTCACTCCCCTCTCCCTACACCGCTCCTCGTGAACTCCGCTTTTCTGGGAGATCCCTTCTCTCTATCCCCTTTCCTTCCACTGCCAACTCCAGACTTCGATCCTGTCACCTTGCTGCTCCTTATGCCTAGAACAAACTCCCTGAGTCTGTACATCAGGCTTCTTCATCTCCCCCCTTTTTCAAATCCATGCCAAAAGCTCACCTCTTCGAGGCTGCCTTTGGTTCCTATTCCGCTTAGCCTCCTTTCTACCTCCTTACCGTTCCCTGGATGTATCTTTGTCTTCAGCTGTTGTGTTGTCTGTCTTGACTAGACTGTAAGCTCTTATGAGCAGGGACTGTCTTTTACATGTGCCTTACAGTGTTGCATACACCTTGTAGCACTATACAAATGATCAGTACATTTATACATTTATAAAAGCGTGTCTGTATCATTTACGCACATAAGTGGCCACAAACACATCTCTATAACTAATATACCCAGATTTACTTGCCTTTTTCACGTGAAAATCTAGGCAGCCTGCTGTAAAAATGATCCCCTCTCTGTATAGGAGAGTGCACTGGTGTTTGAATTATCTTCTGCAGAAGCAGATGAGTTACTATAATGTGTAGCACGGATGTCCCCATATGTTACAACTTACCGTGTAATTTAGGCATTTATGGTAGGAATTAAACATTAAAAACATGCTGGCATGATCAAATCTTTACCATCTAGAGCCCTATCATTCCATCCTTCGTTAATTAAACAACTATTTACTATCTTTTTAGTGCCCTACAAGCCCCAGTCGGTTCAGTATATTTTATTCTTTAACCTGAAGCCAAAACCAGCAAGCTTTTTAACTCTAGTCTATCATACAGACATTCATTGGGGTCTATAATTTGTGCAAAGAATGTTAATTGGTTTTAATATTTGATTGTTACTACAGTAGGTACAGAACGCCATACCTAAAGCAATAATTTTGCTCTGCATTTTTGAAATGGTTCTAATTGAGCTAAAATTATAGTGTTCTAACATAGCCTGAGATTTAGAAAAATATATTTAGCAGCCATTCCAAATGATATCATTTAATTCAATGAGTTCTTCAATAAAAGCACAGAGTTAGTGCAGTAAATCTGCTGCTTCCAATCAGTCTAAGGGCTTTTCCTGGGTCTTAGTGAAAAAGTGGTTTTCCATACTCACACAGTGGAAAGCCCTTTTAAATGAGGCCTTCTGTCCGTTTTCCATTTGTATGGCGGAAAGATTTCACATCCAAAACACTGCCGGCGAACAAAATTTTGCCTTGCTAAGTCTAGCTACGAATTGGAAAAGCGCTATTCAATAAAAATATTGTATTTAATATATTTATAGCCTTCCCATTGATAATATTTCCAGGAGGGGCATGATAAAACTATACACACAATGAAATACATAATATTGATAAAAGAATAAAACACGGAACACATCCAGAGTCATTGCAATACCCAGGACCATCTGAATCTGCCAGACAGTGTGCATGATAATGAGTCAAAAGCCAAATACAATATTTTTTTTCAATACTTTACTTTTGCCAACTTACTGCTGGCAAAGATGCTGTCATGATTTCTCATCTAAGTTATACTGGCGTCTTCATTTAGCACTTCATTAATGAAGTTAGGCATGTTAAGTGCCACTGTGCCCATAGAAATAAAAAGGTCTCTGGGCACTTAATGCATGTTAACGTCATTAACTCGCACCCGGGTGCAGTCGATTGAAAGTGTGTCCGAAAAGGCTGGTCACGTCCATGTTGGGGCAGGATTTCAGAAATGTTGTCGCATCCGAAACGGATGTCTTTGGGTGTCTGCATAGATGTCTCCGCGGCACTATTCCAGACAAGGGACATATCCCAGACAGCCATTCTGCAAGCACCGGAGGGAGAACTGCAACACAGGTGTCCCCATTTCCTGTTAAAAGGTCATTGTGGTTGTGGACAGTACTGAGATTACGCCCTCTGGGGACTATACCAGCAAACAAGCACTTTTCTGATGCTTAGACATGCCCTGGAGCAGGTATAGGAACCGGTGCATTGAAGAGCAGTCAATAAACTTTATTGTAAACCCCAACACGTTTCGGCCATACCGGCCTTCTTCAGGGGGTGCAAACCTCAAATAACAAAAGCATATATAAACAATAAATAATAAAAACAAAACTTAAAACCACACCAATACACAAATAGTAGCAGTAAAACAAAAAGAGAATTAAAATAAGTTGATGCATAAAAGACCACTGGTAATAATAAACATAAAAAGCCACAAATGCCAAATGACCTGTTCGTTATAGAGACAGTACAGTGTATATACTCCCCTACTCTTGTAAATACTGTAGTCTCTAAGCAATTATTTATTTATTTATTTTATTTACATTCTCTTATATACCGCACTATTCTGCATCAGTGTGGTTTACATTGAACAAACTGAAATTACATTGAACAGGGCATTATAACTTGGAGATAACTATTTTACAGGGAACATGAGCTATGGAGGGTTAAGTGGCTTGCCCAAGACCACAAGGAGCACCTGTGGGACTAGAAACCCCAGTCCTTCCGGCCCAAGGTTGCTGTCCTCTAGTGGGATTTGAACCCCCGACCTTCCAGCCTGAAGTACCTTGCCCCAACCACTAGGCCACCCCTCCACTCCAATTATGGTCCTTCTGTACACCTGTGACTTGATTGCACAACCTGTATATAGTTTACCCTAGTTACGCCCAAGTTGCATCACCTATTCATTGTAAATACAGTGCAGGCTCGGACGCACTGTATAAATTAACTGTTTCATGTAAACTGTACTGATTCTAAAGAGCACAGTATAGAAAAGACACTAAATAAATAAATAAATGATGGCATGGATACATGCCTTGGAACTCTCCAATTTAGGAAAGTATTTAAATGTTATTTCAGCTGTATACAGTTTATTTATAGCAATTGGTTTACACTTTTTTAGCTCCTGTCATTTGAAACTCTTTATATTACTCTTTATGTTTTATTATCACAGCTGGCTCAGCCCTACATCCCATGTGTATGATACAGTTTTAAAACTTTTCTGGTTCCCAGATCAGTATTCATAATTATCTTTTGGCATTTGTGGTTTTTCAAAGCTTTACTTTCACTTTGCGTTATTATTTTATTTTTTTTTTTAACTATGGCCTTGGGATCACCATTTTTTTCTTTTCATTTTTTGTTAGCCACATTCAATCCTCATTCAATCCTGTGTCCATCAGATACAAGTTCATAGCAGTATTTGCTATTGGAGGCAAATTTTCAATATACTTGGGGAAAAAGAGTGCTTGATATTTCTTCTCTCCCTTTTCTAGGGATAGCTAGCCCAGGTTGATATATTATTTTTTAAAAAGGGCATATATGCCCTCTGAATACTGTGTGACAGCTTTTGAGATTTGGCTTTCACTAGTTTTTTGGATGCCAGAACACATTACTTTCTGTACAAACTAAAAACTTTGATACTTTCACATGTTCACCTTTATTTATTATTCATTTGTTATTATTTGCAGATTTGCTTGTGCTCTTGTACAGTTAGCATATATTGGTGCTCCGCAAGTGGGGGTTTTATCCTCCTCATCTCTCTGTCATTATGATTGTGGTCTAATGACCCCACAAGTCGTTCATTCCTGATATTTCTCTATATAATCCATCTTTTAATTGATTTTCATTCTCAGCCTTAAATAAACATTAAGATAAAATGTATTTGTTGATTTTTATTATCATATTACATGCTTTATGTTCATTATATGTTTTACTGTATTTATTGTTATTGTTTTTACATTGTACATTTTATTTATTTCGTTGTATTTTAGTTTGCATCTGATTCCCCCTGAGGAAGGCTTAGAGATTGTGAATAAAGCACCAGTAAGAGATTGTGAATAAAGCACCAGTAACCACTTTACTCGTATCTCGCTGTTTTGTGCTCTGAATGTGATCAATCCTACTTGCCCCAAAAATTACCCTAACAGCAGAATTCTGCGCAAGTTGGAGGGGTTGAATTACACTGCAGGGAAGATCTAGATAAAGCAAATTACAATAATCTAAACTCTGCAAAACAAGAGCACGACTATCTGAAAACAATGTGAATCCAAATAAAATTTCAAAAGGGCACACCATTCGAAACTTCAAATAAACTGCGCTCATTGCAGTTGCTATCTGAGGATGAAAAGAAAGATTGCTTGAGTAAAAATACCCAAATACCACACTGCCATCTGAATTAGTACATCTACAGACCCTAACCACACAGTTTCAGGTGATACATATGAATTACTCTGATATAACACCATGGCTTCCATTTTTCTTACATTAATCATCAAGCCATAAGCAAGCAAACAATACAAAATAGAATCAAAAGACTGAACCAGCTTCGATGATGCAAAACTTTCAGATAATGAAAATTCCTCAAAAATAAGAATGTCATCAACATAAATTCGAAACGCCAACTGAAGAGAACACAAAAACCAACAAAAAAGGTACCAAGTACAAATTAAAAAGTTTTCCAAAGGAGCTGAACCCTGAGGCAGACCTCAAACTACAGGATAAGAAGCAGAAACTGCACCACCTGAAAAAAAATCTGCTACTCCCTACCATGGAGGTATGAATCAAACCAACTCAAAACCGACCCAGACAAGCCTAAGCCAGCCAACAAATGCAACAGTCTCAGGTACTACCGAATCAAATGCTGAGTGCACATCAATAAACAGTAATAAAACAGTCCTGTCCAGAAAGGCCTTGTAACACGTGCCCAGTCAATAAGACCAACAATGATTTAGGGCTATGGTCACTCTGAAAATGATGCTGTCACTCATCCAAAATGCCCATATTCTCTACATGATCATCAAGCTGGACCCGCACCACCTGCTCAACCATCTTAAATAAAAAAGGCAAAGAAAAAATAGGATGAAAATTACTCACCTCAGACAAATCGCCACTTCTGTCTGTTACCAAAGGACGAACCTTTTTCAAAGCAACAGGCAAAACTCTAGCAGATAAAGCAGCATTAATAAAAGCACACAAAAACACACATACCAGATTGCCTAAATGACGAACCTAGGCAGAAGAAACAGTATCAAAAGGGCAAAGGTATTATGCATGTTTCTCATCAAGCGTTCAACATCTGACACCGTCACTAATAAAACAGAATCCCAAGTAACAAAACCACTGCCCAAAACAGTAAAACAGTCTATAGTGGCAGCAGCCTGAGCTCAGCATCCTATCGGAAGAGGACTTACTTTATGAATCAAATGAGAGGCAAAACACTAGGGATTCAACTCATCTCAACTCATACTTGCCATTCACCCCCTTCAGCAAAAACTGAACCTTAGAAAACAGCGCCAAAGGTTTGGACCACGCGGTCTCAAATTTTGCAGAAAAATATGCCTGCTTTGCAGCAACCAACTTTTCCTGATACTGCTTATAAGTATAAAAATAACTACTAAAAGCATCCTCTGATAACACCCTATGCCTATAATGCTCCGCCCTATACAATTCATGCTTTAACTCCTTCAACAGATCAGGAAACCAAGGTGGCCGATGAACCTGCCCCCTCAGATGAATTTGGAAGGAAGGAAGCTTTGGTTGGGAGGAAGACGTCCCAACCAAAGCTTCCTTTCAATATCAGCCAAGTCATCAAATGACAAATCAGGAGAAACGTCTTTGCCAAACCGCCGGTTCTTCTGAAATTCATCCATATCCAAGGATGCGGGTCGAGTCGGGGCGGAGTGAGGGCGGATCACATAGATTATAAAAAGACTAATTTATGCGAGCACTTGAGAAGCTCTAGAGCTGTTGTGCACCTACATTGCAAACACGGACAGCTACATTAGGTCATGTAAGAGCTTCCTTGTCTTGATAACATAGGCTTAACATATGCATCTTAAAAATGCGCTTTAACTAGGCACCCTTCATAAAAATTACCCCTGTTAAGCCCCGAGTGACGCCACTTTTTTTGAGCATGTTTTTTTGTGAAATGTCTGTTGCCGGGGCCACTGAACATACAGTAGCAGCTAAGACACATCGATTTGCAGTTGCCTTTCGCAAAACATTTGAGCAAATGAAAATACCCCACTTAGATGTTCCAATTCCTGCTTAACGTCCTATGCAAAATGGGCCTTATTACTTCACTATCTAAAACTGCTTAACCACCCCTTTGGACATCTGTCTGTCATTTCAGCATCAAGAAAATAACTCATTTGTGAAAATTCAAAAATATAAATGAGATGCCTAGAAATGTAACCATACTTTAACAAGAATTGCTACCAAGGGAAATAGCCTCTTGGCATATCATTAATTTTTTTTCCTATAATCAATCCTGTTTTATTTAACACTTGCCAGGAAATACCCATATTTTTGCCCCAAAAAAGAAGCTTCTCTTTTACAGAAATATGGGTGCTGAATATTATCCTGATCTTGGGGAAATACAAATGTAACTAGAGCAAAATTCTAAAAGCTTAAGGAGAAGGAGTCTTCAGTCATCTTGGTTAAATCTATGCTGTTCCATGACAAATTTGCTTCACTTGGTCCAAGTCACTGGGTCTAAACAGAACTTCGTGATCGCCTCCCAGCAAGTAAAAAGGTATACTTAACTAAGGGGCATTCTTACTGAAGTCCCTTAAGAACTTAGCATGAGTTTTAACATGCAGTGTGGGTGCACGTTAATAGTTGCCATGTGCTAAAAATCGTGCCGTGGTTAAAAAGAAAATCCCTGTACAAAGTACCTAACAAGGGGTGGAGCAGGATCCTGGTGGGTTCTGGGTAGAGATCTGGCATGGCTGCCACCGACATCTAGTGCACAAGATATTATTGTATGTTTACTATCACAACTGCTGACAGTGTGGCTGCACTTAATGCCAACTCAAGATGTAATATTAAATGCAGCCATGCTAGTGATAGTAGGTAGTGTGGCTGCTGTCCATACCCATTTTAAAAAATGCATAACGTAGCCATGAACAAAATAAAAAACTGACCCACCCTCCTGATCTTATCCCCAATCCCCCAAATCAATACCCCTCACAAGAAAGTAACCCCGATCAAGCCCCCATTACCAGAGATGTCCCTGATCAAGCCCTTTAAAAGAGAACCCCCAATGCAGACACACCCACATGGAAAAGATACCCTGGCTGAAGGCTCTTCTCCTCTGTGAAAGGACCCTCAGAATAGATCAATCATACCCATCCCATGATTCCCGTGTACTTCCAGAAGTCATCTGCATATCTGCCAGATACAAATTGCCATCCATTCCTCAATTGCATGCAGATGAGGCCAAAGGCTTAGAATTCCTTCCTCCTCTGTGCAGTCTGACTTCAGAAGTCCTGCAATACGATAAGCCACTGTCCCTTATCTAGGAGAAAGGATCCAAGCTGCACGGCCCCCCAGAGCTTGCTCCATGTGGTGGTATCTTAGGAGTTTGGCAACAATGAATCTTGGTCAACCATCTTTAGACCTGGATCCAGATGGTGCATAGTGCACTCTTTCGAACTCCAATGGCTTTGCTAAGTTTAGACCAAGTAAACCAGGAAACAACTGTTCTAAGAAAACAACCATATTATCACCTTCCACTCCTTCTGCCAAGTTGATCAGCCATTTATTATGGTGATTCTGATTTGCCAAGTCCTTGAAATCGAAGAAATGACACAAACCCAAAATAGTGAATAGATAAAAGGTAACCTAAAAAAGATTCACCATTCAACCACCCCAATCATTTTCATGTTATGAGCTGTTAAATTTTATTTAGAGGTGGAGTACCTTATAAAATAAAAAGTACTTTGTCGTCTGGAGGGGGTTAGATATCAATTCTTACCCTCCCTCGGCACGCTCCAACAAAAAAATAACATGAAAATGATTGGGGTGGTTGAATGGTGAATCTTTTTTAGGTTAAGTCCTTGAAATCAGCAACTGCTTTGGAGTTCTTATGCATTTGCTCTCCTTGCACTTGTAGTGAAGCAGTTTTCTCTTCTAATTGCACAGTATGTTGATACGAGGCAAGACATTGAGCTTAGATTTTCCCAATCCCTCTTGATTTCAGATAAAGCTTCCAATTTTTTCTTCATTGTCTCTTACACCAAGAGAATTTCTTCCATTACTGCTGACCCAACTAGGACCTGCTCTTTTTGCAGGGCCAGCTGTCTTAGGCAACAGGGGAAACACCTTGTGTTGCTTTAACCCTGAGGAGACAACATAAGCCATAAAAATTTGAAGATCAATTCGGTATGATATCCTCAAATTCTAAGTACAAATGCAGCTAGGAAGGCACAGTTATTGAAACATTAGGGAAGTTTGGCAGAGCTAAAGGCCTAGGCAGCCATCTTGGAAGAACTCTGGTTCCAAACTTCATCTCTCCATTGAGCTTCTCCTGGCTATGCATTTTCACAAATATGGGCAGTACATATACCTAACAAAGTAAACTTTTTCAACAGAAGCTAGAACAGATCAGAAAGAATCCAAAGCTATAAATAGAGTGTTCAACTAAAAACAAACAGTCAGAGCAGCAAAGGCTGATATCACCCAAGAACACTAGAGCAAAAGGCCTAGCAGTTGCCAATGCTGCCTGAAAGCTTATGGCCATTATGCTTCCCACCTCCCTCACAGCAGCATTCTCCTTAAGAGGCCAATGTTCCATACTCTCCTCAAGTAGCAATTGTTTCTGCATTACAAGGAAGATGGTTGTGGTTTCCTCACCGCTCACTGGTGCTCCTATCTCCAAGGAAATCAGCGAGCTGGTGAACGGTTCAGTCTCATCCCCACAGACAACCAGCACTGGAGCCAGTCTCTTTTCCATGCTTAGGGATGGTTCCACATCCAACCAGTTGGCTGCTTCAAACCAAACTTCAGTACCAGATCTCTTAGACGAAACACTTGATATAATAAGCGCTCCATTAGCAAGGTTTACCACAGCTGACAAGGTTGAGGGGAGACAAACCTTCCCTTTGTGCTTAGCCATGGCAATATTCACAGCAAAGGAAAATTTGAAAATGGAATAGTATTTAAAATGGAGCACAGCACATCAGAAATAGTACACATGTTCACGCTGCCATCTTGAATGTCTCTTCAGTTCACTCTGATGGCTATTTAAAAGAGAGAAGTTGCTTCTGTTGATAGGGTTTGCTTGCAAAAAAAAAAAAAACACCCCCACAAAACCCTGGCGTTCAGCCATCATTTTTAAGTTAAGTGGTTCGTGGTTGCAATTTCTCCATATGTAATGAACCTCACTTCTAAGTCAGGGTTATATGGAGTATGATGTCACCATATTACTTGCATTGTGCCCGAGAGCTTTCTTCTAGAGTTCATAAGATTCTCATGTATAGGAAATTTGTGAAGGTGTGTTTGGAAAAGCCTCTTAAGCCTGTGGCACGAACATGATGGGAAACATTTCGGTATCTTTCTACCACTTTTTTCTTGGTCTCCGACTGCATTTAAAGGACCTTCAGGATCTTCCTCTCCATACGATTCACAGAATAATCGCTTAGAACCGACGCCTCTATTATCAGTGCTGTTCTGGTGGTTTTCTCCTTACCCACAATGTCTGGTGTCCTGGCATCCAGCTTTTTAGGTTGTCTGTGTGGTTATCCCTGTGTGTTACAACCAGCTGGAACCTATGACACTACAGTCCAGAATTTCAGAGCAATGCTGTAGGGGATTATCAACCCCTCATTTAATTGGTTATTCACCTTTGGCTGGACTGTATTGACATGTGCTTTCCTATCATTTTAAACCCAGGACTATATTTCTAAAACAATCAGAGGCTTGAAATTCTATTTTGTCTATCCTCGCCCCTCAATATCCTGTATCTACTTTATCAGCAATAAAGTTTCAACAAACAGCACTTGCCGGTAAGCACCAAGATAGTGTACTGCAATGCACTGTCAAACTCATCACAGCCCAGGATTCAGAATTCTTCCAAAGGGAAGCAACAGGAGCTATGGGGTACCCAAGAACAGCACTCTCGCAGTCCGTCAATGAAAAATCCTCATGCAGGGTGTCGTGTTTCAAAACCAAATTAAAAACTTTACCGATGACAAACTTAGACATTTTGGTAGTATAAAAAAAGAAGTAAAAATGGTAGAATTTGATAGTCCAAACCACAAAAATGTCATAGTTCAAGAATATAAAAGAAAAAAAAATCAAATACAGCTTTTCATGCCACTAGAGTATATTTTACAGGAAAACCTGCACTGTCCTAGGAAAGCTGGATTCAACGCACACCTTTCTTAGAAATTCAAGGCAAGTTGCATTCTAAGTTTGTACCTAAGGCAATGGCCCAAAATCACAAGCAACAGCAACTGTTCTATCCACTAGGCTACTTCTGCACTATAGTCAGAACGCAGGAAACCTGACACTTAAACATCTGCTAAGCTTTTCATGTGAAGGGCCACACAGGGCACAAACAAATAATGGACAAGTCCCTATGGGAGCGGGGTCTTCCTCGGAGAAGAGTTTGTTGTGCAGAGAGTGTGGTGGAAGGGCATCATATATGGATTTTTCAAATATTGGGAAAGGAGGGAGACAGGGGCAAGGTTCCCAGTGGTGAGGCAAAGAACCCAGCCCTGGTTTCCCCTAGTACCTATCCTCTGAGGGAATGAGAGATGGGTGGATAAGGGGGATGGGGTGTATGTGTGTGCATGTGTATAGCACAATATCTTCCACTCAACCCCCCCCCCCCCCCCCCCGAGTACACTTTCCTGACAAAGGGAAGGAAGAAGAGGATCTGAGTAGGGAGAGGGGAGGTATGGGAAGACCACTGGGACGGAGGCTGGGCTGCTCACTGTCTACTGGCTGAAAACTGAGCTTCAGGGGAGAGAGGGAGGGAGAAAAAGACAAGGTGCATGAACGAAAAGCAAAAGAATAAAACACTTGCGGTGATTTAGGGATAAGAAAAGCATGGAGATTCAGAAAAATCTGCTCCAAGGGCTGCATCTGGCCCAGAGGCCTTAGTTTGGGACTCCTGCCTTAGGCCACGGAACAGCCCGAGTGCAGCCGAGTCCTTCCTGACACTTGCTCTGACCTTCTCCTCACATAACTTGAAAGAAAAGGAACTCAAACCCTCCCTCTCCCGGGCTCATGGAGAGCCACAGATCTTGCTGCCTCTCCCTTGCATCTCTGGGTGACATCTCTCCCTCCAAGAGATTCCTGGAGTCACTTCTATAAAGTAGCTGGGGACAAAATATTAACCCTTGAAGGGGATCAACCACAAAAAGCTCTCCTCTCACATGTAGGGTTACCAACTTTTTCACCGAGAAAAACCCGGCACCTGTGGCTCGCCATGCTCCACCCATTCTCCGCCCCTAGTCCCACCCCTGCCCCGCCCCAGCCCCACCCACAAAAATTACCGAGGATACGTGTAGGCTAACTTCCTTGGTCAGATAATAATTAAACTGGGAACCCCAAAATCCAAACATGAAATATACAACACTGGAGAAATAAAACTATAAAGTCATTTCCTCTTGCACTAAAGAAAAACACAAAGATGTTAGCAATACACACTTCCCAGACCAGACATATTCCAGCTAATAAATTCTAAATAAAAAGTATTTTTCTACCTTCTGTTTGGGCATTTTATTTTTCAGTTGCAATTGCTCCAGTCACTTTCTTCTGGTTTCTTTGTGTCTTCTGCGAGCTATCCATTTGTCCTTCCTTCTCTTTTCCATTCTCTCTCTATTTTTGCTTTAACATACTGATTGTTTCCCTTTTGCTCTTTCCCCCAATTCTTTCCTTATTCCTTTATCATCCATTTAAATTTCACCCTTCCATTCTCAAGCCCCTCTTACTCTCCCAATACCCAGCCCATCATAGACTTTTCTTCCACACAAAATATTTTTCCCCTCTCCATTCTCATTCCCCATCTATTCTAGTCCTCCCCCAAAATCAGTTCCCTTATAGTTCTAGACCCACCCAGCATCCACTCCCTTCTAGTCCCATTCTCCCATGCCCCACATCAGCCCTTTCCAGTCCTATTCCTGCTCTTCATCAGCCCATTTCCAGTGCTAGCCCTCACATCACAGACCATTTCCAGTCCTAGCCCCCCCTCCCAATCACAGCCCATTTCCAGTCCAAGTCCCCCATCACAGCCTATTTCCAGTCCTGGGCCCCCCACCCTCACATCCCATTTGCAGTCCGAGTCCCCCCGCACCATCACAGCCCATTTGCAGTCCTAGCCCCCCCCCCCCACCACCACAGTCCATTTGCAGTCCTAGCCCCCCTAATCACAGCCTATTTCCAGTCCAAGTTCCCCCTCCCTCCACCATAGCCCATTTCCAGTCCAAGTTCCCCCCCAGCCCTTTTCCAGTCCAGGTCCCCCTCCCCATCACAATCCATTTCCAGTCCATGTCCCCCCCCCATACCCCTTTTCCATCCCAGGTACCCCCCCCCAAAAAAACCCATTTACACTCCATGCCCCCCCCCCCCCCACATAGCCCTTTTACAGTCCAGGTCCCCCTCCCCATCACAGCCCATTTCTTTCCAGTCCAATGCCCCCCCCATAGCCCTTTTCCAGTCCAGGTCCCCCTCCCCATCACAACCCATTTCCAGTCCATGTCCCCTCCCCCCCCCATAGCCCTTTTCTAGTCCAGGTCCCCCTCCCCATCACAACCCATTTCCATTTCATGTCCCCCCCCCCCTTAGCCCTTTTCCAGTCCAGGTCCCCCTCCCCATCACAACCCATTTCCAGTCCATGTCCCCTTCCCCGCCATAGCCATTTTACAGTCCAGGTCCCCCCCCATCACAGCCCACTTCTTTCCAGTCCAATTCCACCCCCCATAGCCCTTTTCCGGTCCAGGTCCCCCCCCCCTTCACAGCCCAAGTCCCCCCCCCATAGCCCTTTTCTGGTCCAGGTACCCCCCCCCCCATCACAACCCATTTCCAGTCCAGGTCCCCTCCCCCCATCACAGCCCATGCAGTCCTTGGCCTCCCCTCCCCCACCCCCACCAAAACCATGGCTGTCTGAGGCTTTAGAGGGAGCCGGGGAAGCCCGCGCGAGGCCCCGGCTCCCTCTGTACAGCCACCAGCGTGAAGAGCCTTTTCCTTCACGCTGGCGGCTGTTTCTGTGAAGCCGCGAATGCTGGGAAAGGTTAAAGGGTATTGCCTTTAACCTTTCCCAGCAATCGCGGCTTTACAGAAACAGCCGCCAGCATGAAGGAAAAGGCTCTTCATGCTGGCGGCTGTACAGAGGGAGCCGGGGCCTCGCGCGGGCTTCCCCAGCTCCCTCTGAAGCCCTCCGGTGTGTGGGCCGCCCCGGGGAAGGTTTTTTTTTTTTTTGGACGGGTTGGGAGAAAAGCCGGTTTTACCTCTGCGCCGGCAGCCGGCCTGGCCATGGAAAAACTGGCCAGGCCGGCTGAAAACCGGCCAGTTGGCAACCCTACTCACATGGAACTTACAGGGCTAGAAGTTTCCACATTTTGCCATAAAAAGAGGCCTAGTCATTTTGTAAATTTTGTAATTTTTTTTGTTCTAGTTCCAGCATGTGTGCATGGCAGGGGGGGGGGGGGAATCTGTGCTGACAATGGGTCCTTTAGGTGACCTATTAGAGCATAAAATTTGAGCTGTTGTAAAGCATGCTGCCTCTCCACTATATAAGTCATTAATTCAGGTCTTGCGTACCCACTAAGAGAGACTCATCTGTGAGGGAGATAATTCATCTGGACATCTGCTGTAGAGTTGAGAATTAGTAAGAAAAATAGGCACAGCCAAATCTAAATAGCTCAGGTTATTTTTTATGACAACTGCAGTCCTCTGTTTCCCATTTAAGTACATCCGCCTCTGGTTTGTGCATCACAATGTCCGGTAATCTATATACTGAGCCCTGTTTTGATGTTCATGCTCAGATCTGTGACCTATAGTCCCCAAGAATATTCATCGTTGCATTGATCTTTGAGGCAACATGGCTGCACTTAGTAAAAGCTGATCAAAGAAAACTGGTCTCCAAAGACATTCACAACATTAATGTAAAGTAGATATATCACTGCATAATTTCTGATAGAAAGGGACAGTCATAAATGCAGAGATCTAAAGCCATTGAACTCAGAAGAATTCATACACTCCTAGAAATTAAATTTTGCCACAAATTTTTCTCGCGATTTAAACCTTCACAGCAAACAGCATAGTTTCTGAGGCATTCTGAAGTGTGAGTTGTCATAAGATGATGCGATACACACTTTGGAAGTCTAAGCCATCTCCATTTAAATGGAATCATGCGAATCCATCAACATGCCGACTTCTCTAACAACGGGGACTTGCGACAAGTCTGGTTGTATGCACAAGCTCCATGGTGCTCATCAGTGCAATGGAAGGCTAGAGAGAGGTGGGGGGTGGGGGGACTGATCATTTAACATAAGAAAAAACAAAGACAAAGGTTGTATTAGCCCTCACTAATAACAAAAATATCCAAACGAATCTATTAGAAAAAAACAGGGCACAAAACACTGGAAAGCTCAGCCATACCGCACAGCTGGAATGGAAAGACGTCTGTCATAGCAATGCAGATAATGCAGGAAGACACTGCTGGATGAAGGGAATTAGAAGCCCTTAACTTTAATCTTTTAAACAGGTCTTAAAAAAAAGATACCCTCATTCCCCAGCTACTTTGCAAGATGGAGACTAACACTGACAGGCCAATATTCAGCTGCCTTCACCCTCTATGGTATAAAATCTGGATAGTAGAGGCCACCAAATTTCCATATAATGCTGTGACTGGTAGCATTACCCAGATAACTAGCTGCATAGAGTTAGATTAGCCTTTTTGTAGTCCTAGCTTTATGTGGCCAGTTATCCGAATAGCAAGTACTACTAATCATCATTTCTATAGCGTTGCTAGGCATACGTAGCACTATATACATACACATAAGAGACAGTCCCTGCTCTATAGAGCTTACAGTCTCCTAAGAGAGACAAACAACAAAGCAGGGGACTGGGGAATTCTTAAGCTAAATGATTAAAACACACCCGGGAGTACACAGGAGAATAAGGGGGTCAGGATCCAAAAGCAGCCTCAAAGAGATGAGTTTTTAGCCTGATGTACCAACTCAGGTAGTCTATTCCAAGCATATGGTACAGCACGGTGGAAAGAACGGAGTCTGGAGTTGGCAGTAGAAGAGAAGGGCATAGATAAGTGATTTGCTTGATGAGTAGAGTTGCCAAGGAGGGGTGTAGGGAGGGATAAGAGGAGGGTAGAGAGGAAGGTGGGAGGTGGGTTTAGGGAGAAAGAGAAGCAGCTCCGTCTTGGCCATATTTAGTTTCGGACAGCAGCCGAACATCCAGGAAGCAACATCAGATAGGGAGATTGAGATTCAAGCCTAGATTGCTGGAGAGATTTCCATGGTAGAGAGGGAAATCTGAGAGTCATCAGCATAAAGATGGTACTGAAAACCATGGGAGAAGATCAGAGCACCAAGGAAATGTGTGTAGACAGAGAAGAGAAGAGGTTTTGAGACAGAGCCCCGAGGTACACCGACTGAAAACAGGATAGCAGTAGAGGAGGATCCACCAAAGCACTAAAAGCGTGATGAGAGAGATACGAAGAAACCAAGACAGGGTATTGAGAAGGTGGTGGTGATCAACAGTGTCAGTAACAGACTAAATTTGACTATGTAGATAATTTGCTGCTCTGCCCACGGACTGCCTGGCATTACCCAGCTAGTGCTGAGGAAATCTGTAGAATATTCATTGGCACTATCCAGATATTGCTGCTGAATATTGCTGGAGAGCACCACTTATCTAAAAAAGAGGTTTTGAATATTGACCCCTAACATTTTAAGACTATACATCTTTCATTCCATGTATTTTAGTTAAATATAATTAAACTATTCTCTTTGCCTTTCAGCAGTAATAGCTTCTACCCCGCTCCTTTTGCTTCAATGTCAGCAAATGTACTGCCGCTGTCAAAAATAAATAAATACAAATAAACGGAGCTGTGCAACCACCCCCCCCCCCCTCCTTTTCTGTAAACTTCCATTTGGAGCAAGCCATTCCGTAAAAAGAAGATATCTACAACCCACTTCTAACATAGTGACTGCCACCTTGCCATAGTGTTCGCAGAAGGAAGGAGAAGACTTAGGGGCTCGAGCAACTATATCATTAGTATCATGGGTACATCTTGTGTACTATATTTCAGCAGGTATTATTCCTTCCAGAAGTTCATCGCCCGATAGACAGTTTTCCATGTCTGCCTAGTCTGCCTCTAAAACATTGCAAACTATAGAAATGTAGGAAAACTCAAGGAATAATAGTAGCAGAGCCCCTATAAAGAATAATCCTGGCATACGAATTAATGGCTTTCTTCTTAAATAGAAGATGTGGTTTGGTTGTGGTGTATCAACGAGCATTTCAGAACAAGTGGCTACCATTTCGGGAATTAACTGAGTGGTATCAGCTCCCTAAAACTCAAGCATACAAGTAGGAGCAGTTGTGACACTGTCTTCAATTTTGTAAAATTCATCTTATGAAAGTACAAGACCCTCCTTCCTCCTCCCCCCCCCCCCTCCACTCTGATATATTTGAAGACACATCAGTTTATTTTAAAGTTCCTGTGGCCTCTCTTGTATATAAATTGCAAAAAAACCCCACATTTTTCCCTCCATGGTCAGAATACAAAAGGTAAAGGAAGCAAATATGTCCCTTCCAAAAACGCTAATTGATTGGGTAAGATTTTGGGCAGGACTAATTGCCCTGTTCTTTCAGTGAGCTGTCTACAATCTTTATTTTTCTTTGCACATAGGACCCCCTGGACCCCAAAGCAGCTTCATGAAGCTGGCCTTTGGGACACAGACAGACATCAGTTGTCAGATTAGAGGGAAGGGGTATTTTAGAAGCTGAATTCGTGAATTAGGTGTCTGAAAATGGGTACTTACAGATGCAAATCATGGAGACGTCCCCAGAGCCATTTTAGAAAGCGGAGTATATAGATTTCTCCAGGACGAGAACATCCATGTAACGGAGGGGCATAGTGGAACCGTGGCCTGGGTGGAACAAAGAAGTTGCACGTCATGGTACTTTTTCAGAATGCCACAAGCACTTCAGGCTCTGGTTGTTGAGGTTTCCATATCTATATCTGACCTTGACCAACCACGAATAAGGTTCAAGAAAGTGCTCGTTTCATTGCTACGGTGCTTCCGGGGGAGGAGGGGGAAGAGCAAAATGTGCTTTCATCACGACTATTAATAGTTCCTAGTCAAAATAGTATATTTGTTCAACTGTACACCGCACTGATTATAATAGCGCGGTATATAAGAAATGTAAAATGAAATGAAATAAAATAAATAAATAAAGAGGCTCTCCGCCTGAACATTTATGCCATGGAGGTATTTAAACATCTCAATCATATCACCTCTATCCCGCCTTTCCTCTAAGGTGTACATATTAAGATCCTTAAGTCTGTCCTCATATGCTTTACAATGAAGACCACTAACCATTTTAATAACCACCCTCTGCACCGACTCCATCCTGTTCACATCCTTTTGAAGGTGCGGTCTCCAGAATTGCACACAATACTCCAAATGAGGTCGCACCAAAGACTTATACAGAGGCATTATCACCTCCTTTTTTCTGCTAGCCATTCCTCTCCGTATGCACCCAAGCATCCTTCTAGCTTTTGCCGTCGCCTTTTCTACCTGTTTAGCTACTTTAAGATCATCAGACACAACCACGCCTAGGTCCCACTCTTCTTTAGTGGACAAAAGTACTTCATCCCCTATACTATATTGCTCCCTTGGATTGCTGCAGCCCAAATGCACGACCTTACATTTTTTAACATTAAATTCCAGCTGCCAGATTCTAGACCATTCTTCAAGCTTAGCTAGATCCCTCCTCATGTTATCTACACCTTCCTGGGTGTCTACTCTATTGCAGATTTTGGTATCATCCGCAAAAAGGCAAACCTTACCCGACAGCCCTTCCGCTATATCACTAACAAAGATGTTAAAAAGAATAGGACCAAGGACAGATCCCTGGGGCACATCACTGGTAACATCCTTCTCTTCAGCGTGAGCTCCATTTACTTGTAGTCTTTGTCGCCTCCCACCCAACCAATTTCTAACCCAAGCAGTAACTTTAGGGTTCATCCCTAGTGTGCTCAGTTTGTTTATAAGTTGCCTCTGAGGAACAGTGTCAAAGGCTTTACTGAAATCTAAATACATCACATCTAGGGCTCTTGGAAGAGGTATGTTTGGAGAACCCATTTGCTCTTCTCCTAAACAAAGGCAAACATATAGCTAATTTAAAAAACTCTTCCAACTCTCTACCTGGGAAGCAAGGGATGCACCTGGGAGATGGTCCCCTCTTCACCTCTGCACGAGTTCCAAGAGTAGAACAGAAATGAACTCGAGTGTCAGGTCTCTTCCTATTGTCTTGAATCCAGTCTCTTCTCTCTATGCTCATGGAGTTAGGTTACCTCTCTCCTGATACACCATCTCCTCTGGTTCTTGGCTCATTCTCTTCTCCACAGACCTCTTTTGGCTGTGTTTTGGCCGTCTTCCTTTATTTGGAGCTCTCTACTAGTCAAGCCTGGTTGCAGCCTAGTTAGCAGCAGCAATAATACAAATGCAACACTGTGGTTATGCAGGTCCCCAACCCTAGGATCAAGTCAGCCTCCTCACTCCTTCTCCTTAGGGAAAGAAGACACTGGATGCTGGCTTACATGGCCATTTGTACTTCCCTGCAAAGTGTCTCCTGCTACTCTTTGATTGGCAGGAATACCCTCCCTGCCCCTCCCCTATACTGGGGCTTCACTCAGAAGCATGAATTCGAGAATGTTCCTCAGTTGCAATCTAGAGGATGCATTGCTGAGGTCTATGCTACATGCAAATGTATCTTAAGCAATTAAGTAAGGTGAGAAATGGCATAAATTATGGAGAGGGCAGTTTTGCAATTTGACAGTGTTTGCAGTCCCTTGAGTGCTTTGAAAAGTCAAAGTTTGACTGGCTGCAGATTGTTTGTATGTGCTTTGAAGCAGGTGCAAAAGTGCGTGTTGAAAGTATATGTTTCGGGATTTCAAAATGTGTCCCCACCCCAAAAACGCATCTCTCAGCACCTACTTACAGTGCATCTAAAAGCACGTGCATTGCTGTCAAGCGTGCAGACGTTTAGCCATGTTCACGGGGAGAGGCAATAATCATTTTATGTGCACAGGCCTGTATTATCCCACATAAAATCTTTTGAATACTGCCCTTTAAGTGTGGGCTCTGAGCATCATGATAGAACATGCACCCTTGCCTTACCATGTTCTCTGTCACTCACACACACTATACTACAAAAACAAATGTTCTTGAGCTGTGTGGAGCTTGTTACATCTTTAATGAACAGAATGCACCACATCAGTTCCAAAAAGAATGCTACATGGATTTCTTTTCCTAAGTCCTTTTAATTCTTGAGGGGTTTCCACTAATATATGTTAACACCTTATTAATGGGTTACCAGCACTAACAAGATCTGACATGAGAGAAGGAATCTCATTTGTGGTCTAGAAATTAAACCGTCTCCATCTGACCTATCAGTACTAAGTGACGAGTCTTTCAGCGGTGAAAGGAACTCATTAGTATAGCATACATAGATGGTAAAATGCTCTAAGGAATTTAAAACCTACGTGAAAAGAGCTGCATTAATAAGTATGCCTGTCCCAAAACCAGTCAAGATTAACTCTTTATGTCCTGTGCCTCTGTTAGTACTATAATTTTGGTAAGCATGTTTTTATAGTAAAGTATATCTAAGAACATTTAAGATTCTCGCGCTGCTTTCACAAATTGTGAGTTGTGAAAGACCATTGTAGATTAATTTTTCAACTCTGATCAACAATCTATAAAATACATAAACAATTCTGAACTGCACATAACCAACAACCTTGGGTCCGGTTCAGTTCATAAGTGATACTGTAAACAGTCTAGACAAGAATACTTACTTTTCTGTGGATGATACCAACATTTATAAACAGAAATGATGCGCCCAAAGAGGGATTTATGTAAAAGTTTGAGTAATGATAGTGAAGAGGATAGCTAAACTTTAAAGCAACATGAATTAATTAGGTATTTATGGTACAAAAACCTAGGTAAGCAGTACATGAGGGTGGTAATTATACTGGGCTATACTTCATTCAGGAAGGACAGGGTAGGAAGAAAGGGAGGAATAGTGGCACTATATGTAAAAAACAATATTAAAGTTATAGAATTGCAGGGCTTAAAAGGGAGCGAGGAGGTTCGTTGGGTTAAACTAGAAAGAGGGAAAGGGAAAGCCATTTGCATTGGAGTGATATTCAGATCCCCCTCACAGGGAGAAGATATGGACAAGCGTTCCGATGATTAGAAGGAATGAGTGAGAATTCACAGGCATGCACAGGAAAGGAAGTAACAGAATTTGCAAAAAATGGGATCAGCAAGCGAGGAAAAACAAGTGGCAAATGCACAAATAGAGTAACACTCTGTATTTTCCACTATAAGAACCTTTGGTTGATCAAGAGTGGACACATGAATGGTCACAGAGAGGTGAAATGAAACCAAAGGATGAAAGATTGATAGTTGCAGCCCAGGACGGCGGATTATGGACAGGATGGTTTACAGCAAGTCTTGAAAAAATTGGCAAAACAGACATATGTCAATTCTGTAAGAAAGAGCTTGAAACAGTGACTCACCTTATAGCAGGCTGTTAAGTTCTGATGGCGGAAAATTTCTATACAGAAAGGCACAACAAAGTAGTACACCTCCTCCACTGGAAACTCTGGAAACACTACAACATCACTATCCCTGAAAAGCACTGGGATCATAACCCTCAAAGAATAACAGAGAATGAGGAGGTAATGATCACCTGGGACATTCCCATTCCAACAGATAAGAGACTGGATGCAAGGAAACCTGATACAGTGGTAAAGAGAAGAACATCAGAATGGGATAAATAATGGAAGTGTCGGTACAGAGTGAATATTCTGTGAATTGCGTGGAGAGGCAGAAGATCCTGAAGTACCAAGAAATGCGGCCAGGGACAAAGAAAATGTAGCAGAAAGATGCAGAAATCTTTCCCGTTGTACTGGTAGTGGCAGGCTTGATAAAGAATAATTTCCAGGCACATGTTGATAAACTACCCATACCTGTTACATTTTACGAACTCTAGAAGGAAGCTCTCTTTGGCATGATGCAAGTACTGCACCAAGCATTAGTAGTAAATTTGAGAGACTGAGATCATACTCCACATATCCTGACTTAGAAGTGAGGTTCACAACTGTCATGGTATCAGCAAAAATGCTCAGGAGAAGAAATGGAGGGAGATTTAATAGAAGCAAAAAAGAGCAGGAGAAAACCACCACTGGAGGACAAGAGCTTTAGTGACGTGTCACCAGGTCTGCCCTACATGTGTTACGGCCTTCTTGAAGGGACTTTGACCACTTACAGGAGACACTTTGTTATATATCTAATTGCAAGCTACTTCTGCAAGTCTCACATTCAAAGTGAATGCATAAAAAGAACCCAACAAAACGTCAATAAAGCTCTTGTCCTCCAGTGGCAGTTTTCTCCTGCTCTTTTTTGCTTCTGTGGTTTTGCAGGGGAGATGCACCCCCTTGTTTCTTGGGAGATTTAATAGAAGACATATGCAGCATTGTCATGAAAAGAAAAGTGCTACTGATAGGTGCTTTCAATATGCTGGATGTTGATTGACTCATCCCTGCTGCGGTGACATCTAGAAGTAAACATCATAGATTCTCTACAGGGAGAACTATTCCACTAACTGGTAGCAGAACTCACATGTGAAGGGGCCATACTGGACTTGGTGCTTACCAATGGGGAAAGTGTTTCTGATACCATAGTGGGAGATCATCTCGCATCCAGTGATCACCAAATGGTGTAGCTCAGTATTAGATCTAGGGCTGATAAAATCCATTCAAAAGTGAGGGTCTTAGACTTTAAGAAAACTAACTTTGCCATGATGGGACAATACCTCAAGGAGTTGTTATCAGGATGGGAACAGCTGGGGGATGTAGAAAGGCAATGGGCAAAACTGAAAGGGGATATTTTAAGGGCAAACCACCTTTTTGTTAAAAAAGCTATGGTTCTCAAAAGAAGTAGCTGAAAAGGTGAAGAAAGAGGGAAGCCTTCATAAAATACAAGAGATCACAGAGAAAGGAAGACAGGCATCTATATTTGGAAAAACTTAGAGAAGCTAGCAAAGTAGCCAGGAAAGCGAAGATACAAAAAGAAGAAGAAATAGCCAATGCAATAAAATTAGGGGATGGAAATTTTCAATATTTTAGAGAGAGGAGGAAGGGCAAAAGTGGTATTGTCTGACTCATGGGTGAAAGGGAGGAATATGTAATAGCTGATGAGGATAAAGCGGAATTGCTTAAGAAATATTTCTCTTCTGTGTTCACAGATGAAGGGCCAGAAGCAGGATCTCAGAAACTACCCACAAATAGAAACAAAAGCGCCAGGGATCTTGAATGATTTTCAAAAGACTGTTCATGAGGAACTAGCTAAACTAAAAGTAGACAAAAAGATGGCCCAGATGAGATACATCTGAGAATACTTAAGGAACTTAGGGACATTATAGCAGCTACACTGACTGACCTTTTCAATGCTTCTTTGGAGTTGGGAGTGGTCCTTTAGGATTGGGGTAATGTGTTCTCTTCTAGAGGCCCAGTGTAGGCAGCATGCAGCTTGCGTTCATTGCTAGCTGTAATGGGTTTGGCGTGTTCTTGGGGAGTCCATGTTGAATCACATTGGCGTAGTCAAAGTGTGTGTGGGGGGAGGGGTGTCACCAGTGCCTGAAAAACTGTTCTGAAGTCCTCTGGTTGCAGCAAGGGTCGGAGATGTCGAATTGTTCGTATTTTGTGGTAAATTTGCTTGATGGTGTTGCTGATGTGTGCTTTAAATTCGAGGTGCTGGTCTAGCATCACGCCTAGGTAGCGGATGGTGGATCTACTTGAGAGCTCAGCGTCTCTTGTCTTTAATGAATAAATGAATAAAATACCCCCACTTATGTGGATTCTTGTCACTTTAATCTAGGCAGCGCCTTATAAAATTGTCCCCATTGGGGCTTTGAATATCAGGTGTGGTATATTCACATAGTCTCTTTCTCATGAAGTCACAAATCTGGGTGACAAACAAGCCCTGGGGAGCCCTAATTTGAAAGTCTGGTTTCTGGTGCCTTGATTTTCTGTGGGGCAGCAGCTGGTTTGTGGGGCAGGAGCTGTTAGGCACAGCTGCTGCCTGACCCCTGTGGCAGGAGCTTTAAACCCTATTTTCTGGTTCAAAAAGAGAGAATCTCATTTTCAGTATCTTAAATTGGAGTTAATTAATGTTTCATGTAATTTATTTTTAATGCACGCATAGTAACATTTCCACTAAATTCCAGGAAACATGCTGTCATATAAAGTAAAGGGGGTTATTGTAGAAGCCCTATTCGCAATTTAAACGTGTATAAAAAATAGTCATAAGCATGTGTAAATCGCAGCCATGTGCAAATGGCCATTTTAGAAAGGGAAAGATTTCCACACGGATGACAGCACCACGTACAAAGCAGAGGTGTGCATGCCTTGGGCAAGACCAATTCTACACGTAGATTCCCCCTTTCACATAGGGTATGATACACGACCAATTGTACCTGCTCCCTGGCACAAATGGAGATTTGAAAGGTGCTCCTTTGGCCATCGCTAAAGACAATATACCCCTTAATCCCCTGATGTTTATTTCCCTCTCCAAACTGAAATGGGAGCAAGAGAGCATCCTCTATTTAAGAGCATTTGCTCACCTACATTTGCAAGATGGCCCAGATACCCGCGTAAGTATTGACATTTCTATGTGCTCATTGTGGAACACCGGCCCTTACACTGCTGAGCTGCTGGACTGCCCCCTCTCCCCCCCCCCCCCCACATGTATCTTTCTGAAATCGCTCTTCCCGCAGCCCGTGTAGGTATACAGTGTTTCAGAAACAGTTCCACTTTTAGCGGAGCCGTTTCTACAACACCAGCACAGTTGTAAACATGGTAACCTGGATGTCTCCATTTTGACCTCTATGTCCCATCCAAAATGTGTCTTTAAAAGCTTTTCATAGCTTAGTATTACTTTTATTTTACTAAAACCTGTCCTGACCAGGTGAAAGCTAATCAAAAAAAGATCAATAGTTAGTCCAATAAAAAGGTATCACCTAATTATTATTTTTGTTTTCTTTTTATTTATCAACAATTAAAGTGGACTAACATGGGAAACACACTTTTTACTAAAACCAAGGGGCATGTTTACTAAAGGTGAACACACGTTAAGTGCTACACTGCCACACACACACACACACACACACATTTCATAAGTGGAAACACACACTACAGGTGTAGATACAGAGATACATATGGAGTTCTCAGCTGAAGACAAGTCAATCTCAAAACATACCCAAGGATACAGCAATCCATAAAAGGAAGATGAGACCCTATGATGAAAATGTTTTTTGTAGACAGGAGCCTACTGTACATGCATTAAAATGTGCAAAATAGTCAAAAACACTCAAAATCACCATTAGTTCAGGTTTTTGCACATTGCTTCATAATTAGAGCCTGTTTGCTTGGAGGTTTACTGAAAATTCTGCTACAATATCATGCAAAGCAGCTCATTAACATCTTTGAAGGCCAGTTTTCATTTAAAAAAAAAAACAACCTATACCTCTGAAGTATATCGCCGGGAGCTGGGGTTCACATGTAATTTTTGTACCCAGCTCATTGGCGTGGGTAGCAAACTTGCACGCAAACAAGACCCCGGGAAACCCAACAGGTTAATAAATCAACCTCCTGGTTTCTCACTTAGTTCTATATGAGGAAGATGGCATCTGTAATCTAGTAAATGCTTTCGTTTATAACTTTCTGAAAATCCTATTTTCTTACTTTCATAACAACAAAAAATCCCAATATAATTACAACAGGTAAATCATCTGAAAAAGATTTATGACCTGTCTATTCTGCTGTGATTTCCCATCAAGAAATGGATGGTAGAGTAGGTACAATTTGTCTTCCAAAAACGCATGAAGAACTGTAATAAAGTGTTTAATCTATGGCAATGAAATTTGCACTGTCTTTTTGCCTAGACTCCTAGTGGAGTTTATCTTATTAATAACACACAGTGAAAAATATTAGAAGTGCACAAAATAGTTCACCTGAGAATGCAAAGGTCGTGTACAGATGAACAGCTTTCCACCCAGAAAATAGCTCATCCTTGCTTAGAAGATTTGAGTTTAATGCTTGACTGGAACTCTGCTTAGGATGGCAAGATCTTGATTAACCCTTCCCATCTCCATCGCACTACAAAAATGAATTTTTAATAGTAAACCCTCAAGGGCCTAGTAAGTATCCCAGCCTGATCAGTACTTCCAAAGCATTCTAAAGAAATGCTAGCCACGGGGAGTTTTTAAAATACACTCTTTAAAACAGTATCGCCACATTCTTCAACCCTATGTGTATTATTACAAATTATATTCCAGTAATAACGCTGCCGTCTTACTGCTCGGACTCGTTATAAAAGAAACCCTTACAGAGAAATGGCTGCTACAGACCCTAAACATGACAAAAGATAGCAGCAACCAGGTAGATAAAGCACAGTTACTTACCTGTAACAGGTGATCTCTGGGAACAGCAGGAATAAGTCTTCACATATGGGTATCGTCGGTACCGACGGAGCCTGCGCAGGAACGCTCCCCAGCGTCCAGTAAGAAAGCTTTTGGGAGCATCCCACAGCACCTGCGCGCTGCCTTCCCGCCTTTCCCAACCGCCTCTCTCCAGTTCGAGTTTTAAAGCTGAGTCAAAGAGAGAGAGAGGAAAGGAAAGATAGAGAGATACAACTCCTAGGGGAGGTGGGTGGGTTGTGAAGACTTATTCCTGCTGTTCCCAGGAACAAGCAGGAATGAGTCTTCACATATAGGGACTCCCTAGCTGTAGATGCCAGGGAGAAACCCCAGGTTGTGTGTCCTTGAAAAGGACTCTACCTCCTCCCATGGATCTCTGGCATCCGACCAGGGTAGGTGGGTAGGAGTTGATTAAGAATGGAACAGGTGTTTGAGAACAGCCTGACCAAACGAGGCATCCCAGCGGGAGTCCTTGTCCAAACAGTAATGGGCTGTGAAGGTATGAACTGAGGCCCAGGTGGCCGCTCGACAGATTTGGTCGATGGACACAGAGTTTAGATGAGCCATTGAGGCTGCCATGGCTCTCACATTGTGAGCTGTGACATGGCCCTCCAGAGAAATGTTCCTACTCTGGTAGGCGAAAGAAATACACTGAGCAATCCAGTTGGACAGTGTTCTCTTAGAGACTGGAAGTCCTAAATGAGAAGGATCAAAAGCAACAAAGAGTTGGGAAGATTTTCTATGTTGCTGTGTTCTTTGTAAGTAAAAAGCGAGAGCTCTCTTACAATCCAAGGTATGAAGATTCCTCTTTGCACTTGATGCATGAGGTCCTGGAAAAAAGACAGGTAAATATACCTCTTGGTTCAGATGAAAAGGCGAGACCACTTTAGGCATAAAGTGTGGATTGGTCCTGAGGACTACCTTATCATGATGGAACCTTGTATAAGGTGGATTAGCCACCAAAGCTTGCAACTCACTGATATGGCGTGCTGAGGTGACTGCAATGAGAAAAAAATCTTTCCAAGAAAGAAATTTCAAGGAGGTGGTGGCTAAAGGTCCAAAGGGTGGCTTCATAAGCTGGCCAAGAACCAGGTTTAAGTCCCATGCCACTGGAGGTGGTCTAATGGGAGGTTTAGTTAAAAGAAGGCCTCTCATGAATCTTGCTATAAGAGGATGAGAGGAAATAGGTTGTCCATTGAGAGGCTTGAGGGACGCTGCAATAGCACTCAAATGGACTCTTACTGAATTTGTTTTCAGACCTGCATGGGATAGATGCAGGAGATACTCTAGTAGAGAATTCAGAGGTATTGCAAGAGGGTTTAGACCCTTCCCTGAACACCAAATGGTAAATCTTTTCCATTTGAAAGCATAGGAACGTCTAGTAGAAGGCTTTCTAGAGGCATGAATAACATCTCTGACTTGCTGAGAGAGATGAAAATCTTGAAGGTCTAGGCCCTCAGCAACCAAGCCCTGAGATGGAGCGACTGGGGGTTTGGGTGCCACAACGTTCCCTCTTCCTGGGACAGAAGGTCTGGTGCACAGCCCAAGTCCAGGGAAGGAGCTTGAGAGAGATGCAGAAGTAGAGGGTACCACACTTGGCGTGGCCAATGTGGTGCTATGAGGATCATGGTCCCTCGATCTCTCTGAAGCTTAAATAGTGTTTTCAGAATTAGGGGAATTGGTGAAAAGGCATAAAGGAAGTCTTGACCCCAGTGAAGGAGGAAGGCATCCTTGGCCTGAACTCCCTGACACGGAATTCTGGAACAGAACCGGGGAAGTTTGGCATTCCACGGACTTGCAAAGAGGTCTATGTCTGGGGTTCCCCAAATTCGAAAAATCCTGGCTACCTGGTCCATGTGGAGGGACCACTCGTGTGGAAGCAGAACTCGACTGAATCTGTCCGCCCAAGAGTTTTGAACGCCTGGAAGATATACTGCCAGAAGATGGATGTGATGCTCTCTGGCGAAGGCCCACAGTCGCAAAGCTTCATTGCAAATAGACAGAGAGCCAGTCCCGCCCTGCTTGTTTACATAGAACATGGCTACTTGGTTGTCCGTATGGATGAGGACTGTCCTGTAGCTGAGCAGGGAATGGAACACTGAGAGCTAAGAATATTGCTCTGAGTTCCAAGAGATTGATATGCAGAGAAGTCTCCTGTGGAGACCAGATGCCCTGGGTGGAGAGATCCTGCAGATGAGCTCCCCAACCCATTGGAGAAGCATCTGTTGTCAGAGTTGCTTGGGGTAGCGACTGCTGAAAAGGGGACCCGGCCGCCCTTTCTTCTGAGGCTGCTCTCCCTCCACGGGACAGAGCAGCCCCGACCGCAAGACCAGCCCGTGCTGTCCAATCGGGGCAGTAGCGGTGAGGACTAAAAGGAGCGCCAATCGGGCGCAGGAACCCGTTGCCGGCCGCCCTTTCTTCTGAGGCTGCTCTCCCTCCACGGGACAGAGCAGCCCCGACCGCAAGACCAGCCCGTGCTGTCCAATCGGGGCAGTAGCGGTGAGGACTAAAAAGAGCGCCAATCGGGCGCGCCCGCGCCTGATGGGCCCGCGCCTGAGGGCCCTTTGGCGTGGCCCTTAGGCGGTGGAACGGAGGCGGGGAGAACCTTCCTCAGCAAAAACAGAATTACTTTATACAACCCCCGATCACCGGAGACCGCAGCAGGAACATGAACACTTACTCCTAGAGCACAACGCGAGAAGGTAAGATTAAACGACTTTAGAAACAGAGACAAGGAAATACAAAACTACCACACGTGCAATACAAAACACCTCCAACCTTGGCTAACGAGGGTCAGGAAAGCATTGTCATCCCTTCCTACTAAGACTTTATCCTGCCTTTGCTTGCTTGTTTTATATTATAATTACTGTCACTAACAGCTGATACTGTGCTTCCTACTGATACTGTTTTATTTGACGATTAAGGTGCCACCCTGCTTATACAGGTGACTGCTAACGTACTATTAAGAGTTTTGCAAATACAAGTCACTAAAAATCAGTAATTGTCAAATATAGCCTCCTGCAATAGTCTTCTAGAAACTAAGTCTGTTATTAGCTTTCTTGTCATTGCATATATATCTCTAAAAATTTGGCCCTTGTATCCAATACCAACACCTCTGTAGGTAAGCCGAAACTGTAAGGGTTAACCCAAAAAAGTCTGGGAAAGTCCTCCCAAAACTTCACTCCAGAGCTATGGGTACCCTAAATTTCTTTATGATGCTATGCCTGATCACACTGATTCCAGTTTATGCATTTAATTCAAGATTGCACCAACCCATGACTTACCTATACACCCCGCTCTACCTCCTACTCACCACGCAAACACCCGCAGTATCAATACTCGCACCTTACTCCACCCCCCGAACTGTACACATGCACACACCCAACCTAAGGGACTACATCAACAACAAAGGGCGAACACAGAGACACCGCAAACCTAGAGCAACAAAAACAAAGGTTAAAGCTCCCCCCGCACCAGACCACTCGCAACATGGATCTGCAAAGAACGCATGATGACTGTACCATCACCCTCATCAATGCTCGTTCAATTAGAAACAAGACCCATATAATCTACGACATCATCAAAGACGAGCAACCAGACATCCTCTGCATAACTGAGACCTGGATCACCGTCACTGATGCAGCCATATTAAACCAGATAAGCTACCCCGGATACAACCTGTATAACTGCCCAAGAGAAAATAAAAGAGGTGGAGGAGTCCTCATAATGGCTAAAACCAACCTACAACTTACCACAACCTACCTTGACTCAAACACTGACTTAGACATGCTTAAAGTTGAGAACCTGGCACTAGCTATATGTTTGATCTACAGAGCCCCCTCAACAAATCAAGAAGTACTTGCCTCGGTACTGGAAAACATCTCTACGACGCAACCAAGGAAATTCCAAATGATTCTAGGAGACTTGAACTTATCATCAGCAGCTGCCGCACACGCAGTTAATTTCCTAGAAGCCATGTCACAACTTGGATTTCAACAAATAATAAACGAGCCAACTCATGAAAAGGGCCACACACTCGACATGGTCTTCACTCCCATGGGGGACCAGTTCATTGCAGAGAAGCCATTAATAAAGATCAACCCTAAACCGTGGTCAGACCACCACCAAATTGATATTCGGATGAAACTACCATCTATACCAAAGGACACAAAAGCACGAAGACTAATACAACAACAAAGGAGATTCAACAAACTAAACCTGGAATGTCTGATAAATAACATTCAGACCCACATTGACCTTAAAAGCACGGATATCGATGCGCTAACAGAAAGCTGGAACACCGGAATACAGGCCGCAGCACACCCCAAATAGAGCACCACTCCGAACCTAGCTAAACAACAATCGGAACCCTGGTACACCGAAGTACTAAACACCAGGAAGAGAGAACTCAGAAAGCATGAAAGAAAATGGAGACGTACGAAATCTATGGAACATAGGATGGAGTATCTCATCCTCCTCGAGAAATACAAAGAAGAGGTGAATGCTGCAAAAAGGTTCCACCACACGAACCTATTGAACAAAGCGATCAACAAACCCAGGGAACTATTTGAGCTGGTGAAAGCCTTAACAAAAGCATCCCAACCAGAACAACAGGATACCTGTATCAACCCACAAACCCTGGCAAACCACTACGCGAGCAAGCTGACTGCAACTCTGTCCGACCCCTGCAGGGGGGAGGTACACCGGGAAACTATTGTCGAGCAAGAACTGACATGGAGAAACTTCCACAAGATTGATGAGCAACAAACAAGCAACATAATAACTAGCATCAACACCACCACCTCCCCACTTGACCCCTGCCCCACTGCTTGGGTCAAGGCAGCGAAAAAAGATATAGTCCCCCAAGTCTCTCACATTGTGAACCTATCACTGCATCAAGGAATTATGCCTGACCAACTCAAGAAATCTATAATAAGACCAGTACTAAAAAACAATAAACTTAACAAAACAGACCCAACATCTTATCGCCCCATCTCCAGCATATCCTTCTTAGCAAAAATCATCGAAAAAGCAGCCCTCATACAACTGCAAGAGCATCTAGATGACCACAACATACTAGACATGCAACAATACGGGTTCAGGCGAAACCATGGAGTTGAAACGCTTTTAATAGCACTACTCAATAACCTCCACAAAGGCTTGGAAGACAGGAAGAAATCTTTCTTACTAATCTTCATTGACATCTCCGCCGCTTTTGATACTGTACATCATGGTATCCTGCTAAAAAAACTGGAATCAATAGGAATCTCGGGAACCACACTTAAATGGTTCTCCTCCTATATCACAAACCGAAGTCCACAGGTACAATTCAATGGAGAAAAAGCTGAAGGGTTCACTCAAACACAAGGAATACCCCAGGGATCAGCCCTCTCGGCTCTACTTTTCAACATCTACATGCAGCCCCTCTGTGACATTTTCAAAAAACATAACATCAACTACCATATCTATGCAGACGATATTATGTTATACACCCAATTGGACACTAATAACCCAAAGTATACACACCTTGAAGCATGCCTGTACGAGATGTTAGCATGGCTCCAGCAAAACAACATGGCGATTAACCATAAGAAAACCGAAGTAATGTATATATCAAGTAAACCGGACTTTGAACCCCCTCCGACGGTTACCCTCTGCAACAACACATACAACACAAAAAACGAGATCAAATACCTGGGTGTCACACTGGACAGCAAGCTCCAACTGGAAAAACATCTGCGAAAAACAAACAAAGCCATCTTCCACAAGCTCAGAGTCCTACAGTCACTGAGGAACTTAATCGAACCCTGTGATTTTCGGACGGTGGCACAAGCACTCATTATGCCGCACATAGACTACTGTAACGCCATACTACAGGGTCTGCCAAAGAAAACGCTAAATATATTGCAATTGGCCCAAAATGTGGCGGCTAGGATCATCACACGAACAAGAATCACTCAACGCATCACACCTGTACTGATCGATCTACATTGGTTACCAGTTGTGGCCAGAATACAATACAAAACTTTGGTGACCACATTCAAGCTCATACATGACATAGCACCCTCATTCCTCTCAACACTGATCAACAAGCAACCTACCAACAGAGACAGGCGAACTATTAACTCTGACACATTACAAGTTCCTAATAATATCAGATCAGTAAAAACAAGCACCAGCAACAAAGCATTCTCATTCTCAGCCCCGATAACCTGGAATCATCTACCACATGAACTGCGAGCTATAAAAGACATAAATGACTTTAGAAGGAAAATAAAAACTCATCTTTTCAAATGTCACTATAACCTGATGTAAAAAGTGAAACCATGATGCCGACCTGTGTAAATGTAATTAATAGAGAACTGTAATTATGTAAATATTGTAAACCTAATTTTTGAAGTGTCTAACCCTGCATGTTGTGCCTAACCCTAAATCTATGTATATATGATCCAATTTTCCTGTCTTGATTTGACATATCCCACATTTGTAATCAAACCGCTGCTGATCGCTGGAAGTAGCGGTATATAAGTGTAAACTAAATAAATAAATAAACAAACAACAGATTTGGAGGGGACTTCCACCGCTGGAGAGACCAAAATAGGCGACTGGAGTTTGCTATTTTGTCTGATTGTCTACCCAATGGACTCAGGCATCAGGTTGCCTAAGTCCATTGAGCTGCCCTCATGTGAAGGCGAGCATATGGAACCACATGCACGGTGGATGCCATGTGGCCTAATAGTTGTAACATTTCTCTCGAGCAGTTAAATGGGACTTTAACTGCATCTGGGAGGCTAACTGCACCAAGCGTAGGCAACGGGCCTGAGGAAGATAGGCCCTTGCAGTTGTGGTATCCAGCAAGGCCCCTATAAACTCCAGAGACTGAGTAGGGGTGAGATGGGATTTTGGGATATTTATTACCAGTCCCAAATACTGAAGGACACGCATTGTGCAGGTTAGACAAATCTGGGCCTCTGACTGGGATGGAGCTGGAATGAGCCAGTCGTCCAGATATGGGAAAACGAATATTCCTAGAGTGCGTAGAAATGCAGCTACTACTGCCATGCATTTCGTGAATACCCTTGGTGCAGAGGCCAGACCGAAAGGAAGCACCCTGTATTGGTAGTGCTTTCCTTGAAAAAGGAACCGAAGGAACCTTCTGTTTGTTGGATGGATGAGGACATAGGTGTACGCATCCTTGAGATCTAGAGAATAAAGCCAGTCCTGACTCTGAAGGAATGGCAGCAGAGTACCGAGAGAAATCATCTTGAATTTCTCTTTGAATAGAAACTTGTTCAGTTCTCTGAGATCTAATATGGGTCTGTAGCCCCCTGTTTTCTTTGGAATAAGAAAATAAGGGGAGTAGAACCCTGAGCCCTGTTGAAGAAGAGGTACTTCTTCTATTGCCCCTTGGGCAAGAAGGGTAGCAATCTCCTGACCCAGAAGGTTGAGGAGAGATGTTGGAGAATTGAACTGTTTCACCATGGTGTGGGGAGGAAGGTTTAAGAAATGAAGCTTGTACCCTTCCCTTATACTGAAGAGGGTCCATTGCTCTGCTGTGATTTGCTCCCATCTGGGAGCAAAGTAAGCTAACCTTCCTGGAATGGTGAGGGGCTCTGGTTCTTCCAGAGCTAGAAAGGCTAAGTTCTCTAGTTGCAAGTCAAAGGCCCTGAGGAGGCTGAGGCTGCTGGGCCGTGGGAGGCCTGGCAGCCTTTGACTTGGCTTGTTTAGGTGGTTGCTGACGCTTTGCAGCAAAACGACCTGCAGAAGATGCCTGCTGACCATAAGCAGGATAGTATCTTCCCTTTTTAGAAAAAGGTGTCTTTTTGAACAATCTTTTCTTAACAGGAGCAGAGGTAGACTTTGAAAGTCGATCCAAAGCAGAGTTCTCAGCATCCATCTGAGTGGCCTTTGCTTGCCAATCCCTGCCAAAAAGGTTTTCACCTGTACAAGGAAGATTTCCCAGTTCATCTTGGACCCAGAGTTCCAAATCAGAGGCTTGTAACCAAGCAATTCTGCGTGCACCTATGGCAATAGCCGAGGCTCTGCTTACACACTCAAAAGAGTCAAAGGCTGCACGGTTGGAAAATTTGGAAACATCTTGGGCATGTTTAAGCCAAGTGAGAAATTCCTGCCTTTTATCTTCTGAAATAAAAGGGGCTAAAGTCTGCAGATGATCTGTGACTTCTTTTAGAAATATCCCCATATAGAGACTATAGGAGTTGATTCTGGCAGCAAGCATATTAGCTTGGAAAACCCTTCGGCCAAAAGCATCAAGGGTCATGCATTCACGTCCTGGAGGATTAGATGAGTGTCTCTTTGCACTCTTTATTTTCCTCATGGCAGACTCTACCACAATAGAGTGGTGAGGAAGCTGAAACTTATGAAAGCCAGGACAAGGAGGGACACGGTACATGGTGTCTAACCTACGAGAATGAGGAGAGGTGGTAAGAGGAGTCTCCCACATGCTCAACATGAGATCATAGAGAATCTCATGAATAGGTAAGGTAGCTGCTTCTTTAGGAGCCTTAGGATATTGCAAAATATCTAATTGCTTGGCTCTAGACTCTGACTCAGGGGCCACTGTAATGGAGAGGCCCCTAGCCACTTCCCTAATGAAGTCTTGGAAAGACAAGTCTTCTGGAGGAGACATTCTTCGTTTTGGAGAAGCAGACTCCTGAGGAAGAAGTACCGGTGCCTCGACAGAAGCCTCTGACTCATCAGAGTCTTCAGAGGAATCGAAGTATCGCCTGTCTGGATGCTCCTGTAAAGCCCGATACGCGTACTGAGTGGGATCGACATCGGGAGTAAGCGGTACCGGTTCGGTACCGATGGGCATCATAGGACAGGGTACCGTTGCAATCGACATCGAAGCCGATGTCGATGCAATTGGTACCGGCACCGGGAACGATGCCGGTGCTGGAGTCGGTACCGGCAACAGAGATTGTCGCGGTACCGGAGGCGTCGAAGCCTGCATAAACGCCGTTAGGGTGCGTTGCATGGACAGAATCTTCTGATCCATCGACGCCACCAGAGTCTGGATGTCAGTACCAGTGGAGGCCACCGGTACCCCAGAACACGGCAACAGGTGATCGGTCGAGGCCGAGCCATCGATGTCAACCTGTGACCCCATAGACAGTGCTTTGGAAGCCGGAACTTCCCGCCGGGGTAATTTTGCCGGTGCAGAATCCTCGAGGACAAGCCCGGAGGCATCTCGATGCTTAGAGGAAGATTTGCCCTTCGAGGACCAGCTAGATTTATGTTTGGTTACCTGAGATCCATGGGAGGAAGAAGCCCTGGAAGACGTCGATGCCACCGAGGCAGCATCAGAGGGAAACAGGGTACTGAGCTTGGCTGCTCGGTTTGCCGACCTCTTTTAGACATCATGGTACAGGACACACAATCCGTGATGGAATGGTCAGGACCCAAACATTTTAGACACCAATCATGGGTGTCGGTGACAGAAATAGTACCGCCACATTTTGTGCACTTTTTGAACCCGGAAGCGGGCTTCTCCATGAGGAAAAAAATGTTCAGGCCTAAGGCCCAAACTGAAAATGCACAGTTGAAGAAAGAAAAGTTTTGTTTTGTTTTGTTTTTTTTAAGAAAGAAAAGAAAAGACTGGCGGTACCGGTCTGACGTCGAAGAAGGCAGACGCGGCACAGAAAAATAAAGAAAAAAATAAAGAACTTCTTCTACGGTGACAGGAACACGACCTGCTGGCTCCGCAGAAAAGAAGAACTGGAGAGAGGCGGTTGGAAAAGGCGGGAAGGCAGCGCGCAGGCGCTGTGGGATGCTCCCAAAAGCTTTCTTACTGGACGCTGGGGAGCGTTCCCGCGCAGGCTCCGTCGATACCCATATGTGAAGACTCATTCCTGCTTGTTCCTGGAGATAATAACTCTATCTTTGAACATGTTAGACATTTACTTCTAGGAAAGATTTCTTACCCTCCTCCTCAAAAAAAAAAATCAGTACAGAGTTTATAGTGCTTTTATGGTAATTACGCAGATTAGGTCTAAGGGGTAAAGCAGGCTCCAGGGCACTTACTGTGAGCAGGTCAATGCATTGGGGGGAGGGGGAGGGGGGGTCACACAGGGAGGAGAAGGGGGGGATGAAATCAGCTTTTTCCTGTATTGTTAATCCAGTCTACAGTGCATGCCCAACCATAAGGTTGACCCAAAGGCGATTTGAAGGAACAAAAAGGAATATAGTAACGCTTGAACAGCAGCCCGTTGCTGCGTAATACGTACACCCATCCTTTCCCCTTCTCTGGAAAGCTGATATTCCACCACATCATGGAATCAATGTCAAATCTTGGGAGGATATACTAGCACTGGGAATAGCAGCAGATACTACTGCATTTGTAAAAAAAATAAAGTTTCAGTATCTATTAAGTGCAAACCAGGGGACTGCATGATGACTCATTTTCAGCTCCCAGACCTCACTGCTAGTGCTAAGGCAGAAAAAAAAAAATCAGGTAGTGCTGTGAAAAAATAAGGGAAGGAAACACACAGATCAAGATATGCAAATATAATCCATGTCTCAGACGTGTCATTGATATGAGGGGGCCACACTGGATATCAGCCTAAACCCTAGTCTTTCTCCACAGGGGAGTGGTAAGGCTGAAGGCTCGCCTAAGATAGCCAATACCCTTTGCTCTGGCCCTGCACAAATCTACATCACCTCAAAGCAGTTTTGGCCCTCTCCTTCTCAGTTATGAGCTGATATATAAGAAAACTAGGAACTATATTAATTTCTGACCATGAATTGTATTCCATTCTCCAGTCCAGCTACAATCCATCTTCACGTCCTCACATTGGGACTAATAACCACTGTGAGCACAATTAAGGATCAGCGAAGCTGGTATGAGAGAGTGGATAGCAGTGTCCCTGCTGCATTTGAAACCGTTGCCGGATTTGGTTTAGCACAATCACAATACTCAGCTCTAGTTGATCTCTTATTAAGAAAAATATTAACTTTTGCCCAAAACTCACATAACCTTCATATGCTTTCCCTGTATAAGAATCACGACTATGGCATAAGGTGAAATAATTCTTTTAAGTGCTGGTTTCAGTTAAACATACTATTTTAATAAGCTGGTATTAAAGAAGCTCGCATATACATAAAAGCATGGAAGCTTTTAGTTTAATGAATGAACACATATGCAAAAAAGCACTTGCAACTAGAATTTCCAATAATTTCTGACATTGCTACTTGGATGTCTCACCACTGCTTGAAATTGAACGTGGCCAAAACCAAGCTTCTTATTTTTCCCCTAAACCCTCCTCTCCCCTTGCTTAGTCTCTGTGGATAACTCTCTACACCTCCCTGTCTCCTCAGCTCGCAACCTTGGGATCGTCTTTGACTCCTCGCTCTCCGTCTCCATAGATTGTCAGCTCTGATGAGCAGGGACCGTCTTTTACATGTGTCTGTGCAGCACTGCGTATGTCTTGTAGCATTATACAAATGTTCAGCAGTAATAGTAGTAGTAAAAGCACAGGACAAGGAGGAAAATGAGGAGGTTATGATCACCTTGGATATTCCCATTCTAACCAATAAAAAGCTGGATGCGAGGAAGCCAGATATAGTGGTTAAAAACATAAGAACGGCATTGATAATAGATGTGTCCGTTCCAAGCAACTACTCTGTGAATTGTGTGGAGAGACAGAAGATCCTGAAATACTAGGAAATGCAGTCAGAGAGGAAGAAAATGTGGCAGAAAGATACAAAGGTATTTCCCATCGTGTTGGGTGCCACAGGCTTGATAAAGAAGAATTTCCAAGCCCATCTTGACAAACTACCCATATATGTTACATCTTATGAACTCCAGCAGGAGGCTCTCTCTGGCATGATGCAAGTACTATGCCGAGCGTTACTAATAAATTTGAGAGACTGAGATCACACTCCCCATGCCCTGGCTTAGAATCGAGTTTCACGCCCGTCAAGGTATGTGCAAAACTAACCTATTTGGAGAAATTGCCCCGAGGAAAATTGGATATAAGCTCGACTGTAAATAAACACTAAATGTCTCAGAATATCAGCTTCACTCTTAGTTGTTGTTTTTTTTCCTCCTTTAGTCATGTTCAGTAGTCTCTTCTCTTTCTTCACTATTGTTTTTTGTCTTTTATAAAACTATGAGCTGAACATGGGCGTGTAATTTTGCCCAGACTGAACAGAAGCATTCCTGGTGGAAGGGTTCAGGGATCAGGTTCATACATTGGAAAATCTGGCTGCATGTGAGTAAATGAAAATCAGGAAGTCTGTGCACAATACTCAACAGGTAGAAAAGTAAGTACATAAATTTCCTGAGGTAAGTTTCAAACATGGATGCACGTGCATAGCTTTGCTTTGAAAATTTGTTGAAGCTCTCACAGAGAAAAGTACACTGGTAGCTTTAACACATGCATTCAGTTCTAAAATGACCCCTAACATGCACAGCTCTCATAAAAGACACACATTTTCTTTTTGCAAGTCTTTTTCCTAAAGTCCATTGTCCAAATTGTGGCCCATTGTTTACATATAAAGCCTGCATGAGAGATACTAATTTATTACGTTTGGTTTATTTAAATAATCGCAGCAAGGTTGTGTACAAGCAGGGCCGGCCCAACCACTAGGCAAACCAGGCAGTTGCCTAGAATAGCAGTTTCGGGGGGGGGGGGGGGTCAGCAAAGAGCATGCATTCAAAGCAAGACAATAGATTCTGAAAGTGGGGGTGGGGAGGTGCCAAGGCTTAAGGTTTACCTAGGGCACTAACACCTTGAATCAACTCTTGGGCCGGCCCTATGCGTAAGTAGAAAAGTGCCTAAACCATCACATCAGACATCAAGAATAAAAACGTGATAGCAACACTTAAAAATATGAAGCCCAGTTTTGCAGAGAGGGGCTGATTTTATATGGGCAATGCAGAAAGTTATGCATGAGTCGTGTGCAGAAGTCCCTGTTTTCGAGGAACTTGCATGCATGATTGTGCATTTACAAGTGTGCTTTGCCTGGATGCTATTTTATAAGCAAGCACTTAGGTAGAAAAAGTAATGGTTTATCTGTTGGAGGCTTATTTGGAAGAGAAGAGTTTAGACTGGGGACAGGGATGGAAAGGTTATTGGCGGCTGTAATGCACAGTCTGGATAAAATAGCTATGGTGATTGATTTTACGTTGGACCTGTCAGCAGCATTCAACTTGGTAGAATGGGATATTCTTTTGGAAAAAGGAGTCGGGGTATTGGGGGGGGGGCGAGAGAGAAGTTGCCAAGTTGGTTTTCTGCTTTGTTGCATGGGCGTCGGTTTCAGGTTTGTTGGGGTGAGGAGAGGTTGACTGTTGTCAGTTGGCATGTGGGGTCCCACAGGGTTGGGCGTTATCCCCCTGCCTCTAACATCTTTATGAGCCCAGTGGGGCAGATTAAACGGAAGCATGTTTGCCAATATTTTCTCTAGATGGGGGTTTTGGAATGTTTGATGGAAAAGTTAATGGGTGTTTGGAGGAAGTTGGTGAATGCTTGTGTGTTAACCATCTTGTATTGAAGGCTCAGAAATCTGAACTGCTGGTGTTGGGGGGGGGGAGATGAAGGATTTACAGGAATGGCAGAGAATTACAGAAATAAAGTTGGAATGGAAAAAGGAGATTTTGTAACTTGTGGGTGGTAATGGATGTGGGATCGAACCCCCATTCCCAGGTTTTGAATGTGGTTCAGGTGGCATATGGCAAGCTGTATTTAGTACAACAGTTGCATCCATTTTTAGATGAGGGGGCAATGCACCTTGTGATTCAGACACTGGTAATGTCAGTGTTAGATTATTGTAATCTGTTGTACGTGGGGTTGAGACAGCTGCGAGTAGCGCAGAAGGTTGCGGTAAGGGTGATTTCTGAGCAGAGTCGAAAGGAGTCAGTCGCAGATGTACTGGTTTAACTCCACTGGCTCCTTGTTGAACAGCAGAGCATATTTAAGCTCCTGCTAGTGACATTCAAGATGCTGAGAAATCAAGGGCCGGGATATTTGACGGATCTATTGTCATGGTATCAGCCAGGGAGGGAGTTGCGGTCTAGTGACTGGCGGTTCCTGGTTCCCTGAAGCAATAGAGGGAGAGATGTTTTTCTGCAGCTGTCCCTATGGGGTGCAACAAACTCCTGGTTAGTTTGAGGAAGGCTGTGAACACTTTTTTGTTTCCCCAATTAGGGAGAGAGAAGTGGCATAGGTAATGTCAAGTTGGTTGGGCAGCAGGATGGGGAAGAGGTGCAGAGCTCAGAGTTGTTTGTTAGGGACTTAGGATCTTTTTATGTATTGTGCGCCGCCTTGAATGTGTGTTAGCATATGATGGTATAAAAATGTTTTAAAATAAATTAAATAAAGTACATGCTCATTTGTGTGTATCTTCCGGTGGGTACTGCACAGAGGTGTGCACGGATGACGTGTAGGTGCCGCTTCAGCGCCTTACCTTGTAATATATGTCCAAGCTACACCCATGGTCCTGCTCATTGCCTGCATGGGAGAATACAAAATTACCCTCAGGACATCTCAGTAGGAATTAGCATGTATAAGTGCTGTAACATACACATGGAAGTGCCATTCTTGCAACATACATGTATTTACTGGCACTTACATGTGTAAGATGTGTAAGAGTTGGAATTCACAAACCTGCACGTGCAAGAGGAACCAATAAAACAGTCAAATTAAAATAACAGTTTAAAAAAATGTTGAATTGGTGTTAGACACTACAAACATAAGCCCTTACATAAAAGCATTCGCCTTCCTGGCACCATGCCTATTGTTACACATGCAATCCCTGCAGTCATTGGCATAGTTTGACTACTTCATCGGGAGGGGGGAGGGAAGATGGGAGATGCTATATTTGCATATTCATTAAGGTTATCTTTTAAAAAAAAATACTAGATGGATAGGAAGCTAGTATATCTAACATGCGAGGGATGAAGGGCATCCCCAAGATACTCAAAGAGGCAGCAGAGGTTCTCATTCAGTAGCTTTGCTTTAAAAAAAAAAAAAGGGAAAGCAACATATTCCCAGACTATATAATTAAAATGCAGCAAATATTTTAGCTGTTTAGTTATTAAGCCTGGCACTCTAAGATTAAAAAACTACTAACATCTGTAAATATATATTCTGCAAAAGACAAAAGGAGATGTAAGGTGCTCTCACACCAAGGGACAAGAAAAAAGTAAATTTTATTTTGATGTTAGAAACTGTTATGGTTCTCTCTTTTTCTTTGTGAACATTTATTTTGCATACAACGTAACCCTTCTCCAACAGTAGGTGCAGAGCAGAACTAGAACATGTCACCATAGAACCCAACATACAAGGAAAAAATTCCAATTCCAATGTCATCTCGTTAACAGCATCTCTAGTATCAAGCAGATTGTGAACACACATAAAACCCTACAAAAGCCACTGAAGACCTATAATGCAAATCTACTATAATATAATGACACCAGCTTCTAAATTTAACGCAAAAAGGAGCCTACACAGGAAAGAGCAGCACCATAAAGATTGCAATGGGCCTTAGAACATCCTGTCTTCTATTTGGAAAACAGAACAATCCAGATCACTACAGATCCTACAGTGAAGTTCACGACTGCCATAGTATGCGCAAAACTAACCCATTTGGAGAAACTACTCCGAGTAAAACTCCATGGGGGTCAAAGGGGTGTGCAACAGCTATTGAACTGATGTGCATCTCTTAAGAGGAGAGAATAAAGTTTTCTCCTCAAATCTTGCAGAGTACCTTTACGTCGTGACCCCACTGTATAACATCTATACTAAATCTCAGCAAGGCGACTCTACAGTTAACGTATGGTAAGAACAAAGAAGAAAAATACATACTGGCCGCATGTCACCCAGGATAAAAAGATGCCCACCTGTAGCTTACGCACCAGGGCTAATGATGGTGGTTGTGATAGTGCAAGCATTGCAGATGTACAGTAGATAACATCCCTGCCACAGATAAAGTCCATGGTGAGAGTGTTCATGGACCCTGTGTGGCAGGAGATAAACCACTGAAATTAATGAAAAAGTTAAGAGGATTAACTACGGTTAAGTGTAATTATGCAGATAAAGAGGGGATAATGTACTGCTATTTTTATGCTACAAATGCTATATTTAAATCAAGAGGGTATACAAAGAGAATCTGCCAAAAAGCTGTAAAGAGGAGGCAACTTGCCACTGGAAAAACTGCAAAAAGCCAACAGATGCAAAACTACCTATACCTGTTACATCTTTAAAACTCTAGAAGGAAGCTCTCTTTGGTATGTGCAAGTATTACGCCGAGCATTAGCAGTAAATTTGAGAGACTAAGATCATACTCCACATACCCTGGCTTAGAAGCGAGGTTCACAACTGTCATGGTATCTGCAAAATTAACCCATTTCGAGAAACTGCCCCTAGTGAAACTCCATGCTAATAGAACACATAGTCACACAGGCAAAATACAGTTAGACCATCACCAAGTGCAGAATAAATATAATAAATTCAAAGCAGAAATATGTTGATAAAATTTAATTGAAACCCCAACAAGCCAGGCAAGCTCTGTATGCAGTGTAACACAAGAAATAGAAGAGCCAGGCACCCTTGTGAGCAGTAGCATGAGATGCACAGGTCTCTCGGATTCTACATGCAGGTAGCGCAGCCTCTCCCCATAGTCTTCTCTCTATTGATCTCCATGCCACTTACTCAGAGGTGGCCATGTCATTGATTAGGTACAGTGCTGTCTCTCCCCATAGTTCATCTCTGAACAAAAATTGCTGTGATCGAGGGAGGTGGCAGCCCATAGGGAGAGGCAGTGTTGCTTGCATGTGGGATCAGAGAAAACTGTGCCTCCTGTTACTGCTCAGCAAGTGTTAAAGTAGCAGCTAGCACAGAGATGCACATAGTGATGGGGCTTTATTTGTGCAGCCTATAGCTGGCACCAAAATTCCAAATATGCTGTGCTTCTATTGCAAGTTTTGACAAATTATGTGTGAATTTAGAAACCAGACCCCTTCTAGCCTCTGTGTTATAAGATCTGTTGCAATATCTCCGTGCATGCCCCCTCTCCCCGTTCTATGTAAGCCTTTTAGTTGTTTTGTAAACCACTTTGATTTAAGGATAAAGTGCTTTAAAATCCATTTAAATAAATAAAATCTTAGGAGCCAGTGCTTGTGACCTCCTCATGCCCACCCCACCCCCCATTGTCTCTCAACTCTGGTTTCATATTCTCAAATCTCAGAATACTAGTATTAGAGCTCTTATACCATGTAGCATCTTTAGACAGAAATACAACTAACAATAGTTATAGCTTCAGATATTACAAAAAGTGTCCATATGTTTGTGTGGTGCAATGGTGGTGTGCCTGTCTTTGCATGGGAGGAGATGTGGTAGTAGGTGCCTTTGTGTAGGCTGCAGAGGTGGGGAGCCCATGTATATATGTGTGTGTGTGTGTGTGTGTGTGGTGCAGAGGTGAGGTGCCTGTACGAGTGTGTGATGTGCAGTACAGACGTGAGGTGCTCGTGTGTGTGCATGCATGTCTGTTGTGCGGACGTAGGGTGCCTATATGTGGTATGGGGGTGGGGATGGGATGCTTGTGTATGATCTAGGGGGTGGGGGGGGTAGATGCACCTTTTGGCAATATCTTTCGCATTCCTTCCCCTCCTGTTACCCTTCTAGACTCTCCCCCTTTACAGGCCTCCCTAGCACTCCCACCTCCTGCCCTAAAATCCTCCCCATTCTCCTTTTTAAAATAAGCCCCTTTCCCTGTGACCTGGCCTCCCCCTTCTCTTCTGCCCGCAGGAGATCAGATCACCGCAGGCAGGCAAGCATCACAGCCATCATCGGGTCAATTTGTTTGTGCGAGAGGCAATGCCCCTCTTACCCTCCCAAACTACATCCATGCCATGGGGTAATTTTATAAAAGCCCTCTGACATACATCGAAAGGCTTTTATGTATGAAAAACACTATAAAATTATTCCCAACTGCATTACAGATAATGATGAAATTAGCTACACATATTCAGATGGCATTAAACTATGCCACCTTATCTGCAAGGCATAGTTCTCACCCATTCTCTACCTATTCTGCACCTTAGCTGTTAATGTGGCAATTACCGCAGCTTAATTGCTAAGGTGCCATGTTTGCATATGTTAAGTGCCACATTAACCATTATAAGGTGCCATGTTCGCATATGTTAAGTGCCACATTAACCATTATCAGATCTTAGTAAGTAGGCCCCATAATGCATTGCAGTTATCACTCCTTTCCAAACTGACTTGCATATGGTCATTTATTTCTAAAGTGTAACTTCCTGAAATTGTACATCATTAAAGCTACAAGATTATTGAATATTTTTTAAATTAATAGTTATAAATTTAGGATATTTCAAAGATTTAATAAGAAAGATTGAAATGTAAACAGTTTACAAAAATATCAATACATTTTTTTGGCAGCATCAGATGGGTCTACGTTCCACACATGCCCTTCTTATATTACTAGAAAACAAATATTCAGCACATCACAGTAGGAACATTAATAAGTAAATGTAAGCTAAAAGACACAGATAGAATATTCCTAATAAGCGACTTCGTATTTCCAACCTTTTAGCCTGTCTTTCTTAAAAGCAAAATTATCTACAAGAAGGTTATACTGGTCTCCTTTGGGGTTGTCTTCTACTTTGTTTCTTGCCTCTGAAATAATCATGCTTCTTCTCAGGGTTGCTTTATGGAACTGCCAAGCCTGGAGTTCAGCAGGTATCAGTCAGTCATTCAGGCACCAAGAGAGAGGGCATGCCACAGAGCTTGTAAATCAGCAGCCATACCCAATGGCTTAAGAACCACCGTTGCCGGGGCCTCAGATGAGCAGCGCATTTGATGGGGGTGAGAGCAGGAGCTCCCCCTTCCTCCCCGAGCCCACCAATCAGCAGCCATACCCAACGGCTTAAGAACCGCCATTGCCGGGGCCTCAGATGAGCAGCGCATTTGACGGGGGTGAGAGCAGGAGCTCCCCCTTCCTCCCCGAGCCCGCCAATCAGCAGCCATACCCAACGGCTTAAGAACCGCCGTTGCCGGGGCGCGCCCGTGCCTTGCAGGCCCGCGCCTGAGGGCCTCGCCAGAGGGCCCTTTGGCGTGGCCCTTAGGCGTTGGTCCGTGGTGTTTGTTGCTGGAGTCTATATTGAGTTCCTGCTTATATATCAGGGTAACTTGCTGTTCCGTGTCCTTCTCCTCCTCTTATCTGTTTGACTGTTTGTCCTCTACTCTGTCTTATCTTATAAATGGCGTTCCTTTCTTATTTCCTTAAATGATGTAGTATTGTAAACCGCTCTAATACCTTTTGGTCTGAGCGGTATATCAAATTCAAAATAAACATACATAAACATACATACTTGGCTACGACTATCATATTGCTTTTTTACCCATTCTGTTTCTATGCACACTCCCACCAGAAAGAAAGATGGTTGATTCAATTCCTGCCCTGATCACCCCTAGACCACCACGATTGACTCGGTTGGACACCAGGTAAGTGCCAGGTGGCGGGGGAAGGGTGCAGGAGTGTTTGGGGGGGGGATGCAGCTTGAACTTCCTGCAGTTGGTGGGCGCCTTTGCAGGGCTTCCATAGTCCTGAAAAAGGTTGCCGATTGGAAGAGTGCGATTTGGGGGGGGGGGGGGGGGACAGGTTGGAGAAGGGTTGATCACTGGGGGGTGGCAATCATTGGGGGGGGAAGACTGATCAGCCCAGGTCTGTGTTCCTTGCCTTGGCAGGGAATGCGAGTACTCCTGTGATCCCTGCCATGGTAGGGTTCATGGGCCCCTGTGCTATTTGGCAGCCCTCTGTGCTTAATGAAGGGCACACCTCCCTGCATTTACCACACAGGCCTTGTGCCTACCATGTAGTTTTTCTGGCAAAACACTCATGATAGGTGAAAAGCCCTACTGCACCCTAGTAAAAGACTCCATGTTCCTTGATCTTCTTAAGCAGATGTTTCAGACTGTCTTCACTTTCAGCCACTTACATGGTATTGTCAACACAGAGAAAACTGTTGATGAGTCTTCCACCAATCTTCATACCTTGGTTGTCTTCATACAGTCCTGCTTCTCCAATGTTTCCTTCTGCATTTAAATTAAACAGGCATGGAGAAAGTATGCAGCCTTGTCATACACCTTTGCCAAATCAAACCATCCTATTTCTCTTTCCATTCAGACTGGTTTTTTCTTGATCAATATGCATAAAAACTATCAGGTATTCTAGTATCCCCATTCTTCTTAATGTGGCTCAGAGTTTTTCATAATGTATGCAATCAACGATCTTGCTGTTGCCAATGAAACACAAGTAGATACCCTTTTGGTATTCTTTTGTATATAGATAGTATTCTATAAATAACTAAATGAACATGGAAAATGATTGTTAGCCAGTAGTTGAACAGATATTCTGCTACAAATACTGGATTTTTAAATCAATTTGCATAGTGCTATCCAGGGATTTTTTTGTGCCAGTATGGGGTACTGGCACCTTTTTCTGGCTTCTTAACTTCCGTTTTAAAGGGGGCAGGTATGAGCAGTTTTACCCTTTTAGTAGTTGCCCTGCTGGAGTTTTCCCACCACTGCTGTTGCTGGGCAAATCGAGAGAAGGCAGAGGAGGAGCCCAAGATCTGCATTCAGCTCCCTTGTGAGTTCTGATTTTGCCATTGCTGAAAACATTTTATCTGCCTTCTGCCAGTAAGTGCCGATGTCGAGGGGTACCATCGCTAGATGCTCCTCCTCCATAAGCGGGGTGTGAAATATGGCCTCAAATAACCCTCTGTCCATGGGACATGCTGCTCTCATGGGCTGGTTCTCCCTCCCCGTGCTGTGATCAGTGGCTTTGCGCAGCATGTCCTGTGGGCAGTAAGCTGTGTGAGGCTGCACTTGCATCCTGCTGAGGGGGGGGGGGGGGGGTTGCAGCTAGCGATCCTGGTCCAGAGGGAGAGCCTGCTCATAGGACTTGCTGCTCCAGTGGGCAGGAGGCTGTGCAGGCAAATGCTAGACATGGGGGGGGGGGGGTATATTGGTAGGTGGAGGGGACAGGAAAACAGAGGAGATTCGGGGGAGGGTGATAGCAAGCCAGAGGGGACAATCTAGAGGTGGGGGACTAGGGAGATACTCAATGTGAAAAGAGGGCAGAGGGAGAAGCGAGGATGGGAGATGGAATAGTGATGCTGGGCACAAGGTTATAGGGAGATGATGGGAAGGCAGAGGGGGATGCTGAAAAGTGTAATAAGGGGAGAGGGAATGCAGGACATGGGATATTAGAAAGAGTTGAGAAGATGGACACAGGTTAAATATGTAGAGAAAACAGAAAGATGCTGGACATGGGAGGATGTGGCATGGAGATGGGGGAGATGCTGGATGCAGGGGGATAGGAAGGGAGAGAACAGACATGGAAGGATAGGGGGAGAGAGAGCAGAGATACTGGATGGAGGGAAAGAGAGTGAGACGCTGGATGGGAGAGGGCGGTGAGAGAGAGAGAGAGTGTGTGAGGGAAAACTAGGGAATAGTGGACCAAGGAAGAAAAAGGGGGACAGTGGGAAGACTGGGGTGAGAATTGAAAAGTGGTAGGCAGATGGAGTAAAAAAAAGAGGGGGAATGGAAGAAAGCTGAAAGGAAAAGATCAATATCCAAGATAGCAGGGGAGAGATGAAACTGCAGGCGGACTAGAGACCGTAGGAGGAGAAGGAAAGCAGAAGCCTCAGATTGGACCAGAATGATCAGAGAATAAAATGGTCAGACAACAAAGGTAGAAAAAATTATTTTATTTTCGGTTTAGCGATCGGACTTTGTACCTGCCTCCTCCCTAGAACCTACCATTGCTTTGTACTTCAGTCCACCAAATGTCCTGGGGAGCAGCTCCCACCTCCTTCCTTCACCCAAGCTCCTCCTCAAGGTCCCTCTGTGCTACTATTGGCCAGGCGGAGCCCAGGCGTGGATTCAGCTCCTGGCTGCAGCTTCCTTCATCATCCTGTTGGTAAGTAAGTATCTCTGCTTCCTCTTCTCCAGTTATTTGTGTTTTGCTTTGCAGCTGTTGCCCCTTTACCTTCACAACTCTGCTCTCCACAGAGAAGCTTCCCGGGTCTCTCTTGCCTCTGGCCCCGTTTCCTACTCTTTGTGACTGTGCCCAGCATGTAGAACAAGAAAATTTCATCAGTATTGCACTACGATCTGGCTTCTTGGGGTTTCCAGTTACATTTTTCCCACACAATTCTATTTGTAATTTTGTGATCACTTATTTTAAATATGGTGAGGCTTTATCCATGCTTTCCGTATATGTGGCCGAGGTGATGTATTCTTCCCGGTCGCAGGGGGCGTAGTTACTGTGAGGTCGTGGCAGTACAGGTGCACAGCCCTGGTCAGTCACCCGTCCAATAAAGTTGTTCAAATATGTGAATACTGGCACCTTTTTTTTTTTTTACTTTAACAAAAAAAGCACTGGAGCTATCCAGTTTCTATCTGGCCTTTTGCTGTTTTCATTGATTAGGTTTATTACCAAAATAAGAAAATGAAACGGAAATTAACAGCATGATGTGTGGTTAGAATCAAAGAAAAGTCAGAGGTAGCAGCGAGATGGAAAGGTTTCAGTAAAAAAGAATGAAGAAATTCATTAGAGCGAAGGAAGAAACCACTGGGAAAGAGCCTAGTTAACACGACATTTACAGGGCAACATAGTACATGACGGCAGATAAAGACCAGTATGGTCCCAGCAAGGCAGCAAGTGTAGGTGCACCTGCCACTCCGTGCAGGTCACCCTTCCCCATGTCTTTGTTTAGGGGTGAACGCATCGTTCCGTGTAGGTGACCACTATTTACTGAGATATAAGAAATAGTTATATTTGTTTTGATTTTATTCTGTTGCTATAAAGCAGGGGTCACCAACCTGCGGCCCGCAGGCCGGTCCCTTCGTGCGGCCCGCAAGGCTCTACCCCGGTTAACATTACGTGCGGCCCGCCAAGGATTCCCGCCATTGTATCCACGCGCTCGCAGCTCACCGACGACCACCTGCAAGCGTCCCTTCTCCTGTCAGTGTCATCTGTGAAGCCGGACTTTAAGCGTTTGTCTGCTAGCATGAATCATCAGCCATCTCATTAAATTCAATAAAGGTGATCAGCCATTGTTTTCATAATTTTGCGTTTGTTGTTTTTTTTCACGGGGGCGGGGAGAAGGGGGGTGCGGCCCGCGAGGCTCCCGGTAGTCGGCTGTGCGGCCCGCGGCCCTCTGGAGGTTGGTGACCCCAGCTATAAAGGGATCCACTGTGTCTGTCCCATGCCATTTTGAATTCTGTCACTGTGTTTGCCCCCGCCATTTCTATTGAGAGGGCATTCCAAGCATCCACCACCCTTTCAGTGAAAAAGTATTTCCTGACATTGCCTTTCAGTTTACTCCTTTGCAGCTTCATGTTATGCCCTCTAGTTTTACAGCTTCCCCTCTTTGGAAGAGGTTTGTTTGTTCAGTAGTACTCCTTAAGTATTTAAAGGTCTGAATCATATCTCCCTGTCCCTCCTCTCCTCCAGAGTGTACATATTTAGGTCTTCAAGTATCTTCTGATACGTCTTTTGACACAGGCTCCAAATCATCCTGGTCGCCTTCCTCTGAACTGTTTCCAGCCTCTTTATATCCTTTGCGAGATATGGTCTCCAAAATTGAACACAATATTCCAAGTGAGGCCTCATCAGTGACTTATACAGTGGCATTAATACCTCCTCCTTTCTGCTGGTAATTCCTCTCTGTATGCAACCCAGCATCCTTCTGGCTTTTGCCACCTCCTTGTCACACTGGTGTAACGACTAAACTAAGCCCAAGCACTAAACAACAGACACTAGACAACATAGGGGTAATTTTATGAAGCATTTTCTGCATAGAAAGCATGTTTTACACAAGGAAAATGGTTTGTAAAATTTCAGTCAAAAAATGCGCAAGTATGTGCACCACAAACTGGGTATATAGTTAAAAGAACGCTAAGACCAATAGCACTCTCAGGGCCATGGTTTGGGTGGATCTGGAATGAATGTGGGATGTAGATTTACATCATTTTCAGAAGTGTAAATCATTGCAAGAGAATTTATGCATCATTAGGGATAGTTCCGAGTGTCTATTTTATAGACTATGGGACATGTTTACTAAACCATGCTAGCTGTTAACGCAGCAGATAGTTGTCAATGCAGCACAATAGCACGGCTAACACAGGCAAAACACAGCAATTTTCCACATTATCTGCATTTCGCATATGAGGGAAGAGGCGGGATCGGAGCAGGGAGAAGGCATGGCAACAGATGGCAGCCAGCATGCAATTGCCACATGCTGGCTGTCAAAATCTTCGATAGCGCAGCTGCAGACATCACCTCAAGAGATGGCATTAATGCAGCCAAGCTATGGGCATCACCACTGCCGAGTACAGCAGCAGCAGATTTCCCCCCCCTCCCCCCAGCCCCACAACCAGCCCAATGCCTTCTGATGCACCGAGCCCTACAACCAGCCCTGATGCCTTTCGATCTCCCCCACCAAGCTCCTCAGCTGACAGGAAGACGTAACGCTATAGTGATAAGTGCAAGCCCACACTATCTTGTGTCATTTAAGAAGAAAAGAACAAAAATTTCTCCCTTTGAAAACCGAAGCCAAGACTTTGGGTAAAACCTAGCGGCTGTAACTGAAGAGACCGAGTACGGTATCATTGGACAATACCAAGGATCCCAAATTAAGGCCCATGGTCTAGATGTCACCCTTGGAACAAGGTTTTCTGGCTCTTAATAATTTTCCTGTCCTTAGATCAAATCCAGCCCCTAGAAAAAAAATTTCTGCTTCTTTTAACTGGTACTTGTGCATTCCATCGTGCCTCTCTCTCCTTCCCTTCTTCTTGCATGTCAGGGGTTTCAGCCAACGGACCGCGAGAAGCCCAGCCTTAGTCTCTTCCTTCTCTATCCCTCCCTGCTGAGATTTCTCACTGCTCAGATGCTGAAGGAAAGGGGCAACAGACCCAGAAATAAGGTGAGAGTGACAGGGCCAGGAATAGCACTACCTGCAAAGGCCAAGACTTCTAATCCTGCCGAGAAAGAATCTGTCTTCAATCCTCATGATCACAGTGCAGCTGTGGCTTCTACTCGTCATGGGCTGGGCACCATTGCAACCAGGGGAGGAAATGTTCCCCACTCTTGCTGAGGCAAGACAAGTCTGGGAGTATGTTTTTCTCCCTGTTCCAGGGCTTCAACACTGCAAACGTGTGTGGTTGCACCCTGCTCTGTGACTGCAGAAAGGGTGGGGGGGGAAGGGGTGGAGGCGACAAAAGGAAGAGGAGACTTAAGAAAGAAAAGGGAAAGAAGAGACTGAAAGGAGCAGAGAGGAAGGTAAGAGAGGAGCATAAGAGGAGAGGGGAAAAGGTAAGAAAAAAAAAAGAGATGCGAGTACATTAGGGGGTTGAGTTGAAGAGTTTGCTACACACTCCCCACCCCAGCATCCATCCATCCCACACCATCCCCACCCCACCCCACCATCTATCCACCTCCCACTTTCCTTGCAGACAAATACTAGCAAAAGAGGGAAGCAGGAGGTCAGAACATCCTCATCCTAGTGACCATGCCCCCTACCTCCTGTTGGCCAGGATAGAAAATCACTGATAAGGCAAAGATGGTCTCCTCTTACTCATCCTTTCCCGCCCCCTCCCCACCCACCAACTCAGCAAACTCTTCTTTGATGAGATCCCATCTCCATCCATCCCTCTCTTATGTGACCCTTCATAAGAAATGTTTGAGGGACCCTGCCATATATTATATTTGTTCACTATTTAGCCCTGAACTATTATTTTCCATTATAATAGCCACAAGAGTGCTCTGATATTTCAGGGGGCAAAGTGACTGGAATTATATATTTGTTTTATTGCATCCCCTGGTTTGTGAGTAGGACATTGAGATGTAAATTATGAATTACAGTGAAGACATTTCTGGGGTTCTTCCCTTATATATTGCTAGGGAGGTCCAGTCAAGTTACTGTAGTAATGAAGACAGGTGATGAGTCATGGTGGTTAGGCATCATGGTGAATAATTTGGGTATCACAAGACTACCACTAGGGGGAATTTGGCAGGAGCCAGAAAACACCTCTTGGATTAGGGGGGGGGGCCCCAAGCTCTGCCTTGACTTTGCCTCCTAGACCCTGTAGCCCTCCCCTCCTGTTCTGCCCATGAGTAGAAGAGAAGGGAATGGCTGTGTTCATGGCAAACTCCTGTCTGCCCATGGGAGATCAGATCCCCACAGGCCGAAGAGGAAAGCTGCTGCTGCAATCATGGCAAAGACTCCTATCTGCTGGCAGGGATCTCCTGCTGGCAGATAAAAGGAGTATTTACTGTGATCGCAGCTGTTCTCTGTGGGCAAACCTTTGTGAGTGACTAGGGCCTATGTGGCCTACCCCGTTCAAATGCCCCTGGATTTTGGCACCATTTGGAACCTGGGCATCAATAGGGCAGGGGCAATCAGGGACTGCTTCTTCCCCCTCCCCCACTAGTCACCATGGATGCCCCCGGTAGGTGTTGGGGGTTGGTGAGAGATGGGAGGATTCTTGTTAGGAGTTTGGGTTGGCATTTTGATTGGGGGGAAGGGTGGGCCAACTTTGAGTCTTCTATTTATGCATTGATGTGGCCAGGAACATGCAATGTTCCAAGCTGCAGCAATGGAAAAAAAGCATTATTTACTGCACAAGTCACCAACTTGCAGTACTGAGGTATTGCAGCTTATTGACTCACATCAGGTGTTTTATCAGTTAAAACTTAAAATGAGAAGCTTTACTCAATGAGTATCTACAACCTGGAAGGGTTCCTGTGGGTGGGATGGAGACAGGGTTTAAACTCATGCATGTAATTTATAAAAGCATATAAAAACTCATAAAAAAAACATTAATTCAAAAATATATTTCACATATATATCATACATTAATCCAATAATTTTTCTTTTTCAAAACTGATACAATAATTAATATGGATTGAATATTTATAAATCATAAACCTTACACCAATTACAATCAACCATACAAACATGTAATAATTTATTAATAAAGTCACAATTGAAAAAGAACATTCAAAACAAATTTGAGTCAGGAGGCACAGCAGTTTTGGTTGCCCGAGAGCAGCTGTATCCCTTTATTTTATAAAGCAAAAGCACACACGAGAGCTTTACTTTCAAAAATAGGCCCAAACGGCACGTTGCCTGCGTGGGAGTATACAACATTACACACTTTCTGGATAAAAGTGGGCATTATTTCTAACACCTAGTTTTATGCCTCTATGCACCAGGGCAAGTTTATAAAAATGTACTCGTTCATGTAAAATGCAGATTTACACACTCAGATTGTTCATAAAATTATCCTCTTAAGCACAAGTGTCTTTAAATATGATAAGGGCCCTGGCTTTTCTACACTTTATCTTTGCACACATAAAATAATGTCAACACACATCACTGAGCATATTGAACACACCATTCACATAAAATCACTGCAATAATGAGACCTATAAAATACTCAGTACAAAACTCTCCACGCTCCATAAAGGTTACATCAAGGGCAACATTAATGCAAAGTATCTCTCTGTCTTTACTATACTGCTGCCGATTCTTGTACTATGCTGTATGTAAGCCACATATAGAAGCCTCAGTTCCTGAATTAAAACATACAAAGCAACATAGCAAATGACAGCATATAAAGATCAAAATGGCCCATCCAGTCTTACCCGTAGCAACTTGTCTACCTCGGTTAGATGCTCGCACAAATTCCCACTTAGAACTCTTTCCTTTCCCCCATGTCCATGACCCAGTTTCTCAAAGAGTTGGGACTTCTGCACCATGCAGGTTACTCCAACGCTCCACTACCACTCTCTTCTCAAGCACAAATTTGTCTTTTGAAGAAAACAGGCATTTAAGGGCTTAATTACTAAAGTGCATTATGTACAGTTTTGGACAGGGAGGCACATTCCAAAGTGTGCATCCAGTCCCCTGTGTGCCCGATCGGAATCCAGATGCACAGATGCAGACCTGATTCTGATCCCGTGGGGGCTACATGTACCCTGCAGGATCAGAATTGGGTCTGGGCCTATATACATGCAGGCCGGGACCCGATTCAGATTGGCCTGCACGTACAGACCCCTGCCCAGCTAACTCAGTCAGGGTCCTGAATGGAGCCGCGGTGTCATGGCATCCCGTTGCCATGGCACCGTGGCTCCATTCAGGAGCCACAATCCCTAGCCACCGACCACAATCTTCTTTTCCCGCAGCCCGACTCCCGATCTGGTCTTCCATGGCCAGATTCAGGCTGCGGGGAACCCCATGTACCCCCTCACCTTTCTGCCGCTGCACGAGCCTGCCATCCCCCGATATCCATGGGAACGTATTCCACCTCTGAGGTGGAATTAGATCCGAAGCCCCGGATGTATAGAGCCATCTTCAGAATCGGCCCTCTATGTCCAGGGTGGCGGACTGCCCACTGCCCACCCTAACTCCACCTCCACAATGCCCCCTTCCGCCCCCATCTAAGCCTTCCTGTACAAACTCTTTATTCGTATGGGGAGGCTTTTGCTGGGGACGGAAGGGGGGCAAATAGCGGGGATGAATGTCCCAACGGACAGAATAGACCCCTTAATACACATTAACAGTCACAGAACTTCTGCGGCAATTGTTGGAGGTTTTCCGGCCACTTGGGGAAGACAGCCTTGTGACTGACACACACTCAACAATATCTGCCTATTAGCAGTTAATGTACATCAATGACACCCACATTACCTGCATGATACACTCCCCACCTCAACCTGAAATTTCACGTTAGGTATTTAGTCATTTTGGCTGTTTTCAGTTCAGGATTTATCAAAAATTTCATGTTCACATTTAAAAGAAATTTACCTTTATCCAACCACACTACACAATGTGGTAATCCAATGCATTCACACACTATCCTCCAACTTTTCCTTCCATGAATTTGCAATTCATTTTCCACTGTTTTCCACTCGCTAGCTCACAGACAAGCTAACACTGACACTAAACTCTGTGTAAATTGGCTAAATGGTTCACATTTATATATATATGTAGCATTTTACAGTACCTAGGCTGGAATAATGCCGACAGAAAATCAATGCTAAGCTCACTTACATTGCATGCAATTACTGCTAAAAAAATATACAGCATGGATACAATAAACATAACTAAAAAAAATATGTCACTAATTGAGTGATTAGATTAATAGTGCCATGACTTGCCTTCTAGCATATCCTCTTTTCTCATTATACAGCAATAGCTAAAGGTGAATGATTAATGCTTTGTACATGACCTTTCTTCCCTCGTGAACCACCCCTTGGTGTATGGATTCAGCACTGCGCCCCACTGTAAACACCTCATATCCTTGTTACGGCTTGGGTATCACATAGCAATAGTAAATCTTCCCGCAGGAAATGGTAATATTGTACTTTGTGAGGTCACTTTGCCTGGTAATATTGTACTTTGTGAGGTCGCTATTTGCCTTTGTTCATAAAAGAAAGAGCTTGAATCAATCCATCTCAATAAAAGTAATGTCTGTTTTCAAACGGAAACACAATAGGTAAATGTCAAATGGGACCTTTTTTGCTTGCAGAGTTTAAAAAAAAATGAGCGAGAGGTATTTTCTAATGCTTCAAAATATAACTTAGCAATACCTATATTAATTCTTGTGACTTATTTCTAGATTGTAGCACAAACATTGTATCAATTCATATCTTCTTAAACAGGAAGGGCAGCTACATGAGGAAGAGAGGACTTCCAAAGAGATAGCATCGCGGTAGTCGAACATAGATAAGATTGAAATTAATATCCTCTGTAGCTTACCAGAATTTCTCTTCGACACTAGCTTCAGTTCTGCAAGAACTGCAGAACAGATCGCAAGAACCAGTAGGATAGAAGACGTCATCTTTCCCTTGCCTTGATTCCTGAAATACAAAACACAGTGAAAAAATTTATAATCCCAATCACGTTTCCGAGCTACAACAAAGCAGCAACATTTCCGCCTTTCTAAAGGAACCATAAGAACATAAGAAATGCCTTACTGGATCAGACCAAGGTCCATCAAGCCCAGTATCCTGTTTCAACAGTGTCCCATCCGAGCTACAAGTACCTGGCAAGTTTCCAAAGAGGCACACAGGTTCCATAAGGCTTGTCCAGGGGCAAGCAGTGGATTACCAAGGTCCCGGGGCAGTAACTTCTACCGAAATGTCACTTTCATTTAATGATAGGTCAAGATGGCTGTTGAATTTAAGAGCATGTGATTAACATACTACACATATGGTTTCAAAATTATACTGAAGGAAAAAAGTAATTGGGCATTCTAAATTTAAAAAAAATATATAAAGGAAGGATGGAGTGCTCAGCTATTTCTTACGACAAACATGACTTTGAAATCATATGTCTGCTCTTACAGATATTTGCTTTCTCACAATGACCATTGATAAAGGATCCTGGCTCACCATCTGCACAATTGATACACCTGAACTTAATAAGTTAACTGAGAATTTCTTATTTCAGGAATCTATTTAGAATTCTAGCATCAAAAAAAATCATTCTTGTCTTACTAATCTGTTACATTTTTTTGAAAGTGTGAATAAACAGACAAAGGTGAGCCGGTTGATATAGTGTATCTGGATTTACAAAAAGCCTTTGCCAATGTCCCTCATGAAAGACTCTTGACAAAATTAAAAAGTCATGGGATTGGAGGCAGTGTACTATTGTGGATCAGGAACTGGTTAAAAGATAGAAAGCAGAGAGGAGAGCTAAATAACCAACTATCTCAACTGAGAAAGGTGAATAGCGGATTACCAGAAACAGGAATAATGAATGAGGTGATCAAATTTGCAGATGACACAAAATTATTCAAAGTTGTTAAAACACAAGAGGATTGTGAAAAATTGCAAGAGGACCTTGATAAATTGGAAGACTGGACGTTCAAATGACAGATGAAATTTAACATGGACAAGTGCAAAAGTTATTCATCTAGGAAAGAAGAACCCAAATTATGGTTACATGATGCACCACCCAGGAAAAAGATTTAGGTGTCATTATTGCTAATATATTGAAACCCTTCACCGAGTGTGTAGCAGTGGTCAAGAAAGCAAATAGAATTCTAGGAATCATAAGGCAAGGAATGAAGAATAAAACCAAGGATATTATACCTCTGTATCGCTCAATGGTGCAATCGCATCTTGAATATTGTTTGCAATTCTGGTCGCCATATCTTAAAAAGGATATAGCAGAATTCGAAAAGGTACAGAGAAGAGTGACAAAAAAGTTAAAGAGCATAGAAGGATACCCCTATAAGGAGAAGCTTAAAGGGTCGGGACTCTTTAATTTGGAAAAGAGTCGGCTGAGGGGAGATATGATAGAGGTCTATAAGATAATGAATGGAGTGGAACGGGTGAACGCTGATCGGTTCTTTACACCATCAAAAAGTAGAAAGACTAGGGGACATTCAATGAAGCTACAGTGTAAACTATTTAAGACTAATAAGAGAAAATATTTTTTCACTCAATATGTAAGCAAACTCTGGAATTCGCTACCAGATGATGTAGTAAAAGCTGTTAGTGTAGCTGGATTTAAAAAAAGGTTTGGACAAGTTCCTGGAGGAAAGGTCCATAAACCATTATTAAAGAGGACCTGGGAAATCCACTGCTTGCCCTGGGATGAGCATTATGGAACCTGCTCCTTTTTGGGATCCTGCCAGGTACTTGAAACCTGAATTGGCCACTGTTGGAAACAGGAAACTAAGCTTGATGGACCTTGGTCTGACCCACTATGTCATTTCTTATGTTCTTATGAAATTTCAGGGTGGAGAAAGAAAGAGGAGGGGTTGTTTATGTAAATGTATATTTCCCTTATAAAGAATATATTTAAAAAAAACAAAAAAGAAACCTGGTAGGTGTCTCTTTGCTGCAGAGCTGATGCTACCATAAGGAGAACTAGGTGGTCGCTTAGAGAGTGTCAATGATCCAAGGGCAGCCCATTACAGCTGCGGCAGCCCCTCTCCAGGGCCCATAATGCGTTGAAACACCACCGCAGCGCTTACCGAAACCTCCGGCGCTGCAGTGCTTTTTGTGCTTCCACCCCTTCTGATGCAAACACCCTGCTTGAATGGGGAAGATGCAACTGGACCAGCCACTTCTGCCCCCATGCAGAAGGAAGTAGAATCTGAGGGGGGCAGAAGCAGGAACAGCACCGGAGGTTATGGCAAGTGCTTGCGGTGATGTTTGAAAGGCATTGCTGGCACTGCAGGTCCTGGAGAAGGGGTGCCAGCGGCGGCAAAGGTGGTGGGAGCAGGAGGTGCCAAGAATGAGGTTCTCTGGCCCTTAACTGAGACATTACTATATTACTGGATACTGGGAATGTGTTTTTCATGATTTAAACAGTTTGTGCCATTGCATTGATAGGCAGATCATTACTCTGACATGAACCCATTCTTTCCAAGCGATTATTTTGACGTGGCAAGACAGAATGCCTAGTGCAATGTGAATATCAATATCACAACATTGACTACCAGCTTGCAAAAGCATGCAAGCTTTTTATAATTGATGCTATTATTGCATCAAAACATCAGAACCAAGCCAGCCAACAAGCACACAGATCAAGCCAACTGCTATGTTAAAACTTGATTGAAAACACTTACAGGCCAATGCAGAAACCTTACGTCCGAGCCATGTGCTAAAAAAGCTCAGTGCACGGTTCCCTAATACAAGTAATGCAAACATTTTTCTCTCTAACCAAGAGCATGCAAAGAGGCTATGCACAGTTTGCGCTAAAGGACGGAAACACAATCAACACGTTTACATTGGTCTGCACTAGTAGCATCTATATCTTGCGCACAAAAACAACTCCCAACATATTGGCCATTATGCATATATGCTGGAATGTTATCCCAGTCATAAATACTGTCATTATTCGCACAGAATAGTATTGATATGTGTGTGTAGATAGCATTCCAGCATATGCACATAACACTGTTCCAGCACACCTCCTCAGTCCCTCATGCCCTGCTGCTTTTTTTTTGGTTGGTCGTTTGGTTTTTACTATTCCACTTCAACAATGCCAGAAAAAAAATTGTGGATCCTGTATGCTCGAGATAAAGCAAAGAAACAGGCATAAATTCCTCACCAGTGCTGAACAGAGAGCAATGAGCTAACCTTTTATGGCCTCCTCAGACTCCACATTAAAACTCCAGCGATTAGCTGTGAGCTAAGGAACACAGGAGACTTTGTGCACAGTTAGCTCTGCACATCATTCCTTCATATATAGGGCACACACAAGAGTCTGCGAAATCAACCTGTTCTTGAAGCCTAGCGCATGTTCCTGCATCACCCACAAATGAGAAAATCATTTGTCGAATCATGACTTCTGGTCAATGCGGCTGCTAATTTGCTGGGTCACCCACACATCCAATTTCTAAATCCGATTTGCAAAACGAGTTGATGTTTGACTTTGACCACTTCTCACCACTCAAAGGGTTTGTCCCATTTATGTTTAACACAGATTGTAATAAGTATTGACATCTTTATACTTTCTGACTTGAGCGCAAAAGGGCACCGCAGATTTCCTGTGATTCCCTAAAGCACTTAGAGGAAAATGTTTTAATGTCGTTTTTTGCATGTATGTGGCCACGTGTGGGTGCAAGTGGCCCGTTATCATCCGAACGGCATAAAAGTGCACACCTTGTCATGAAGGCAGGTACTTTGCCAGTAGGAATAGCTTGCGGTCTGGACAGAGCATGGTTGAAGTTTGCGAGTATGCTCAAAGATTTATGGCACTTTATAATTTATGTGCATACTTGCGGCTTCACACATGAACACTTATACCTGCTCTCAAGCGCCTGCATTCAAGCTGCAATTTCTGCCGCTTATGCTAGAACTTTGGAAACGCATATGGAGAGCAATTTTAGAAGAGGGTGCCTAGTTTAAGAGCGTTTTTAGTCTCCAATTTTAGCACTATTTTATAAAGAAAAGTAGGTGCCTACCTTTCTTTATAAATACTAGAGTAAGTGGCAGAAAACATGCCAACAACGTAGGAGTGATCACTTACACCTGATCTCTGGCAGGCGTAAATGCTGGTATGTATTTTATGCAGGGACCTGTGTAAATTAAGGTATAGTCATGCACTTAGTTATGTTTGCTGCAACCAAACCCTGCCCCTGGGCATGCCTACTGGCAAAGTTGGCACCATTATGTCAAAGAACGTACTTTATGCTGGTTGGTATTTTATGAGACCTTTTACATATGTATGTAACCGTATATGTTTGAAAAAGAACTTACATACAGCCAAAGTAGGTGTGAACTTCACTTCTCGGCACCTCTTGGTGAGAGCGGGAGGTGTCATGGGTGGAGGACATCACTGCCGGCTCCCATAAAGTGTCGGGGATGCTGAAGCATCATGCCTTAGGCATTGCGCTTAAGGGGCATGCTTAAGGGGCAGGGTGTGCTCCTTAGTAGGACCTTGGAAGGTGTGGATGAGGTGATTGTGGGTATTGGGTGTGTAAGATTTTGGTTGGAGGACTGTGTGAGTTTTGTGTACTATTACTTAGGTTTGTGGAACTATGAGTGGGGGCAGTTAGGTTTATTGTTATGTGTTTGCTTGTGTTGGGGTGTAGGTTAGGGGTTGTGGAACCTGTGAGGAGGGGGTAGTGATCTGGAGTTCATGGTAGAGGGTGTTGTGCCTGGAGGAAGTAGCAGGGTTTTCCTATTCCGTGTCTATGGGGGAGGAGTAGGTATGGATGGAGGGGTGGGGGGCAGCTGCATAGATGGGATGGGAGGAGGAATCAGGTATTGTGACAGTCGGGGGTTGGGGGCCACCCCGCATCATCAGCAGGGTGATGGAATTGTGTGCTTCTGAATGTGAGAACTTTATTGCCAAAGCTATCATTGGTTCAGTATCTGTTAAATGGGGAGGGTGTGGATTGTTTCTTACTAAGACATTGGTTGGGGAAAGCCAAAGTGTGTTTGATGGTTGGATGAAGGACCTGGGGTATGTGGAGTATCGAATAGGAAGAGAGGTGGGGGGGGGGGGTGTTGGTGATGGTAAATGAGTGGCTCTGGGCTCAGAGAGAAGTGGTCTATCTCCTGGAGGTGGTGTTTTTGCAGGTGGGACAACAGGGTGAGGGGGAATATTCCTGGTATACTGCCTGCCGGGGGTTAGTTGGGAGGGTGGGCGGCCTTGCTGGAGAATATTTTAGAGAAGGACCTTGGGTATAGGGCTTTGCTTGTCATGGGAGAGTTCAATGCACATGTAGAAGTGGTGGACAATGGGAAGGGAGTGAACAATGGGAAGGATTCCTTCTTATTGTCCTCGTTGGAACTTCATATTTTAGATTTGGTATTTTGGAAAACCCATATGGTGGATGGGGGGGGAGGGACGTCAGGTTTTGGGGATACAGCTCCTTCCGTGATGACCATGGTTTGGTATGTTTTCAGTGTCGATGGACTGGAATGACTCGGAAGCATCCTGAGGTGGACAGAGTTCAGAGGGAGGTGCATGGTAAGGTGGATATGGACCAGAGGGGGGCAGGGGCATGGTAAACTGATAGGGGAATCAGGTGATGTCCATGGAGGATTGGCATAGGGCTGTTTTAGTAGCCCTGGATGAGGTGGCACTGGCCCACAAGCCCTTGGTATGTGGCACTCAGCAGAACCTCTGGTTTTTCCCAGGAGCTCTGTGAGAAGAGGGCATTGCAACAGCTGGAACGGCAATGGCATAGGTCCAGGACTGAAGAGGACTGTGGAAGTTGGCAGACAGCCACCAAAAGGTAAAGACTGCATGTGGCCATGGCCAAGAGGCATTGTTTCTCTGCTCGTATTAAATGGGCTGATAACCAGCCAAAGGCTATTTTTCAGGTTGTGTCTGCACTAGTGGGCAACTGGGGAGGTAAACATCTGTGGGCAGCTGTGGGTGCTTATCACTTGGCTGGCTGATTTTTGGAAAAGGTGGAGCAGTTGAAGAGTGGTTTGGTGGGCCCGCCAGTGGCACTAGTTGTGCCTCCTGTTTTGTAAATTTAAGTTTACCATATAGAGGGTGAAGTACTTCTGTCCACAAAAGAAGAGCGGGATCTAGGTGCGATTGTGTCTGATGATCTTAAAGTAGTTAAAACAGGTAGAAAAGGTGATGGCAAAAGCCAGAAGGATGCTTGGGTGCATAGGGAGAGGAATAGCCAGCAGAAGAAAGGAGGTGATAGTGCCTCTGTATAAGCCTTTGGTGCGACCTCATTTGGAGTATTCTGTGCAATTCTGGAAACCGCACCTTCAAAAAGGATATAAACAGGTTGGAGTCGGTACAGAGGGTGGCTACTAAAATGGTAAGTGGTCTTTGTTATAAAGCATATGAGGACAGACTTAAAGATCTTAATATGTACACCTTAGAGGGAAGGCGGGATTGAGGTGTGTCGGCGCTCCCCCTTGTGGCCTGGCAGTTGCCTAGGGGTAAGAGGGCGCCCCGATCGTCCTTTGTATTAGAATTAACCCATTCGCATGTAGTTGTGTCTGGATAGATTAGAGCCAAGATCAAAGGTCGCAGGAAATTTCTTTTTATTTAGGAAATAAGGTTCTACTTGACCCTATCAAATTCTTTGGTAATGAATTTGAATATTACAAACAAAAATAATCAGGCTGCTTCTCCATTCATAAACATAAGCCTTATCACACAGTCCTTGGCTGGGCCTTGCTTCTGCAGCTTAGTTTAAACGCATATTCACAAAAGGTAATCCTTTACAAACAGCAATCTGTTCTCCGGTCCCCAGGAGGCAGTACAGTACTTCACTGTTACTTTCACAGCTTTGCATAGCACTAATTCCCTGGTCCACCAACCGGCTTTAAAACTCAGTACATTTCTCTCTAAGATACTTTCAAACTTTTAGCTCACTCATGGCTCTATTAATCTTGCAGCTTTATCAGAACAGCATTCATTAATTTGCCTGGCTAAAAGTTATGGGTTTTAGCAAAGAATATTCTCATTCAGAACTTCTGGGGTTTTCTCCAATTACTTTAAAAACCCTTTCAGCTTCTTATTCCTCTCTGGCACAAAGGGAACATTCAAACTCCATATCAGAAACCTCACTTTCATTATAAGTGTCTCCCAGTTCCATCTCCTCTCCACTGGACTCTCTCAGAGACTTGTTCTCCACAGCGTCTGCCTGAGGAGCCTTCACATGCTGCAAACCTTTTATCAGCTGCTCCCAATTAGACTTCTCACTACGGGAGGTTGTGGGGGAAGGGCAGGAAAAGGCTTCCCTATTCAAAAGCTTTTTAAGGGCTTGTAAAGGGCTCACCTTGCCAGCAGTGTGGTGTCCCCTTGTAGGCTCAGCTAGAGACGTACCCTTGCTTTCAGGTTCTTTCAGGAATACTCTACTCCTCTGCTTCCCAACAGTAGCTTGGTTAAAACCAACTTTTCCAGGCTTCACGTCAGCTGCAGGTTTCCTGTCAGCTGAGCTGTGCTCCAGGCTGGAACTGTCCCTGTACTGTCTGCAGTAGGTATTTCCTCTAAACCTTCCAGTAAGGTCTCTGCCCCTCAGCTCTGTCCTCTGAGGCTCCTTACAATGAGAATGGCCAGTCCACCAGCATTTAGAAAATATCTCTTCCTCAGAAGAGTCTTCCCCTGGGCTTTGCTCTGACCTTCTCTCCTCTCTGTTCCTGTCTCTGTTCAGCTTCCTCCGTCCCACCGACGCTGCAACAACTCCTGAGGTTGAATCTGAATCTCTGTCTGTGTCTGCTCCTTCTCTGTCTTTCCTTGAATGTGGAGCTGCGTTTCTCCCTCCGTATCTCCTTGAACGTGGAGCTGTGCCTGGGTCTCCCTTTTTCCTGTGAGTGAAACTTCCCTGCTTAAATGTTTGGGGCTGTCCTATGGCTCTTGACTCCGCCCCCAAACCTCTCCCATCACCTCCCTCGGCTTCCATGGGAACTGGGTGTGTCTTTGGCTCTACACTCCTGTGCAGGAAATCTTTGGCTTTGTTTAGAGTGTTAACCCTTGCTGTGCCCGCAGTTCTTTTGGGTTCAGGAAAAAAGGACTGTTTTTCCTCTTTTTCTCCACTCTAAACCTGCTTCTCCACCACAGGTGATATGATTGAGAAGTTTAAATACCTCTGTGGCATAAATGCATAGGAGGAGAGCCTCTTTTGATTGAAAGTAAGCTCTGCTATGAGGAGACATGGGATGAGGATGAAAGGGGATAGACTCGAGAGTAACATGCAGAAATATTTCTTCATGGAAAGAGTGGTGGATCCGTGGAATAGTTTCCCAGTGGAAGTGGTAGAGATGAGGACAGTATCTGAATTCAAAGAAGCATGGGACATACACAGAGGATCTCTAAAGGAAAAGAGGGGACTCTTGTAGTGGTTGATATGGAAGGACAGACTAGATAGGCCATGTGGTCTTTTTCTGTCGTCATGTTTCTCTGTTTCCATGTTTCTATATTTAATGCACTTTAAACATTATTACAATTATAAATGTGCCAGAAACTCACCTACTTGCTTTATTAAGTTAAGCAACCCTTTATAGAATTAGTCTTTTAGAGGATAATTTTATAAGGAGTCTCCAAATGTTATGCATCAACATGCGTAAATCATGGTATTTTAGTGATTTGTGTGCCTAAATGGGCATTTATGCGTGTAACTGACATAGTTACTATTCTAAAAATGTGTGGCACGTACTGGCATTATGGATGTGTGCCTGGGTGGAGTTTGGGCAGAGCGTGCGCACAGAGCACAAGTACATGCATAAATTTTAAAATTCAATGATTTATGTTCGCTCTTTACAAATCTTTAGACCAGCTCCAGGTCCGGTGTAAGTGGTCACGCATAAAATTGGCACCCATATTGTTATGCCCTAGCCCTCCACCTCAGGCTAAGAGGGTTAGGGTTGCCATTATGTTCTCCTTATAGAAGGTGGTATAAACTATTTTGCTCCCGCTAAGCCTGCTGGGAGTGGTAGTTCTTTTGCCTTCTAAGAAGAAATAGTCGTGAAACCAGTGGTAAAGGCAAAGATGACAAAAGTTTATTCCCCAAACAAAAGGTTCTATGCAGGTTGCATCAGGATAATTCTTCAGTTTTTTGCTCAAGGTTATTTACACAAGTATGCTGGCTGAGCTTCACACTCTTTATTTATTTATTTATTTAACTGTATTTATATCCCGCTTTTCACCGGGTCAAAGCGGTGAGACATATAACAAAGGGGGGGGGGGAATCAATGGTGGGGGGGGGGCCCATCACCGGGGGTTCAACATGTGTATGTCTTTACTCAAAAGTGCAACTGCTTAACAGATAAAGAAAAACATAGCAGCTTCCTTCAACAAAGAAAAATATTCTCTTTTCCTTTGTCTTCCCTCAGCTCTCCACTATACACTAGCAAAGGGATTCAATGTCATCAGCTAAACACAACGTACAGTTCATAGGTACTTCAGATGATAATGAATCATTCTCATTAAAGTCCACTTGCATTTCCTCCAACTCCTGAACTGCAGTGTTTTGCTTCAAGGTACTATCATACGTCTTAGGGTAATTCCTCCCTAAGGGGTTCTGTGTCTCCTCTGAGCATAGCTCTATGTGATAGGGATTACAGGTACCTGAGGTTGTGGAGACTCCTCTCTGGCTCTGTTCAGCAATCTCTCTCCAGCTATGGGGAAGCAGTCTCTGGTTCCCTTGTTGGAGTTCCTCCCTGGAGCTCTGCCCCAGTTCCCTGTTCCAGGCTAGGCTTTAGAGACTCTTGGACTGAGTCCTGGGCTCCCACTTCTGAACTCTCTGAACCTTTCTATCCGGCACTGGGGTTTGAAGGTTTCTCTTCTCCCCTTCTGCTCCAATTGCTTCACCTCCACTTCTCCAGCTGTGTCTCCTCCTGCCTCCTCGTCCTCCCTCTCATCCTCCTGACTCTTTCTCTAGCCAGGGTTTATATTCCTGCTCTCTGAGCCATGTCTCTGCCTCTCTGGACAGGTGTCTGTAATTAGGTTCCAAGCTTGCTACTACGTCAGCAGAGCTTGGGTGTGGCAGCCTAGCTTCAGTTTCTCTGTGTTTGCTTTCTTTTGGCAAACACTGAAACATGTGTACTGCAGGGATGTCACTTTCCTTAAAGGTAAAATCATTCTTTTCTTCTACTTCCATATGCTCACTAGAGGCTTCCTCATCACAATATTTGGCTACTTATGCCGACATAGGCGTGTGAAAACATGTGTTAACTAGTTGGAACTTTATAAAATGGCCCTTTAAAGTCTTGTTTTCATGCTTGAAGAAAACCATACTTACCCTGTGGGCGGCATCGGTGATAGTAGAGTTTAATGAAGAAAAACCTAATAGAGCCCTTGGCTTTGTTAATAAATCTTGCCAGGTTATATATATATATATATATATATATATATATATATATATATATATATATATATCCACTTTTGTGTTACAGGTGTCTTGGTTAAAATATTCATTTTTAATTTAGATTCATTTTTCCTACTTTCAATCTTATTGCTTTATCCACATGGTTGCATATATGCATGTAAAATTGAATCTATTATATTTTAAATGTGATTTTGTGCATGTAAAATATTTAGATGTGCATTTACTCGGTTTTTATTACTTCACATTTCTACTTGTCTTCAACATCATTTTTTGCAAGTTATGCCAACCAAAACTATTCTCTTTAGAGCTGGATCAGACTTAGCTCGAAAACCTCATACTAATCAGAGCCTATGAACGGCAAATCTTCACAACACTAAAATCGGCAAGGGATTTAAGACAGTTGTTCTCAGCTGTTCATTTTAGTTTATAAGATGGCAATTTTACAATAAACCTTCAAGTATTTTGAAGAAAGTACATGTAATCTTCAAAGAAGCTGCAATTATCCTACCAATAAGAGACTGCAAAATTAACATTCATTTTTTGAATCTTCCTTCGAGGGTTATATACAATACCTCCCCATCCCTAAATTCCACATTGCTGCAAGTAATTTTCTCTCTATCGATTCCTTCGGGCTTGAGTATTAAAGAAGCAAGGGACAGACGAACAATTACAAGAAAAAAGGCTAAAATGTCAATGATGAATCCGTATTCATTTTATCTTGACCTCTCTTAGAAGAGCCAAATCCTGACACAAGGAAGGCCACCTCAACAAGAGAGCTAGAAAAAAATATAATTGAACTAAATCTTTTGACAGATAATTGTAATAAGGATGTTATGCAAGAATGATTTTCAAGTAGAGCTTTGCAAATTGCTTTCTCTTTGCTCTCTCTGGGTATTAAACCAGTTCAGGCTCCTGCTACATGCCGAAATATATCTTTTTGAGATTTACACAGCACTGCAGACAATTAAATCAAAAGGATTTTCTAATTGCAAACAGACCCGACATCTACATTTAATACAATTAGACACAAATGTATTCATTTAGTTACAAACTTCCTCAGGTCTAGTTATTTTCCATAATGGCAGAATCTCTGACAGGTTAACAAAGACAGCATAGAATTTTCTCCGTAAATTAGTCAGAAATCTTTATATTTTTGCATTGTCATATTCTTGCATCATAAAATTTAAAACATGTACATTGTATTCAATGCAGTGAACTTCTGATTTCATAAGCAGATAAGGTACATTTACAGCCTAATTTACAAATATTTTCCCCATTCTCTGTCTGTGGGAGGGCTGCATACTTAAAGAAGCCCTCAAAGAGTATTTGACCCAAAGAACTGGCTAAGCTGCAAAGCTTATTTGCAGGCTTTTGGAACCCCATTCAGAGAGGAAAATAACTCTTTAGGTTTTCCTTTTCCTACTCACACAGCTGCCGATTCTCTTCCAAAAGGAGTCCTGGTTTGGTGCTAGGTTTTATCAGGTTGCCCACATAGTACTACAGCATAAACTAGCTGACAGGTTCTGTCACAGCAACTCCCAGGCCGGCTGCCCACCATTCATACTTCCTGTCCTTCACTGCATCTGCAAGACCTGAGCGATTATTATGTCCTTGCTGAAGATGCCCACGCTGTTCGGTCCATCGGTGGCACCTGCTTCTAGTTTTGCTTGCTACGTACAGGCCATGCATGCTTACTGGAGCAACCAGCTGGCCATTATACAGAATGGGATAATATGGTACTATTGCAGCTATTATTAGTATCCCCTATTTAACAAACTTTGGTACAGAGACCAAATATTACACAGTGACAGAAGACGATAGCAAATAAAGGTCAATTTGACCACACAGTTCTACATTTGTTCAAGGATACAGTCCAGCAGCTCAGCTGCCAGACATAGGATAAGATGGATAAGATATGACATCTTACAAGCCAGGTCGATATTTTTGTTTTCTTTCTTTATTCTCTACCACTTTGGGTCGTTACCATACTTAGGGGTATGTTCACTAAGCTGCGCTAACTTGCTTGAGCATTTGCTAACTAGCATGCGTGGGCCACGCTAAGCCCAATGCAAAACAGACAGTGCGTGGTTCACTGCATGCTATCTGCCTAGTACATGATGGGGGCAGGGAAAGAGGTAGGGTAGGGGGTGGTGCATGGGCGTTAGCACGGGTGCACTTAATACCACCTCAATGGGTAGCGTTAAGTGCAACTGTCACTGGTGCATGTTAGGGTTCAAACCAGTGCAGTATCTGCTGGGACATGTTGTAAATGCCCTCAGCTGGTAGCGCATGAATGTTGCACATAACACACTGGATTTCCACCCTCAAGATGCGATTCCTGCAAAATCTTAGGTCAGCTTAGTCAACGTGCCCCTTAATCCATCAGGCAGCACAAACTCATTCTCTCCCCTCCTCCTCCCTAGCTGCCTTGTTAAGAATTTCACATACCACTCTTCGTTAAATACACCAATGTTTTTCAATAAATATAATATAAAAAGTCATAAGGAACATACAATTTCACAGGGAAAGACTCATTTTGGTGTATCAATCGGTGTTAACATTTCAAACTCAGTACTCTGTTGGATGGGCAGCCACTGTAAAGTGTATAAGACAGGCCAAATAGATTTGTGTAATTTAGTATTGTCAGATGTTTAGCTGTATCTTGAACTCATTGGAGACTCTGTAACTGATAATGAAGGAGACCTGACTAGACTGCATTGCAATAGTCCAGACAAGGTACAACGAATGCTTATACTACTGTAGCTAATTCAGACACATCTACTGTAAATAGGGACATGAAGGCATATTTTACAAAGATGTCCAAGTGCAATCTGGAGTGTCCAACCCAGAATGTCCAAAAAAAAGCAGCCAGGACACCCAAGTTCAGGCACTATTTCACAAATAGGGACGTGCCCAATATGAACCTCTGCGGGAGCATATATATAGGCACCCCCAGCATAACCACCAAGACTGGGGATGTCTAAGAGGCATGTAGCAATTATACAAAACATAAAGCTTTGCGACTGTGGCACATACTGTAGATAGTGTAGTGCCATCTTCTCTACACTCTCCAGATTTTTTGGGCCCAAATGAGCATTTTCCTGATGCCTATTTATGCCTGGAGCAAGTCTAACATTGGATGAGGTCACAGATATCTCCAAGGTTTCTGAAAGATGTCTACATTCATTGCCCTGCTCCGGCCACGCCTACTTGGGTGTCCCCAGAGCGGAGACATCTTAAAAAGTCATTGAAAAATGGCTCCAAGGATGCCTCAGTGATTTGGACATCCACATGCACGTTTTCAGAGGTCCAAATCATGTCTAAGCCTTTGAAAATGTTGCAAAGATGAAAGAAGCAAGCTTGTTTTTTCATATTCAAAGATGAGTCCAATCAAACTCCTAAAATCTTATTCTCTGTATGTTGGATAATTATTATATCCCCACTTTCACTTCAGAGCCAGAAAAACGTATAGGGGTGTTTTGTTTTGTTTTTTTACTTTTTACTGAAGGTTAATGTGTTAAGTGCTGCTTAAGGCACAGAAAGAGAAGGGCCAGGACAGCAATTAACACACATTAAGTTTTATTAATATGAGTTAACCATTTGCAAATATACCCCATAGTTTTTGTATTTATCCCTAGCATCTCTGTCTTATCAAAATTTAAAATTTCAATTTATTTCCTGTCTGATCCTCAGTATTAAATCAAACATGCATTCAGATGATGTTATTAATAATCTCTGCATTCATCCAGAACACAAAAAAGCTAGTTATCATCTGCATACGTTGTGTAGTTATGTCCCTTGAGAAAACCCCCAACTCTTGAACAAAATAAATGTCAAACTATTTCATTTGTTTATCTTCTGTCTTAACAGATTCTCTCTTTACAGTGCAATATAGCACCTGCGTGCCTAAATACAGTATTGATATTAACTATTCAACATCTCTGTGAAAAAAAAATTGTAGGTGGGGAAACGGGGTTCAAAGAAGCACCAGACAAAATGCATCAATTGATTTCATCACCTATTCATCATTGCTTTGCCCCCTTTTTCTTTTGATACTAAAGTAGCTTCTGGTTACAAAGAACAATGTGTTTTTATATGTGGTTCACACGTTTTACTTTTTTTTTTTTTTTTTTTTTAACTGTTTACATTTTTTCTCAGCTTTTATACAGAAACTACTTGAAAAACACAGAGAAGGGGAAACCATTGTCAGAATAACTAGAGGTTGAGTAGCAGCAACTAGTGGAGTAAGCAACATGAGAGCATAAGAGATGCCACACTGGGTCAGACTTAGGTCCATCAAGCCCAGTATCCTGTTTCCAACAGTGGCCAATCCAGGTCACAAGTACCTGGCAGGTTCCGAAAAGATTCCATGCCGCTTAACCCAGGTTAAGCAGTGGATTTCCCAGTCCTCTAATAATGGTTTATGGACTTTTCCTCCAGAAATCTGCTCAAACCTCTTTTAAATCCAGCTATACTAACAGCTTTTACTACATAGTCTGGTAACGAATTCCAGAATTTGATTAATGTGTTGAGTGAAAAAATATTTTCTCTGATTAGTCTTAAATATGCTACATTGTAACTTTATTGTGTATCCCCTAGTATTTCTACTTTTTTGAAGGGGTAAACAACCTATCTACATTTACCCATTCATTATTAAATGCCATCTGCCATTTGGATGCCCAGTCTCCCAATTTATCAAGGTCTTCTTGCAATTTTTTACAATCCTCTTGTGTTTTAACAAATTTGAATACTTTGATGTCATCTGCAAATTTGATCCCATCACTCGTTATTCCCATTACCAGGTCATTTATAAATATATGATAAAAAGCAATGGGTCCAGCACAGATCTCTGGGGTACTCTACTATTCACCTTTCTCCACTGAGAAAATTCACCATTTAGCCCTATACTCTGTTTTTAAACTTTCAACCAGTTCCTAATCCACAATAGTATATTGCCTCATATCCAATGTTTTTTTTAATTTTCCCAATAGTCTCTCATGAAGGACTTTGTCAATGGCTTTCTGAAAATTGAGATATAGTGTATCAACTGGTTCACATTTATCTGTGTATTCACATCTTCAAAAAATATAGGAGATTGGTGAGGCAAGATCTTGGCTAATGATGTTGAAATCCATGTTGGCTATCTACATATTTGGTCATTTTGCTTTTAATGATTTGTACCATTTTGTCTGGTACTAATGTCAAGCTCATTGGTCTGTAGTTTTCCAGATTATCCCTGGAACCCTTTTTAAAAATTGGTGTTACACTGACCACTCTCCAGTCTTAAGTACTACAAATGATTTTTAATGATAGATCATTGATTACTAATAGTAGTTCTACAATCTCATATTTCAGTTCTTTCAGCACCCTGGGATGTATGCCATCCAGTCCAGGTGATTCACTGATCTTTCGTTTACCAATTAACTGTATTACATCTTCCACCTTTTTTAAAGAATGGAGTACATCTGGTCTGGGATTCCAAGATAGTATTTTTAAATAATGCCTAGGCCTGAGGTAAACTCAGCAGTCAAGTACATTAGATTATCTGAGGGGACCTTGAAACAAGGAGACCCAGGACATTGTCAAGTTAGGTGGATACAAAGTTAGTCTATGTTCTCTGCACACTTTGGGAAGAGATGTTCAGTATTGTAAAAAAAAAAAAAAAAGAAGATGGACTACTTTAGCATCAAAAGAGAAAAGGGAGCAGAGCAATGATGAATTGGTGATGAAACCAGTTGGAACATTTTGTCCAGTGCTTCTTTGAGCTCTGTTTCCCTACCTAAAAAGGTGTTTTCTATGGAGATTGGCTATTCTATGGGCTGCTGGCCCAAGCAGAAGTGACATTTCTTTTGAATAGATATCAATATTGTGTTAAGGAGCATAGGTGCTATATTGAAGTTAAAGATGATAAAACAAATGAAGAAATAGTTTGGTATATATTTTGTTCAGAAGTTGGGGGAGTCTGTTCAAGGGACATAATTGGTTTTATGTTGCTGACCTTGTTGTTTTTTTAACATTGTTTAGTTAATACCTGTTGATTCAAAAGATTTTTCTAAACACTGAAGATACTATATACTTATGGGAAAGTAAGGAACACAGACAATTCAAATTCCTAAGCCCACATTTTTGAATAGGACACACTCTTTGTGACCATCCTATCAAAAAAAAAAACCCTCACAAAATCAAAAGAGAGATGGCCCTCCAATACCAAAGACACATAAAGGCAGAGTTATGAATGACATTGAACTGCAATCTGGGATGTCCAAGCTAGAATATCTGAAAAAAAAAACCCAGGCACATCCAAGTTCAGGCACAATTCACAAACATGGACATGCCTGCAAGAGCATCTACATAGACATCCCCAGAATAATATTCCAGTTTGTAGAAGTCTAGGAATTTTATTTATTTTATTTATTTATTTAGTATACATTTGTATACTGCTACTTCCAGCGATCAGCAGCGGTTTGATTACAGATTGGAAATTGTCAAATCATGACAGGAAATTTTTGAGGTATAAACACATTGATTAGACAGGAAAGCACAGCACACAGAGAACTATTTTACAGGGAACATGGGCTATGGAGGGTTAAGTGGCTTGCCCAAGACCACAAGGAGCACCTGTGGGACTAGAAACCCCAGTCCTTCCGGCCCAAGGTTGCTGTCCTCTAGTGGGATTTGAACCCCCGACCTTCCGGTCCGAAGTACCTTGCCCCAACCACTAGGCCACTCCTCCACTCCATAGCCTCACAGTTCAAGTAGTGGGCCAGGACCAGGGAAGCCAGGGTTCAAATCTCACTGCTGCTATCATTATGACTGTATAAAGTAGTGGGGATGGAGAGAGTGCCATCTTCTCTACACTCTTTGCTTGTTTTAGGGCCAAAATGAGCACTTTTCCAATGCCTATTCGTGCCTGGAGGAGGTCTAAACTTGGACAGATTTTAGAAATGCTGGGAACATCTGCAAATCAAGCAAGAGCATCTAGGTCTATTTGCACCACCCCTGACAGGCCTCTGCCACACACCCTGCCTACCTGGACATCTCCACACTGGAGATGTCACCATGATTTGGACATTTGCAAGAATGTTTTTGGATGTAAAAATTACGACTGAGGCTTTCAAAATGACCGCCATAGTCAAGCCAGCAAAGTTTCTTGCTCTAATAGTTAAATGCAGTAGACAGATCTGGTGAAAAAAAGACACAGTCATAACTATCATCTATATTAAGGCTTTTCAACCTATGTAGAAGTACTGGTTATGTACCACTTCTAGCAGAGAAGCCAAACTGTCCAATTTCCAGAGCTTGGCATTCTTCCAAATAGTTACCTAGCTGACATGCAACCGGGTGCGATACATAGGACCAGATGGGATACATCCCAGGATACTGTAAGAGCTCAGAGAAGTTCTTGCAAGGCCGTTAAAGGATGTTTTCAACAGATCCTTGGAAACAGGAGAAGTTCCTCAGGACTGGAGAAGGACTGATGTGGTATCTCTTCACAAAAGTGGTGACAGGGAAGAAGTGACAAACTACAGGCCCGTGAGCTTTACTGCGGTGGCGGGAAAAGTAATGGAGGCGCTTCTGAAAGAGCGAATAGTGGACTTTCTCAAAACCAACAGGTTGCAAGATCCGAAGCAACATGGTTTTACCAAAGAACGATCTTGCCAGACAAATCTGATTGAGTTCTTTGACTGGGTGACCAGAGAACTAGATCAGGGGCATGCGATGGATGTCATCTACCTGGTTTTCAGCAAAGCCTTTGATACTGTTCCTCAAAGGAGGCTTATCAATAAACTCAGTAGTTTGGGGATGGATCCCAAGGTGGTAAACTGGATCAGAAATTGGTTGACTGACAGGCGACAGAAGGTGATGGTAAATGGAGCTCACTCGGATGAAAGGAGGGTGATTAGCAGGGTGCCCCAGGGTTTGGTCCTGGGCCTGGCACTGTTCAATGTATTTGTGAGTGATATTGCTGAAGGACTGAATGGAAAAGTCTGTCTTTTTTGCAGATGACACAAAAATTTGCAACAGAGTGGATTCCCCTGAGGGAGTGGATAATATGAGGAAAGATCTACAAAAGCTAGAAGAATGGTCTAATGCTTGGCAGTTAAGATTTAATGCGAAGAAGTGCAGTATCATGCACTTGAGAAGCAGAAATCCAGGAGAAATGTACGCGATAGGGGGTGAGAGGTTAGTGTGCACAGACCAGGAGAAGGACCTTGGTATGATTATTTCTGAGGATCTCAAGGTGGCAAAACAGTGCAACAAGGCAGTGGCAAAAGCCAGGAGGATGTTGGGTTGCATACAATGAGGAATTACCAGCAGAAAGGAAGAGGTACTAATGCCACTGTACAAGTCGCTAGTGGGGCCTCACTTGGAATACTGTGTTCAGTTTTGGAGAACATATCTCGCAAAGGATATAAAAAGACTGGAAACTATTCAGAGAAAGGCAACCAAAATGATTTGGAGCTTGCATCAGAAGCCTTATGAGAAGAGACTTGAAGACCTAAATATGTACACTCTGGAGGAGAGGAGAGACAGGGGAGATATGATTCAGACCTTCAAATACATAAAGAGAAATAATGAACAAACAAACCTCTTCCAAAGACAGGGAAGCTGTAAAACTAGAGGGCATAACATGAAGCTGCAAGAGGGTAAATTGAAAGGCAATGTCAGGAAATACTTTTTCACTGAAAGGGTGGTGGATGCTTGGAATGCCCTCACGATGGAGGTGGTGGGGCAAATACAGTGACAGAATTCAAAATGGCATGGGAAAGACACAGTGGATCCCTTTACAGCAGGGGTCACCAACCTCCAGAGGGCCGCGGGCCGCACAGCCGACTACCGGTAGACTCGCGGGCCGCACCCCCCTTCTCCCCGCCCCCGCGAAAAAAAACAATGCTCATACCTGTACTTCTGCTTTGAAAATTATTCCATGTCAGCTCCCTCCCTTCTTCTGCAGCCGCGGCTCCCTGCCTCTTAGGGAACCGCGGCTGTGCTTGTAAAATCATCGCGGAGTCCTTCCTGTCTTGACGGGCTCCGTGCAGCATTGTCCCGCCTCTAAAGGAAGTTGTTTACCACTTCCTTTGGAGGCGGGACAATGCTGCACGGAGCCCGTCAAGACAGGAAGGGCTCCGCGATGATTTTACAAGCACAGCCGCGGTTCCCTAAGAGGCAGGGAGCCGCGGCTGCAGAAGAAGGAGTCGGTGAGTTTGCCGGTACTTGTAGCAGCATCCTTGGCGGGCCGCACCGGGGTAGAGCCTCGCGGGCCGCAGGTTGGTGACCCCTGCTTTACAGCAACAGGATAAAATCAAAATAAACTTAATTAACTAATTTCTCAACATACAGGGGTGTCCTACACAGAGCAGTGGGTTCACCCCTAAAACAAAGACATGGGGAGGGGTGGCCTGCATGGAGCAGCAGGTGCACTACGCTTGCCATCTTACAGGGCAGACTAGATGGACCATACTGGTCTTTATCTGCTGTCATTTACTATGTTACTATGTTACTTTCTCAACCAATTTATCTAAAAAAGATAAGCATGAGATCAGTCCATAGCCATTGAAATCATTTTTATCTAAACCCAATCTTTTCTTAATAGCTTGAATTTCTGCCTCTTTAAGCATGCTGGAAATAACCCCTCTATTAGGGAATGGTTAAACATGGTTGTCAATGACACACAGGAAAACTCCACTCCCTCTTTAATAAGCTTGGTAGATTGCACATCTTTAGAAGAACCACTAGGGTTAGAGAAGCTATCTTCAGATATGAGATAAAAGTCCACCAAAGAAGCTGTCCCAATTAACCCCTTCACTGGGTTAACAGGCACAGAGCCAGCCTCATGTTTAGAATTTCCCTGACTATGTTTCCCTACAATCAAAGGAGTTGCAGTTATTATAGAACTCAATGAATTCCTAATACTGTGATGAGATCTTGGCAGAGCACCTCTCTCTAGTGAACCTTGGTAGTGTCTCACAGTCACCTATAAAGGCTTTCAGTGTTCCCAATACTTTAATCTCTCAAAAGTGAGCACATTTCCAACAAATCAGTTGGCTGTGAAAAAAGCCATTTCTTCATCTATACAATGCATGCTGATGAGTCAATGTTGGCTCCTGGGTTTCCTTGGCAAGGTGTGACCAGACGTTGCCAGACCTGAGGCAATGAAGGGTAAAGTAATTTACCCAAGGCCCCAAGTAGTGTCAGTAGAGTTGTCAACTTACCCAGTTCCAGGAGTGAGATTTTTAGCCACTCCTGGATTTTTAAAAAATCTTATTCTGATGCATTATGGGACCTGCAGCATGGATTCCAAAGAGTAAAATCAGGGACTAGAAATAGCATACTGCACTGCAATGCAAATTTAAAACCAGAACAGGCTTAAAATCTCACTCCTGGAACTGGATAACTTGGCAACTCTGCTGCTAGTGAGAATCAAACACTGGTATTTTAGCTACAAGGCTGTTACTCTAACCACTAGGCTACTCCTCCATTCTCTTCATCTATAGACCACAGCCATTGCTGAGGTTTGTGACAAAATGGCTGTAACCCCCTATAACCAGCCCATTCAGAGTTCAAGTCAGGCAGGCCTCTGACCGCATAGCAAACAGATCAAGTATGCTGCAATTTCATTCACCTTTCCAAATGCCTCAGCAGGCATAGCTAGTGCAACAATCCCCTCTGATGTTTCCATATTTCACCAGTCATTGCAGACATTGTTCATCTGGTAATCCAGTCCAGGTTTTCCTTTCAACCCCATTTCATATCTGACATTACTTTCAAGGAGGGCTAGAATCTTTCCTCTAACTCTGTGCAGATCTATCTCACACATATTCATTGTGGATATCCTGAAAACCTGACTATCCTGGGGGTCCCAAAGGACTGGGTTGAGAATCACTGCTCTAAATTACAGTGTTGCCAAGTTACCCAGGTCTGGGAAGGAGAGTTTTTGCCAGTTCTGGTTTTAAATTACATTGCAATGCAGTATGGTAGTGCTGTAGGCCCCATAATGCATCAGGATGAACCTGTCAGAAAGCCAGGACTGGCTTAAAATCTCACTCATGAAAACAGTTAACTTGGCAACTCTGTAACAACAGTAAAGAAGCTTGCTATACCCCTGGATCTCCATAGCTCCCCAGTAAATCACCAGAGTTGCCCAGTTCCAGGAGTGAGACTTTTGGCCTGTTCTGATTTTGAATTTGCATTACAGTCCAGTAGGGTATTATTAATCCCTGGTTTTACCCACTGAAAGTAGTGCTGCAGGTCCATAATGCAATAGGATGAGATTGTCAGAAATCCAGCACTGGCTTAAAATCTCACTCCTGGAACTGGGTAACTTGGTAATTCTGAACCACACATGCTGCCAGCCAACCACAGTCAACTAGTCAAACTGCTAATCTTTCAGCATTGCGTTTCTAGTAGCTAGAGTAAAAGGAAACTTAAACAACACACACACCTGCACCCTGCTGATCTTTACAAAGGACCTGTTGCTCTGTACTTTAGCCCGTATAGCTTTCCTCTGGTTGTATGCACCAACGTCTTGGGTGGGGCTTGGAAAAAAACCCTTCCAGCTTAGCAGATGTATGGTAACAACTATGTCTTAGATAACAACTACACTTTTAACTTGGAGCAGTTACTCTTAATGAGCACATCTGTCTCTGTCTCAGCTCCACCCACCAGTTTACTCTCCCTAGCTTTGCCCTATGGACTCATGGGAGATGTAGTCCATTCTGGTGGCATATATACTCAGAACTCCATTCAACAGTTCCCTCCTCTTAAAGGGGAAGTATGTATTGGATTCTCTCCCTCCATTCTGGTGGCTCCTTTGCTACAATGCAACTTACAGAGCAGTAGCTGAGGTCAATCATCTAGCTCTTTGTTCAATGCACACTATTTTGTTATGAAAAATGTATACTAATTCATCAGCTTTTTGTACATCAAAAGTCAAATTATTTCTATATAATACCATTTTCTAATTTAGCATTTCTAAGATTCTGACTTTTATTTTGTGATTGAGCCAACTGAGCAGCAAAATACAGCTTTTTCTCTCACTCAATATACAATTGTATAGATTTGTATATTGTCGTTGTTCTTAAGTGCCATCAAGTCAGTGTCGACTCATGAAGACCCTCTAGATAGGTGTCCTAAACTGTGTTCGGTCTTCAGTCTGGCGGCTCTGTTGACAGAGTGGCACCAATAACTGCTGCTATGGTATCGATCCATCTCATTGCTGGCCTTCCTCTTTTGCACTGACCTTTCTCTAACGATGCCTTTCTTCACATGATTTCCTTTCCTTTCCTTTTGCAGCATTGATGTTTTATTGTAAACCGCCCTAATGCCTTGGCCTGGGCGGTATATTAAATGTAAAATAGAGATAAAGATGATGTGTCCAAAGTAAGAAAGTCAAAGTCTTGTCATCTGGGCTTCTAACGAAAGCTTTGGTTTGATCTCTTCCAGAACTGACCGGTTTGTTCTTCAGGCAGTCCGTGGTATACATAGTATTTGTCGCCAGCACCGTAATTCAAAGGCATCTATTTTCTTCCTGTCTATCTTTTTCACTGTCCAACTTTCTCATCCATATGATGTTATTGAAATTACCATGGCTTGGACAAGTCAAATTTTTGTATGGAGAGAGACATCTCTGCTCTTGAGAATCTTATCTAGATCCTTCATAGCCATTCTGCCAAGAGCAATACATTATCGGTTTCTTGACTGCTTGTTATTTCTCCATTGATTGTTGATCCAAGTAGGTTAAAGTTGTCAACTATTTCAATTTCTTCTCCATCAATGATGAGCTTATTGATTTTGCCAGTTGTCAGGATCTTTGTTCTCTTTATCTTAAGGTTCAGATCCTTGATCTTGAGAAACGAATGTTTCAGATTATCTTCATTTTCAGTCAGTAATGTGGTATCATCAGCATTGCAAACATTGTTGATGAGTCCTCCACCAATCTTCACACCTTGGTTGTCTTCATATAATCCTGCTTCTCTGATGATTTGTTCTGCATATAAATTACACAGGTAGGGGGAAAGTGTTCCTCTCACATCGGGGAACTTATTCCACCTCAGAGGTGGAATAAGTTCCCTGTCAAAGCCTTTGGCCCCAGATGTACAGGGCCGACATTGGAATCAGCCCTGTATGTCCAGGGCCGATAACTGCCCACCGCCCACCCTAACACCACCCCTGATCCCTTCCCTGCCCTTGACTAACTTCCCCGTACAACGAGCGGGGAAGTTAGATGGGGTCGGGAGGGGGAACATCCATCCCTGCTATTCATGCCATGGAATAACCCCAATTCTGTTCAGTAATTAAATCATAAATTACTGTAAAGTACATTGTGGAGTGCATTGTGGAGTCATGGGAGATGTAGTCCAATAAGGTAACGTAGAAACCACTGTATCAACTACTAAAGCAGAAGTCAGTTTTATCTCAGATAGGGGAATACCCTATACCCCTCTGGCCCACATATCTACCCTTTTCAATAACTGTATCAGATATCAGGTACAAATTTGAAACAGATATGCTCCCTTAAATCTGAATATTCCAAACCTAGCAGCTGAGAGCTAAGAAAAAAGAACATTTAGAAAATACAAAGAAATTGATACAGCTGACCTTTGTAACTCTACAAAACAAAATATCTTCAATTCCTTCAAGTCCTCTTTGGGTCCCACAAAGGAGCACGCTAAAGGAAGTGCCCCTTAGGCTCTGCATCATCAGTGCCAAACCCACCAGACACCATACTCACCACCCTTAACTAGTAAGCATTACCCCAGAGACCCCAGGTCACTCGATAATGACATCAAAGAGGTATGCTTTGAACCAGGATGCATCAATTCAGGAAACAAATGGAAATAGCTGCTACAGTCCAAGTTTCCTCTTTCAATCCAGGAGTCATTCTCAACTATTCTTCCTCATAGGTAACCATCCCAGGTCTGTTCAGTTGGTTGGCATTGTACAGAGGCCACGGGTCTCCAGATAGTGGCATCAAAAGAGCTTAGCTTTGAATCTAGAAGTACCAACTCAGTGTAAGTGGAAATAAATGGGGAGTTGGGAGAAAGATCTATGGTTACTCAGAAAAAATACAAGAGGTCTGACATCATTATGAATACTGAATTACAATTTTCTGAAGGTGGCATGTGGCTAGAAGCAATCAGAGTGCTGAACCAGCCTCACACTGGCCACATAAGTAAAATTCATCTTGGACCTAAAATCCCCAATTAGTCTTAAAATACAATGATTTGGCAGAGAGGAAAGGAATGCAGAATATTCAGCTAATTGGGCTGCGGATGGTGATTGGCTTGAAGTAGAGGAAAGGAGAGTTTCTCACCAGCAGCCCTTTGCAGAGGAAGGAGAGATCTATCAATTTGAATGGTACTTACTCTATTTCTGTTTGAAGAGGTATGGTACTAGTTGTGGTACTTTCTTTCAAGCAGTTATTTCTGAAACTTTAGCAGAGTAGACAATCTGCCCATTTATTGCAAAGGTCAAAGTAACAGGACCCAAATATAATGTTCATGATGATTAATGATGGACGTGCATCTCATTATGACAAGAGAAATATTTACGATGAAGATGTTTCCATTATGTAGCTGTAACTCAGAAACTCTCTGAGAAGGGATTGTACCATGAATCTGTCAGATCTATCTCATTCATTTAGTAAAGCCCTTGGCAATATCTTTGTGTGGACATGTATGAACATGTGGTATTTGATTCCTGCTAGAAGTAAATCAGATGTTTTCCCCTCACCGGAAAACCTCATACTGAAACGTTATTGTTAAAATTTAAAGTATGTGTACCCCAGGGGCTATAGAAAAAGGTGGTATATGAGCCTGACCTGAGCATCTATCCATAATGGAAAATGTCAGTGCATAAGGCCAGGATCCACCCTAGAGGCAAAGAGGAGAGTATTATATCCCTTCTTCTATGAATTAAGGTTATGTAGAACCACTGACCATGATTTATGCTGCCCATCACACATCACCTTTCCTGCCACGTCTTAGTTTATTTTCTTTGAAGTTACTGCCTTGAGGGAGGATCACTGGAAACGAAAGTGCATGACCCACATAGCAAGAAAGAAACTAAAATATCCTGGTTTTCTGATGTTCTAGACAAATCATTCTTTGATAATAAAAACAAATGTGGCAGGAAATGTTGGCATATCCATTTTTCAGCCCGTCAGACAGAAAGTTCAGATCAGGCCTAGGGTGAAGAGGTATTTCAGTTTTGTCAAGTTTAATATATGGCCTCCATCCTAGCATAGTGAGGGACTAATATCCAATTCCATTCCTTTGGTTGGTGAGGGGAGGGGGGATTTGAAAATCTCTAAATAAACCTTGGATCTTAAAGAATGTAAAAGATGTAGTGGACAAGCTCAAGACAGGTGCCAGGAAGAAAGCTCTTTTAGAAGAGTTTTACTTATAAAATAAAAATCCCTGGTTCCTTAGTTCATGAAAAACAATTGCTACGGAAAATCTGCATCGTAAGTGGTCTTCAGATATTTTCTGATCTTCGAAGATGGTAAATTCTAGAAATTCATTTTATGAAGCATTAGTCATAATACATGACAGACCATCTGTATTTCTTCATGACCATAACTTTTGCGAACATCAATGAGGTCATTTAGTAACAGCGCACAATTATTAATGTGTATATTTCACACAGGGCCCATTGCATAAAATACACCCTGAGGCAAAAAACGTGCATTAACATTAGCATGTACTATTAGTATGACCCCTTCCCAAACGTTTGCTAGAGTTAATGTGTTTTTATGACCCCTTGGAGAATTAGTTAAAAACTTGCAATGTCCAACAGTTTAACCCTTCGGTTAATGATGAATTCAGTTCCTTGGGGAAGCTGAATATTGTACAGACTGTAATCTCTTCTTCACTGATGGAGAACCAGCTTTTTCTTAATGTACAGAAAACAAAAATATTATTGGTGGGAGGGGAAAATCTGAGTTTTGGTAAAAAGCAGATGATATTGGGGGAGTTCTGAAGTGTTGAAAAGAAGCATGAGATTTGGGTTGGTGTTTTTGATCAGCACCTTCAGGTGAGACTTAAGTAATTCACACTTTGGGTTCTGTATATGGAAGGATGATGTGAAAGCTTTACCCTTTCCTGCAAACTGATATGTTTAGGTTGGTGATTTAGGCATCAGTACGCTCAGTGCTAGATTATTGCAATGGGCTGTATATGGGTCTATCAGGGTGGCTCTTGCGCCTCCTGCAAGTGGCCCAAAATGCGGCATCTAAACTGATTTTTAATGAACCAATGAGGGTCTCGGCATCACCTCTTTTGGTATGTTCATGGTTAAATTAGATCTTTCCTGCTAATTTTCTTTCCTGGAGTTCCTCCAGTCCAATCCAGATGGGTGGGTTATGCTCATCTACCAGCAGATGGAGACAGAAAACAGCAAGCTCAAAACCTTTCCCTTAAGCAGTCTGTGCTTCCCGGCAGAGCCAGTATGAACCTCACAGAGCAGCATAAGGGAGTCCCAAAACCCCAACAGCTCCGGCAGCCTTGCAACAAGTTGTGCACCAGCACAGCATGCACACTTGACCATCAAGTATCTCAATGTGTCTTAAAGAATTTATTTTCTTCTTTCTCTGTCAAAACAGGACTCCCCCCCCCCACGGAAACCCCCCCCCCTCCAACACAGGACCAAAGTCTGCAACAGGGAGATCAGTGGAACAGTACAGCGGAACCCCCTAGAACCATAACAAAAACAAAGGAAGAACCATAACAACCGACTGGCCTAGAGATCGCCTGTTCCAGCTAACAGCATCTTTAGAACAAGCATCAAACCAGAAAGACAGAAATCAAGACCCGGGAGGGCTCTTGACTGGACTGGAGAGACTCCAGGAAAGAAAATTAGCATGTAAGGTCTAATTTCACCTTCCAGTTTGTCCTCCAGTCCAGACCAGATACGTGGGACATAACAAAGCAGTACTATCATGAGATGGATAAAGAAACTCCAGCCTGTAACACCCGAGCTTTGAAATTTGCGTCCTGATGGGCTTGTACATCCAGCCGCAAAAAGGAATGAAGCAATGACCATGATGCCATCCTACAAATATCCTGTGGCGGAACAAGGTTGAACTTCACCCAAGGCCTCTTGGACCCTGGTAGAGTGGGCCCAGAGTCCCGAAAGGACCACATGACCCTTCAGCAAGTACACAAATTCAACAGCCCCCCAAATCCAATGGCAAATAGATGCCTTGGCCAATGCCTTGCCCTTGTGAGGCCCAACAAAGACCACAAAGAGACGCTCCAAGCACTGAAAAGCTTCTGTCACCTTCAAATACCAATTAAGGGCCCTGCGGATGTCGAGTGAACATAAATTCCTAGACTTAGCTGAGTCCAGGGGACCAGCAATGGCCAGCAAAGTCATCACCTGAGTAAGGTGGAACACTGAAACAAATTTCTGCAAGAAGGAAGGAACCAGATGAAGGATCACCCTTTCCTTTGTGATCACCAAATAAGTCTCTGTACATGAGAGAGCCTACAGCTCTGAGATGTGATGTGCCAAGCAAATAGCCACAGAAACTCTACCTTGAGGGTCAAGTCCTTCAAGAAGTCTCCCAACAGAGGCTGAAATGGATCTCCCTCAAGCGCTGAGAAGACCATGTTAAGGTCCCAGGACAGAACTGGGGGATGGTAAAGCAGTCTCAAATGCTTGACCCCCCTTCCCCCAAAGAAAATAGACTACATCCTGGTGAGAGGCAAAGGATATACTCTGTACCTGGCCCCAGAAACAGGCCAGAGCCAGCACCTGCACCTTCAAGGAGTTCAATGTCAGACCCTTTTCGAGGCCATCCTACAGGAAAGCTAAAATATCCAGGAGAGTGGCGCATAGGGGCCGCACATCTCTCTCTTGGCACCAAGCCTCAAAAATGTGCCAGACCCACAAATAGGCCAGGGAAGTAGAACACTTTTGTGCCTGCAGCAAAGAAACAACCACCTTGGGGGCATATCCTTTATGTCTCAAATGTGCCTTTTCAAGAGCCAAGCTGTAAGAGAGAATTGATCCATGTCCAGCATTCAGCTAGGCCCTGCATCAGAAAGCCCGCCTTCCAAGGAAGGGGGAGAGGCTCTGCCAGCTGATCCATACCAAGTCCACATGCCATCAACACCATATGATCCGCATGGGCATCGACCCTCTGCAGGACGCACCCAAACAATGGCCATGAGGGGAACATGTAGAGAAGTCCATCTCTGGATCAGGGCTAGACGAGCACATCGAGTCCCTCCGTCATGTACTCCCTGTGCCTGCTGAAGAACCTGGGGGGCTTAGCATTCTCCAGTGTCACCATCAAGTCCATCATGGGAACATCCCAACACTCCACTATCAGCTGTAATGCTTTCTCAGACAGAGACCAATCTGCCGGGTCCAACATATGATGGCTCGGGTAATCTGCCTGGAGACTGTCTGTCCTGGACACATGTGCTGCCGACAGTGAAAGCAGATGGGCCTCTGCCCATTGCAGGAGTGGAATCGCTTCTGCCGCCACCAGTGAGCTCTGAGTGGCTCCCTTTCGTTGCTGTAAGTCACGGTTGTGGCATTGTCGGTCACACCCTCAACTCCCACCCCCAAACTGTGAGAAGAAAAACTCCATAGAAACATAGAAATATGACGACAGAAAAAGACCACATGGCCTATCTAGTCTGTCCTTCCATATCAACAACTACAACAGTCCCCTTTTTACCTTTAGAGATCCTCTGTGTTTGTCCCATGCTTTTTTGAATTCAGTTACTATCCTCATCTGTACCACCTCCACTGGGAGACTATTCCATGGATCCACTACTCTTTCCATAAAGAAATATTTCCGCATATCACTCCTAAATATATCTCCCTTCACCCTCATCCCATCCCCCTCATAGCAGAACTTGCTTTCAATTGAAAGAGGCTCTCTCCCTGAACATTTATGCCATGGAGGTATTTAAACATCTCAATCATATCACCTCTATCCCGCCTTCCCTCTAAGGTGTACATATTAGGATCCTTATGTCTGTCCTCATATGCTTTATAATGAAGACCACTAATCATTTTAGTAGCCACACTCTGCACCTACTCCATCCTGTTCACATCCTTTTGAAGGTGTGGTCTCCAGAATTGCACACTATACTCCAAATGAGGTTGCACCAAAGACTTATACAGAGGCATTATCACCTCCTTTTTCTGCTAGCCATTCCTCTCCATATGCACCCAAGCATCCCTCTAGCTTTTGCCGTCGCCTTTTCTACCTGTTTAGCTACTTTAAGATCATCAGACACAACCACGCCTAGGTCCCGCTCTTCTTTAGTGGACAAAAGTACAGTACTTCACCCCATATACTATATTGCTCCCTTGGATTGCTGCAGCCCAAATGCATGACCTTACATTTTTTAACATTAAATCCCAGCTGCCATATTCTAGACCATTCTTCAAGCTTAGCTAGATCCCTCCTCATATTATCTACACCTTCCTGGGTGTCTACTCTATTGCAGATTTTGGTATCATCCACAAAGAGGCAAACCTTATCCGACAGCCCTTCCGCTATATCACTAACAAAGATATTAAAAAGAATCGGACCAAGGGGCACACCACTGGTAACATCCTTCTCCTCAGAGTGAGCTCCATTTACCTGTACTCTTTGTCGCCTCCCATCCAACCAATTTCTAACCCAAGCAGAAACTTTAGGGTCCATCCCTAGGGTGCTCAGTTTGTTTATAAGTCGCCTGTGAGGAACAGTGTCAAAGGCTTTACTGAAATCTAAATACAGCACATCCAGGGCTCTTCCTCGGTCCAACTCCCTGGTCACCCAGTCAAAGAAATCAATCAGATTTGTCTGACATGATCTGCCTCTGGTGAATCCATGCTGCCTCAGATCCTGTAATCCGCTGGACTCCAGAAACCTCACTATTTTCTCTTTCAGCGGCGTTTACAATAATTTACACACCACCGAAGTTAAACTAACCAGCCTGTAGTTTTCAACCACATCCTTACTTCCGCTTTTGCGTAAAGGCACCACATGAGCCTCTCCCCAATACTTTGGCACCACTCCCGACTCCAATGCGGCATTGAAAAGGTCAGTCATTGGAGCTGCTAGAATGTCCCCAAGTTCCCTCAGTATTCTAGGGTATATCCCATCCGGTCCCATCGCTTTGTCTGCTTTAAGTTGAGCTAGTTTCTCACAAACACAGTCTTCTGAAAATTGTTCAAGATGTCCCTCACTTCTGTTCCTGTTTGTGGGTGTTTTCTGAGGTCCTGCTCCTGGTTCTTCATCTGTGAACACAGAACAGAAATATTTGTTAAATAATTCCGCTGTATCCTTATCAGCTTCTACATATTTCTCCCCTGCACCCTTGAGTCTGACAGTACCACTTTTGCCCTTCCTCTTCTCATTAACATATCTGAAAAATGTCTTATCCCCCCATTTTATTGCATTGGCTATTTCCTCCTCCTTTTGAATCTTTGCCTTCCTGACTACTTTGCTAGCTTCTCTAAGTTTTTCCAAATACAGATGCCTGTCTTCCTCTCTCTGTGATCTCTTGTATTTCATGAAGGCCTCCCTCTTTTTCTTCACTTTTTCAGCTACTTCTTTCGAAAGCCATAGCGGTCTGCTTTTCCTTTTACCTTTATTTACCATTTTAACAAAAAGGTTGGTTGCCCTTAAAATATCCTCTTTCAGTTTTGCCCACTGTTTTTCTACATCCCCCAGCTGTTCCCATCCCACTAACGACTCCCTGAGGTATTGGCCCATCTTGGCAAAGTTGGTCTTCCTAAAGTCTAAGACCCTCACCTTTGAATGGATTCTAACAGCCCTAGTCCTAATACTGAACCATAACATCTGGTGATCACTGGTTGCAAAATGATCTCCCACTACAACATCAGAAACACTTGCCATTGGTAAGCACCAAGTCCAGTATGGCCCCTTCACGTGTGGGGTCTGTTACCAATTGCCTGAATAGTTCTCCCTGTAGATAATCCAGGATCTCCTTACTGCTAGATGATACTGCAGCAGGAATGTGCCAATCAACATCTGGCATATTGAAATCTCCTATCAGTAGCATTTCCCCTTTCCTAGCAATGCTGCGTATGTCTTCAATTAACTCTCTGTCCACCTCTTCCTCTTGTGAGGGAGGTCTGTATATCACACCAATGCAAATAGATTTCTCTTTCCCTTTTTCTAGTTTAACCCACAATGCCTCCTCTCTCCCTTTTAAGCTCTGTAATTCCAAAGCTTTAATAGTAGTTTTTACATATAGAGCCACTCCTCCTCCCCTTCTTCCTACCCTGTCCTTTCTGAATAAAGTATAGCCAGGTATAGTTACACCCCAATCATGGTTTTCTGTGAACCATATTTCTGTAACTGCCACTAAATCCAAGTCAGCCACTCCCACCAAAGCTTCAACATCAGGGATCTTATTTCCCATGCTACGGGCATTTCCATATGTTACCCCTCTTACCCACTTCAATAAAGGTATTTAATGTATCACCTACCTGGGGGCTTTCACCTACCTGGGGGGCTTTCTTCACCCATCCCCAACGAATCTAGTTTAAAGGCCTCTTCAGTAGATTAGCCAGTCTACTACCAAAGACACGTTGACCTTTCTTGGACAGATGGAGCTAAACGAGCTGCCCTGATCTCAAAGTGATTGATAAGCCACAAGCTCTCCTCTGGAGACTACTGTCTCTGAGCCATGTAACCTTGGCAATAAGCCCCCCAACCAAAGAAAATGGCTTCTGTCATTAAAACCACCCATTCCGGGATCTTGAGGGGCATCCTGGCCGCAAGGTGGGTCAAGTCAAGCCAAGCCACCAGTCCAAACTCTCCTGGGCTCTCCCCAATAGAGTACGGCAAACATCCATCAATTGCACCTGCAGGGACTATTGTGCCAAGACAGCAGCCTAGAGGGGTCACATGTGGAGTCAAGCCCAGGGCACTAACTCCAGGGAGGGCACCATCAATCCGAGTACCTTCAGGTGGTCCCAGCCCTCAGGCAGGGAATCGGTCACAATCTCTGTACCTGCAGCTTCACTATCATGCCCTCCAGCAGAAATACTATCCCCCACTGCATGTTGATGTGGGCACCCAAGTACTCCAGGAACTATACAGGGGACAGCTGATTCTCGGCAAAATTCATGACCCAACGGAATTCCTGGAGTTGTCAAATCACACAGGCCATTGCTTTCCGACTTTCTGCAAGGATTTTGCTTGAATCAACCAATCGTCCCAATACAGGTGCACCAGAACACCCTGTTTCTGCAGGGTCGCTGCCACCACTACCATCACCTTGGTGAAAACCCGAGGGGCGGTGGCCAGCCCGAAGGTGAGTGCCTGAAACTGAAAATGTCCCCTATGGAAGTGCAAAAAGCAAAAGGCGCTGATGCTCTGGATGAATGGGAATATGTAAGTGCACCTCAGAAAGATCCAGAGATGTCAAGAACTCCCCTTGCTGGACAGCCAGAATGAAAGAACGCAGGGTCTCCATGCAAATGCTACACAGAGGGCCCTGTTTACTCCTTTCAGATCCAGAATGGGGCACCGGGAACTTTCCTTCTTAGGCAGCATGAAGTAAATGGAGTAACGCCCCATCACCCACTCTACTGGGGGCATGGTCACTACAGCCTCGAGCCGCGGAAGGCAGTCAAGTGACTCCTGGACCACCAAGGCCGTGGCAGGTGCTCAACAAGGAGACACCATGAAGGCATCTGCGAGAGGTCTAGCAAACCTGAAGGCATAGCATTTGTGTATGACCTCCAGGACCCAACAATCCCTGTGAATTGGGCCCATGCAGGGTAAAATCAGATTAGGCAACTGCCTATCAACTGCTCCTCCGCCAGGGCCCTGAACCTTCATTGGAAGGACTTGACAACACCAGAGCCACCTGTGGCCTCTCTGCCACCCCAACTGCCTCCACAAAAGGAGGGGCCTTTCGGGAAAAAACGGGACCTCCAGGAGTTCATCCCATGAGCCAGACAGAATGTCCACATTTCATGCCCTTGGCCTCGAGAAGAGGACTCCCGGCCCTCCACTTTAGGCTTGTCCTCTGGGAGCTTTGCAACCTTAGTATTTCTTAGGTCCTTTACCAGCTTCTCCAAATCCTCTCCAAACAGGAACCTCCCCAAGAAGGAACTGCCTAGCAGCCCCACAATCACCGCTGACTTGGCCGAGACCCTAAGCAAGTCATAGAGATCAGTCAGGAAGGCAGTCCCAGACTCCAACTGGACCGCATCTTCCCGGGCAGCCATTTCCAGGAGTGACGTGTCTGGAATCTTCTGTGACCAACATAGGTAGGTCCGTGCCATATAGGAGACACAAATGGCTCCCTACAAGGCCAGAACCAAAACCTCAAAGGCTTGCTTAAGCAGCACCTCCATATGTCAGTCCTGTGGGTCCTATAAGGCTGCCCCTCCTTCCACCAGAATGGTAGTCTTCCTGGTGACAGCTGCCACCAATGCATTCACCCAGGGGAGGAGCAAGTGCTTCCTCTCCTCTGGAGGGATGGGGTAGAGTCTGCCCGTGCTCCTACCTACCCACAGGCCAGCATCTGAGACCTTCCACTCTTCATCAACCATGGCCATCTGATGGATGGGAAAGGAGCGAAGGGCTTCCAAATACTTTCAAGGAGCAGATCCTCTGCCTACTCCACAGGGTCCGAAAGCAGATAGTCCATGATCCACAAAGCTGCCAAGGTCTTGACAATGAGGGAGGAGAGCTCATCCCTATAAAATATGCGGATGGCCGAGAAATCCTCCCCAGCAAGGAGCTCCTCCTCTTCTAACTCCTCGGGATCCAGATCCTTCAAATAATCAGCAGACCCTCTAGAGCCCCTAAGGACCCAAAAGACCCCATCAAGACCCCATTCTCAAAGTCCAGGGACCTCTCCTGGCACATCCCTGCAAACAAGAAAGACAGCTCCCCCCTCTGCATGGAGAGAGACCCCCAATCAAGGGACCCCTCCCCAAGGCCTTGCTGCATTAAAATGGCCTGATGCAGCAATAGCACAAACTCTGTGGAAAAAGGGGATATTCCCCCACTATTCAGACCCCCTCCAACTGTCCCAGGGAGCTCAGGGGCCACTTGATGCAAAAGAGGAGCTTCTCTGCACTTCAAGACAGAAGAAGTAGCAGACAAGATGGCAGCCATTCCTGCCAAAACCACGAGTATCCCAGCCTCCTCCAAGGGGCGCTCATGACCAGAAAGCTCCCCGCGGCTGCCTCCAATGCAGCCAGGCTGTCGACTAAGCTCTCTGTGGCAGCCATGCTCTCCTTAACACAGACACGGCAGAACCCCACAGTGCAGAGTGAGCTTCTGCAGTTGCCACATGCTGCACAATGGCTCCTCTCTGGGTCAGTTATGTGCGTGTCGCATGGGAACCTCGCCTGCCTTGACTCACTGGCTCCTGGAGGTCCTACTGAGCTGCAGCTGCCTCTTCCGATGAGCCTGCTGTTCCTTTTTTTTTTATGGAGTCAAGCAAGAGCAGAGAGCTCAATGCCCGGTCCCCTCCGAAGAGTTGGGGAGGAGGATAAGGGGGAAGCAGCTATCTCCTACAGAACAGAGGGAACAGACGAGCAGCTGGAGGAGAGGCTGGGGGAGAGACACAGTGCCACCGGGTTCAGCATCCCAAAATCACGGCCCAGCACATAACTAAGGAAAAACAAGAAACAGCCAGCACAGGCCCTATGCTCATCCACCTGCTGGAGACTGAGAAATACTGCCTCTGCAGGGAAGCACAGGCTACTTAAGGGAAAGGTTTTGAGCTTGCAGTTCTCAGACTGCCCCTGCTGGTGGATGAGCATAACCCACACATCTGGATAGGACTGGAGGGATGAACTGGAAATTGATTACTAATATGGGAGAGGATGAAGTTTAAAGTGCTGTGCTTGGTTTTCAAAGCCTTACGTGGAGAAGGACCAGAATACCTGGTGTAGGCTGGGTAATCAGCTGAACTCTAGCCAGTGCCTCTTATTAATGGTCTCAGGTTCTTAAATTTTAGATTCAGTATTTTCTTATTAGCAGTTCCAGAATTGGGGAATGAGCTATGTGAGGAGCTATGCAGGGAAAAGGTGTTAGAATGGTTCAGGAAGAATTTGAGGATGTGGTTCTTTCCTACATACCAGGAGAAGTGGAATTAACTACAACTTGTTGAAATCTGTTGTATTTTGAATTGTTTTATTGTTCTGGAGGTGGATTTACAGGGGGGAATTTGTGTTTTGCTTTCAGGTTTTATTGTTTTTGTTCACTTCAATGGCTTTTTGAAAACCTGTAGGTGGAATGTGCATTTCACTAGACTAAACACATTTTTGACATATCAGGCACAATGAAATCTACTTGCTAGCACTTCTGAATAATGAAGAAGAGCCAGTTAGTTTTCATAATAATTGAAAAATCAACATAAGGATTGTAAAGTTACCATTGTGCTATCTGCTCTTATATTAAACCCCTGTGAATCAATATTCGAAGGCACTTATCCAGCAGGCGCTATCTGGAGAAGTGCCAGAGTCAGCCCTATCAGTGAAATTTCAGTGGCGGTCTATGGACAGAGCTGCTGAAAATCATGACAGACTACATTGGCGCTATCCGTGGAGGATCAAAGGCATTCTGCTCAACTGTCCTGATAGTGCTGCTATCCAGTCTGCTATCCTGATAATTAAATTTAGCAGACTACTGGATAATGGAGGAGTAGCCTAATGGTTAGAGCAGTAGCCTAGTGCTCCTTGTGATCTTGGGTAAGTCACTTTACCTCGGAAAAAAGGCCAAGAAAACCCTGCGGCTGCTGGGTAGCTGGATTCAGCAATGGCCTGATCACCCACATTGCAGCGGACTAAATATTGTTGCTATCTATAAAGTGGCAGAACTCAGTGCCCCTTGTTATCTGGATAGCAGCACTGAATATACATAAAATGTTTAAGTGCCACAGACCAGTGACATAAATTCCATGCAAGCAACTCCGGTAATGTGGGGGAGGCCTGGCAGGAAGGGGGCCCATGCTTCCCCTAGGGTCTGCACTGCAGAATGCAGTAAACAACACTTTAAATGATGTTCACCACGTTACCTCCTATCCCTCCTGAGAAACATGACAGCAGATAAAGACCATACAGTCTCTCCAGTCTGCCCTTCCATAAGAACTGTAAGTAATAGTGCCTTCCCTCCCACTGTAGTCCTTTCCATCTTTCATATTCTCAATCTATCACTCTCCATTGCAATTTCCCCTGCAACTTTCAAGCATACTGGGGTCACGCCTCTCCTCAAGAAACCCTCATTAGACCCTACTTGTCTTTCTCACTATCAACCCATCTCCCTCTTCCCCTTCGTTTCCAAACTACTTGAATGTATGGTTCATCGCCGTTGCCTTGACTTTTTCTCCTCTCAAGTCCTTCTGGATCCTCTACAATCTGGCTTTTGTTCTTTACATTCTACCAAAACAGCTCTTGCCAAAGACTCCAATGACCTGTTCCTGGCAAAATCCAAGGGCCTTTACTCAATCCTCATCCTTCTTGATCTTTCTGCTGCTTATGACACTGTTGACCACAACCTTCTCCTTGATACCTTGTCCTCGCTTGGTTTTAAGGGCTTTGTGCTATCCTGGGTCTCTTTTTATCTCTCCCATTGCTCCTTCAGTGTTTGCTCTGGTGAATCCTCCTCTACTGCTATCCCACTCTCAGTTGGTGTACCCCAAGGATCTGTCTTGGGTCCACTCTTTTTTCTCTCTCTATACCCAGTCCCTTGGTGCACTCATCTCTTCCCATGGCTTTCAGTACCATCTTTACGCTGATGACTCCCAGATCTACCTCTCTATTCCTGAAATCACTCCAGCAATCCAGGCCCGACATTGCTGCTTGGATGTCTCACCGCCACTTGAAATTGAACATGGCCAAAACTGACCTTCTTATTTTTCTCCATAAACCCTCCTCTCCCCTTCCTCCTTTCTCAGTCTCTGTGGATAACTCTCTACTCCTCCTTGTCTCCTCATCTCACAACCTTTGGGTCATCATTGACTCCTCTCTCTCCTTCTCCACACACATCCAACTGATAGCTAAAACCTGCCGTTTCTTTTTCTACATCAACAAAATTCATCCATTCCTTTCTGAACACAATACTAAGACATTTATCCACTCCTTAATCTCCTCCCATCTAGACTATTGTAACTTACTCTTTATTGGTCTCCCTCTGAATCATCTCTCTCCCCTTCAACCTGTTCAACTCTCTGCTGCATGGCTAATCTCTCTTCTCAAGTCACTTCATTGGCTCCCTATCCATTTCCGCATCCAGTTCAAACTTCTCCTGCTGACCTATAACTGCATTCACTCTGCAGCTCCTCACTACCTTTCCTCTCTTATCTATCCCTACATCTCTCCTCGGGAACTCCACTCTTCTGGCAAATTGCTTCTATCTGTGCCCTTCTCTTCTATTGCTATCTCCAGACTTCGCTCCTTTCACCTTCCTGCTACTTATGCCTGGAACAAACTACCAGAGTCTGTACATCAGGCGCCTTCTCTGACCCTTTTCAAATCCAGGCTGAAAACTCACCTCTTCGCTGCCGTTTTTGGAACTTGACTCACCTGATCTCGTGTTTCCTCACCATTCCCCCTAGCTGTATCCCATGTCTACAGCTACTGTGTTGTCTGTCTTGACTAGAATGTCTGTGCAGGGCTGCGTATGTCTTGTAGTAGTAGTAATACTTATCTCTAGGAACAAGCAGGAATCTAGTCATCACATATTGGTATCGTCGGTACCGACAGAGCCTGCGCGGGAACGCTCCCCAGCGTCCAATTAGAATGCTTTTGGGAGCATCCCACAGCGCGTGCTTGCTGCCTTCCCGCCTTTCCCAACTGCCTCTCTCCAGTTCTTCTTTTTCCGTGGAGCCAGCAGGTCGTGTTCCTGTCACCGCAGAAGAATTTCTTTATTTCTTTATTTCTTTTTGTGGTCGCGTCTGCCTTCTTTGACGATCTACCGGTACCGCCGGTCTTTCTTTTCCTATTTCTAAAAAAAAAATAATATATATATATATTCTTTTTCTATTTTCCTCAGGTGCACCTGTCTTTTTGGGCCTTAGGCCCAAAAACTTCCTTAACATGGAAAAACCTGCCTCAGGTTTTAAAAAGTGCACCAAGTGTGGCGGTACCATTTCCGTCACCGACACCCATGAATGGTGTTTAAAATGTTTAGTTCCTGACAACTCCATCACGGATTGTGTGTCCTGTGCCATGATGTCTAAAAGAGGTCGGCAGAACCGAGCTGCCAAGCTCAGTACCCTGTTTCCCTCTGACGCAGCTTTGGTGGCATCGACGTCTTCCAGGGCTTCCTCTTCCTCCCATGGATCTCAGGTAACTAAACATAAATCCAGCCAGTCCTCGAAGGGTAGATCTCCTTCTAAGCATCGAGATGCCTCTGGCGTTGCCCTTGAGGATTCTGCACCGGCAAAATTACCCCGGCAGGAGGCTTCAGCTTCCAAAGCCTTATCGGGGTTCCAGGATGTTCTAGATGGCTCGGCCTCAACAGATCTCCTGGTGCCATGCTCTGGGGTACCGGTGGCCTCCACCGGTACCGATTTCCAGGCATTGGTGGCGTCCATGGACCAGAGAATTCTGAGCATGGAACGCAATCTGGCGGCTTTCCTTGCGGCATCGACGCCCTTGGTACCGCAACAGACAACTCCACCGGTACCGGCACAAGCACCGGCATCGGTATTGGTATCGGCACCGGTACCGATAGCATCTACATCAGCATCGGTGTCTGCTATGCCGGTACTCTGTCCTACGATGCCCTCCGGTACCAATTCTCCGGTACCGCTTATTCCCGGTACCGACCTTGGTCGGTATGGGTATCGGGCTCTGCAGGAGCATCCAGACAGACGATACTTCGAATCCTCAGAAGAATCTGAGGATTCTGAAAGTTCTGTTGATGCAGAGATACTTCTTCCAGGGGAGTCCTCCTCCTCTAAACGCAGGATGTCTCCTCCAGAGGACATGTCTTTCCAAGACTTTATCAGAGAGGTGGCTCAGGGCCTGTCCATCACTGTGGCCCCTGAAACAGAGCCAAGGGCCAAGGAGTTGGAAATTTTACAATATCCCAAAACTCCTATGGAGGCAGCTACCTTACCCATTCATAAGTTTCTATATCTCATGTTGAGGATGTGGGAAACACCTCTTACCACCTCTCCTCATTCTCGTAGGTTAGATACCATGTATCGTGTCCCTCCTTGTCCTGGGTTCCATAAAACTCAGCTTCCTCACCACTCTATTGTGGTGGAGTCGGCTATGAGAAGGATTAGAAGTGCAAAAAGACATGCCTCTAATCCTCCAGGACGTGAATGCAGAACCCTGGATGCTTTTGGACGTAGAGTCTTTCAAGCTTCCATGCTTGCTGCAAGAATCAGTTCCTATAGTCTCTACATGGGAATGTTCCTAAAGGAGGTCACAGATAATTTACAGACTTTAAGTCCTTTCATTTCTGAGGAAAAAAGACAGAATTTTCTCACTTGGGTCAAACATGCCCAAGATGTATCTAAATTCTCCAACCGTGCAGCCTTTGACTGCTTTGAATGTATAAGCAGAACCTCGGCTATTGCCATAGATGCACGTAGAATTGCTTGGCTCCAAGCATCTGATTTAGAGCTCTGGGTACAAGATAAATTGGGAAATATCCCTTGTACTGGTGAGAACCTGTTTGGGAAAGATTGGCAGGAAAAAGCCAATGAAATGGATGCTGAAAATTCCACCTTGGATAGACTATCCAAGTCCACTGCTGATCCTGTTAGAAAGAAGTTGTTCAAGAAAACACCTTTTTCTAAAAAGAAAAGATTTTTTCCTGCTTATACTCAGCAGGCTTCTTCTGCAGGTCAGTTTTCAACTAAACGTCAGCAACCACCCAAACAGAAGAAAGCAAAGGCTGCTAGGCCTCCACCGGCTCAGCAGCCTCAGCCTCCTCAGGGCCTTTGACTTTCAACTAGAGAACTTAGCCTTTCTGGTTCTGGAAGGACCAGAACCATTCACCATTCCAGGAAGGTTATGTCATTTTGCCCCCAGATGGGGGCAAATAACAGCAGAGCATTGGACCTAACCCATAAAGGAGGGGTACAAACTTCATTTTTCAAGCATGCCCCCTCACACAATAGTGAAGCAGTTCAATTCTCCGACACCTCTCATCAACCTCTTAGGTCAGGAGGTTGCCATTCTTCTGGCCCAAGGGGCGAAAGAAGAAGTGCCTCTTCATCAACAGGGCACAGGGTTCTATTCCCCTTATTTTCTTATCCCAAAGAAAACAGGGGGATACAGACCTATATTAGATCTCAGAGAATTGAACAAATTCCTTGTCAAGGAGAAATTCAAGATGATTTCTCTCGGTGCTCTGCTTCCATACCTTCAGAGTCAGGATTGGCTTTGTTCTCTAGATCTCAAGGATGCGTACACCCATGTACTCATCCATCCAACCCACAGAAAGTTCCTTCGGTTCCTTTTTCAAGAAAAGCATTACCAATACAGGGTGCTTCCTTTTGGTCTGGCCTCTGTTCCAAGGGTGTTCACGAAATGCATGGCTGTGGTAGCAGCATTTCTCCGTACTCTGGGGATATTCGTCTTCCCTTACTTGGACGACTGGCTCATTTGAGCTCCAACACAGTCAGAGGCCAAGACTTCTCTATCCTGTACAATGCGTATCCTTCAGTATATAGGGCTGGTAATAAACATCCCAAAATCCAGTCTGACTCCCACTCAATCTTTAGAGTTCATAGGAGCTCTGCTGGATACCACAAGAGCAAGGGCCTATCTCCCCCAGGCCCGTTGCCTTCGCTTAGTGCAGTTAGCTTCTCAAGCAGCGCTAAAGCCTCACCTAACTGCTCGAGAAATGTTGCAATTGCTGGGCCACATGGCATCCACAGTGCATGTGGTTCCATATGTTCGCCTCCACATGAGGGCAGCTCAGTGGACTTTATCCACCCAATGGACCCAGGCATCAGGGTGCCTGTCAGACAAAATAGCAAACACAAGTCGCCTCATATTGTCCCTCCAATAGTGGAGGTCCACGCAAAATCTGTTGCTGGGGTGCCCCTTCCAACAACCCTTACCCCAAGCAACTCTCACAACAGATGCTTCCCCAAAGGGTTGGGGAGTTCATCTGCAAGACTCCTCCACCCAGGGCACCTGGTCTCCACAAGAGAGTTGTCTACATATCAATCTCTTGGAACTCAGGGCAATTTTCCTGGCTCTGCGAGTGTTCCACTCCCTGCTCAGCTACAAGACAGTCCTCATTCACACGGACAATCAGGTAGCCATGTTCTATGTGAACAAGCAGGGGGGAACGGGCTCTCTGTCACTTTGCAACGAAGCTTTGCGACTATGGGCCCTCGCCAGAGAGCATCAGATTCATCTGCTGGCAGTATATCTTCCAGGCATTCAAAACTCTTGGGCGGACAGACTCAGTTGAGTTCTCCTTCCACACGAGTGATCTCTGCATGCAGACCAGGGGGCCAGGATATTTCAATTTTGGGGAACCCCAGACAGACCTCTTTGCAAGTCCGTGGAATGCCAAACTTCCCCGGTTCTGTTCCAGAATTCCAGCTCAGGGGGCTCAGGCCAAGGATGCTTTCCTCCTTTACTGGGGTCAAGACTTCCTGTATGCCTTTCCACCCATTCCCCTAATTCCCAAAACCCTCTTCAAGCTTCAGAGAGACAGAGGCCACATGATCCTCATAGCACCACATTGGCCACGGCAAGTGTGGCACCCTCTGCTTCTACATCTCTCTCAAGCTCCCTCCCTGGAGTTAGGGTCTGCTCCAGATCTCCTATCTCAGGAGAACGGGATGTTATGGCATCCCAATCCCCAGTCCCTGCATCCGAGGGCTTAGTTGCTGAAGGCCTAGATCTCCAAGATCTTCATCTTTCTCAGCAAGTGAAAGATGTTCTTTGTGCTTCCAGAAAACCTTCCACTAGACATTCTTATGCTTTCAAGTGGAAAAGGTTTACTATTTGGTGTTCAGAAAAGGGTCTTAACCCCCTTGCTATACCTCTGGAATCATTACTGGAGTATCTCCTTCATTTGTCTAATGCAGGCCTTAAGACAAATTCAGTAAGAGTCCATTTGAGTGCTATTGCAGCTTCTCCTAAACCTCTAAATGGACAACCTATTTCCTCTCATCCTCTTATAGCAAGATTCATGAGAGGCCTCCTTCTAACTAAGCCTCCCATTAGACCACCTCTGGTGGCATGGGACTTGAACCTGGTTCTTGGGCAGCTCATGAAGCCACCTTTCGAACCCTTAGCTACCACCTCCTTGAAATTCCTTTCTTGGAAGGTTATCTTTCTCATTGCAATCACATCAGCACGCCACATTAGTGAATTGCAAGCACTAGTAGCTAATCCACCTTATACAAGGTTCCATCATGACAAGGTAGTCCTTAGGACTCATCCACACTTTATGCCTAAGGTGGTCTCGCCTTTTCATCTCAACCAAGAGGTCTACCTACATGTCTTTTTTCCAGGACCTCATGCATCAAATGCTCCATAGCCCATGTTCCCTGTAAAATAGTTCTCTGTGTGCTGTGCTTTCCTGTCTAATCAATGTGTTTATACCTCAAATATTTCCTGTCATGATTTGACAATTTCCAATCTGTAATCAAACCGCTGCTGATCGCTGGAAGTAGCAGTATACAAATGTATACTAAATAAAAATAAAATAAATTCTTACCCTGGACTGTAAAAGAGCTCTAGCTTTTTACTTACAAAGGACACAGCAACATAGAAAGTCCTCTCAACTGTTTGTTGCTTTTGACCCTTCTCATCTGGGACTTCCAGTCTCCAAGAGAACACTATCTAACTGGATTGCTCAGTGTATTTCTTTCGCCTATCAGAATAAGAACCTTTCTCTGGAGGGCCATGTCACAGCTCACAATGTGAGAGCCATGGCAGCCTCAATGGCTCATCTGAACTCTGTGTCTATTGACGACATCTGTCGAGCAGCCACTTGGGCCTCTGTCCATACCTTCACAGCCCATTACTGCTTGGACAAGGATTCCCGCCAGGATGCCTTGTTTGGTCAGGCTGTTCTCAAACACCTGTTCCATACCTAATCAACTCCTACCCACCATCCCTGGTAGGATGCCAGAGATCCATGGGGGGAAGTGGAGCCCTTCTCAGGGATACACAACTTCTGGGGTCTCTCCCTGGCACCTAAAGCTAGGGAGTCCCCATATGTGATGACTAGATTCCTGCTTGTTCCTGGAGATAGCATAGTTACTCACCTGTAACAGGTGATCTCTGGGAATAGCAGGAATTTAGTCCTCACAACCCACCCACATCCCCTAGGAGTTGTATCTTTCTATCTCTCTCTTTTCCTTTCCCTCGCTCTCTCTTTGTCTCAGCTCTAAAACTCAACTGGAGAGAGGCAGTTGGGAAAGGCGGGAAGGCAGCACACAGGCACTGTGGGATGCTCCCAAAAGCATTCTAATTGGACGCTGGGGAGCGTTCCCGCGCAGGCTCCGTCAGTACCGACGAGACCCATATGTGAGGACTAAATTCCTGCTGTTCCCGGAGATCACCTGTTACAGGTGAGTAACTATGCTTTCTTGCTTGGCAGCTATTACTTCCTGCTGCTGGTCTGAAGTCTCACAATAACAGCCATGAAATCACACAGGTGTTATCAGGAGACTTTGGCCTGGCAGTGAGAATTAATAGCTGATGGGCAAGAACAGCAGGGGAGGGAGGCAATGTGGCAAACTTCATTTAAAGTAAGGTGCATTGCGGGGGAGACAGGAGGGATAGAAGAAAGATGGGCCAAGTTCTCCCCAAATCATCGGGGCCCCTCTGCAAACGTTTGCTTGGGAGCTCTCATTTAGAATTTGCACTGCCCCCACAAATGCATTAAAAAAAAAACACCACCAGTGTTTTCAGCCCAGTCCTAAAGACACATCCATTCATTTCGGTTTTCAGTATATTCACAAGAATATGCGGGGGGTAGATTTGAATGCATTATCTTCATTTGTTGCATCTTCATTGTAGATCTTCTGAAAACTAAACTGACTGAATTGGAACTACGTTGAAAACCACTGGAGTAAACAATAAGGTCAATATTCAATATAAGGTGAGTGCTTAAATTTAGGCTCCTACGTCAGTCCCTAAATTAGGCACCTATTTTCAAAACATTGGAAAAATTGCATTCAAAGACAACAAGCTGCTGGGATGGAAAATCAAGCAAAGTACCTCATTAGCTATGAATGATAGGCAAAAATACCTGCAAAATGGCATTGCTAAAAAAAACCCAAAAAAACCCTGCACCTCAATAGAGTGAAATATGTCCCAGGTTAACTTCTACATGTGTAAAATGCACAGAAATAGTATACAAAATTCCCAAGACAGCATGCAGAAACACATAACTTAGTGATTAAGTCTCAACGAATGAAGTTCAAAAATAAAAAAGAAATATAATTTGATTTAGAGGAAACAGAAGAAGGAGGAAGAGGTACAAAGTTTTGCTTTGATTGAGGATGGAGGCTGAGGAGGATCGTCTTGTGATCATTTCCCAAGTTGACATAGTGACTGGAAAGGAGTTGGCCGGGAAGTGTAGGTCAGCATTTTTCCTGCCAACCTATCATCCTTGAGTTTCACAAAGCATGATGAACCTGTCCTTAGATTTGGTTCTTATTCTCAGCAAGCAAAATTATACTGTATACTGAAGAAGTCCTGGCTAGGTTTTAGTTTTTCAAGAAGCAAAACCTGGTTCACAGACATTCCATGGAACTTTCCGGATGCACAAGCCCGTAGCTGAAACTTTTAAAGTTGAGTCCCACCTCTTCAAATGTCACCAATTGCTTGGTTTTGTTTCTCAAAATCACTAGGAGACCACTATTTTCTGCATAAAGCATAAAGCAGCAATTCTCATTCTTTTGTTTCATAGCTGGTAGGCAGTGATTTATGTTGTTTCTTTGATCTAATTTTCTGCTTTCCTCGGCTTTTAATTTTTATGAGATTTTCCATCATACTGCTCCTTTCTTCTCATTCTACCGCATTTCCATTTCTGTACGCACACACACACACCTCATTCTCGCTTTCAGTGCATGCTTTTTTCAGTCCTATGTCTGCTTCAGATAACCCTTTCAAGAAACCTGAGGAAACAAACCTTTTAACTAGTGCACACCATGCCATTTCCAATGTCATAAGCAAACATAGACTAATGTTGTGGCATCAAGGCGCTTGCATTCTTTATTGTAGATTCTACAATTTAATTTTTCTGTTGTAGATTTTGAGTATTTTTATAATTACCCTGCTTAGTACTGTAAAAGGCAGGTGTAGTAGAAGTGAGCAAATCAAATGCAGTCTCTTCAGCTTGTCTTAGGCTGAGTCTTCCTGTTCCTGCTGTTCAAATGAAATGCTTTGATCATCTCAGCCAGGCTCCTTGCCATCGATGCGCATAACTAATTCTACACCCAGGGGTCCTGTCAACCATCGTGTTTTCCAATATTGGTAGGCTATAGATTATAGGTTCTTGATTTCTGTTCTGCTTTCCCAGTGTAAGGCATTCAGAGCTTCAAAGCTTTGCATTTTCAGTATAGCAGGACCCTGTTATATAGCATAACCCTGAATAAACAACAGTGGTTTCCTCTTATTGAGGTGTAGTAAAGCAAAACCCTCACAGAGTGAATGGGTCTTTTACTACAGTGAATAATGCAGGAAACCAAGTGCTGCTTCAGCAGAAACCTTCAGCGATCCATTTGCTATGCATGTTTTTCACAGACACAAAATAAGGAGAAAAATTACACAGGTACACTACCAAAAACCTGCCTCCGGTTTTGCAACAGATTCCTATAGATTTTGGGGTGCTGAATCCAGGAAAAATAGCCAAAATGTTCCATCACGTCACGTTTTCTTGCAAAATTAGATTTGTTACCCATATAAGGAATGTTCACATAATTTCTTTTTAGCCGACTGCAGTTTATTTTCTTGGCCCAAAATAGAGGTTGTAATGGTTAACTAACTAGAAACACTCCCTCATGATATTTTAGAGTGTTTTGTATTCATTTTATACATTAACAGGACAATTGGGAGGCGGGGGGCTAAATCCAGTACTCGCGCTGGCGCATGTTCTTTCCTGTTCGCCTCGCCTCGTTCGCTCGCTCAAACACGGTGGTTGCGACATGAACGTTCCTGTCAAATTTCAGTTTCTTGCAAGTTCATTATTACCTTTTGTTTTCTCAGTCGTAATCCAGCTTTATTCCGAAGTGGTTCACTACAGTTGTAGTTTGCAGTGCTGTGTATTTGTGATGGCTCACAGAGCCAGAGGTTGCGTCAAATCTCCGGACAGTTTTTGTTTTATTTGTGGGGAATATACCGTGAAAAAGCGGCAGAGGAACATTTCTGCATTTATTAAAAAAGTATATTTCGCCTATTTTGGTTTGAAGTTAGGCGATCAAGACAAACCGTGGGCTCCTCACAAAGTGTGCAAGACATGTGAGGAAGATCTACGCTTATGGATGAAAGGTAAAAAACAAGCATTTCGTTTCGGAATACCTATGATGTGGCGTGAACAAAGAGACCACAGTAGTGACTGCTATTTTTGCTCTTGCATTGTGAAGGGATACAACTTAAAAAATAAGAACGTAATAAGTTACCCCAATGCCTCATAGCAACGAAGTACCTGTGCCTGAACCACCAAAATCTTTGGATCATATTTGTGTGGACGGTTCTGATCATGATGAGACTCATCAGATGGCTTTTCCCGATGAGTCCAGTACTTCCGAGTTTGAAACTGAACCAGATCCGAAACCTGAACTTTTCTCTCAAGCTGAATTGAATGATTTAGTCCGGGATTTAGGACTCCCAAAAGATGCTGCCCAACTGCTAGGTTCTCGGCTTAAACAGAAAAATCTATTGTCACCAGGAACAACTTTTTATTGGTACCGCAACCGCGAGACACAATTTTTGAAGTATTTCAGCAAAGAGGAAGATTTGGTATTTTGCAACGATATATACGGAGTGATGGAAAAGTTTAAACTCAAGTATGATTCTGCTGAATGGCGGCTGTTCATTGATTCGTCAAAAGACAGCATAAAAGGTGTTCTTCTTCATAATGGCAACACATTCGCTTCAGTTCCTATTGCTCACTCTGTTATTCTCCAAGAAAAATACGAGAATTTGGCCCTGATTCTTCAGAAGATTCGTTATGATGAGCATAAGTGGATGATTTGTGGAGACTTTAAAATTCTATCCATGCTATTAGGGCAGCAATCCGGTTTCACCAAATATCCCTGCTTCCTTTGCTTGTGGGATAGCCGGGCCCGCGACCTACACTGGGGGAAAAAAGACTGGCCAATTCGGGAGTATTTGAGACCCGGTGAGAAAAATGTTCTTCATGAGAGCTTGGTACCTTGTGATAAAATTCTATTACCACCTCTCCACATTAAGTTGGGTCTCATTAAGCAATTCATCAAGTCCCTTCCAAAAGATGGTGAGTGCTTTCGGTACCTTTGCTCAAAGTTCCCCCGACTTTCTGAAGCAAAGCTAAAGGAAGGAGTGTTTGTTGGCCCTGATATAAGGAAACTCATTTCAGATGGAGCATTCGCTGAAACGATGTCTGAGAAGGAAAAAGAAGCCTGGGATTCCTTCAAGGATGTTGTTCTCAAATTCTTGGGGAACAGGCGGGATGAGAACTATAAGGATATTGTTGCCAGGATGCTCAATGCCTTCAAAGAACAAGGCTGTAACATGAGCCTGAAAGTCCATTTCTTGCACTCCCATGTGAACTACTTTCCCGAAAACTTGGGGCGTACAGTGAAGAACAAGGTGAAAGGTTTCACCAGGACATCAAGGACGCAGAGAGAAGGTACCAAGGAAGATGGAACACCACTATGATGGCTGATTTCTGCTGGTTGTTGCTGCGGGAAACCCCAGATGAAAAATACGCCAAGCAGCGCACCAAGAGAAGCATTCGGGGGAAGAAGAAACGGGCTCACCAGGAGATTGATTGACCCAAGAATGACTTTAAAATCTAAACTGTGTTGACAAATATCGTGTTTTTACTAAACTTTGAAATAAAAATTTGCTAGTTATTACCACAGTGTCGGATCTCATTTATTAGAATTTTATTTTCACACCATCGGGTGTTTGTCTTCATGTTTTGCAATAGTGCGGTTTGCGTTTTCTATTCTTACATACATACCTGTACAACATTTTTTGCACATTTCTTTGCTTTGCTTTGTGTCTAACCTCGCTCTTATATGCTCAATGTTTGTGCACATGTATGTGGCTGTTTTAAGTGCAGACAATTTTGCTACCATCACAGTGTGTTTTGTTGACATTACTCTATTCTTATGTGCTGCCTTGTTACAATTTTCTTTATTCTTATTTGAATAACTACTAAACAATTAGTATAAAGAATTCATCCAAGAAACTTTTATCTCGATCGCACTCAATCTGAAACGTTCACCTCAAACTGCTAACCCAATGTAGCAAAAAATCTGTACGTGATGGAGCAAATTGGTTACCAGATTTGGATTCAGCGCACCAAAAAACGTAAAAATCAATCGAAACATTAGAGGCAGTTTAAAAAAAAAATTTTTTAGTGTACCTGTGTTATTAAAGAGGTCCCTTTATGTTACCCACCTTTTTAAACATTTACCAAAAGAAGTTAGTTCACAACAACTAATATAATCCAATGCAATACATAAATAAAATAACATCATAGTAAATAGAATGTCCAGTAAAATCTCACACAGGTCCAATTACCATATTATTTCATAATATTGTACTTTTTAGCAATATTACTAGAAAGGAAGCCAGTCTACTCATCTCAAACATAGTGTACCCAATCAAAATACATTTGTATAAATGACACTCCAAAACTTGCAATCCCATTAACATTTCATCAGCAAGTGTCCCCTAATTGGTTTCCCAGCTTTCATATATGGTACGAATAGAAGATAAACCTAATTCCCCATAGGTCGGGAGGCCAAGTAGACGTCTCTTTTGAAGACGTTTTTAAAGACATGATAGGCTCCTGTGTGTCTTTTGCAAAATATCTAAAAGGCTTGCAATCAATAACATCTAAATATAAAGGAATGCAATAAATCTGCATCAAATTAAGAATCCCATAGAGGAAATCAATTTTCAGAATAAAGTACCATCAAAATGGGAGTACACTTGTCAGTATAGTCAAGCATTTTATTTCATTCTTCATTCCATTCCTCATTATGACATCACGTTTCGAAAGAAGAACTTTCTGCATCAGGGAGTAGAACTCTTCACAGGTGCTATATAACCTTATCCAGTCACATACTGTTAACAGTGTTCTTTCCAATAGCATTCTTTCACTGTTCTGCCCTAGAACCTTAAGAAAAAATATGATGTCAATGGTGCTTTCGTTTAACCAACCATCAACAGTCTCAGAGTGAGCCAGTCACACTGCAGAAAATTTTAAAAAGTGAAATGATCAGCTTAAATTAAAGACATCCATTCAACTTCCATATTAAGTCCATTCGAGTCTACTGAATTCAGGTAAAAAATCCAATACTGTTTATATAAATTTAACTCATGACCTCTATCACCTCCTCTCCATTCATCTGTGGTGCAGTTGTAACATGGTCAAAGACTCTCCAATTAATTTCTTCGATGTTATGCTGTTTATCTAAAAAATGCTGAACCATAGGTACCAGTAATTATCCTGCTCCGATGTTCATTGAATTTTAATTATACTGTACATTGAATCTTAATTATACTTTACTTTTACTACTTCCAATATAGAAAAGGGAATTAGGATAAATAATCATATAAATTAGGCCCGATATTCGAGGGACATTTACACGGTTTATAACCCAGTAAACCGCATAAATGCCCTAAATCAGGATATTCAATGGCACCTACTTGGTTAGTGCCGTTACATTTCCCCTTCAAAGTCCGCTACACGCCCCAGTGTTCTGCAGTTAGCATCGGGGCATATTGGGGGCATTCTGGGCATTCATATTGGGAGGCGGAGACTGCTGCTAACCAGGTGGTGGCAATATTGCACCACTACCCGGTTAGCAATCAGTTAAATAAATAAATCCCTAAAAATAGGCCAACTTTTGGCTTGCCTAGTTTTAGCCGCAGATGCTAATCAGGTAGTGGTGCAATATTCAGTTCAGGAATATACGTCACAACATTCAATACAGGATATACGCAGATGACATTATGGTATTCACCCCTATAGACGTCGGACATTGGATTAGTCGCAAATTACCACATGCCTTGAAACAATGACAAAATGGCTCAAAGAACAAATCTCTCAATAAACTTCAAAAAATCTGAAATGCTACATATCACCAGAAATGTAATATTCTTCACACCAGGCTCAGTTAAGATCCTAGACTATACCCTCACAACAAAGCAAGACGTCAAATACCTCGGTTACATTCAACCAGCAACTCAGCTTCCAACCACACATAAAGAGAACAACCAGGACAGCCTACCACAAACTAAGAACAATACACAAACTCAAGCCTCTACTCGGTGATAGTGACTTCAGAACAGTATGTCAAGCCATAGTAACACCCATAATAGATTATTGCAACATAATCTACTAGGGCCTTCCCTAGAAAACAATTATTCCACTACAACTGGTGCAAAACACTGCAGCCTGAATGATTACTGGAACAGCAAGATACAGCCATATTATCCCCACACTTCAACAGCTACACTGACTCCCAGTCACCGTATGATCCAAATACAAGACCTTAACAATAATCTTCAAACAACTTATCACCTCCTATCCTTCAGCCAATGATCAATAAAACACAGCAGACCAGAACAAGAAGAACATCTAATAACACTTTGGAAGTCCCAACAAGCAAGTTGAAAGCCAGACAATCTACTTGTAAAAGAGTTTTCTCCATATATGCTCCCCCACTATGAAACAAATTACCTGCCACTATACGAGCCATCAATGACCTAACAGACTATAGGAAAGCTATAAAGACTCATTTCTTTATGGAATACTATGGACCTACCCCATGACCACACAGATCAAACATATCAAACTATAGGAAAGCTACAGAATCTCATCTCATTATGGAATACAATAGACCCACCCCATGAGCAAACTGCTTAAACATATCTTATTAACCCCCCCCCCCCTTGGACTATTCCCTCAGCCCTTATTACTACATCATATTTAGCCTCACTGCCTGCATGTAAATAGTTAATAGTTGTTTATGTACCCATTGTACTCCATATAATCTTCCATGTTCAATATCCTGTTCTATGTAAAAGTTGGTTTGATGTGATGTTCTCTGTAAACCACCCTGAATTAATGAAAGGGTGGTATAGAAAACCTGTTAAATAAACAAACAAATACATAAATAAAATACCGCTGCTACCTGGTTAACCTCGGCAGCTCCGGGACATGTGCGGCAACACCGAATATTCAATGCCGCTACTGCAGCATTGAATATCCGGTGTTAAGGGTTGGTGGGCAGGGCTACGTGCTGTAGCGGTGCATAACCTGCCCATCTGAATATCGTGCCCTACATGTTTAGAGTCACAGCTTGTAGAATAAGCTGATTTAAATATCCTTCCATTTAATGGGTGGATCCACTCAATTCCTTCCATTGTCTGGGAATATCATCTGCAGTGTCCTCTTGCTTTAGGAAGATGCAAAATATGCCAATGGTGAAAAATCTAGGGGTATGTTTACTAAACTGCGGTAATGTGATTTGCATTAGGATCCGCGATAGAGGCAGAAATCCCAAATAAGGACATGGGCGGTACATCGTTACCGATAACGTGCGTTACAAGGTGCCATAAATTAACGAGCATTACATGTCACGTTACCGCGCATTAATCTTAAGAAGGTGCGCAGACATGCAAACACAGAAACAGAGCTGTAGCACAATGGTTACTACACTGACTGATGGTACAGGGGGTCATGGGTTTGATTCCCCAGTGTGCCTAAGGCTGGCTGAGGCAGCATCCTTTATGTTTAAGTAGTGATTGCTGAGGCATTTTACTTTTATTTTAATTAGTGCTGCCAGCAAACACACCCTCATGGTGGCGTAACCTAAGGTGCTGCATAAGGCACCCCATAATGCACTCCATAGGGCACATTATAAAGTGCACTGTCCGCCAAGGCACCCTATAATGTCCCCTATAAGGCACCTTATAAGGCGCGTGATAAGGCGCCTTATGGGGCGCCTTATGAGGCACCTTAAAGTTACAGTACTCTGAGGGTGTTTTTGCTGGCAGCACTAATGTACATTAAAAATAGACAATGCCTCTGACAGCCCTATCAAATAACCCCACCATGGGTTTGAACCCATGATCTCAGGCTTCACAGGCAGTGAAGTAACCAGTGGGCTACAGCTGCTAACAAACCCCTGGCTGGCTGCAAAAGGACTGCACGTCACCACACAAACTGTCTGCTGTGGTTACCAGGATAGGATTAACCCACCCGTACCCATGATGCACTGCACATGCAAATCAGCAGTCGACAGATGGGCACAAGATGGGGTATGCACCCCCACAGCACCATGGCCTGGTAGGGGGAACTGACCGTGTGTGGTACTGGCACAGAGTAGCCACAGACCGTCACATTGTGCGGGTACTGCGCCCAGCACCAGGTCCACAGCACCTTTCATGGCTGAAATATGCCATGCTGCAGGTCCCCATCAGTGTGTGATAGGTAATTCCTGCAGACACACCTAGGATACATCTGTGTCCTTCTGTATTTCTCAGTCATGTCTAGCCCTTATGGGCTATGATGCACCCAGAATAGTGCATATCCTGTGTTGGTGCCATGGTTACATGATGTAGGTGAAGGGGGGGATGTTTGGGCCCATAGGCGGATTATGTACCACTACACAACCCACCCTCTGGGGCTCAGGGTGGGAAACAGGATCGCCCACCAACAGATCCACATTCTACCTCCCTGCAATGGTGGCAGTAGAGGGGACCATCAACCCCAGTCCTGCTGGGGAACAGACACCCTACAGGGCAGGCAATGCAGAGCTGTACACATCCATAAAGCAATAGCAGACAGACAGTAGGCCTGTAAATACACAGCTGCCCCCCACCACTATCTGACATTCTCCAGCAGCAAGCCTCCAGCCACGGCACCCTGCAAGGTGTTCCAGCAAGACACATACTAGCTGCAGACAGTCTGCTAGCTAGTCCATAGTGCATGTTCCTGGAGGAGATGCATGTACCCAGAACTGGGATGTCAGCATACAAGTCAGTGATTGGGCCCCAAAAGAGAACCCATAAATATCACATGAGAGAAATACTATAAAAAGGCACAAGGGAATCCACCTGTTAAATCGTTAGCTGCTGCTACTTCTACTCCTTCCGTTGTTACTGGTCCTATGGATCAACATGTGGTGGTTTTGCCTCAGCGTGCTTCAGTAGATCAATACTCTTCGTCGCCTGGATCCGGGATTACCCTCAGTTCTATCGATAGGACTCCCCCGCCCAACCCAGGATCTTCTCAAGCTTCTGCTGAAATGTCGTCCTCTTCTGCGGTGTCTTCCTCCTCAGGAGAGGAGGAGGAGAATTCCGTCTCTGTGTCAATTACATCTCATGAGGTACCTTCAATTGTTCCTATTCCGGCAGTTGTTGCTCCTGAAAGTCTTATCTTTTCTCAAGTAGAAAATCCTGAAGAAGTAACTCTTACAGATATTTGGAAGCAAGTTTCAGCTACCAATTCATTGTTAACACAATTTATGTCTCAGACTGCTGTTTTCTCTCAACAAGTTTCTCATAAATTGCATAATGTAGAGGCATCCGTTAATCAGTTATCTCAACGTACTGATAGGCTTGATACACAGGTTGTCTCTTTGCAGTCAGCCAGTGAATCAGCCTTGAAGGATACTTTGATGTTTTATCAGCAGCTAGAGGCCTTAGAGAATGCTTCCAGGGCAAAAAATTTACGTATATTAAATTTTCCAAAAATGCGTTTATTATCTCCTATTTTATTGTTTAGGCAATATTGTAAAGAGATTTTATTGCTCTCTAGTGCCGATACTGTTATGATTGATCGAACCTTTTATTTACCTGCTCGGATTTCCACCGGGGAACCCAGTATAGCATGGGAGGATGAGGGTACTCTTTTAGATTTGACTAACTTTTTGGAAAACTCTCAGACGTCTATCTCCACCCGTGCTACTCTGGTAGTCACTTTAGCCAATTTTTCAGATAAGGCTTCCATTTTGAAGGCCTTTTTTCCTAAAAAGGATTTTCTTTTTTATGGCTACAAGCTTTCTATTTTCCCCGATGTGTCCAGGCAGACACAGAATCGTAGGAGAGCCTTCCTCCAGCTTAAACCTAGGGTGGTGGCTGGAGGAGGTATCTTCTACCTTAGGTTTCCTTGTAAATGTCTTGTGACTATTCAAGGAGTAAGTTATGTTTATTCTGATCCTTCATTGTTGGAGTCGCTTCTGATATCATTGCAGGCTTGAGTGATATTATTTTTTGTGAGAGTATATGTTATTGTGGGAAATGTGGTCGGTTGAGCGTGGTAGCCTTAGTTTTGCTCCTGTGCTCCTCTTATGCTTTCTCTTCATGATGTGGGCTAGGTAGTGATATGTATCTTGATTTGTATTGTTCCAAATTTTTTCGACTTACTCTATTCATTTCATTATTACTTATTGTCTTGTGTTATTGGTTGTAATAATTGAAAACTCAATAAAAAAGATAAAAAAAAAAAAAAAAAAAAGAAATACTATACAGCACTATGTGGGAACCTAGCCATGCCGTGGTCACTGCTCAGTCAGGGTGAGAGTGACCTCCCAGCAGGACATGCTGTGGCCACCCTGTCCGTGCAGGTGGTGGCCGGCCACTACAATGTCCGAGCCATTGCCCTATGCTATGTACAGATGGATCCAGGCCAGGCCATCCTATCCTGGCTATTCCCACGGTACCTTGCTCCTCATTATGCAGATTGGCAGGCCAATACTGGCAACAGTGCTAGCAGTCTGGGCTGTGGAGGGTGTTTGGAGCCACCACACACTGGATAGACAGACGCACACTCCCACACCTATGCCAGCATTGTGCAACTATAGAGGTGTTTGGCAGCCCTGGCCACCACACCAGTCCTGGGCAGAGTGCAGGCATGGCTATGGTAAGCAATACTGTTGGGGTCACTCCCCAGGGTGGTAAACACTGTCAGACACCAGACCTGTAGCACACTCCACAGACATCAGAAAGGTTGCTATGATGCAGCTCAATCAGCAAATGGTGCTTAACTTTGGAATTGCTATCTGCCAGTAATCATAGCAACCGTTTGATAGATGTTTACCGTATTCCCAGGTTTAGGGTGGCATTGCCACGGTATGCAAGTGCTAGTATTGGGAGATGCACGCAGGGTCCAACATCCTGCCGCTCCAGGAGGCATTGGATAATGGAGCCTGTGGGTGCGGGTGTGTCTACCCCTGTTGGCTACTGCTTTAGGGCAGAGGTTCACAACTCCAGTACTGGTGGGCCAAACACTGTTCGGGTTTTCAAGCTGTCCCTCATGAATATGCATGAGATACATCTGCATACCATGGGGGCGGTGCATAGAAATGCAGCACCGGCATCTTTATTAGAGACAGCATGGAACCTGGATGGTGTTTGGCCCTCCAGGACTGCATTTGGGAGACTCTGCTCTCGGTAATGCGCATCTTTATGGTATCTGTGCTCTGTAGGGTAAAATGTAGGTGTTTTGGGCATGTTTACATCATCTGCAATAAAGGTTCTGTCTGTATTAGCACATTTTAGTAGTGGGTAAAATATGGGTACTGGGTTGGCAGGCACCACAGCTGGGACTTGAACCTCTGAACTTCTGAATACACTGGTTTTGTGCACTGCACCACTGTGTTGTCACAGAGTTTGTGTATTCCCTGATGATACCATGACTGTTCGTCAGACAGGGCCTGTCTGTTGCAGTGCATGGCACCCACATACACAGGGCTAGGCCACGGTCTGCTCTGGGCAGCTGCCACTGCCCCCTCCACCACCGGTATCCCTCTGCCACCATGCTGACATGTCCTTCTGCTGGTGGTGCTGGTGGAGGGCAGTCTCAGGCCATCCAGTGTGCGGGTAGGCGGCTGCCTATGGTGCGGGTTCTGGGGTAGGGGTGCCTGCATAGGTGTCCACGCTTCCCCCCCAGCCCCGCCTGCCACTGTTCCGTGCCCTTGGGGGTAGCTGCTGGGTACTATCCCCTGTGACACTGTGGGAAACACAGTCGTGCCCATGTTGGGCCTTCAGCAGTTGCTGTCTGGCTGCTCTGCTGTTTCAGCATTCATATGAGCCACCTAGGCATCACCCTAGTCCGCAATATGGCCCAGCTGCACCACAGCATGTGCCACCTGCAGCCCTCTGTGTCCCCTTTTCCAGCATCTGTCCAGTTGCCCGTTCCGACATGCCCACCCTGATGTTGAGGGACATGTGCATGCCATAGGACACCTGTCCAATTACAAGGGAAAGCCCTGATCAGCGCTATTTCACTGTGGGCTCATTCACCTTGTATGGGGACGGAGCATAGACCCTTCCATGATTAATATCTTTTTTTTGGAGCTTTCTCGGTGGGGGGGGAGGGTTTGATGTTTTCCATTAATATCACTATTGGCCAGCTTGGTTATGTTTTTTTTCCAGTTTGTTGAGGTCATTTTCAATGTTTATGTGCCCTTTTGTTATGTGCACATGTATCACACTTATCACTTTTTTGTAGGTTTCCCTGCCTATGCTGTACATTGCCGACACTTAAATGGTTTATTTTATTTATTTATTATTTATTTATATTCTCTTATATACCGCACTATTCAGCATCAGCGCGGTTCACATAGAACAAAAATCTCAGTACAGTTAACTTGCATGAGTTTACAGATAACAAGGGAAGGAACTTGGATAACAAGGGAAACTATTTACAAACTATTTCTCTCCCCTGCAAATGTGCATCTAATGGCAGGTTTTCAATCGCGTTAGGATTCAGCTCTTCAGATCAGCGTGTTAGTGTGAAAGGAGCCTCTGCCCACCCACATTCCGCCCACTGACCCCTTCTCTCCACCCTCTCTCCACCTTCTGCGGTGTTTTACCGCGCCGCGGAATGTCTACGATCGTTAAGTTACGTTAACGCGCGTTATGAGACGTTAACGTCTCATAACGCACGTTAACGTAACTTAACGATCGTTAAAGTTACATTACGTGCGTTATGTAACGTTACCACAGTTTAGTAAACATACCTCCTAGTTTACTAATTGTCTGTAAAACATAGTATATGGTAAAATGCAAACCTGGCTGATCTTTTCCATGGTATTCCAAAAGCCATTCACAATGGGGGCCATTCTGAACCACGAATAAGTTGCTTGTACATGTGGGATAAACGTTTTTCTCGCAAAAACATCTAAACTGTGTTCTGCACATTCATGGCCCTGCATGTACACAGCTCATAAAGAGGGTTCCCCAAACCTGGGTGGGAGGGGGCGTAACGGGGGTGTGGCCAGCCACAAAGATGTATAAAGTGTATCCTGGCACTTCCCATGCATGTCCATAGTAGTTCCCGCAGACGTCCAGGTTATACTTGCTGAGATGTGGAATAAAGGTAGGACTTAGCAATATTTCTGCCCTGCACCTCAATGCAGCCCATAGTGGTGAATGGATGTGTAACTGCTGCTGTGCACTGGTGTGTCTGTAGGCTGGAAAACCACAGTATGCAGTGTTGTGGTACAGAATGCAGAGGAGAGGGAAATTGTAAGTTGAGGTGTCAAAAACAAACTCACCCACAAATGTATGGGTAGGAGCACTTGTGTGCATTCTGACTATGCTGGCATGTGCTGAGTGAGCTACAAGGGCAAGGTGTGGGCAGGGCCGGCCCGTCCATTGAGCAAGAATGTTTTTTGCACAGGGCCCCGCGTTTCAGGGGGCCCCGCGCAAAGAACATTCTGCTTTTTTTTTAAATGAGTTTAAAAAAAAAACCCTGGCTCTGGCTGCTGCCGCTGCCGCTACCACCGCGGCAGTGGCAGAATGGAGTGTCCCGCGGGGCCTCCTCTTCTCCTTCAGCCCCTCTGCAAAGGCTTTGAGATTCGCGAAGGGAGAGCGTCTCCCTCGCGTCTCTGTGAAGCCCGCAGGGGCTAATGGGAAATTTCCCATCTGCCCCTACAGACGCGAGGGGCTGTTGGTAAATTTCCCATTAGCCCCTGCTGGCTTCACAGAGACGCGAGTGAGACGCTCTCCCTTCGCGAATCTCAAAGCCTTTGCAGAGGGGCTGAAGGAGAAGAGGAGGCCCCGCGGGACACTCCATTCTGCCGCCGCCGCGGTGGTAGCAGCAGCAGCCAGAGCCAGTTTGTTTTTTTAATTGTGCCATAAGCCCGGGGGGGGGGGTTAAGATTGGCAAAGGGGGGGTGTTAAGACTGGCAAGGGGGGGTTAAGACTGGCAAAGGGGGGGTGTTAAGATTGGCAAAGGGGGTGGTGTTAAGATTGGCAAGGGGGGGTTAAGACTGGCAAAGGGGGGTGTTAAGATTGGCAAGGGGGGGGTTAAGATTGGCAAAGGGGGGGTGTTAAGACTGGCAAGGGGGGGTTAAGACTGGCAAGGGGGGGGTTAAGCGGCAAGGACTGGCAAGGGGGGGGTTAAGACTGGCAAGGGGCTGGGGGCTGTCTGGAAATGGGGCGATGGGGGGGTTAGGACTGGTAATGGGCTATGGGGGGGTTAGGACTGATAATGGGCTATGGGGGGGCTAGGACTGGTAATGGGCTGTGGGCTGTTGGGGGGGTTAGAAATGGTAATGGGCTATGGGAGTGTTAAGACAGGTAATGCACTGAGGGCATATGGTGGCTGTATGGAAATGAGGTGATGTGGGTTAGGACTGCTAATGGGCTATGGGGGGGGTTAAGACTGGTAATGGGCTGTGGGCTGATGGGGGCTGTCTGGAAATGAGGTGATGGGGGTTAGGACTGCTAATGGGCTATGGGGGGGTTAGGACTGATAATGGGCTACGGGGGGCTAGGACAGGAAATGGGCTGATGGGGAGGGGTTAGGACTTGAGGTGGGCTGATGTGGTTAGGACTGGTAATGGGCTGTGGGCTGATGGGGGGTTAGGACTGGCAATGAGCTATGGGGGGCTGACTGGAAATGGGCTGATGGGGTTAAGACTGGAAGTGGGCTGATGGGGCGTTAGGACTGGTAATGGGTTATTGGGGGGCTTAAACTGAAAATGGGGTGATGGGGGTTAGGACTGGAAGTGGGTTGATGGGGGGCTAGGACTGGTAATGGGTTGGGGGGTTGCTATGACTGGAAATGGGCTGAGTGGAAGGGGAGGCTTGAACTGCAAATAGCTGATGGGGAAGGAGCTTGGAATGGAAATGGGCTGTGAGGGAAGGGAGCTAGGACTGAAAATGGGCGGACGGAGCAGCTAGGATAGGACTGGAAATGGGCTGTTGGGGGGAGCTAAGATTGGAAATGGGCTGTGGTGGGGGTTTGAATTGAAATGGACTCATGGAGGGGCTAGAACTGGAAGTAGGCTCATGGGGGGCTTGGACTGGAATTGGGCTGAGTGGAGGGGAGCTAGGATTTGACATGGGCTGATGGTGGGGCTAGGAAATGACTAGAAATGGGCTGATGGGGGCTAGGATTGTAAATGAGCTGATGGAGGGACTCAGACTGAAAATGGATGGGGGAGCTAGGACTGGAAATGGGTTGATGGGGGGCTAGGACTGGAAATGGGTTGATGGGGGGCTAGGACTGGAAATGGGCTGATGCAGGGACTAGAAGGGAATGGATGCTGGGTGAGACTGGAACTAGAAGGGAGCTGATGTTGGGGGAGGATTAGAATGGGATGGGGTTGGGAGAGTAAAATGGAGAGGGGAAAAATATATTTTGTGTGGGAGGGATGAAAAATCTACAATTGGCCGGGTATTGGGAGAGTAAGTGGTGATTGAGGATGGAGAGGTAAAATTTGTGTGGATGAAATAGGAATGAGGAAAGAGCAAAAGGAGAAAGATTAGTATGTTAAAGCAGATGTAGAGAGAGAGAATGGAAAAAAAAACTAGAAGAGAGAAGAAAGAACAAATGGACAGCAGACGATGGACAGTTAGCAGAAAACATGAAGAAACCAGAAGAAAGTGGCTGGAGCAATTGCAACTGAAGAAAATGCACAAAAGGTAGAAAGATATCTCTTTATTTTGAATTTATTAACTGGAATATGAAAGCTCTGGGAAATGTGCATCATTAACGTCTGCGCTTTGTTTGGTACAAGAGGAAATTAATTTATAGTTTTATTTCTACAGTGGTGTTGTACATTCCAAGTTTGGCTTTTGGGGTTCCCAGTTTAATTATTGCCTTCCTGTTTCTAAATTGTGATTCCTTGTTTGGTGATGGTCTATGTTCTGCATGTGTAACTGAGCTGAGGTATTCTATTTATGTAATTCCTATTTGACATTGCCACTTGTTCTCTTTCCCCAGTATTCTCTGAAATGTATTGGTTTAATATTTGCAGTGTTGCCTTTTGATAGGTAGGGTATGGTGCTTTGTGAGTCCCGGTAATGCTGTCAGGGTACGGCGGGTTTGCTATGGGTTCTAAATGGGCAGCGTTTGTAGTAGTTCCTAATGTGCCTGGCGGTTGGATTATAGTAATGTAGAAATCTTTTAGTCTTTCTTTATCCATACACTCATTAAGAGACATATTTACTAAAAGTTAGTGTCTGGTAACATTATGCAAATATTTATGCAAATAAGACCACTTATGCAAATGAGGCCCCGCACCGAGTCTCCGCACATGGCCCCGCACCCCCCTTGGGCCGCCCCTGGGTGTGGGTACCCTACAAATGCCCACATCCTGGAATTGATACCATTGCCAGAGTCCTAGGACACCATGTGGAGATGTAAGACCAGCTGCCTGTTCCATGTGCAGCACCCAGGCAGCCGGAGTGTTGTGCTCTACACAGTGGACCTTTACAATATGCCCTCTGCAACGTGTCCAGTCCCCTGACCGTAGAGAAGACTGCAGCCAGTATCACCAGGTGCCAGTGAGAACAGGCAGGAGTGAGTAGGACAGTTCCACAATCACTTACCTGCCAAATATTTCACATTCACAGAGGACCTCATTAGGAAGGTGTGCAACAGTGCAGAATGCAGTCCGCCATGCCCAGGTGCATCAGCATTGGTCTCCACATATGTGTACTCTGGTAGGGAGCGACGACGGTGTCTCTGGGCGTGTCTGTGTGTTGTTTGCACTGCTGCCTGCTGTCATTCTGATGGCCCATGATTAGTGATAGGGAAATGTTTGACTGGTTCACTATGGGGGCCTGTTCTGCTGGGTTCATGTCCTTATTTAGCACTGTACAATCATGTTCCTGTGAAGTACACCACATGTATACCCCGGGAGGTCATCTGCTGCCATATATATAGTTCTGCACTGCATCCTGTGCCAACAGTTTCACTCTCTACCTGTTTTTCTGCTGCATTACAGTGTACTGCAATTGCTTTGTAGTGTTCTGGGCATGCCACAGACTGGTTTCTATTATCTACCTTGTTGCATCCACCTGTCGGTATCAGCCAATCATCCTCCCACCTACAAACACTATCACACAAGACTCTGAGTAACTGAACCAGAAGACAAAGCACTCAAAATATGCTATACCGCCCAAAAGAACAAAAAACAAGCAATATGCCTGCACCAAGTCAATTTCACTTTATGCTCCAGGACTGTGGAATACTTATTTGAAGAGTTCTCCCTTCTTATCCTCTGTTATTTCTTGGAAAAGGTACATAGATGATATCTTAATACTATGGAAGGGAACTGATAATGAATTACAAGAATTTTATAACTGGCTTAGTAATTTGGTTAATAACCTTAAGTTCAAGATGCATTTCAGCTCCACAGAACTCCCTTTCCTTGATATTCTCATCAAAAAATCCTCAAATGGTTTCAAAACCACCATCTATCGTAAACCTACAGACTGTAACAAGTTACTCCGATTTGATAGTTTCCATAATAGTCAATTAAAAAAGAATTTACCTGTCTCACAGTTTTTTACGTCTTCGGTGTCTATGTATCGACCATGATGAATTTGAGAAGAAATCTTCCAATATGGCAGAACGATTTTATGCTAAAGGCTATCCAAAAGAATGTATCAAAAAAGGTTTTTAACGCGCTCGGTCCACCTCTAGACAACATTTGCTCCTACCTAAGGACAAATTACCTGATGATAAATTTCTCTGTATTCTCCGTTTTTCGCACCTCTCCTTTAAAATACAAAAAATTTTGAGGACCCACTGGCATATTTTACAGACACATTCCTGTTTCTCCAACCAACGCCTTACTATTGCGTATAATAGGGAACGCAATTTAGGTGACATGTTAGTCTCTTCTTATATGCCTCCAGTTCCGATCCCTTTACCTTCAAAGAAAGGACACTATAAATGCAATAAGTGTTCTATATGCAAATATGCTATTGTACTCAACGGTTTTTTTACACATCCTGGTACCAATAAACAGTATCATTTACAAACTAACACCAATTGTCTTTCCACACACGTTGTGTATCTTATCATTTGTCCCTGTTCTCTTTTGTACATTGGTAAAACCATTCGTGCTGTAAAAACGCGTATTCAGGAGCACAATAACAATGGCCCCACTTGTAAAACACTGGATTCAATTTCAGCACAAACCTGATGACATAAAGTTTTTTGTCATCAAGAAGTTTTTCCCCTCCCTTTGTGGTAGGGATTTGAACCGTAGGTTGATTCAAAAAGAGCAAAGGTTTATATTACTATTTAATAGTCATTCCAGGAGGGCTAAACAAGGAAATTGAGTACAATGCATTTCTTTGATTTCTCATACTTCAGTGGTTTCACACTCTTATCATTTTTCATTTTTTAATGTATTAACCGTTTTTTGGTCTATTTATGCTGCAGTAATGCTACATGTGTCTTATGTATATTTATGTTCTTATCCTCATTTTTTATTCTTTTTATTATGTTTTATGTTGCAATTGTAAGTTTTTAGATAGTATTGCTTTCTGCCCACAGTCCATTCAGTTTTTAGTCTTCACTGTCCATCACACATTACATCATGAGTGGGAGGAGTCTCCTCGTCTTTATATTTGCTGCTTATGCACCTGCGCTGCGTTTTCCCGCCTCTGACAGCTTCTGCAGGTACAGTGTTTAGTCTCTTGTGGTGAATAATCCCGTTTCTATTTAATGTAATGCACATTCTGCCTTTTTCTCATGGCACATTTATACCTTGAACATATTTTCTTTTCCCTTTTCAGACGTCGATCAAGTTATTTTTTTCACTTTTTTCCCATAATCTATACTGAAAACCTTTTTGCTCACCTTATAGAAATATGAGATATAGCTCAGTTTGTTCAGGTGAGTTTTACCTACCAGTTACATATACATGTAAAAGCTTCTGCAGCTGCCGGTTAACAACACAGCAGCCACAATATATATATTTTTTTTCTATAGCTGCTCTAGCTATTTGCATAACTCGCTGCTTTTTAGCTATGGAGGTAATTCTCAAATTACAAGTTATACCATTTTTTAGTGTCATACATGGAAGCCTTGACATTTAACAACTGTATGCCTTCATTGTATTTGCTTTTTTATATATTGTGGCAGCTTTTAATTTGCATGATATTCTTTAGGTCCGTTTTTGTTTATCTTTTTTACAATGCACACACACAGTGCTGTTCCTCCGCTAGAGTGAGGTGCCTTTTTAATGTTTTTTACACTACGATGTAAAAATGTGTTTTTCTGCCAATAATCATTCATGGGCAGTGTGACCCCGCTTCTTTAGTGCCCTCCAGCAAGAGCAGGTAGGGTTTAAGCAGGTTGTTTTCCTCCTGAACAGCTACTCTACAAGTTCCTAAAGCAAAGCCTCTTGGGATATGTAGTATCTTTCACTGTCCAAGGAAGAGTAGTGTGACTTCAAAAAGTGGTTAAAGCAACAAGGATTTATTTCCCCTCCCGGGGCGGATTTTCAACAAGGAAATAAAGGTAACAAACCAGATACCTCTGGCAAAAGGACAAAGTAAAGTTTCCAACATAAACAGCTTCCTTCAGCACAAACAATTGCTTCTCAGCAAACAGAATGAAACAGCTCTGTTTTCCCAGCTCTGTACTTTTTATCTCAATACCTTTGTACTTCTCTGCAAGGCATACATTCAGCGCAGGGATAATACTTCATCAGATATTGTAAACGTACAGTCCATCATATCTTCAGAGACACTTTCAAAACCTGGCTCTATTTCCATTAAGTCCTCCTGAGAGGTAGGAAATGTTTGTATCGTGGTTTCTTGGGCTCCGCCCTTCCTCTCTGCTTTAAGCTTTGTACTATATTCTTGAATCATATATTGCTTAAAACAGTCCTTTTCATTACAGTCATTATAATCAATGCCCCAACCTTCTGGGTAAGTAGAATCACCTTGATTATAAAAATCCCAACCTTTTGGCTTACCTCTGTGCTTGGCTGCAAAGGGTTTTCTCTGGGCTTTGGACCTGGTAGTGGAATCTCCACCTACTTTGTGCAATGAATGTTGAAACTGCCTTCCTGGCTTTCTCTCCTCTTGGTAATCCCCAGGATATTGCAGACAGCCTGGCTTGCTTCTGCCGTATCCTTTTCTTGAATAAAGCTTTGTAAAAGGTTCTCCTTTTACCTTTGAACTCAGCTCTGGCCCTGGGCTTGGAACCTGGACTCTTCCCTGGTCCTCCTCCTGGGTTGTTAGCTGGCCTCTCACCGGAACCCTCGGCTGGCCTTGTAAGTAACCTCCCAGCTGAGCCTGTGCTGGAACTTTCTCTGGAACTTCCACTGGAAAACCTCTTCCAGCTTCTAATGGACCTCTCCTTCCAGCTTCTAATCTAACGGACTCTCTCTTTTTCCCACTGAGGCCTCTTTTTGTATCTGCCCTTTAGGGTAGTGCCTGACTCCTCCCCCTAGCAGGTGCTCTGAACTAGCTCTTGAGTCCTGAGCTAACCGGTAGCAAGGGCATGTTTCTTTTTCCTGTGCTCGGTTTCCCTGGTAACTACCAGCCATGTGCTTTTGTTTATACTCCAGCACTGCCTCAGATTCCTCCTCTTTGGCTCTTTCTACAGGGCTGGAGGAATCCACCATGTCACAGCAGGTATAAATCTAAAGTTTATTGCTAAATTGTCCCCTATACTTCTAAGTGCTGTAGCAATGCAATAAGCCTTTAGTTTACATTGCTTTCTGTCTTTCTGTCTGAAGTTATGAGAGGGAGGAGTTCCCTCACTCTTAAAGCTAATCACTCATGTCCTTGCACGGCGTTTACTGCCTCTGGCATCTCTTGCAGATATATTTTTTAATTTTTTGGCTTTTTTTGTGGTACAATACTTATGCTGTTATATTTAACATAAATATTTATTATGCCTGTTTACTGTGTTATACTGCACACAGTTTCTTGTTTTCCTGTTTTATATGTCAATTTAGCTATACATCATGTCTTTTTTTAATATTGGTGGATATGCTTTTTCTTGTTTTTCATGTTTATTTTATGTATTATATCTTGAATATTTTCAGATAGTTTAATGTATTCATATTTTTACTAATCTTAGATTGGGAAGAGTGGTTTTTCCACCCCATAGACATGTTCCATACACTATCTATGTACTTTTCTAGTAATGTATTTTTTTAACATTTATTTATTTAATTGTTTATTTATATAATTTTTACGTTTTTGTGGTATTGTATACATATCATGCTTATGTCTAATTTATATGTCTGTTTTTTAGACCCTGATGAAGGACTCTGGCCGAAACTTGTAAAGTTGGGTCTCCAATAAAGTTGGTTTTATTATTCATCGTTTGGTTGGCCGTGGTCCTTTGCCCTCCGCTGTAAAAATCAATCTTTCAACTCGTATGATTGATCAAATTCTTGCAAAGTGGAGTGGAGGAGTGGCCTAGTGGTTGGGGCAAGGTACTTCAGGCCGGAAGGTCGGAGGTTCAAATCCCACTAGAGGACAGCAACCTTGGGCTGGAAGCACTGTTCCCTCTAAGCTGTGCGCGTGTGCGTGCGCACTCACCTCACCGAGCGAGCGCACATACTTTACAACAGAGCACACAAAAATTACAGCCCTGATTCTGATAGAAAACAACACAGACGTCTTAAAATTTAAAAGTTGTGATTGTAATTACTAGCAATTTTCCACTTCATTTAGTAATCGTCTATTTTCATTGAATTTGATTAAAATCAATGTGGTGTACATAGTGCATTCTGACATGCAGTCAAATTTTAAAGGATATAACTCCGAGTGTCGTTATGTGGCGCACAAAAATTTAACCTTCCTTCAAAAGCTGCACACAGCTGATATTTTATGCGCACACAGCCTACAGAAAATTAGAGGGAACATTGGCTGGAAGGACTGGGGTTTCTAGTCCCACAGGTGCTCCTTGTGGTCTTGGGCAAGCCAGCTAAGGGAGGGGCAAGATGGTGGCTGTATGAACTCACAGCGCTCTCTCTGATTTCCAGATTTGGCTCGTAATACCCAAGCAGGGAGGAGGGACTTCCTGGAGTATAAATCCCGGGTTCTCTCTGTCGGTGGGTCCTTTGTGCTCATTTCCTTCTAGATGCTTTATTTTCTATAAAGGCAAGAATTTCCTGTTCTCTTTGAGCCAAAACAGCTGCTGGAATTTTTGGAGACCCAGGGAGGAGCCCATATCTGTAGTAGCTTCCTGCCCAGCTGATGTAAGAGACTCCACTCAGCCTGTGTGATGTGTTTCTGTACTTGGGTTTCCAATTGATGTATTTCTTTGCCCACCTCTTTTTTTCCTTATATTGCGGGCTTAATTGTGGTATTTTCCTGTAGGAGAGCGGTTTGTACTCTCTGGATTCTGTTTTCCTTTGAAGTTATATAATGGTATTTAACCATGTATTTCCTTTCATTCAAGTTTATGCCTGAATGTTTAAATCTCATCGATTCAGCCAAACCATAAATTCCTGCAATTCCTCCAATGCCCCTTTTTCAAATCATCAACAAATCATCCAGGAAATGTTTCCATTATTTAATCTTGTGAAATCATTCTAATGGATAAAACCACTTATCTTCAAAAAAATACACATTCAAAGTGGCATTTTAGAAAGGGCGTCCAAGTGCAATCTGGGACATCCAGAGCAGAATGTGCAAAGCAATGCCGGGGAGGTCTATGTTTTGGCCCGATTTTAGAATCATAGAGCTCTTGACATGGATGCCCATGCTGGTGTCCATATAGACGTCCCTACTATGAAACCATGGGGCAGAGACATCCATCTCAAGGAAGGTTGTATATGAGGACGCCCGTGGCATGGCAAAATGAAGCATGAGCCCCCATTCTCCATCAGAATTCATTGTCAAATTGTAAATTAAAGGGGATATCAGTGTACCTCCTTCTTCATACCCTCCAGACATTTGCCGAACAAAATGGGCATTTTTCAGATGCCTATTCATGCCTGGAGAAGGTATAAGCTTTGACGCAGCTCAACACATCCAAGACAATTCTGAAACCAGGCGAGGACGTCCAAGTTCTTTGGAACACCCCAGTCACACCTACACCATGCCCCTGTTCCCACTTTGATGTCCTCATGCTGGGGACATCCACAGACCCAGCTTCTAAAATGACTCTGAGAATTCTCTGTACTTTTGACATCTCTATGTCCATTTTCAGATGTCCAAAGAATGAATAGGGCTACTAAAATAGAAACATAGAAACATAGAAATATGATGACAGAAAAAGACCACATGGCCTATCTAGTCTGTCCTTCCATAACCCCCTTAGCGTGCAGTAAACCCCGCGCTAGCCATGTCACTTTCTTTCTTCATCTTATATTATCTTGAGACCATCCAAGGATAAAAGTTATCTAGTAATTAGTCTCTTTCATCATGCTTAAGTTTTTTAATTTGTAGCTGTCATATTTGCAATTTACTTTGACATATGGATGCATGTTTACTAAGTTGCATTAATGGTTAGGGTGGGGTTTACTGCATACTAACAGGGCTATGTTAGAAGCCCTCCATGTGTTAGCGCAAGTCTGACACCACCCTATGCTAACTTTTGGGGTTTAATGTACAATATATTACGGGCCTTATATTTGAAAGGCATTTACATGGTTTACAGCCCTGTAAACCATGTAAATGCCTCTAACTGGGATATTCAGCAACAATAACATGGTTAGTGCCGCTGAACATCCCCAATCTTCTCCCTTACACGCCCCAATGCTAAGTGTTTAGCATTGGGGTATGTGATGGGCATTCTAGGGAGAAGCAGAGGTGGCAACAGTCAATTACCGGGTAGTGGCGATATTGCATGCTGCCCGGTTAGCGACTTGCAGCTAAAAGATATATAGCATGGTATATTGTGCTGCACAGTTATTTACTGCATCTGTGTGTGCCAACCCTTAACCCCATATGACCCCAGCATTGAATATCTGGAGTTAAGGGTTGGCGCCCACAGCTATATATATAGCAGCGCATAGCCAGCATAACTCAATATCGGGCCCTACCTCTCTTTAGTAAACATGCTTCGTAATTATGAGAGAATAAATGTTTAATATATGATGATTTTTAAAGAGAATGGGAGATTAACTACAATAATATGTCATAAGAACATTGATTGTAATAATTGTTTGCAATTTCATAGTTTCCATCCATTCAGCCTGAAGTTAAGTTTATCAGTGAGTCGATTTCTGAAGCTTCATCGGGTGTGTTCAGCTATAAGACTTTGATAATCAGTCATATGAATAGAAAGATGGATTTTTACAAAGAGGATATCTTTTAATAAGCAATTTTATTAGAGCATATAAACAGCTAGAAATGTACATTGCGAATGGATTTTGAAATACGATGAGAAAGATAAGCAAAGTAAAATGGTTTCTGTTTGACAATCCACTACGCTTTCCAGTCAATTAGTAACTTGGTTTTTCACCATTGGCATGTTTTGCAATTTCATACAACGTTTCTGGAAGCCCCAATAATAGCTTATATGAGTGGGAAGAACATTGGGGAGTGGATTACTCATAAGGATATGTATCTGAGAGAACCTATTCCTGCAATAGTACATAAGGCACTGCAAAAGAGTTCCCAGACAATGGAAGGAATTGACTGGATCCACCCATTAAATGAAAGGACATTTAAATCATCTTATTTACTAAACGCAAAGTATGATTAAGGCTCAAAGAACATCGGAGCAGGATAGTTACTGGTGCCGTATCAGCTCCACTAGTTCAGCATTTAATTGGAGAGTCATTGACCATGTTAAAGCTGATCGGAGAGGAGGTGATAGAGATCACAAGTTAAATTTATGTGAACAGTGCTGGATTTTTTATTTGAATTCAGTAGACCCAAATGGGAAGTTGAATGGATGTCTTTAATTTGAGTTGATCATTTGGCTCTTTAAACTTGTTCTGCAGTGTGATAGGCTCACTCTGAAACTGCTGATGATTGGTTAAATGAAAGTGCTATAGGCATCATATGTTTTCTTAACGTTCTAGTGTAGCAGCAGCAACAGTGAAAGAATTTCTATTGGAAAGAACACTGTTAAACTTAGACAGTCACATATTGTTATATAACACCTATGAGGAATTCTAATCCCTGATGTAGAAAGAACTTCTTTCAAAATGTGATAGCACGTTAGAACGAGGAATGGAAAGAAGAATAAAATGAAATGCATTTTTAAGAAAGAGAGATGATATGAATTGTTAAATGACCCTGGCCAGTAGACCTTTTATGAACTGAGGGCACACTGATTTAAAGGCTATGCAAGGAATGTAGGAGATCTAAATACTGTATTCCTAAACTTCTAGTCAAAAGTTAGGCTATTTGCCACTAGACTGTAGATCAAGGTGGCTGTGAACAGATAGAAAGCGATGGAGACAGAAAAATAGGAACCCTTTTTATTGTTGGGGGGAGGGTGTTTGGGGGGGGGTTTGTCCCACTCCCTTGGTGCAGTTACCCTAACACACCACAGTGCCTAAATAATCTTCTGAGAGAAAAACGGGTAATAAATTGGCAAGAAAAACTTATATTAAAAAAACAGGCAATTGTAAAGTCTAAAAACTTAGCTTTGTAGAGTATTTTATTGAATTCACATTGAATTCACATTGACACTAAATGACATCATCCAACACAAGGAAAATGAGACCATAACCAGGAGATTTAGAGCCTTCAAAAAAGAAGCATTCATAGACGAAATCGAACCACAACTTCAGCAGGACTATGAAACCCTTGACCTAGTCATAGAGAAATGGAACTCTATAATATCAAATGCAGCATCAACTCCTACAAGTACAGAAGCACAAACACGCAGGAGACCCAAAGCCCCCTGGTACTCAACTGATGTTAGAGACGCAAAACACACCCTACAAAGACTGGAGAGAAAAAGGAGGCGAAACAAGTCACAAGACTCCCTGATTCAATACAGAGACAAGCAAATGGATTACAACAATCTAATAAATGAACGTAAACAGCAACACCATACCAACCTAATCATGAAATCTGTCAACAAACTAAGAGAACTATTTAGAATTGTACAAACACTAAGGACAGTATAAAGCATGATGCCCACCATCTTAACCCGCAGAAATATGCAGACTACATAAAATCGAAAAACAACACCCTGACATGCTCCATCGCACTGCAAACAGATGACCAAGAGATGATAAAGGAGCAACAAACCTGGGAAGACTTCAGCATACCATCAAAACAACAAATTGAGGACATAATTAGTAGCCTCAACACAACAACCTCACCATCAGACCCATGCCCAGTAGCTTGGATCAAAGCCTCTAAAACCCAGCTCTCCCATCACATTCACAAAATCGTCAAAGATTCACTTCAACAAGGATACATGCCGCAAACTCTGAAACATGCCATGATAAGACCGATACTTAAAGGCAACAACCTCTGCCTCTCTGAACCAAAATCATACTGTCCTATCTCCAGCCTACCTTTCCTTGCAAAAATCATTGAAAAAAACAGTACAACACCAACTACAGGATCATATTAACTTCAATGCTCCTCTGGACATCCATCAGCACGGTTTTAAACCCCAACACGGAGTTGAAACACTACTTACCTCCCTCTTCGACAATCTCTTAAAAGGCATAGACAACATAAAAAATGGATTCCTGCTTGTATTCATGGACATCTCTGCAGTCTTCAACACCGTGTCACATGCCAGACTACTGCAACGCCTGCAGCAAATAGGATTATGCAAAAATACGCTAAAATGGTTTACTTCATACTTGGAAAATAGAACGCAACAAGTCAAATGCGCACAAAAGAAATCGTCACATTTCCCCGTTACGCAGGGAATACCACAAGGCTCAGCCCTATCATCAATGCTCTTTAATATTTACATCCAGCCCATATGTAATATGTAATATAAGTTGTTTCAAATTGTTCCCTGTATTAACAGATGTTGACCTGTTACATTGTTGTTCTATGTAAACCGCACCTGATCTCTGGAAGGTGCGGTATATAAGAAACTGTTTAATTAAATTAAATTAAATTAAATTAAATATGTAACATCATCAAAAGTCACAAGCTCCATTATCACATTTACGCTGACAACATCATGGTGTATGCACCAGTCAACCTACTAGCACTCAACATCACAACTATAACCAAATGCCTTGAAAATATGAAAACCTGGTTTTCAGCCAATAATATGACGGTCAACTACGATAAAACTGAGGCTATGTTCATCACCAGGAACACTACCTTCACTCCACCACAAACCATCAGCATTTTAGATAAGCTTATAGTAGTTAAAGATGAGGTTAAATACCTGGGCATCACAATGGACAGAGTGCTAAACCTGAAATCCCACATCACAAAAACTGCAAACAAGGCCTATCAACGCTTAAGGATCATCAGAAAACTCAAGCCATTACTCTACCAGGATCACTTCCGCACAGTATGCCAAGCACTCATTACACCTCTGCTTGACTACGGAAACTCGTTATATCAAGGCCTCCCTCAACAAACCCTACACCCACTCCAAATGGTGCAAAACACTGCGGCACGCATCATTACGGACACTCCAAGATCTGAGCACATCACTCCAGTCTTACAGCAACTACACTGGCTACCCATGATGGCCAGAGCAAAATACAAAATAATCCTAATCATCTTTAAAATCATCCACCAGCTCTCACCAGAGGTACTCCAATACATCATAATGAAAGATACCTGTAACAGACCAAGAAGAACCAATAAAGACAACATGATCGGCACACCTGCAGGATTCCACAAGACTAAACAAACAACTTCAAAAAGAGCTCCCTCCTTCCTAGCGCCCACACTCTGGAATTCCCTCCCAACAAGCCTGAGAGCATTAGATGACCTAATGGAATTCCGAAAGGACCTCAAAACGTATCTCTTTATTGAAACTTATCAGCAGACGGAAAACACTCCTCACCCAAACAGTAATACATCTACTGCCAATAATTCAATATTCACTCATCCCGAATAGGCATATAAGTTAATGACATAACATCAACTCAGTACCCACTCACCCCAAACACTCAGGCTAAACAAACATAATATAACGTTAATTACCTCGTACTGTCTATATGTTACCCCTATGATAAATGCATCCTTCCAATTGTACTATCTAGATGGTGTTAGGCACCTCTATGTTGTTATGTACCCCTATGTTAAATGTAACCCTCCTATTGTGATGTGACCACTTTGATTGAAGGATAAGGTGGTATACAAATCTGTTTAAATAAATAAATAAACACATACATAAATTTTGGAGCTGCGATGAGAAGAACTGGATCAGGTAGCTTGCTCAGGATGCAGAGCTGATTGAATTAACCACACACAACCTGTGAAGCAGGCTTGTAACAGAACAATAGAAACTGAAAAGTTCAAAATGAAATCTTACTTCTATAAATCAACCCACTATACAAAGGACCCTGAACCTTAAAATGTATACCTTTGCTGCAAAATTAAGTAGGAGACTTAAGTAGAAGACCAGGTCTCTGCAAATCTAAAAGCAAAATGTGTACTTCAATTCCAAGTAGCTATATATCAAAAGTATCCTTAGCCAGTAGACCTTAAATGAACTGGGGACACACTCAGATATCTGATTTAAAGGCTATGTAAGGAATGTAGGCAATCTAAATATTCCTAAACTTATAGACAAAGGATAGGCTGTTTCCCACTAGATTGTAGATCAAAGTGGCTGTGAACAGATAGAAATGGGATGGAGACAGAAAGATAGAAAGAGCAAGATTCTTTTGTGTGTGGGGGGGGGGGGGGTTGTGTTTGTCCCACTCCCTTGGTGCACTTACCCTAGCACACCACAGTGCTTAAGAATCTTCTAAGAGAATAAAACAGGTAATCAATTGGCAAGGAAAATGTATTTAAAAACAAACAAACAGGCAATTGTAAAGTCTGAAAGCTTAGCTTTGTAGAGTCTCTTGGAGCTGATTATTATCCAATGCTGTTCATCTCTGTTGGCACAAAATGATACTGGTAGGTATCCTTCCAAGCATATCAAGAGTGACTTCAAGGCTCTGGGAGTGGGTGAACCAGGTAGGTGCACAGGTGGTATTCTTCTCAATCCTCCCTGTTGAGGGTAAAGGCCGAGGCAGAGAAGCGCATATCCTAGAGATGAATGCAGGGTTGTGTGGATGATGTCATCGTGAATGTTCTGGTTTCCTGGACATGGGGTGATTTTCCAAGGGCTTTTGAATAGAGATAGTGTCCATCTATACAAGAAGGGTCAAAGTATCTTCCATAGCAGACTGGCTTATCTGCTGAAAAGGGCTTTAAACTGGATTCAATGGGGATGTGTGAAGAAAGCCCTAGGTAAGTAAAACATTAAATACCTCTGTAGACATGGGTAAAAGGGATAACATCTGGAAAGCAACGTGCATTAATGTCTGTAGAATGGGAAATAAAATTCCAGATGTTGAGGTTTTAATGGCAGAGACTGACTTGGATTTAGTCAATGAAGGAGACATGGCTCACGGAGAACCATAACCGGGTGTAACTATACCGGACTATAATTTATTCAGAAAAGGCAGGTAGGAAGAAGGGGAGGAGGAGTGGCACTATATGTTAAAAATCATATTAAAGCTATAGAATTATAGGCTTACGAGGGAAGGAGGAGCCACTATGGGTTAAACTGGAAAGAGGGAATGAAGCATCAGTTTGCATTGGTGTGATATACAGACTTCCTTCACAGGCAGAAGAACTGGTAATTGAAGACACTCACAGTATTGCTATGAAAGGAGAAGTGCTGCTGATAGGTGAGTTCAATATGCCAGATGTTGTTTCGCACATCCCTGCTGCAGTGTCCTCTAGAAGAAAGGAGATCCTAGATTCCCTACATGAAGAACTACTCAGGCAACTGGTAACAGAACCCACGTGTGAGGGGGCGATACTGGACCTGGTGCTTATCAATCAGGAAAGTGTTTCTGATGTTATAGGGTGATCATCTTGCATCCAGTGATCACCAGATAGTGTGGTTTAGTATTAGGACTAGAGCTGATAATGTTCACTCAAAAGTGAGGATCCTAGACTTCAAGAAAATTATCTTTGCCAAGATGGGGCAATACCTCAAAGAGTAATTAGTGGAATGGGAGCAGCTGGGGGATGTAGAAAAGTAGTGGGTAAAACTGAAAGGGGATATTTAAAAGGCAACAACCCTTTTTGTTAGGAAAGTAAATAAATGTAAAATGAAAAGGAGGCCAGTATAGTTCTCAAAAGAAGCAGCTGAAAAGGTGAAGAAGAAGAGGATGGCCTTCATAAGATAAAAGAGATCATAGACAGAGGAAGACAAGCATCATTAATAAGAAGAGCTAAGAGAAACTAGGAAAGGAGTCAGGAAAGCAAAAATACAAATGGGAGAAAAAATGGCCAATGTAGTAAAATGTGGGGACAAAGCATTTTTCAGATATGTTAGTGAGAGGAAGAAGTGCAAAAGTAGTGTTTTCAGACTCAAGGTTGAAGGGAAGGAATATGTGGAAGCTGATGAGGATAAAGCAGAATGGTTAACAAATATTTTTATTCTGTGTTCATAGATGATGATGAGTAAATTAATAGAAACACTGCTAAAACAGAGGATAATGAGGTTTCTGGAGTCCAATGGATTGAAGGATCTGAGCATGATTTTACTAGAGGTGGGTCTTGTCAAACAAATCTAATTAATTTCTTTGACTCGGTGACCAGAGAGTTGGACTGAAGCAAAGCTCTAGATGTGGTGTACTTAGATTTCAGTAAAGCCTTTGACACACTGTTCTACATAGGTGACTTATAAATAAATTGAGTGCCTTAGGAGTGGACCCTAAAGTGACTGACTGGGCTAGAATTTGGTTGAGTGGGAGGCGACAAAGTTAAATGGAGCTCTCTCTGAGGGGAAGGATGTTACCAGTGGTGTGCCACAGGGATCTGTCCTTGGTTTGATGCTTTTTAACATGTCTGTTAGTAATATTGTGGGCATGCAATTGGGTAAAGTTTGCATCTCTGCAGATGATACCAAACTCTGCAATAGAGTAGATACCCAGGAAGGAGTAGATAATATAAGGAGGGAAGCTTGAAAATTGTCGAAAATTTGGCAGCTGAGATTTAATGCTAAAAAGAATGCAAGGTCATGTATTTAGGCTGCAAAATCCAAGGGAGCAGAACAGTAAAGGGGATGAAGTACTTCTGTCCACAAAAGAAGAGTGGGAGCTGGGTGTGATTGTTTCTGATGATCTTAAGGTAGCTACACAGGTAGAAAAGGTGATGGCGAAAACCAGAAGGATGCTTGGGTGCAGTTTCCTCCTGTCATGTCTCCCAGCTCTGTTAGAAACAGGACTGAGATGTGGTGTCATAATGTGTCCGTGTAATTACCCAGGGCTTTTTCTTACACCGTGTACCCCTCTCAATCCAGTAGAAACAACAGTGGCACATTGGTCACCAAGTCTGCCCATTTATGCCTCTCTGCTCTACTGGTACAGGTTTTATTCAGTCTTCTCCCTATGACATTAAGGTCCCTTTTCATCTGCTCCATGTGTGCTGGAATTCTGCCACGGTTTTGGCTTATGTAACCACTGCTGAAAATCTCTTCCAGGTGTGTGCCACCCTCCCACTGAGAAAGTATTTTCTTGCATTCCTTTTGAATTTCCCTTCCTTCAGCTTCACCTATCAACCCCCGGCCCTTGGACTTTTCTTTCTATGGAAAATCCCTCCTTTTGCTTCTTTGTTTTTCCAGTAATTGCAGTTACTGTCCTTGGCTGGCGACCATGCACACGGGGTCCTCCCAGAGCCCTGCACTCATGGGCCTAAATATAACCATTAGGTGTCATTGTTGCATAACGATCAGGACTCTATCCGGGTGACCAAGGGAGTGAACGATCTGACCTGGAATCAAACCCAGGCCCTTCACATGGTATCCTGAACTACCACCAAGCCACCTAACCAGCTCTACAAGTAGTATGTGTTAAGTACCTGGGAATGGTCTTTATCCATTCTGCACGTACGATGGTGGGTTTAATTGTGTCTCTGGTGTAAGTTAGGAACAGCACACAGGACAGCAGGGCTCCTGCAGGGATCAGCAAGTACACAGAGAGCAGAAGCAGTGGACGACCCAGTTGCTTAGTAATAATTCCAAAAGGCTTTATTGAAGATCCCCGACGCGTTTCGGCTTGCGCCTTTCTCAAGGGGAGAGTTGTGTATCATGCACTCAGGTGTCATTTGGAAACTGAAGGACACTAGAGTCCTAAACTTGCCAAGCGGGCACAGAGGTACCAAGACCCTGTGCTCTGTAGTTAGATTCGTGAAGACGCTGCTTAGAACTGTGTGGACACAAAAGCAAGCTTCTGAAAACGTAACTGTTCGGCAAGAATTCTAGCAGAATAACACGTAGAGCGTTCTTCTGTGCCCGCTTGGTAAGTTTAGGACTCTAGTGTCCTTCAGTTTCCAAACGACACCTGAGTGCATGATACACAACTCTCCCCTTGAGAAAGGCGCAAGCCGAAACGCGTCGGGGATCTTCAATAAAGCCTTTTGGAATTATTACTAAGCAACTGGGTCGTCCACTGCTTCTGCTCTGGTGTAAGTTAGTACAGAAAGAGCTCTCTCCTGACACTGGAAAACTGCTGACACATTGACTTTGTTTCACATGCAGATTCCACTTTACTTGATGTCATGCAGCACAGCTCCAAAGTCACAGACCTCTCCTAGAAACTGGCCTTGAGAGAGAATCACACTAATGATTTTATGGTAAAGTTAACAAATGGTCCTTGCATTGCAGTAGTTCCACCTCTCTGCTGAGAGTCAATGTCTGAAAAATGTTCTTGCTCTATTTGTACTGTCCTGGACTTTTCTAGGAAAACTTGTGAGTCACCTTTCAACACTTCGGCTTCTTAAAACTTTTATTCACTTTGATTTGTTCCATTTGTGCAAGCAAAATGTAGCTGCAGTGTCTCCCATGTTGTCCCAGTTCTATTTGCCAGTACCATAAATTAGCAAACAGAGTCAGGCACAGGGCTCCAAAATATGTTCAAAAAGCTGGAGTCAGTGAAAGTCACACATGGCTGACAATATGCACCATGAGACCACTGAAGTAGCACGTGCACTCACTGTCCCTCCAGGTACTAATACTACTACTACTACTGAGCATTTATATAGCGCTACAAGTCGTACATGCAAGAGACAGTCCCTGCTCATCAGAGCTTGCAGTCTAATCAAGACAAACACAGATGGTGTAGGCAGGGATAAAGCAAGGGGAAAGAAAAGGAGATCAGGTGGGTGAAGATCCAAAAGCAGCAGCGAAGAGGTGAGTTTTCAGCCTGGATTTGAAGAGGGTCAGAGAAGGTGCCTGGCGTACAGACACAGGTAGTTTGTTCCAGGCGTAAGATGCAGCAAGGTGAAAGGAGCGAAGTCTGGAGTTAGCAGTAGAAGAGAAGGGCACAGATAGAAGCAGTTTGCTAGAAGAGCAGAGTTCCCAAGGGGGGTTGTAAGGAGAGATAAGAGAAGAAAGGTAGTGAGGAACAGCAGAGTGAATGAATTTATAGGTCAGCAGGAGACGTTTGAACTGGATGCGGAAACAGATAGGGAGCCAATGAAGAGACTTGAGAAGAGGAGTAATGTGGGCATGACGAGGCTGGTGGAAGATTAGCCAAGCAGCAGAGTGTTGAACAGATTGAAGGGGAGAGAGATGATTCAGAGGGAGACCAGTAAGGAGTAGGTTACAGTAGTCAAGATGGGAGGTGATTAAGGAGTGGATAAGCATTTTAGTAGTGTGTTCAGAAAAGAAAGGGTGGATTTTGCTGATGTTATAGAGAAAGAAATGGCAGGTCTTAGCTATCAGATGGATATGTGTGGAGAAAGAGAGAGAGGAGTCAAAGACAACCTCCAGATTGCGGGCTGAGGAAACAGAAAGGAGTACAGAGTTATCCACAGAGACTGAGAAAGGAGGAAGAGGAGGGGAGGTTTAAGGGGGAAAGATAAGAAGTTTAGTCTTGGCCATGTTCAATTTCAAGCGGCGGTGAGACATCCAGGCAGCAATGTCAGAAAGGAGGCAGAGATCCGGGTCTGGATTGCCAGAGAGATTTCAGGCGTAGAGAGGTAGATCTTGGAGTCATCAGTATACAGATGGTACTGAAAGCCATGGTAAGAGATAAGTGCACCAAGGGACTGGGTGTAGAGAGAGAAAAGGAGTGGACCCAAGACAGATCCTTGGGGTACACCAACTGGGAATGGGATAGCAGAGGAGGAGGAGCCACCAGAACACGCACTGAAGGAGCGATGGGAGAGATAGGAGGAGAACCAGGATAGTACAGAGCCCCTAAAACCAACTGAGGACAGGGTATCGAGGAGAAGGTTGTGGTCAACAGTGTCAAAAGCAGCAGAGAGATCAAGAAGGATGAGGACAGAGTAAAGGCCCTTGGATTTAGCCAGGAACAGGTCACTGGAGATGTTGGCAAGAGCCATTTCAGTAGAGTATAAAGGACGAAAGCCAGACTGTAAGGGATCCAGGAGGGCATGAGAGGAGAGGAAGTCGAGACAGTGGCGGTGAACTGCACGTTCAAGTAGTTTAGAAATGAAGGGAAGGAGAGAGATGGGTCGATAATTAGAAGGACAGGTGGGATCAAGTGAGGGTTTCTTGAGGAGAGATGTGACCACAGCATGCTTGAAGTCTGCAGGGACTGTTGCAGTGGAGAGTGATAGGTTGAGAATATGAGAGATGGAAGGGACAACAGTGGAGGAGATGGGGCTTAGGAGACAGGTGGGGATAGGATCAGAGGAGCAGGTGGAGAGTTTGGAGGAAGAAAGAAGGTGTGCAGTTTCCTCTTCAGAGATCACAGGAAAGGAAGAGAAGATAGCAGAGGTAGGGGGGGAGAGTTGGGATTGAAGAGGAGAAGGAGGGGAATTAGTTGACTTTGTGGGGAATTGGAGGGTGATTTTGAGGATTTTGTCATGGAAATAGTCAGCCAGGGTTTGGGCAGAAAGGGAGGGAGGGATCAGAGGTAGAGGCACTTTGAGAAGAGAGCTGAGAATAGTAAAGAGATGGTGAGGATCAGAGGCAAGAGAGTTAGTCAGATGGACATAGTAGTCTTGTCTGGCAAGAGCTATGGCTGACTGGAAAGAGACAAGCATGAATTTGAAGTGTAGAAAGTCTGCAGGGGAGCGGGATTTGAGCCAAGCATGCTCAGCAGAACGGGCACAGGAACGAAGATAGGGGGTAGTGGATGAAAACCAGGGCTGGGGTGCAGAATGTCTCACAGGATGTGGCATGGGCGGAGCGAGAGCATCCAGAGCCAAGTAGAGTGCAGCATTATAAGAAGTTACTGCCTCGTCAACAGACTTAGATGACATAGTGGAAGAGAGAGCCAAGGGATCAATAGCATGAAGATTTCTAAATAGGTTGGAGACAGAACGAGGCTGAGGCAGTGGGTGATGAAGATTAAAGCTTACAACGTGATGGTCAGATAAGGGAAGAACTGAGCTACAGAAGTTCGAAGGTAAGCAACTAGAGAAAAATATCAGATCAAGGCAGTGGCCATGCTGGTGAGTGGGGGCAGTGGAACAAAGTTGGAGGTCAAACGAGGAGGTAAGGGAGAGGAGCTTTAAAGCATAAGGATCAGAAGGGTTATGGACATAAATGTTAAAATCCACAAAAATAAGAGTGGGGGAAGAGGAATCCAGAAAGAAGGAAAGTCACGAATCAAAGTCAGTGAGAAAGGTAGAAGCAGACTTGTCAGGAGGTTGATAAATAACAGCTACCCGGAGAGGAAGTGGAGTGAAAAGACATATAGAGTGGACTTCAAAAGAGAGAAAGGAGTGAGACTGAGGCAGCAGGAGGGGTTGGAATTGGCAAGAGGGAGAAAGCAGAATCCCAACACCACCACCACCACGACCAATGGGACGAGGTGTGTGGGAGAACTAATAGCCCCCATGACAGAGAGCAACAGTAGATGCAGTATCATCTGGGAGGATCCAGGTCTCAGTTAAAGCAAGAAGATGTAGAGCATTAGAGATAAAGAAATCATGAGTAAAAGCAAGTTTATTAGAGACAGAGTGTGTGTTCCACAAGGCACATGAGAAAGGGAGAGTGGAAGGGGAAAGTAGAGGGATATGGAGAAGATTAGAGATGTTGCATGAAGATCTCTTCTCGGAGTGAGGCAGAAGTCTAGGGGGGCCAGGATTGGGGTTGATATCTCCAGATGAGAGAAGGAGAAGGAGTAGCAGAGTACAGGGGTAGAGAGGAGACAGTACAGCAGAAATGAGGGTGAGGTTGCCTTAGAGAGAGAGGAGATGGTTGAATGAGAGGGAGAAAGCGATGAAGCTCAGAGCTGATGACAGGGTAGAAGACAGAATGGAGGGGGAAGGGAGGACAGTAAAGGGGAGATAAGGAGGGGAGGAGGGAAGGTGCTGGTAAGAGGGGAAACAGTTGGGGAGTATGAAGAAGAGGAAGACAATAGGATGAGGAGCCATAGAAGAGGAACAGAGAGGAGAGCAAAGACCAGAGAATATAGAAGGTGGGAGAATCAAGGGATTAGGTGCACCTGTGCATAAATTAGATAATGAGCAGATAATAGCTATAAAAGACAGCCAGTCACGGGGTGGGTGGGTAGAGAGGAGGAGGAGGGTGGTGTGTAAGTTATTCAGCTGAGAAGAGCTGAACAAAGGTGCAAAATTAAAGGGAGCAGTAAGGTAAGGGAACACACAAATAATGACAAATAAATAAATAAATATGTGGAGACAAACAGACAGAACTCACAGCAAAGCAGCAAATTCAGCAAAAATCATCTTTCGGGAGAGCTCTGGAGAGCACTGCTCTTCTCAAGGGATAGAAAAGCAATCAGAGAAAGCACACGTGAAGGACAGGAAATGGGGTCTACAACAATACCTCAGCGGGGGGGAGGGGTAGTCACTCAGGTAGACTAAGAGCAGAGAGAGGAAAATAGTTTAAACTCTACAGCAATGGAGTAAGGTAAGGGAACACACGAATAATGACAAATAAATAAATAAATCCTACCATCACGATGCCAACTTCAGAAACTTAACGAATTTAACACTGCTACCTCCTATGTTTCCTACATATATATCCAACTAAACAAGAGAACACATATAATAACTATTTTTGTTGGAACCTACACCTTGAAGGAAATTCCCTCTCGTGGTGCAATGTTCCGTTTTATTCTTTTATTCAAATTAGGGACGCAACCCTATCAAGGATTAAAGGTGACTTCAACACCTCAATGCCCACCGGTTGTCTTTCATTCAAACAGGCAGAAAACTAAATGAAAGTCACTTATCTGGAACATAGCCCTCCACCGATCTCAAGAGGCCTCATTCAGATGTCCATGAAAACAACCTCCTCAGGCCGAATAATCAGCTATGTCGGGGAAAGCTACCAATAGTGACTTTAAACCACCTCCTTGAGCAACAATACGAGATCCTCTTCTCGATTCAGTGACTCAACATTGTATTCGTTTCAAGCCATTGACCTTCTTGGCTCTTCTTCAAACTGTGTCAACTTCAGAAAGTTGGCACAGGTGCAGCAGACAGAGGAGGCAGCAACAGCACAAGGTGAGGAGGGAGGCATGCTGCTTCAATAATCCTGAAGTGTACTGGGAGGGGAAGAAGAAGGGGAGAACTGGAGCAGGGTAACTGAGGCTAGGAGAAGACACTGATGAAGAATGTGAAGATCACTGTCACTGAAAGAAAGTCATCTAAGGGTCTAGGATGCAAAACTCAATATTTTATTTATTGTACTTTTTAATCTATATTTGTATTTTAATTTAATGGGAGTGGAGGAGGAGCCAAGTGGTTAGAGCACTAGCTTAGTAATCAAGAAACCAGAGTTCCATTCCTATTGGCACTCCTTGTCACCTTGGGCAAGTCACTTAACCCTCCATTGCCTCAGAAGAAAGGTCTGGCAATCTACTTCCAGTCACACTACCAAGAGCTGCTGGGTCACCAGGAGTCAGCATTGACTCAAAGGTTCACATTGCATTTTTTAATTGTAAACCACTTTGGTGAATCCCTGAAAGACAGCATATCAAGAAAATTAGTAAATTATAAACTACAAACAGGTCTCCTCACTGTATTACTCTTACACAAAACGCTGACTGTCTCCATTCCTGTAACCTTTACTCCCAGTTCATTGGGGCTTTCTCCCGCAGGTCCAGGAGAGCAGATGTTTGACGAGTGCATGTAGCAATGTGTCAGGTTTCATAAGACAAAGATGTCCAGAAATACTACTGGGGCAGTTTTTTCTACTTCACAAAGAGAAGCTAGAAAGGAACTAAATTTAGGTATATAAAAGTGGGTGGCAATGGGGTGGATTTAGCACTAATTTTCAGCACCAGGCACCTAAATTAGGTTCAAAAATCTAGGCAAATGAATGCTAGGCCTAAACTTAGGAGAATAACTTGTGATGAATTAAGCTTGTATGTCTGACTGAAAATAGGGGACAGATTTAGGAAGCTAATTTAAGACCCTAAATTTAAGAGCTCAGCTTTTCTTGAATTTTGGGCTTTAAGAGTCCCTAATACAGATCTACCCCACTCTCAGCTCTCACTAAGGAAAAGAGATAGGCTGCATCACAGTTTAAAAAAAAAAACAACAACCCTCTGTCCCAGTCAGCACAACAGATTCCTTACCATATGAGCAACAATACAAAAATCCAGTCCTTCCTCCCCACCTCATCCCCAAACCAGAAAAGATCTACCACAAAAATCTACGCTTTCAAATTATAGCCTTATGGCTAGAGCAGTGGACCAAGGAAGCCAGGGTTCAGATCCCACTACCACTGCGTGATCTTGGAAAAGTCACTTAGCCCTCCCCCCCCCCCCCCCCAATTGCCTCAAGTACAAGTTTAGACTGTCAGCCCTTTGAGGACAGGAAAATACCTACTCTATCGGAATGTAACTCATCTTCAGCTACTCCTGAACAAGGCATGAGCTAAATCCAAATTCCCCATGATATTCAAGCCACTAGACACAACCAACAATTCATCACATGTGCTATAAAAGGTCTGGAGCAAGTGGCTGGAGTTTTCCATGCTGGACACAGTGAGTTTACTGCTATAGGAAAAGCTGCATGTTGATATTTGGTGATGCTGTAACATAGTTAATGGCTGTCTATCTGTGTGTTTCTGCTTTTGTAATAGCAAATCACAGTTACTAACAGTACAATCTCCAGAACTGTGAACCTAATAAATTATGGTAACCAGATGTTTCCGATTTTCAGGGACTGTCCCTGATTTTGAGGTAGTGTCCCAGATTCCATGGACTATTACCAGCCCCTGTCCCCAATTTCAGTGGAAGCAGAGGCAAAGGACGTCGCTTCTTCTAGATAGTGCTATGATGCAATGCTCTTAATGCTGGTAGAAAAAGACATAAAATTAATTTCTTTTCTGAAAGGAGGACTTTTAGAAATATATAGAATATTTATCTATGTGTATAAAATACATTTTAAACATATATGTAAGTATAAGCTCTCGAAGGTCTGCTACTGTCTTTTTTACAACTTTTGAAAGTACTGAATTCTCCTTAAACTGGTCATTTCAAAATACATGGGGAAAAGATGCCTGAGGTGGGAGGACCACTGCCCGTCCCAGCCTGGTTCAGCCCTTCCCAAGTGTCCCAGATCTGCTCTACAAACATCTGGTTCCCTATATTACAGGACAGGTGAGAGAGAGAAATCACACAGCTGGCTCTGATTTCACTCCAATTTCATGAGTATTTTCATACATCCAGGGGTTGATTTATATAAATGGCTGGGTCGGATGTAGCCAGGCTGGCTGCCAACCCAAGTTCAGAACCAGAACTGTAAAGCGCAGTAACTGGCCCTGTTCAGAGGCAGGAGGAAACAAGTCACCATCCACCTTCTCTCCTTCCCCGTGGTTACAGTGACAGAGAAGAGCTGCTCTCCCTCTCTCTCTGTAGATTTCCTCCTCTCTCTTGCCCCTACACATACCTGCCTGTTGCTTTGGGAACAGGAAGGGGGGGGGCTCAAGCAGCTGCTCTGCCCCTGGGATTCCAGGCTCCCATCCGCACTGGCTACCAGCAGAGACAATGGGAACCTCCAGGTGAGCTGCGAATGATGTGAAGGAAGGGAGCAGTTGAGGAGATGAAGAGGGGAGGATGTGGAAAGTGACAGGAATGGGGTGAATGCTGCCTGGAAACTACGGAGGCCACAGAATGGGGGTTGAATGCCTTCTCCCTAGATACAACCATGCCATCTTGGACTGCTGTGCGTTTGCAGTGGGTATGAAGACAAGGACAAGGAATGGGAGACCTAGGGAAGATGAGAGCCAGGGAGAGGGATAGAAGAGAGGGTGTTAGTGTGGAACGGGTATAAGAAGATCTGGGGGGGGATTCAGTGGGGGATTCAGTGATATCTGGGATAAGGAAGAGGTAGTGCAAATGATGTGTAGAGAGGTTTGGCGTAAACCTGTGACACAGCAGGCTTATCTGTCCATTCGTTGCATTCATGTAATATCTCCTTGCCAGATTCAGTCGACTTCAGCCAAATTAATGGGGGCTTTCTGAGCGCCCTCTGGTGGTGAATGTAAATCCCTGCACATGTCCATACGCTTCCAAACCTAAACCACGGAGAGTGGTATAGGGAGAAAAGATAATACCGACTGCAGCACAGATAAATGCAGAGGTGTTACCATTAATTCCAATGGAATGAATAATGCCTGCTTATCACATTCCATCATAAAACCCATTAGCACCTGCCTCACTGCTAAAAAGACTGCAGCCAAGAAACAGAACCTGCCTTTAACCAGGAGGCATTAAAATGCTCACAAGAGTTTAACATGACTGATGAGTCCTGCCCTGTTCCATTTTGAAAATGGAGGTGCCACATGCACTCAGGAGTTATTAGCATGTACAGAACAAAAAAACTTCCAGCTTCGATCAGTAGTTCATAGACATCAAGTTATATGATATATTCCCGGTCTTTTAAAACAGCCACGTTCAAGGGCAAAGACCTCTAGTATGTGAAATTCAGAGCTGTTCAAAAAACCATGCATAGGAAAAACCTCCACAAGGCTCAGACTAATATCACTCAAGCTGACCCAAATAATTTTTTGAAGCATAAGAAAAATGCCATTATGATCTACATCTCCTGACAGTCAGCCATTTCATGGCTCAGGAATCTTGTAGCACAGGGATCGGTGCAAAGCTGCCGAGTTACTTAGTTACAGTAGGGAGACTTTTTGGTAAGTCCTTGTTTTGAACTCACATCTCAGGGCGGCACTTGTAGTCCCTGATTTTACCCACCAAATCAGTGCTGCAGAACCTATAATTGCATTAGGACGGGGTTGTCAGAAATGCAGGCCTGGCCTAAAATGCCCCTGTTGGAATTGGGTAACTTGGCAACTTTGCTGATACTAACTCTACTATCATACACTTATATTTGGATCAATTTCGATCAAATGGCTTTATGTTTCTCTTGGTCACTGAAAATCTTAAAGGTATTTATCCTGCCTGAAAAAAGCTCTGCTGAAAATATGGCCAAAAGTACAGTATTTATTTATTTAGCCAGTTTTGTATACCGCCTTATCCTTCAATCAAGGCGGTTAGGGACATAACAGGGGTCTAAACATAGGGGTGCCATGAGATACGTATATTCCTGGGGGGTGGGTCCCAGGACTGGGTCTTTGGTTTTCAGTGTCCGTGTCGGCAAGGCTCTGTGTATTGGGGTTATGGTACTTGTTCAAATGAGTAAAAGAACAGGTGTGTCTTGAGGGATTTGCGGATGTGCAGATTCCGTACCATGTATACTTTCAACCATGGAAAGAAGAGATGTTCCTGTGTGTGTGTGTGTTTTAGGTGGGAAAGGTAAATAGCCCACATGTATTGGAATTTCAAGTGTGCACACATTATATTTGCTAATTCAAATCCCACTACTCCCACCAACACTCTCAGTAACCTTGGGTACGTCCCCACTCCCTGTTGCCTCAGGTACAACTTAGATTGTGAGCCCACTTGGGAAAGGAAATAACTTGCATACCCAAATGTATCTTGCCTTAGGCTCAAATTTGGAAAAGGCTTGAGTAATAAACCTAAACTCTGAATCTCTTTGAAAATTAAAGCCACCTGAACAAGCTATTTAAAAACTGCCCTTTAAAATAAAGAAAAAAAATCAACTTACACAAAACAGTTTATGGCGATGTTTTACCTATGAGTGGCCCCTCTGTTTTCTCAGAAGCCACTTTATATTGACAGTGTGTGAACATCTACACTATTGTGGTTCTTAAAAAACCCATTCTGCTAGCTGAATTATCACCCGGAGGTTTCTCTTCCAATCAAAAACAGCTACATTTCAACAACTTCATTCTTAGCCTAAAGATAAGAGGCTTTTTCTTGTTTTGCCCTTCATTGGAAAAGTCACTCTTAAAACTACTTGGCTTCAATGACACAGGTGGAGTAATGACTTCATTCTCTAAATGGATGTGAGCTGTTCAAATCTAACTCAAAGCAACAAGTTTTATGGCAAAGGTCAAATTCCATGGCAGAAGCCAAGTAGCTTTTTTATATAAATTATGGGCTCAGTATTCAAAAGAGTTTATGCAGCAAACCTCACTGAGCCCGATATCCCCATAGACCATCTTAACACAATCCGGATCGTGCCGGGGCAGTCTGTGGACAGAGCTGGAGCAATCCAGGCACCTATCCGATCAGCGGTAATTTACAGCCTGCTAACCGGATAGGTAGCCACATAAGGTTAGGAAAGGTCATGTGCACAGCACTGTGTATGCTTAGTAGTGCTATAGAAATGAAAAGTAGTGCTAGCAGTAGTCAATGGCTAGCCGGACTTTATGTGGATTTGGCTGAATACCGCCGCTGGATAGCAAAAGAGGTCAGCGGTGAAACTGAATATTCAATGCTAGTGGATATCCAGCATTCGCTGCTAAATATCCGGTTTCATTTTTTCCTATGGCAGCCAGTCACTTTATAAGTGCTAAGGCTGAATATTTCTTTTAGCAGCACTGTGAAATGGAGTTTAACTCTTAGTACAAATTGTGCTGTAGTGCTGGAAGATGAGACCCCCAGGTTGGAAGGCACTCAACTAGCTATTGGGGAAGAGCTGAAGACTTTTCAGAGTAAAGCCAGCATTTATGATGTGGTTGGATCAAAGCCCTTGGGACGTCTGACTGCTGATGTAGCTGCGCATGAAATGAGAGTCAGAAGCTGTAAAGATGTCTTACACATTGGAACATGGAACGTACGAAGCATGAACCAAGGGAAGTTGGAGGTGGTCAAGAATGAAATGGAACGTGTACAACTTGATCTGTTGGGTGTCAGCGAACTGAAATGGACTGGCATCGGGCACTTTGCATCCGATGATCACATGGTCTACTATGCTGGAAATGAAAGACAAAGAAGAAATGGTGTTGCATTTATAATAAAGAAGAAACTTGCAAGAACTGTAATGAAATACAATGCAGTCAGCGAACGCTTAATCTCTATTCGTCTACGAGGAATGCCTATCAACACAACTATAATTCAAGTATATGCCCCAACAACAGCTGCAGAAGAGAATGAAATTGAAGAGTTCTATGAACAAGTACAAGCTGAAATTGACAGAACATGCAAACAGGATATCCTGATAGTCATGGGTGATTGGAACGCAAAGGTTGGCAACAAAGAAGAAGACAAAGTAGTTGGAAAATATGGACTTGGCAACAGAAATGAAGCTGGAGAAAGACTGATAGAATTCTGCAAGACCAACGTTCTATTCATCTCGAACACCTTCTTCCAGCAACACAAGCGGCGACTGTACACATGGACTTCACCCAATGGATTGTATAAAAATCAAATTGACTACATCTGTGGAAGTCAATGATGGAAAAGCTCTATAACATCAACAAAGACAAAACCTGGAGCTGACTGTGGTACAGATCATCAACTACTAGTATGCAAACTCAAGCTAAAGCTGAAAAAGAGCAAACCACTCATGAATGCAGCAAAATATGACCTTGAGAATATATCACTGGAATTTAAAGACTGCCTGCAAAATCGATTTGCTGCTTTAGATACAAATGATAGAGTTCCAGAAGAGTTATGGAATGACATCAAGAAGGTTGTGTTGGAAGAAAGCAAGAAGTCTCTACAAAAGGTAAAAAAGAAAAAAACAGCCAAAATGGATGACGGAAGAAACTCTGAAAATTGCCCAGAAACGCAGAGAAGCTAAAGCCAGAGGAGAAAGAAAGACAATCACAGAACTCAACAGAGATTTCCAACATGCAGCAAGACAGGACAAGGAAAAGTACTACAATGACGCATGCAAGGAAATAAAAGCAGAAACTATTAGAGGAAGAACAAGATCAGCTTTCCTAAAGCTACGAGAGTTAAAGAAAAAGTTCCAGCCTCGAATTGGAATGTTACAAGATGCTCAAGGTTCTATGTTGAATGATGCTGAGAAGATCAAGAAAAGATGGAAGGAATATACAGAGTTTTTATATGATAAAGATCAAGTGGACCAACGGCCGTTTCAACCTGTACCTTATGATCTGGAACCATTGGTGATGAAAGAAGAAGTTGAAGCAGCATTGAAAGCCTTATCAAAGAACAAAGCACCAGGCATTGATTGCATTCCCATAGAAGTATTACAGCAATCTGATGCAGCTGTTACCGTACTTACAAGGCTCTGCCAAGAAATATGGAAGACAGCATCATGGCCAACTGACTGGAAAAGATCTGTGTTTATACCAATACTAAAGAAAGGTGATCCAACTGACTGTGGAAATTATCGCACAATCGCTCTAATCCCACATGCCAGCAAGATTCTACTGAAGATTATTCAAAAGAGACTACAATCATACCTGGAACAAGAACTACCTGAAGTGCAAGCAGGGTTCAGAAAAGGGCGAGGAACGAGAGACATCATTGCGGATGTGAGATGGATCCTTGAAAAGACTAAAGAATACCAAAAGGATATCTATTTGTGCTTTATCGACTATAGCAAAGCTTTTGACTGTGTAAACCATGAGAAACTCTGGGCCACATTAAGAAGCATGGGTATACCAGAACACCTGATCGTTCTCTTGCACAATCTGTACATTGATCAAGAAGCAACAGTTTGAACGGAACAAGGAGAAACAGAATGGTTTAAAATAAGCAAAGGTGTAAGACAAGGCCTCATACTTTCCCCCTACCTGTTTAATTTATATGCAGAACAAATCATCAGAGAAGTAGGATTGTATGAAGACAACAGAGGTGTGAAGATTGGTGGAAGACTCATCAACAACATTCGCTATGCTGATGATACCACATTACTGGCGGAAAGTGAAGGTGATCTGAAACATTTGCTTCTCACAATCAAAGAACATAGTCTCAAAATGGGCCTGCACCTTAATGTAAAGAAGACAAAGATCATGACAACTGGCATAATCAACAGGTTCATCGTCGAAGGAGAAGAAATTGAAATCGTGAATAACTTTAACCTACTTGGATCAACTATCAATAAAGAAGCAACAAGCAGTCAAGAAATCAGACGATGCATTGCTCTTGGCAGAATGGCTATGAAAGACCTAGATAAGATTCTCAAGAGCAGAGATGTCTCTCTCCATACAAAGATTTGACTTGTTCAAGCCATGGTATTTTCAATAACATCATATGGATGTGAAAGCTGGACAGTGAAAAAGATAGACAGGAAGAAAATTGATGCCTTTGAATTATGGTGCTGGCAGCGAATACTGTGTATACCATGGACTGCCCGAAGAACAAACCAGTCTGTACTAGAGGAGATCAAAACTAAGCTTTCTTTAGAAGCTCAGATGACAAGACTTCGACTTTCATACTTTGGACACATCATGCGAAGAGAGAGATCATTAGAGAAAGACATCATGCTTGGCAAGATAGAAGGTCAACGCAAAAGAGGAAGGCCAGCAATGAGATGGATTGATACAATAACAGCAGCTACGGGTACCAGTCTGTCAACAATGAGTCGCCTGACTGAAGACCGAACACAATTTAGGATAGCTATCCAGAGGGTCGCCATGAGTCGACTCCGACTTGATGGCACTTAACAACAACAACTGTTCCTCCTGCCTTCATCCAAGGACAGTTGAGGTCTATGTACTAGAAAAAGGAAAACTGGAGATTAAGGATTGAAAATCGGATTTCATTTTTTTATGCCTTTCTTAACAAAATGACAGGGTGACGTCTCCCAAAACTGAAACACTATAGTAAGTATTACCTTCTCTTTTCCAGATTTGGCTCATTTTTATCTTTAGCTTTATTGCAGGGCTTAATATACCACGCTTTCGCACAGGCAGCAGGGCGGTTTAAAAACTAACAGTGATTGTAAGATAAGGAAAAAGAAAAAAAACACCATAATCATATAGGAAAGAACATCACACTCATACAACATTAAGGAGGGAGGAGAAGGGACGGAGAGGAAAGGGAAAGCAGCCAAAGGGAGAACTATGTGTGTGAAGGGTGAAGGTCAAAAGCTGGTCAGAACAATGGTATCTTGAACACTGATTTAAATTTATGGAAGGAAAGTTCAAGGTGTAAATCAAGGGGGAGGGCATTCCAATGGCTGGACCAAGAAAGAATAAAGTGGAACTGCGGGTGGACTTTAAATGGGCTTGAATGGCAGAGGGGAGATGTAGACGGTTGGCGTGGATAGTTCGAACAATACGTGGTAGGGCATGAAGATGGAGGGTGTCTGATAAATACAAAGGAATACCAGTGTGCAGGAACTTTATGCACCAGAGTGAGTATTTTTTTTTTTTTTTTTTATTTATCCATTTATACATAAACATGCAACAACACATGGTTAAAGCAGTGCAATCAAGTCCACATCAAGAGGAGTATCGCCCTGAAACACTTCCAAAGTAATTAAGCAAATCTAAATAGCAAAAAAAAAAATATCAGTATAAAATCACACATAAAACAAAGAAAGAAAACCTGATTGGATTCCAAAAAATTACATACCCTAAATACTAGGTCAAGAAGTAGATAATCTCATACTTTTTCCTTATTTAACAAGAATGCCTCAAGTTGCTCAAGCTCAAGAAAAACATATTTAACAGATTGAAATATAATAATACATTTGCATGGATATTTTAATAGAAAAGAAGCCCCCAAAGCAATAACACGAGGCTTTAACATAAGAAAGGCCTTCCTCCGCTTTTGAGTAGATCTACAAACATCCGGAAAAATCTGAATATGACTCCCACAAAACTTTTGATCTTTTTTAAGAAAATATAACCGCAAAATCATATTTTTATCTGCTAAGGACAAAAAGGAAACAATCTGGAGAATTCTGTTCGATCTAAAAATTTGCGTTTCTTAAACTTTCCCTGTACGCATTATCTTTCTCCTAATATTTTGTTGTCTAAGTATTTCAGGGAAGTTTTGCTATTGGATGATCCGGAGGCTATAAAATTTTCCTCTGTGTATTATGTTCCTAAATTACCCACCACGGAGGCTGCTTCTTCACCTAAGGGGACTTCTCCTTTAACAGAATCCTTAAATGTTTCTGACTTTTTGGAGTCTTCAACAGAGTGAGTATTTTGTACTGAATGCAGAAATTAAGGGGAAGCCAGTGAGAGTAAATAAGTAATGGGGTAATGTGGTCAGTATGTGAAGCGTGGGAAATGATCCAGGCAAACGTTTTCTGGAGAAAGTGGAGGCGGTGGAGCTGATACTGAGGAAGACTGGCCAGTGCAACATTACAGTAATCGACACGAGACATGACGAGAGGGAGAGGAAAAGTGGTCAGAGACAAAGTGGACAGAAAAGGGTGAATGGTGAGGATTTGTCTGAGGGAGTAGAATGAGCGGCGAATTAGCAGAGTTAGATGTTCCTGAAAAGACAGTGCCGAGTCAAGCGTGATGCCTAGATAATGGAGAGAATGCAACACAGAGATGGGAGAGCTCAATAGAGAGGGAGCTAGTGTGGGACAGGAACCACCGAAAGTGTAAAGTGTACCAGACAGCTGCTGTTTTGACCGGATTAAGGTGCAAGAAGTTAGAAGTTAGAGGACATCCAATCAGCAACCTGAGAATGACAAGAATCCAAAGGTGAAAGCAGGAGAGGAGGGACTGGTGCAATACAAGATGAGTAGTGTGAGAGGAGCTAGATGGCAACCATGTGCATCTTTATAGAATTTTAGCCTGCAGCAGCCTATTCCATCTAAAGATGCGCAAAAGAGGAATTCATCTAGTAATCTAAGTTTTTTTAGTACCACGTTTGCATGCAATATACTCGTAATTAGTGCTTGTAGTCTTTGGTGTTTATAAATTATTTAGTTGTTTATTTCCAGCTAATCGGTGTTTCTTTGATGGTACAAAAAGAAATCAGTGTTTATTGGTGTTTTTGCCCCACAGGTAATATTTTCAGGTGCCTTTTTCCAGTGGAATCAAATATGCATGTTTGTGTCACTTAGGCATCATCCGCAACATTGCTATGAAGCTTCAAGAAGCAGTGCCTGCTCCGCTCCACCAAAACACGATAGCGTAGCCCCTTCCCTACCATTCTGCAGCACCTGAGGAGGACTCCTGCACAGCTTTGTGGGAACTCTGGTCATTACCACAAAAGAGGCACAAAAAATGAGTATAAAATACAACACAAGTCAGGGAAGGGGTGAGAGTACTAAGAGGAGAGACATTTTTCGTATTTATCCAATGAACACCTCAGATGATAGCTTGTGCATCCCAGGATGCAACAGGGGGGGGTGCCACTCTGCTTTATAAGGCATATTTTGCCTTATATGGCAGTCTGACCCCGCCCACTGCATCCCAGGATGCAACAGGGGGTGCCACTCTGCTATATAAGGCATATTTTGCCTTATATGGCAGTCTGACCCTGCCCGCTGCATCCCAGGATGCACCGCATGGGGCCAAGCGCTGTCATTTTTCAAGGTGGCGGCACAGAGGCAGGAACATATAGATGCTCCCTTCCCATAATTAAAGGTATTGGGAGGGGGTGGTGGGGTTTGGTGGCCACTGGGCCACCAGGGTTGTTGTTTTTCTGTTGTTTGATGGGTTTTGGGGTAGCTGAGCCACCAGGTTTTTTTTTTTGTTGTTTGGGTGGGTGGGGTGTTTGGGGTCTCTTGGCCACCAGGGAGTTTTTTGTTTGAGTGAGTGGGTTCAAGATCACTGAGCCACAGGGGATTGTTTGATTGGGTGGATGGGGGGGATCAGGCCACTGGGCCACCAGGAATCTTGTTTCTGTCAGGGAGATCAGTGTTGGGGGGGGCACTGACCCCCCAACAGTGTGCCAATGGCATTGAGGGCTTTCCCCGATACCTTTGTCATCTGAGGTGGTGTCAAACTTCACCTCAGATGACCCTGTTTTTCCAGGACAGCATGCCAAACTTGTATTGTGCTGACTTCTATGTGCATGTGTTTGGCTCGCTCTCCCAGTTTAATGCTGACTTTTTGCACGCTGGGTAATTTGCATATTGCATCCCAGCACAAAGAGATCGCATTAATCTTGCACTATGAAACCTGTGCTGCAGATTTAAGCGCTGGGCTGTAGCACAGAGTATCTGCATTGGCCTGACAGTGTTTTAAATCTAACCCTAACTGTTTTTTTAACCTATCTGATCTCATGCTCTGGTCCTCTCAGGCAGCCCCCTCCACTAATTGCCCTCTCCTCATCCCCTCAGCTCTCCCTGCAGGAGTTGCCCTAGGGCTTTTGCCAGAAACCACAGTGAGAATTCCTTTGGTCATACTGAAGGATATGGCTGTTAGCAAGGACTGAACACAAGCCTTTGGAAATGCAGAACAGATGACGCCCTGGGAGTGTTCAAATAACCAGCTGGTGGCCTGACAGCTGACTATTAGAGTAACTAAAACCCCACTGTGCTAATAGCAGCCAGTCCAAAGTATGGAAAAGAAATCATTGTTTATTTACTTGAGGTTTGGCCTACCAATTGTATGCTGCATATGTTCAAAGGTCTAACATCAAAAACATGCAAGCATTTCACATATAATCTGAACCACTTGTTTATATACATTTAAATAATGTATTTCATTTTTATGAGGCTATGGTGGTTGAGTCCTACTGTCACATAGTGAACAGCGCCTGAAGCCAGCAGGTTGGCTACCACAGACTAAGAAGAAGCTAATCTGCAGAGAGACAAGCATGGACTCCAAAATCCCATCACAGTTGCCTTTCAGTGGTGTTAGTTTTACTGTTAAGGAAGGTCTTACTACTCCCTCTGTCCCCCCATCCTTCTGTCATCAGACACCTATTGCAGAACCCTCAACTCCGGTGGTCTTCGCTCTCAGTTCTGGAGGACTGCCCAACATTTCAAGATATCCCTAATGAATATGCATGAGAGGAATTTGCATGCAGTGGAAGTAGTAGGCATGCAAATCTATCTGATGCATATTCATTAGGGATAGCCCGAAAACTTTACTGATTAGTGGCCTTCAAGAACTGGGAGTGAATACCAAAGTTCTACTAGGTCACAAAAACACCCCTGGGGGAAAAAAAAAACACCTTTATTTTGTATTATCTCTAACTGTACTCTGAGAGGATGTAATGATGAAATCTCACTGTGATGTCCTGCTCCGTCATGTGTTCATTTTGTTACCCAACAATCTCTGTCTCGTTTTGCACACCCTTGGTGCAGTCCTTCTCCTGCTCTGTCGCATGGTAGAAACATTCTCTGTTGCAAGTTTTAAATGCAGACAATCAACCATGTAGATGGACACGGGACAGGAGCGTGCAAAGGCTACGGATGGAAGGCCAAAGCTGCTTTTCAGGTACTTTCAATTTGTACTGTCAGCAGAATAGTTTTATTAATTTATAGTCTCGGGTTCCAGGACGGTGCTGGATAATACTGAGCATTCAATTAATTCTCCAGAAGGAGGCTTAATCCACAGAGAACTGATAGCAGTGTGACAAGTAAAACAGATGTAACAGAAGTAGAGATGATTGCCATAGCTCAGCCATAACCTGATCTACAAAGCAGGTGTCTATAGAGCAGATGTCTAGACAAGGTAATTAACACTTGCACTACCAAAGCCCCACCTAATTCTTCCCTACTATATATAGCTTTTTTCTATTTATTAGTGAAGTGCCTCACTAAAAGAATGTTCCAGCCCCGCTGGGCTTACAAAAGGAACTGAGTGATAGACTCGCCATAGCTCCTGTTTTAATTTTCTGTTTAGAGCCAAATCCTAAAACTGAGTCAGTGCTCCTTGCACGAGGACTAAAGTAAATCCTGCTGGCACTGCTTGGATGGATTTTATCTAAGCTGCGTAACAGGAGTAAACAGGACATTGAGCATTTTCACTCTGCACAAGTCTGCAGTGACTGGGTTGATTTCCACATTTATTTATTTATTTATTTAACAGGTTTTATATACTGCTTTTAAACCAAAGCGGGTTACAGAGAACAGTAAACAAACTCAAGTGAGTCATGGTTACATAGCACATAAGGATACTGATAACTTAGAATTAACATAGTGAATGGGGGTTAAACACATTTAAGAGGGTGTGATAGTTCATGCCTTATGGTGTCAGGTGATTTCCTCAGTCCCATAATACTAAATGAAGAGGTGAGTCTTTAGCAACCTTTTCAGGTCCTTTGTTGTCTGAGCTGCTCTTATGGGTTCTGGAAGAGAGTTCCATATTGTGCGTGCGAAGAGGGTGAAGGCTCTGTTGTTGCTTAGTTGGGTGCATTTTGTCTTGAGAGGTGGGAGGGATAGTAGGTTTTGGTTGATAGATCTTCTCAGTCTTGTTGCAGGGGCCCTTCTGATTAGAGAGTCGAGGCAGGGGACTGTGTGTATAATCTTGAATACTGTGGTCCAACCACATGCTGCAAGGAATTATGGGATGCCTCCCTCCTACACATTCAGACTCATGGACATAATAGAGGTCATTTTAAATAATCTCTGTGTAAATAGCAGCATTTGCACGTGTAGATCACACACTCGTGTAAATGGCAATTTCAGAAAGACACTATATACATGTGGTGAGCCACATAGAGATTTCAAGGGGGTGTGGCCCAGGGCATGGCTTGAGCGGGCCAAATATCTAGGCGTGCAGTCCCCATCTTACATAGAGAACACACATGCATGAAAAAAAAGGTCCCGTTCATTTTTGCACCAGCTCAGAGGCATCCACAGATTGTTTTTTTAGAGTGCTCATTTTGCCCAGGGTTTTACATAGAGAATTAAGGGAATAATTCTCTTTAATGCCTCTCTCCCATTTTTTAATTTCCCCCTTCAAATTTTAAAAAAAAGATCACAGCTTCACTAGTTAACTGTCAGCGCTTGCAGATCTAGGTTTCCAGAATGCGTCTCTAGAGGTGTATTTTATATTAAGTCTCCTTGTGTCCTATTCCTAGGTCTTAAGGCTATTTGTATTGATCATTTTATGCAATGCTATTTTGTTTGTAGTTTCCCAATTTTGTTTTGTACATCATTTTGATGTAGTTATGCAAAGAATAGTTAATCACATCAAACACTGAGAGGCATGTTTACTAAAGCACACTACCAGAGTAGTGCGAGGTTGGCGAGTGGTATCGGTACCATACTAGAAAGTGCAGAGTCCCATGCTAGAAACCTCCCACTACTCTTGCAGTGTGCACTGGGGTGGAGACTGAGTGAGACGGGGAGTTCCCACTGCGGGCAACTAGTACAGGCATTTCTAGCCTGCGCTACCTGTGCTCAGGACAAGAACTGCGGGTGGCATTAGCTGCTCCCACGGCTATTTTACCAAGATGAGGTGCAGTAAGTACAGGGGGGCAGCTGTAACCCCACACTAGTAACGCAGCCCATCCCCTTGTTACCAGCACAAGGCTTCGTAAACATGCCCATCATGTAAGCAGCGCTCTGCAAGGTTTGCAGAAGTAGACAGAGAGAGACTGACTTTTAGGAAAAGTCCCCATCACAGGCTGGAGTTGTTCTTTCGCTGTTCCGTTAAATATCCAGTGCACATTATAGCTGAGATACTAAACATAAGCAGTAAAGTCATTAGCCACCAACAGACTGGGGAAAGACTGTAGTGTGGAGTCTTAACAGTTTCAGCCATTTTGGCTTCAAGCTGATCTGTTTTTTTTGTTTTTTTTCTGAGGGTCTCATAGGTCTGGAACTGGAACTCAATTTTTAGAGAACATTGTTGCCACGTTGTCATTTTGTGACAAACATTTTGATTGTTTATATGCATGTCATAGCTGCTATTGTATTTTTCCTATTGATAATATCCTTGACTGGCTTGTTTAGTGTGATTAACCAGTATGTTTCACTAAAGTTGTTGAGTCCTGCCTGCAGACTGGTAATCTCTATTATTATAGAGGAGTTTGGAGTACAGGGGGCACCAGCGCCTTTGCCTGGGGGACATATTGCAGGGAGATTTGGGCAATTAACTCCAGAGGAAGAGTATCAAAACTCTGTCTGGCCCAAGAGTACATTCCTGATCCTAGGACCTGGTGTGCTTAATATAAGAGAGCTTCAGGGGCCTGTCTCTGTTGATGGGGGTACCCCTGGTGGGTGCAGAATAGTTGGAGGCAGACAACACTTGTTCAGCGATAAGAAGGCAGGAAACTATGAACAGAATGAATCAAACACAGAGACCAGCAGGGTTAGGATGCACAGACACATATGAAGCCCCATTTACTGTTTATTTCATTCCTGGTGCAACTCCATAGACTCCACAGCAAGTATCTAGCTTCCCCCACATTTATACACAATTAAGGAATAGGGCTCTCTTGAATTTCATTATTACTATGAAAGCATATTTTAGAAATGATGTCTGGGTTTAATCTGGGAAATCAAGGCCAAAATGACTGAGAAAATGCCGGCAACGTGTAAGTTCAGGGGTGACTTCAGAAACGTGTACGTGCCTGAAATGGACATCTGCAGAAATTGCCCCACAGATAGCTCAGGATGGGGACATCTGTTCCGTGATGAATGCATGTCTTTGCCTGCTCCTTTGCAAGCGGAGACGTGCATTGGCGTGCCAACTATAAATCCAGTGTCCTTGTTTCCCTTCGGTTTTCTTTATAGTCGAGAAAAGTGTTTTGGTGGCACAACAAGAACTCTTTTGATTTCTCTTTGTGCCCTGGAGCAGTTCTAGACATGGACATTAGCACTGCTAGGTAGAGACATGTTTGCCGGTTATGAAATCGGGTGCAGACGTGTATAGAAACATAGAAACATAAAAATATGATGACAGAAAAAGCCCAGATGGCCTATCTAGTCTGTCCTTCCATATCAACAACTACAATACTCCCTTTTTTTCCTTTAGAGATCCTCTGTGTTGGTCCCATGCTTTTTTGAATTCAGTTACTATCCTCATCTCTACCACCTCCACTGGAAGACTATTCCATGGATCCACTACTCTTTCCATAAAGAAATATTTCCGCATATCACTCCTGAATCTATCTCCCTTCACCCTCATCCCATGTCCCCTCATAGCAGAACTTGCTTTGAATTGAAAGAGGCTCTCTCCCTGAACATTTATGCCATGGGGGTATTTAAACATCTCAATCATATCACCTCTATCCCGCCTTTCCACTAAGGTGTACATATTAAGATCCTTCAGTCTGTCCTCATATGCTTTATAATGAAGACCACTAACCATTTTAGTAGCCACCCTCTGCACCGACTCCATTCTGTTCACATCCTTTTGAAGGTGCGGTCTCCAGAATTGCACACCATACTCCAAATGAGGTCGCACCAAAGACTTATACAGAGGCACTTTCACCTCCTTTTTTCTGCTAGCCATTCCTCTCCGTATGCACCCAAGCATCCTTCTAGCTTTTGCCGTCGCCTTTTCTACCTGTTTAGCTACTTTAAGATAATTAGAAACAACCACCACTAGGTCCCGCTCTTCTTTAGTGGACAAAAGTACTTCACCCCCCTATACTATATTGCTCCCTTGGAGTGCTGCAGCCCAAATGCATGACCTTACATTTTTTAACATTAAATCCCAGCTGCCAAATTCTAGACCATTCTTCAAGCTTAGCTAGATCCCTCCTCATGTTATCTACACCTTCCTGGGTGTCTACTCTATTGCAGATTTTGGTATCATCTGCAAAGAGGCAAACCTTACCCGACAGCCCTTCCACTATATCACTAACAAAGATGTTAAAAAGAATCGGACCAAGGACAGATCCCTGGGGCACACCACTGGTAACATCCTTCTCCTCAGAGTGAGCTCATTTACTTGTACTCTTTGTCGCCTGCCACTCAAGCAATTTCTAACCCAAGCAGTAACTTTAGGGTCCATCCCTAGGGTGCTCAGTTTGTTTATAAGCTGCCTGTGAGGAACAGTGTCAAAGGCTTTACTGAAATCAAAATACATCACATCTAGGGCTCTCCCTCGGTCCAACTCCCTGGTCACCCAGTCAAAGAAATCAATCAGATTTGTCTGACAAGACCTGCCTCTGGTGAATCCATGCTGCCTCGGATCCCGTAATCCTCGGATCCTGTATTCCACTTTTATGTGCGCGTATCTTTACAGAACGCCCCTGGGCATGCCTCTATCATGCCCCCATGTGATGTAGATGTTCTCGCTCCAGGGGCGTCACCATACCTGCTTCTAAAATGGCTCTAGGAATATTTTCATGATCTGCACTTTTATGTGCCCATTTTTGGATGGCCAATTCATGAATAGGGCTTCTAAAATGATCACTTTTGTCTCTGCTATTGCCACTGGAAGCCATTTCATGCACCTACCCCCTCTTTCTGTGAATATTTTCTAGGCTGCTCCCGAGTCTAAGCCCATGGAGCCTCGTCCCATAATCCAAGGGAATTACTGGTCACTGGCACGCAGGGCCTGTGCCCCTCACTCCACCCAGCTGTGCCCCAAATGAGGAAACCAGAATTTCTTCCAGTACCTGGGATTTTTAGAGAGAAGAATCAGGCTGGGGGGAAAGCATGAGAGAACTGAGTGTTGGGCAGATGGACAGCAAGCAAGGACCCATGATGTGTGAAAGAGAGAGAACAGGCCTATAAGGAGATGAGAAAGGACCACGGGGGAGAGAGAGAGGAAGAGAGGGATGAAGAGGAAGAGGACTGAGGATGGGAGTGGGGAGAAAGAGGACTCTGGATTAGGGAACCTATATAAATAATGTAGCAGAATGGGGTTGAGGAATGTAGAAGAGAACAGAGGAGAAAGAGGGGGAAGAATGGGGAAAGAAGAATGAGCAGGAAGAACAGGAAGAGGAGAAAAGGAGAAAGAGAAGAAAAAAGAGATGCAGAAGGGATCAAAAAAATAACAGTAAGGTAATACTAAAATATCCACTGCTGGTTGTCCCCAATAAAAAGGTAGTGAGGTTGGAAAAGTGGTTTCCAAGCTACTGAATGTTCTTCCAGCGGCACTATGAGCTGATATGTCATTATCAATATTTAAGAACTGACTGAAATTCCATCTGTTCCCTTAGATATGCTCTGGAGAGGGAGCTACAATTTAGTAGTAGTAGTAGGAGGAGGAGGAGGAGTATAGTGCTACCAGGTGTACACAGTGCTGTACATATACATGTAAGAGACAGTTTCTGCTCATCAGAACTTACAATCTAATCAAGACAGACAGCACAACAATTGTGGATAAGGGTAATGGTAAAGATACACATAGGTGGTGAACAGGTGATATTAGTCGAGTCAGTCTGGTCTGACGGATTAGAAGTAAAGTGTGGGTGGGGATATATAGTACTTTTTACATTTTGTTTTGACTGCTATGGTTTTAACTGTTTGTTCACCATCTTCATTGGCTCATCCAAGAAGAGAATACATAAATGAACAGATATAAGCATCCACTGTGATGAGGTAACTAGTACAGAGCCTATGTTAATAGGAAAAGAGGAAGAGCTTACCTCACAAACACATAGGCAGCAAACATATTCAGCTTTCAAGAAGCCCAAGTATAGTGGAGAAAACTTTCCATTCACCAAAGGTGACACAGCAGAAAGCCAAAAGGCTAATCAAGCTCACCTGAGTGGAAGGGCACGTACAACGTGCAGAGAACAGGAGCATAAAAACTACAGGGAAAGCCCAGTAGAGGAGCAAAGGGAGGGGCTGGAGCCAAGGCAGCAAAGGCAGGAGCAGAAGCCAAAGGGTGAAGCAGGCTGTAGCTGCAGAGGAGTCTCCCAAGCCAGAGGGGGCCTCGGTCACTGGAGAGTGAGTAACCAAGAGGAAGGAAGTCCTCTCAACCAGCAGACCTTGCTAGAACCAGGAAGTAAAGGAAGTGTCCCGGTAGCAAGAGGCAGCAGACACAGACTCTCTTCAGAAAGTGATTACAGTTTGGACCCGGCTACAGAGACGTGGAAGTCTTGGAGAGGAGCCAGCCAAAGCCCAGAGAGAGAAGCTCATTACCCAGGGACAAAAGTTAAGTACCCTGTTGTAGCTAGAGTGAAAAAGCCAGGCATTGCCAGCAGGGCAAAGCCTAATAGTTGGGAGGAAAATCCCTATTGGAGAAGGAACCTAAGAGATACAGTTCCTAGCACAGGACTCTTGAACCCTATTGGTGTAGAGCACTTACCAAATAGAATAACCAGTGTCATTCAAGGGAAGAGCTGTGAGAATTTCAGTTGTAAAGATTGTTATGTGCCTCCAGATACAGACTATGAGCAGGTACATGTGCTAGGTACATGTGACCTAGATTGGCCACTGTTGGAAACAGAATACTGGGCTTGATGGACCTTGGTCTGACCCAGTATGGCATATCTTATGTTCTTATGTTCTTAGATGCAATGGGAAAACCAGGAGGGTGATATAGAACTGGATTCCATGGATTGCACGCTTTGTCTGTCTGATGAAATTACATCCCTATGTTAGCCAAGCAAGCAAGAGTTCTATGATACATTGTGCTGGCGAAGAGTTTATTTTCTATACTGTGAAGAAACAGTTTTCTTTTGTGTTCCTTTGTGCTGTTCATAAAGAATCCTATGTGGGACGGGGAATAAAACCCAAATTATTTCTTTTGCTTTAATTACACGGCTACTGACTATTTCTTTAATAAGGCAACCCACACCTCACGGCCCTAGGTGGGTGCCTAACAGGGCCAAAAAGGGGTGCTGGTGACACCACATACACATGTAAATTGTGCCATGTGCAAATGGCCAGTTTAGAAAGGGTGAAACCTAGGCATGGATGACTGCACCATATCCAAAGTAATGGCAGACTGGGTGGGATAAAGATCTACACATGCATCCCACAATTCAGATAGGGGAACCACACATGTAAGCCTAAAATCATCCGCATTCAAATTTATACCAGCTGCCCGGCACAAACAGGGATTTAAAAGGTGCCTCTTTGGTCATCTCTTTCCCTCTCCGAATTGAAATGGGAGCAAGAGAGTGTCCTCTGTAATTAAGAGCATCTATATGGCTACATTTCCAAAATATCCCAATACACATGTAAGTGTTGACACTTATACATGCTTATTGTGAAATGCTGGCACTTAAACATGTAGGTTGCCAGGATTCCTCCGTCGATTTCCCCCACCGGCATCTTTCTGGAATTACCTCTCCCATAGCCCATGGATGGCATGTTTAGCACAGCTGTTTCTAAAATACCAGCACAACTGCAAGCATGGTGACTTCAACATTTCAATTCTGATTTCCACATCCCATCTACAATATGCCCTCAAATGAGCAATATGCTCTGGGTAACTTCATGGACCATGACGTCACCCTAGTTTTTCTCTTGCTTAAATGTAAGCTGCATGGAGTAGGTCGTACGTCATATAGTGCTAGCAGCAGTAGCGTGATGTTCGACAAGGGCTTTAAGTTTTCATCTGGCAAATGCTTGGATACACTACCACTCCCCCATTTAACGGCTATGGCCAAAATGTGTGACATAGAAAAATTGTTTATTTCTATGAGGTGGAACATAACCAGGGCTTCTACTGTTAGTTGTTTTGAAAATGTAAACATAGGTCTTTACTTTCCATACTGTGTATACCATGGGCTGCCCAAAGAACAAACCAGTCAGTACTAGAGGAGATCAAACCTAAGCTTTCTTTAGAAGCTCAGATGACAAGACTTCGACTTTCATACTTTGGACACATCATGCAAAGAGAGAGATCATTAGAGAAAGACATCATGCTTGGCAAGATAGAAGGTCAACGCAAAAGAGGAAGGCCAGCAATGAGATGGATCGATACAATAACAGCAGCTACAGGTACCAGTCTGTTAACAATGAGCCGCCTGACTGAAGACCGAAAACAATTTAGGACAACTATCCAGAGGGTCACCATGAGTCGACAACGACTCGACGGCACTTAACAACAACAAGTATGTTTCCAGTATTTATTACTCTTTGCATTGGGGAGTTGTACCAGTGTTTATTAGTTAAAACCTAACATCAGAAGATCTATAATAAAGCATAGGATTCCACCTTACTAATGTCAAAAGTCAGGGGGTATTTTTTTGGGGGGGAGGGGGCTATCCTGTTATAATAGCATACTCTGCTTCTGCATATCTGAGAGTTTCTATGGTTATCCACTCACCATGCAATATTTGTAAACAGAGCTTTATGTTACAGTAGGTAGGATCTCCATTTGTCATAAATAGTTAGGGTTTTTTTCCTAATTTTTATTTTGAATTTTTAGAAAAACATTACAAACAACAAAACTGAAACAGATAGTAAAATATCCCAGCCCTCCCCTCTTCCCGGTTCCATACCACTTGCCAGTCTTATGTAATTGAGAAAAGTGGTCTAAACAGAACTGGATCCTGTGGAATCAGAAATGTAGTCATCAAGTGCTTTCCATCTTAGTCCATGAAAATGTAGCCAGTATGCGGATTCATATTTCTGGTACAAACAAACTGTATTCCACCAGTGATGGAATTCAAGTACGGATGGATCTTTCAAGTGGCTGATAATCAATTTAGTGCTATACTAATCATCATGTCAAAGAGAAACCAGTCATTGGTTTGTAGACTGGGGATATGTGCCAGTGAGCAGAGCATAATAATTTGATAAGTAAGGTCACTTTGCAAGTATATGATTCTTGTTATCTTCTGCCAAATGGGTTGTCAAAAGGATTGAATATCAAAGAAGATGTAATGAAAGTTACCTGGATGAGCCTGACATGACCAACAATGATTGCTTTGACCTATCTGCATTTTAGCAAGGAAGACTGGGGTTATGAAAGTAGTGTAGGCTAAGAAGTATAGTGACTGTGTCAGAGATGCAGACCTGGAGATGCATGGAGAGAGAACCTGGAATGCCTTGCACTGCTGTGGAGAGAGTAGAGTTGAGATCCTGTTCCCGTGACTTTTCCTTGCCAGTACATCAGAGGCTGTATTGATCCTTGAGAATAGCACAGATCTTAGAAGCAATATTGGCACTTTTGGCCAGTTCTCGGACTTTGCTAAGTAGACCCCACTCTTGCATTAGGTACACCGAGTTAATTCCTACTTTCCCTATACATTGCTTTAATTATAACCATTGATAAAGTCAGTTATCTGGCAAGTGGTATTCTTGTTGGAGATCCTGATAAGGTTTGAATGAATTAGGTGACATTAGCTGTCCTATAAGCCAAATCCTCCTGGATTGCCAATGTTTCCAATTTATTGTGCGCTTTTGTATTCTGAATTTGGGATTATGCCAGTTGTAGGAGAGGGGCAAGGAAATGGAATGCAGATTTTGGGACAGTTATTACGATATATCTGCCAGCAGCATTTTGGAGGGACATGGTATGGGTGCAGCAAGTTGCCTCTCAAGAACGAGCCAGGTCAGGCAGCCATAGCCAGAAAGGGGTTGTGTCCACTGCGACCCTTGGCATAGTAGAAATGCCTGATGGTATTTACAGAAGTCAGGGAAGTGGACTCCACCTGCTTCCCTGGCTAATTTTAGTTTCCAGGCTGCTATGTGAGGGGTCTTATTCCACCACAAGAAGGAGGTAAGGCATGATTCCAGTCTTTTACAAATGTTATCAGGGAAAGAAATGGGAAGCATACTCAGGGTATAGTTGATTTTTGGTACCAATACCATTTTAATTGTTTCCAGCCACTCCCACCAAGAGAGGTGCTGAGGGAGACCATCGGAGCATTACGGTCTGAGCAGTTTGGAGCATTTGAGTGGAGATATGGCTCACCAACACCGACAATGTACTCCTCAATCAATTAATACCCACCACATACACAGCATTCAACAGCCCACGCACACAAAGGAGAGGGGGCGGAGAACACACTAAAGCTCAAAACCCAAAACTCCACTAGCTCAGACATATGCAACACAATCACAGTAGAAAACAAGCACATAGCCATATGTCTCATCTACAGAGCCCCCCATGCTCCAACAGAGGACCTAGCCTCCATCCTAGAGACAGTCTGCACAATCAACACCAATTACAAGCCACTAATAGTACTGGGAGACTTCAACCTCAGCTCGGCGACCAACAAAGACAAAGAGACCTTCCTGCAAGCTATGGACCCCCTACAATACATGCAATTGATCAACACCCCAACACACATACACGGATCAACTCCAGACCTCATATTTGCCCCCAAAAACATATTCAACCAAGGAGGCATCTCAACACCCACAGTCACCCCAGTCCCATGGTCGGACCACTACAGAATTAAAATAAACATCACTTCACAAGGCGAGAGAGACAACAAGACAGCAGACACACCAACAATGCAAAGAAGATTCAAAAACTTTGACAAGGACCAATTCTTTCAGGACACACTACCCCACCTGGACCTCGGAACCGAAAACTTGGAAGAACAAATTCAAAAATGGAACACTGTCATCTACACTGCAGCAAGAACCAGCGAACACAAAACAAGGAAAACCCCCAACCCCAGAAGGCAGCACACCCCATGGTACTCAAAAGACATACGCAACGCAAAGAGACTCCTAAGAAAGCTAGAACGCCGCTGGAGGCGCTCCAAATCTCCCGCCACACAGGCCTTATACATGGCAAAACAAAATAAATACAACAAACTAATTAATGAGACAAAAAGGGAGCACCACACAAACATCATACTAAAAGCCTACAACAAACCTAGGGAACTATTCGAGATAGTAAAAAACCTAACAAATTAACCCACTCCCGAAAAAGACGTGAAGATTGACCCACAAGCCTATGCAGATCACCTACAAGAGAAACTGGACGCTAGACCACAGGCTCCTACAAACGGAACTACCAGCCCGATCAGAATCACCACAACCTGGGAGAAATTCAACACCCCATCCAAAAAACAGCTGGCAGACATCATCACAGCACTCAACACAAGCACCGCACCAACAGACCCATGCCCGGTCACCTGGATCGAGGTCTCAAAGGACAGCTACATCAGCACCATACACAGCATAGTACGCAACTCGCTGACACAAGGCATCATGCCAGACCAATTAAAACTAGCTACCATACGACCAATCCCGAAGAAATCCACATTAGACAAGAGCAACCCAGCAGCGTACAGGCCAATCTCCAGCATACCACTAATGGCAAAAAATCATAGAAAAAGCTGTACAACACCAACTCCAGGACCATATTGACACTCATGCCCCGCTGGACTTACACCAACATGGCTTCCGTCCAAACCACAGAGTCGAAACTCTGCTGCTTTACCTACTCAACGACATATTCCAAACCATAGATAACCACAAAAAAGGAACACTAATGATCTTCCTAGACGTATCAGCTGCATTCGACACAATGGACCACAAAATCCTCCTAACCAGACTACAGAGCATCGGAATAAATGGCACCACCCTAAGATGGTTCAACTCTTACCTAACTGACAGAAAGTTTCAGGTCAAGATCGGTCCCAACTCATCTCAACAAGCAAAGATCAAGCAAGGAGTACCACAAGGCTCTGCCCTATCAGCACTACTATTCAACCTCTACATACAACCAATCTGCAACATCATAAGAGAGCAGAAGATACACTACGCTATATACGCAGATGACATCATGATCTACACCCCAGTTAACCTCGACAACCCAGACTACACCACAATAACAGACTGCCTCAACAACATGTCCAACTGGCTACACGACAACAACCTGATCATAAATTACAACAAGACAGAAGCACTGCTCATCACACGAAACAACAACTTCAGCCCGCCACCCTCCATCAAGGTCAACAACGCATCCATACCACTCAAAAGCAAGGTGAAATATCTCGGTGTAACACTTGATAAGAGGCTAGACTTTCAATCACACATCAGCAAGACCACCAAAAACGCATACTTCAAATTGAGAATAATCAGACGCCTCAAACCACTCCTCACACACGAGCACTTCCGCACAGTCTGTCAAGCTCTCATAACGCCCATACTTGATTTCTGCAACCCGATCTACACAGGCATGTCAAAACAGGCACTCAGACCACTACAAATGGTCCAAAACACGGCAGCACGAATAATAGCCGGTGCATCCAAACAAGAACACATCACCGCCATACTAAAAGACCTACACTGGCTCCCAATCAACTCACGCATAAAATACAAGACAATCCTAAACATATTCAGGATCAAACACAGGAACTCTGCCCACAGCCTTCAACCCCTCATAAAACCTGACACCAGTACAAGACCCAGAAGAAAAGCCACATCAGACACAATCAACACACCTAAAGACTACACAAGAGCATGTAAATCCACCGCACAAAGAGCACTGTCACTGGCAGCACCTAGCATGTGGAATTCACTCCCGGACGAACTGCGAGCCACTGAAGACACCAAGGACTTCAGGAAACAACTAAAGACTCTGCTATTCCTGGAGCACTACAGACCGAACACACAATGAGTGCTACAATCATGGACCAATCTTACCTGCACGCTCCCTACACTTACCCTGTATATAGCTCACGCTGTAAATAGCGCACACTAATCAACCCACCCACACACACACACTTTCATTGTACATGATGCACACACTGAACCCAAGCACCACTCCCACTGATTGTTTGCTGTGTAACCGCCTTGATTGAAGGATAAGGCGGGATAGAAATACCATTAAATAAATAAATAAATAATAAATAAATTTGGTACAATTCCTTTTATAACCCAAAATGGATGAATATTGTTCAACAATGGTCAATACCTCTGGAATGGATAACAGGTCAAGAAACAATAATAGGTCATCAGCATGTGCAGATATCTTAATATGGGCTTCTCCATCCTGCAGTCCTTTGACCTTCTGGTTTTGCCAGATAGGGGTTCCAATGCAATATTGAAGAGTAAAGGAGACAAGGGACAACCCTGTCGGGTGTCTCTATGTAGAGGAAAGGGCTGGAAGAAGGTGACATTGGCCAGGATGCATCCCATGGGGTGAACATAAAGCATTTTAAATCACATCTATGAAGCCAGTATGTATCCCAAACTATTTGAGCGCTTGAAATAAGAAGGACTATTCTAGATAGTCAAACGCCTTGTCAGTATCAAGCAAGAGACCAACAAAGGGAGTTTGGAGATCTTGGGAGAGGGCCAGAACATGACAGAGGAGTCAGAGAATGCATTGTCAGAGGTGGACCTCCCAACCATGAATCCACATTGATCGGGATGGATAATAGTAGGTATGACACTGGACAGCTGATTTGACAGTATTTTAGCAAAAATTTTATAACCTAGATCGAGTAGTGAGATCGGTCAGTAATTTATGATCATCTGGGAGTCTCTACCTGGCTTTTTGCATACCACTATGGTGGCATCCTTGAATGCCCCTACATTTGAAGACATAGAGGCTGATTCCATACTGGCCATACTGGCCTTCCAGCCCCTGTATGGCCAATCAGAATTGGGACATACAGAAATAGATCTGATTTGATCCCATGGGAACTAGACGTGCTTGTGGGATCAGAATCGGGTCTGCGACCTCGACGTGCAGGCTGGACGCCGATTCTAATCAGCCACATGCCCAGCCCACATACATGGCTAACTCAGCCAGGCTCCTGAATGGAGCCGCAGTGCCATGGTATCCCATTGCAATGGCACTGCAGCTCCATTAGGAGCTGCGATCCCTGGCCATAGACAATAACCTTCCTTCCCCATAGCCCAACCCCAGATCTGACTATCCATGGCCAGGGTCAAGCTGTGGCGATCTGCCTGTATCCCCTCACCTTCTATCTCTGCCCAGAGCCATGATCCCCAATGGCCAGGGGAACTTAATCCACCTCCGAGGTGGATTAAGTCCCCCGTCTCCATGACCAACCCTGGATGTATAGGGCTGATCTCAAAATCGGTCCTGTACATCAGGGGTCGCTGTCTGCCCACTGCCAACCCTCACTCCACCTCTGCTCTACCCCCTCACTCCCACAAACAGAGTTCCCATACAAATTGCCTGCTCATATTGGGAACTCTGTCCCCAGCAAACTGCCCAGACATTTAGCTGGTCTGAATTTCTGGATCGGACATCCAGACCCACTAAACAGAGTTCAGAATGACCCCCTAAGTAACCAGTGAGTGGTAGTATGTAAGAAGGTGCAGAACAAGATCAGACTGAAAGGTTCTATAAAATTCTAGGGGGAAGCCATCCAGCCCTGGGTCTTCCCTGTAAGGAGTTGCTTTATGGCCTTTACAATTTCGTCCAGTGCGATATCGGAATCTAGATGGCCGGCCTTCTCTGATATCAGAGTTGGTCAGGATATGTAATGCATTAGTATCTTGAAGGAGAATATATCTTCATCCACTACTGAGGAGTATAACTGTGTAGAATGCCCAGAACTGGTTCAGGATATCTGAATTGTGTGTTGATAATTGCCAGTTATCTCCTTCAATCACAGATATTTTGGTGGAATCCCTGCAAGCTTAAGTGTGTTGGTTAGTAGCCGCCCTGCTCTATTGACCCCCTCAAAGTAGTGACCTTGTTTGCAAAGATTACCTGTGAGACTTGGTCCCCTAGGATTTTATTATACTCATATCATAGCCTCTGGAGCTGCATCAGAATGTTAGGGTCAGAGCATCTAAGAAGGGTCTCTTTGCCTGCTCTGATTCTGGCCTCCAAGTCTTGGAGAACCATCTTCCTTTGTTTCAAGGCCCCTATGGAGTAGCTGGTAATTGTTGCTCTGATAAAGACTTTGAAAGCCTCCCATCAAGCTCTTCCAGTAGCTGTGGGGATATTGAGAGTGAAATATTGTGAAATTGCACTGCAGATGGTCTGGATGAAAGCTGCCTCTCCTAGTAAGGACTTATTCAATCTCCATGGGGGAGAGACCAATGATTGCTGGTTGAGTTGGACAGAGAGGAGAATGGCCCCATGGTCAGATATGGTAATGGCTCTAATATCTGTCTTTTGCTGACTATTTAAAGAGATTTAGATAGTTGAAAAAAATTGATTTGAGAATGCGTGAGATGTGAGAGTGAGAAAAATGTATATTCTCTATCAGTAGGGTGTTGCAGTCTCCAAGGGTCTATGAGACCCATTATCTCTATCATTTTGTATACTACTTGAACGGCCTTTAAGGGCCAAACCAGGCGATGGGACTAGCGATCCAGTAGAGGGTCTAATGTTAGATTAAAGTCACCTCCAAGTATGACTGGAGTCAGTGATTCTATCAGAAGCTCTTCTGTGACAGTCTGATAAAATTTGGGGCTATCTATGTTTGGAGCATAGATTGTGAAACACACCACCTTGTGATCCCCCAGTTAGCAGACCATCTTAGCCCAACAATCTTCAGTATAAATTTTTGTGGTGAGGACCCCTGGAGCTAGGGATCATCAGGCCAAAGTGACCACTTCATTTTTCTTTTTGAGGGCAGGAAAACAAGCTAACAACATATAGGGACCTACACCCAGTTTAGTGGCTTCAAAATGGTTAAGATGGGTTTCCTGGAGATAAATGAGCTCTATGGTTTCTCTTTGAAAGTACAAGAGCATTTTGTCCCTCTTAATAGGGTTGTTTATACCTTTCACATTTAGTGACAAAACCTTAAGTGTGACATTGAGTAAGGTCAGTCTGGATTCTATACTTTGCTATCTGCGACATCAATCCGAGGTTACAATGGAGAGAATATATAACATTGTGGTGACGGACATACAGATTAGGAGATTAAGACACCTGCTCTTAGATCCTTGTCAGAGGCTACTCGCTGATGGAGTATGGGATATAGGGTAGTAAACTTGAATGGAACCAGGGAGCAGAACAGAACCAAACAGTGCAACATTACAGTACGAGGAAGCGCTAGAGTGACCCAAATACCCAGAGAAAAAATCCCTGTGCTCTTAGCAGAAAAAGAAGAAAAGTGTCCTTTTGTACCCCATCCCTTCCCCCCTCCTCCTTAGGGTCATAACATCCAATCCTATTTCTATTTTATTCCCCAGTCCCCCGCCCCACTGGCCCTATGGGCCCCTGAAGAACATCTAATTAATTAAGTAAAGAAACATATGACTTGCGGGGTGGAGAGGTATCAACAGATTAGAAACTTGTCTATTCATAGTCCCCGAATTCAGTCGGCTGCAGGCTAGTGTCTAGGAAGCAGTGTTCAGGGACAATGGATTATGCAAACCAACAGTAAGGCCGAAGTACCTCTCAAGATCCGACAGACTGCCAAATGGAGGACTGTATGGATTGTGACCCCACTAGGCCTGTAGCAGTGAACCAATAGCACGAGTGGAAAGAAAGTTAGTCTGAGACAGCAATTCATGTACGTTGAAAATATATTCCTATCATGAAGGAAGATGTTGTGCTAGTCCATCGGTGTATTGTCCAGGTTTTCCAGGAAGGTGTGCAGCTGGTCCGACTCCTCAAATGATCAGTTGTGGTTGTGAACAGTTACCCCCATACGGGCTGGGTAGAGCAGACTGTATTGTGCTTTGAGTCTCTGTAGCTGAGGTCTGAAGGCCAACAGCTATTTATGCCGAGTTACCATGGCTTTGTTGAAATCAGGAAACAATGGCAGTTTGTGACCATTCAACTAGATTGGAGCATGCAGGCGTGCAGCTTGAGGATAAGTAAAACATGTTGATATCATAGAGCTTTAACCACTATAGGCCACAGGAACTTGGCCTGTGCCAGACGATGCAATGGAGCTCTATGTGCTTGTTCAATTTCAAAAGGCCTTTAAAATTTAATCTGAAGTAATTTGGGCAACAGAGCTTCCAGGTACTGAATAGTGTTGGCTCCCTCATACCCCTTGAGTATACTGAGGATTCAAAAGTTGCTCTCTTGCACTCTCTTACTAAAATCTTCGAGCTGCCTCTCAACTTGCATTAGGCAATGTGCGTTTTTCTGTGCTTGGTACAAGCACGCCTTGTGGTTATCTAATTTGGCATCAACTGCATTCAAACAGAGCGTTAGAGAGCTGAATTGATCTTTGAATTTGTTAAATTCAACCTGCATGGCTGAGAGGGACTCGCCGTTAGTGGTAACAAGCTCCTTTACTTGCCGGAATTCTGGGAAGAGCTCCTTGATGCTGTCTTCCTGTTCATTGCTAGCTGCCATTTTGCTGGGGGACAGTGGTTCGTGCTTAGATCATTTTAGTCCCTGGGGTGGTGACTGTGGATATTCTAAGTCGGCCACGGACATAATGCTAGTCTAGCAGAGCCGGGGGAACAGGACTCTGATGGGGTTGAGAGACAAGGGGCACAGGATTCTAGCTAGCAACGCCGGAGCTATCCCCTAAGTGCCCATCTTGGATTGCTGCTGGCTCCGCCCCCCAATATTTAGTTAGTTTTAAATCACACAAATTGAATAACAAAAGCTGCAGAGCTATTATTTTCATAGATCAGGTGTATTAAAATTTAGTATGAATTCTGTCCAAGGAAAACTGCTCTTTTCTTCTGCAAACTGGGATTATAGATTAAGCTCTACTTTGATGTAAACAGGGAGAATTCCAGACTATACTTTAGCCTTGGACAGTCACCAATATCCTATTTTAGCTCCTCCAGATTATTTCACCCCTACAAACTTCTCTGTCAAAATTCTCCCAAAGGCTGCTAAGTGAAGTTCTGTGCACGAGGGACTCATTCACTGGTATGCAAGAACTTCATTCCCTGTATCATTTGAAGTGCTGTCACAGGTGAAACATCTTAGCTGGTGATGCCTGCATCTGCCCCTAGAGGTCCTGAAAGGGGGGTACAAAGAAAACATAGAGAAGTGGATGGCAACCTGAATATATGAAAGGAAGGCTGAATGGGTTTTTTGTCTACTCCAAACCTGCACTTCCCATTCATCATCTGCAGCCAAAGGTATGTAGAAAGAAATGCAGGCCAGTCACCTCTCTGACTACCTAGCAACACAGAACCATGGAAGATGCTGACGCAGGAGGAGCACTTGGCCCACCCAGGTTACGCACTAGTAACTGTGACGGGACTTACTGGATCCATGCCCTTCTCTCGACCTCTGTCCATAAGGTCCCTCTGTGCCTATTCCATGCATACTTGAATTCTGCTCCTGGTTTGGCGTCTACCTTCCCTGCTGAAAGCTTGCTATAAGTATTTCCCACCATCTATATAGATACAGTATGAATATGTGAAAGCACCAAAAATATACAAAATAGCCTACATTTGTTCACCTTTGTGTCACTTTGTTGCTTATTTCTTATGGGCATCTTTACTAAAGCTTAAGGTGCGTTAAGGAATGGTCACTGGCAGCACTTAATGCCAGTTAACTTTACTTAATGTGGATGACATTTAATAATCATGCCCCCTAGTCTTAGGGGTTTATAACAGCTAGGGCTCCCATAAAGCTAATATCGTTTTTAAACAATCATTTATGGTGCTAGAATACAAGTTTCATAGCTGAAATGAGGTTGTATAAACTTTGTCTGATGGTCCTTCTTTCCTTATTTAAAGGGCTTACAACATTTTCCTATGACCTGGCATTATGCTACAGGGCCAGAATACTATACTCTTGGCCAAGAGGCCCTTAATCAGTTTCCCCTTGCTATGACCTCTTTGTGTCCAGTCTTAAGATCACAAACCCTAGTGAACTGCTTGTTATTGCACTGGTGTCAGAAGTGTGCTTTCAAATGTACCTTGAAATACTAGGCCTGTGGCCTAGCTGGAACGTCTTTGTCTCTTTTGTTTCACTGTAGCCTGCTTAGTAGTAGAACCATGCAGTAAGAAATGCATAGTTTAGCAGCTTCTCACCTTACATAACACGCCCCAGCTGACCTCTATTGGTGAGCGATCAAGGGGAACTTAATATGTGCCTATCATGAAGTAGCTAGAATGTGATAACAAATTATTAGTTTGCATATAGCTAAAAGTCTATAAATGGAACTGAAACCTTTGCCCGAGAGGCTCAGTCTTTTTGGAAGCTATTCCACTGAGTTCTTGCATGCTATTAAAACTGTTTGATTTCACGAAGGCCTCAGGTGTCTTTTCTTGGTCTGGTAATCTACTACATTTCTTGGTTCCTTGACCGAGAAAGGAAGACTATTTTGTCTCGGAGTGATGAGCCATTCATCTAGCGGACTCCAGGAGTCCCAAGAGGTCTCGAGGCGCCACCGGACTGTTTCCGGACGGGACTTTACGACAGTCCTGGAGCCCGTGGGACTGATCGGACTCACTCATGAACCTAGAAGGGGCCCGGAAAACAAACCTGTCCTTTTCACCGGATCCGGTAAGTCTGATTTTGGTAATTCTCTGTATCTGGTATTGTTATCTGGTAACTCTCTGTATCTGGTATTGTTATTGAAAGGAGCGTGATCAACTCCTGGGACTGGTCCTAGTATGTCAGATGCTGACTGAACCCACTGGTTTCCCTTCTGGTATACTGTAAGATTATTCTGTTGTTTTTGTATGAAAAAAACGGAACAAAAAAAGACTCCGGAGTCACAGCACAGCTCAGAGACAGAGAGCAGTTATTTACAGCACAGCTAAGAGAGATAGAGAGCAGTTATTTCTAGCAAGGAGAGAGAAGGAAAAAAAAATAGGGGTGGGATATAAGGCGTGTATCCTTTTCACACAGAACAAGAAAGTTTCAAGGGGCGTATCCTTTCTACACAGAAAGAGAAAGTTTTAACCCAGTTCTGCCTGGATTTCTACTTCAGTTGTTTCTGTTATAATTACTCTGCTGATTTCTGTCGGATTCGGGAGGGAGAAACCTGAATGAGTGAGAGACAGACGGTGTTTGTTTTACAGTTGCTGGAGTGTGAGAGAGACAGTGTTTGTATTGCAGCTGCTGGAGAGAGAGAGAGAGACACAAAGGTTTTGAACAGCATTTTTGAACAGCAAGGGAGGGGGTGTATCTATACTGAGCCTTCTGCAGTGTCTCCTTAAGAACTTTAAGAAGGGTTTCTCTGGTGATTATGTAATTGTAATGACCCCGGGTCGATTGGAAGTTTTATGTGAACGGGAATGGGCCCCCTCCCCTCCTGTCTTTAACCTGGCCTCCCCGAGGGATCTCTAGATATAGACCTGATACTAGATGTGCACAGTCGCCCTGCAAAGTCATATGACCCCAGTCCCTGTTAAAGAAATATTGTCAGAAAGAGTGGCAGAGTTTTAAATCTTTGATTATAATCTAGCTAGCAGAGTGCACCCAGAGGAATTCCTGTCCCGTAGTTCACAGAAAAATGCATCCTAAAGTAAAAATAAAACTACCAGTTTTAGTACAGGAGCCAGAGACAGAAGAATTTCCTCCCCCCCCCCCCCCCACTATGTTCCCCGGCAGATGACTCCGGCTATGTTAGCAGGCTCAGCAGGGACTCTAGCTAGAACAGATGCAACTTCTCCCCCTGCCCCTTTCAACAGCTACTACTTTTTCTGATAGACAGAAGAACACTGCCAGTGAGGCAAGAATGCCATTTTCAGATACAGACCTGCCCAGCACTTCAGAAAGTTCCCTGAGTCCCAAATCTGAAGGAGGTCAGTCCCAGTTTAGTACCTCTCCTCCCCGCACTACCCTGAGTCAATATCATCAAGCTCTCCTTGAAGGCCTTAAAAAGGAGGGGGGGGGCCAGAAAGCAATGAATGTGGAAAAATATCTGAGGTCCTGCAAACCCCTGACGAGAGTCCTGGCCAGTTTTATGAAAGACTGTGAATCTTTCCGTGTTTATACTCCGTTTGACCCTGAAGCACCTGAAAACCAGCGGATGGTGAATACAGCATTCGCAGGGCAGTTGCAGGGGGGACATTCGAAGAAAAAACATCAGATTGAGGGATTTGCTGGAATGAATATAACCCAGCTGATGTAAGTTGCTATGAAAGTATTTGTGAACAGAGATCATGAGATGAAGCGTGAGAGTGAATGAAAGATGAGAAAAGAAAACTGATACGTTAGTAGCGGCGCTAGTCAAGAAAGGACAAGGAAAGTTAATGTGGGAACCGAGAAGCAGAGGCCGGGGTAGAGGAACCCGGCGAAGATCATTGGAGCAAGGACTATTGGAACGAGATCAATGTGCCTATTGCAGAGAAATGGGCCACTGAAAAAGGAAAAAACGAATGTCCCAATTGTGTCAGGCAATATTCCCTGCCCCAAAGAGCTGTTGAGGGCATTCATAAACATCTCCAGTGATTACTCAAGTTTGGACTCCTGAAACCATGCCAGTCACCTTGGAATACCTCTTTGCTGCCAGTTCAAAAACCAGGTACTAATGATTACCGACCTGTGCAGGACCTGCGGAAGGTCAATGAAGCTGTTACCATTCATCCTGTTGAGTCAAACCCTTACAATTTACTGAGTTTGATTCCTGCACAAGCTACCTGTTTTACTGTTTTGGACTTAAAGGATAACTTTCTGTTTGAGATTGACCACTCCTTGCCAGCCACTGTTTGCGTTTGAATGGGAAGACCCTATTACTGGCAGTAAGAGACAATTGACATGGACCCAGTTACCCCAAGCATTCAAGAACTCCTCCACGCTGTTTGGGGATGCACTTAAGTCAAGATTTGCATCAGTTCCAGTTATGTCCCCTTCAACATGTATTGCTACAATAGGTGGACAATCTACTCATCACCGCTGTTTCCCCAGAAGAATGTATTGCCGCCACTTCAGAACTTCTGCACTTGCTTTGGATGTCTGGCTATCAGTTGTCTCAAAGTAAAGCCCAGTTGTGCCAGACTGAAGTCAAGTACTGCCCGACATGGAAAAAACATTCCATCTGTACGTCCATGAAGAAAGGAGGTGGCCCTCTTGTCATAAGAACATAAGAACATAACATAAGATATGCCATACTGGGTCAGACCAAGGTCCATCAAGCCCAGTATTCTGTTTCCAACAGTGGCCAATCTAGGTCATATGTACCTAGCAGTTTCCCCAAGGGACACAGGTTCCACAATGCTTGTATTGGTTCAAGCATTGATATCCTGGGTCCCTTTTTAATAATGGTTTATGGACCTTTCCTCCAGGAACTTGTCCAAACCTTTTTTAAACCCAGCTACACTAACAGCCTTTACTACATCCTCCGGTAACAAATTCCAGAGTTTGACTACACGTTGAGTGAAAAAATATTTTCTTTTATTAGTCTTAAATAGTTTACCCTGTAGCTTCATTGCATGTCCCCTAGTCTTTCTATATTCTGATAAGGTAAACAATTGATCTACGTTTACCCATTCCACTCCGTTCATTAATTTATAGACTTCTATCATATCTCCCCTCAGCCGTCTCTTTCCAGGTTAAAGAGCCCTAACCTTTTTAGCCTTTCTTCATAGGAGTATCCTTCCATCCCCTTTACCATTTTGGTAGCTCTTCTCTGAACCTTTTCTAATAACGCTATATCCTTTTTAAGATACGGCGACCAGAATTGAACACAATATTCAAGGTGCGGTCTCACCATGGAACGATATAGAGGCATTATAATATCTTTTGTTTTATTTTCCATTCCTTTCCTTATCATACCTAGCATTCTATTTGCTCTCTTGGCCGCTGCTGCACACTGGGCCGAGGGTTTAACATGGCATCCACAATGACGCCTAAATCTTTTTCCTGGGTGGTGGTTCCTAATGTGGAACCTTGCATCGTGTAACCATAGTTTGGGTTGTTCTTCCCTAGGTGCATAACCTTGCACTTGTCCACATTAAATTTCATCTGCCATTTTGATGCCCAGTCTTCCAATTTTTCAAGATCCTCTTGTAATTTTCCACAATCCTCTTGGGTTTTAACAACTTTAAATAGTTTTGTGTCATCTGCAAATTTGATAACCTCACTCGTTATTCCACTTTCCAGGTCATTTATGAATATGTCAAAAAACAGCGGACCCAGCACAGATCCCTGGGGTACACCACTATTCACCTTTCTCCATTGGGAAAATTGGCCATTTAGCCCTACCCTCTGCTTTCTATCTTTTAACCAGTTCCTGATCTACAATAGTACACTGCCTCCTATCCCATGACTCTTTAGTTTTGCCAAAAGTCTCTGATGAGGGACCTTGTCAAAGGCTTTCTGAAGGTCCAGATACACAATATCAACCGACTCACCTTTGTCCACCTGATTATTCACTCCTTCAAAAAAACGTAACAGATTAGTAAGACAAGATCTTCCTTGTCTAAAGCCATGTTGGCTGTCTCCCATTAGGTCATGACTATCTACATGCTGAGTAATTTTATTCTTTATGATGGTTTCTACCATTTTTCCCGGTACTGATGTCAGGCTCACCGGTCTGTAGTTTCCCGGATCACCCCTGGAACACTTTTTAAAAATTGGTGTTACATTGGCGATCCTCCAATCTTCAGGTATTAGAGATGATTTTAATGATAGTTCACAGATTACTAATAGCAGGTTTGCAATCTCATATTTCAGTTCTTTCAACACCCTTGGATGTATACCATCCGGCCCAGGTGATTTGCTACTCTTCAGTTTATCTAATAGTTGTAATACATCTTCCCGATGTATCGATATTTTCTTCAATTCTTCCACACCTTTAAATACCACTTCAGTCATGGGTAACATCCCTACATCTTCCTCAGTAAAGACTGAAGCAAAGAATTCATTCAGTCTCTCCGCTATTGCCTTGTCGCCTCTTAGTGCTCCTTTAATCCCTTTATCATCTAATGGACCAACTGACTCTCTCACAGGTTTTTTGCTACGAATGTACTTGAAAAGGTCTTTACTTCGCGTTTTTGCTTCCGCAGCAAGCTTCTTCTCAAATTCTCCTGTTGCCTGCCTTATCAATGCCTTGCATTTGACTTGCCAGTTCTTGTTTTGTTTCCAGGTTTTGTTGTTTGGCTCTTTTTTCCATTTCCTGAAAGATGCTTTTTTGGCAACAACAGCCTCTCTGACCTCACCTTTAAACCATGCTGGCAGTTTTTTGGACTTCCTTCCACTTTTCTTAAAGCGTGGAATACAGCTGGTCTGGGCTTCCAAGATAGTATTTTTCAACAACAGCCAAGCCTGATGTACGTCTTTAACCTTTGCAACTGCTCCTTTTAGTTTTTTCTTAACTGTTTTCCTCATTTTATCATAGTCTCCCTTTCGAAAGTTAAAAGGTAGTACTGTGGATTTCCTTACTATCCCTCCTCCACTAATTAAATCAAAGGTGATCATGCTATGATCACTATTGCCAAGTGGCTCCAATAACCTTATCTCTTGCAGTAGATCTGGTGTTCCACTAAGGAATAGGTCTAATATGGCTTCCCCTCTGGTCGGTTCATGAACCAGCTGCTCCAAGAAGCAGTCATTTATTTCATCTAGGAACTTTATCTCCCTAGCATGTCCTGACATGACACTGACCCAGTCGATACCGGGGTAGTTGAAATCATCCATTATTATTACTGCGCTGTAACTTTTGTTAGCTTCCTTGATTTCTTTGAGCATTTCATCATCCATTTGGCCATTCTGGCCAGGCGCTCGATAGTACACCCCCACTGCCATTGCCTTCCCCCTTTTACATGGAATTTCAATCCATATAGATTCTACAGCAGATTTTGTTTCCTGCAAAACTTTAATCCTTTCTGACTCAATGCCCTCTCTAACATAGAGAGCAACCCCTCCACCAATTTGATCAGCTCTATCATTTCGATATAGTTTGTACCCAGGTATCACAGTGTCCCACTGGTTGTCCTCCTTCCACCATGTCTCTGATATTCCTATCATATCTAACCTTTCATTTAGTGCTATATATTCTAACTCTCCCATCTTATGTTTTAGACTTCTAGTATTTGCATACAAGCATTTTAGAGAATGTATTTTATTCATATTAATTTGGCTATTGTTAGACATGGGTAATTTGGGATCTTTAAGCTCTGTCTGCTGCATACTTGAGGACATTTGGGCTACTTTACTCTTTTGTGGAACCTCTCTGCTTTTGGTAATATCCTTCAAAGATACATTCTTCCGAACCATCCGCTCTTGAGCGACTGTCGGCTTCCCCCTAATATCTAGTTTAAAAACTGCTCTATCTTCGCGCAGTAGCAGCAACAGCTCTCCTGGCAACAGAGGCTGATAAATTGTCCCTTGGGCAAGAACTGTATGTTAAAAGTGCCGCATGCAGTACTGACACTGATGGGGTACAAAGACAATTATTGGTTTACCAATGAGCGGATGACAAAGTACCAAAGCATGCTGTGTGCGAATCCTCGGGTCCACATGGAGACAGTGAAAAACACTCAATCCTGCCACTCTACTCCCTGTAGCACCTGGGCTACCCGAACATGATTGTATCCAGGTTATGGATGAAGTGTATTCCGGCCGCCCAGATCTGAAAATGTACCACTGACCTTTCCTGATGTTCAGTATTTTACCGGTGGCAGCAGTTTTGTGGAAGATGGACAGCAGAAGGCCGGATATGCTGTGGTCACTCCTGAGGTTGTTGTGGAGGCTGAGCCCTTACCCCTGGGGACTTCTGCCCAGAAAGCTGAGCTCATTGCCCTTACTCAAGCCCTCCAGTTAGCTGCAGGTCTGAAAGTAAACATCTACACTGACTCTAAGTATGCTTTTGTTACCCCACACGCCCATGGGGCCCTGTATAAAGAACGAGGTTTGGTTACTTCAGGGGGGAAAGCTATTAAGTATGCCCCAGACATCATGGCTCTAGTAGATGTTGTCTGGGAACCCAGGAAGGTGGCAGTCATGCACTGCCGGGGTCATCAGTCTGGGGATAGCCTGACTGCCTTAGGAAATCGGAAGGCAGACAAAGTAGCAAAGGAAACAGCCCTCCGCCTGATAAGGTCCAATCCAGCATTGGCTATAACAGCCCCACTATTCCCAGTGCCAGTGAATGATTGGTGTCCCCGCTACCAATCGGACGAGCTAGACTATTTCTGTACTCCAGGAGGGAGGGACACTGACTGAACAGGGATGGATCCAGCTGCCACCCCTCCAGAAAACTGAACCTAGCCGTATTGTTATCACTAAATAAATAGGAGTAGGTTTTCTTCGTGAATGACTTATGTAAATAAGTGAATACCTCATTCAACTCTTAAACAGTGCTACCAAAATCAATAATCCTAAAAGTTAGTCACAGCACAGCCTCAGAAACAACCTTGGACACTTAATTTATTCTGGGTTAAACGTATTGTACTCCCAGACTCGTGCCGGTGTTTACATCAATGGCTGAAAGTCCTTATTAGTAGAGCATGTCATCAATACTTATATTTGAGCAATAATATCAAAAATGACAAAAAATACTTAGCTCATCTGAAGCCATAGGACTGTGCTGAATATTTCACTCATTATTTATAAAATGTTCTCTTCTTTTTGTTTGTCGTTTTTTTGTTTTTTATGTGACTTTCTTCCACAAATAATTGCTGATGTGAACCACGTCCCCTTCCACAAATAATTGCTGATGTGAACCACGTCCCTCCACAAATAATTGCTGATGTGAACCACGTCCCCTTCCACAAATAATTGCTGATGTGAACCACGTCCCCTTCCACAAATAATTGCTGATGTGAACCACGTCCCCTTCCACAAATAATTGCTGATGTGAACCACGAACCATGTGGACGTGGTTCACATCAGCAATTATTTGTGGAAGAAAGTCACATAAAAAACAAAAAAACGACAAACAAAAAGAAGAGAAAGTTTTATAAATAATGAGTGAAATATTCAGCACAGTCCTATGGCTTCAGATGAGCTAAGTATTTTTTGTCATTTTTGATATTATTGCTCAAATATAAGTATTGATGACATGCTCTACTAATAAGGACTTTCAGCCATTGATGTAAACACCAGCACGAGTCTGGGAGTACAATACGTTTAACCCAGAATAAATTAAGTGTCCAAGGTTGTTTCTGAGGCTGTGCTGTGACTAACTTTTAGGATTATTGATTTTGGTAGTATTGTTATCACTGACACCTTAGCCCTGCATTTTGTCCGGGCATTCCACCAGGTTACTCACATGGGAAAAAGCACAATGGAGCAGGCCCTTCATCCCTGGTTTTATATTTCAATGTTAGGACCCCTAGCCACATCAGTTTCATGCCAATGCCTGACCTGTGCCTGAAATAATCCCCGACAAGGGAAATTACCACCCCCTGGTCTCCTAGCTGTAGGGACTGCTCCCATGGAAATTTTCAGGTAGATTTTACCGAGATGCCCAAGGCTGGGAGTCATAAGTACCTTCTGGTGTTAGTCTATACCTATTCAAGATGGGTTGAAGCTTTTCCCACCAGAACCGGGAAGGTTTGTGAGGTCGCCCGAGCCCTAATCAGAGACGTCATACCCCGATTTGGACTCCCGTCAGTAATAGGATCAGACAATGGCCCAGTTTTTGTCTCTCAGGTCACCAGACACCTAGCCCAAGCTCTACAGATAGATTGGAAATGGCACATTGCCTACCGCCCTCAGAGTTCAGGAAAAGTTGAACGTATGAACAGGACCCTTAAATCCAAAATTTCCAAACTCTTGTCAGGAGACCCGTCTCTGCTGGCCGTCTGTTCTTCCCATGACCCTGTTGTACATACGGTCCTCTCCTCGCCAGGGTTTGAATCTGACCCCCTTCGAAAAATCCTGTATGGACGACCCCCTTCCTTGATTAAGGGGGTGCTAGTAGACATAGGTCAGATTGGATCTCTGCTGACCCGCCAAGAACTGGTAGCATTGGGTTCCGTATTGCAGAATGTTCACTCCTGGGTTCAAGAACGACTACCAATAACCCTTGTTGAACCCATTCACCCCCACAAACCAGGTTACACTGTCTGGATTAAGGAGTGGAACCCTGACCCTTTGACACCCTGCTGGTGGGTGCCATTCATGGTCATACTGTCCACCCCCACAGCTGTGGAGGTTGCCGAACCTGTGCCATGGATTCGCCATACTTGAGTCAAGCCAGTAACCCATCTGACTGACAGCACCTGGACTACCAGAACAGATACTGACAACCAACTGAAGCTCATCCTGTCCAGAACGACTCAGCTTGCATGTCAATCAGCCCTACCCCCGTCATCACCAGAAGCTGACAGGTCTACATATGGCTGAAGACTGAGGATCGACAACTGGGAACAAGGAACCCAAGGACCTGTTGTTTATAGACTGCATTTATACCAACTGCAGTATTATGTATACTGAGTTTGTGGTAGTTGTATTTCTGATGGTAACCATGAGTTCCATTGTAACTGATCCACTCCCCTGCACCCCCTGTTTCAAAGTAACTAAGACTGACCACAAAATCACTCAGACTCTGGTATATCATACTTATTATTCCTGTTCCAGTACCAAATAGACCCCCTGCCATCACAATACTACCGACCTTGCTATCTGTTGCCATGCAGGAAAGGAGCCTGTGTGTTTTAATCCTAAAGTGTTTCCTGTTTATTGGATCCTGGAAGTACGTGCCAACAATTTCCAGGGACCGCTCCTTAACTCTACCACATTTGAGGATAGCCAGCCTAAATCCTTGTTTTTCGATGCGTGCCTCACAATCAGAAAAAACTCTTATTCTGGTGGTTGCGGGTCCCTCAAATGGGAACGCACCTATTCTACAAATGATAAGTACATGTGCCCTCAACGTGCCTATAATTGGGGCCAGTGCACAGGCGTTAATGCGCCCAACCGCTGGGTAGTGGCTATGGCAGGGTCATATTTCTGCCCCCGGTGGGAGTGTATATATTTTGCCTCTTGGCCAGGAGTGCCTACTGGCCACCAAGGGGATGATTGCAAAGCAGTTTTAACGAGGATGTCGGCCTGCCCCCCTTGTCAAACTTCCACCTGTAATCCCCTTAATCTCACTATTTTGAACCCTTGTCAGGCCGACTGGCATACGGGGCAACTTTTTGGCCTACTCATTTATAGCCAGGGTACAGACCCCAGCACTTATCTTGATGTCCGGGTAATAGCAGAAAAAAACCAACAATCCCACCTGATTAGTGTTTTCCACCCCTTCTACGAGGAAATGGCGACCCAGATGGATCCCATACCCACAGCTGTCAGAAATGTATTCCTTGAATTAGCTGAGACCGGGACTACACAACTGAATGTCACCTATTGTTACTTCTGTGGTGGTACCAATAGGGGCGATCAGTGCCCCTGGGAAACTCAGGAGTGTAATTATTCTTCATCCTCCTATAATCAGTCCCAGTTTAAACCCACGACTAGTGAATGGGTATTGAAGACCTCCATTATAGGGAATATATGTCTCTCTCGGATCGGCCCAGGATTCACCACACCAGTAGGGAATGCCCCAAGCGCATTATACAGTATTATGGCCCTGCAACATGGGCCGAGGATGGATCCTATGGTTACCGTACCCCTATTTACATGCTGAATTGTATTATTCGCTTGCAAGTTGTTCTAGAAATTATTACTAATGAGTCATTAGTAATGACACCAGCAAGGCTTTGACCCTACAGGCAAAACAAAACACTCAAATGCGCACAGCTATTTATCAATCGGCTGGCCCTTGATTATCTTTTAACCGCAGATGGAGGGGTCTGTGGGAAATTTAACCTCACTAATTACTGCCTACAGATAGATGATGTTGGCAAGGTTATTGAAGATATTACTGATCGCATGCAGAAGTTAGCCCATGCTCCTGTTCAGACCTGGAATGGTCTGTCAGCTGACGGCTGGTTTGGGAATGTTTTTAATGGGTTAGGTGGTCTGAAGTCCCTTATGGCCTGCCTTGTTTTGCCTTGCCTAATACCTCTCTGCCTGCGTGGTTTACACGCTGCCACTGACAGTACCGTTGACCGCAAATCTGCTGCCCGTGTCAGTACCGTCCGGTTCCAAACACAGACCCAGCACATGGTTTACATCCTGTGCCTGCTTATAATTCTTGGCACCCTGCTGGCGAGGGTGCTGAATTAAAGGGGGGAGTGTAGTGGTGTCAGTAGTGTGCTTTCAATGTAGCTTGAAATACTAGGCCTGTGGCCTAGTTGGAATGTCTTTGTCTCTTTTGTTTCACTGTAGCCTGCTTAGTAGTAGAACCACGCAGTAAGAAATGCATAGTTTAGCAGCTTCTCACCTTAAATAACACGCCCCAGCTGACCTCTATTGGTGAGCGATCAAGGGAAACTTAATATGTGCCTATCATGAAGTAGCTAGAATGTGATAACAAATTATTAGTTTGCATACAGCTAAAAGTCTATAAATGGAACTGAAACCTTTGCCCAAGAGGTTCAGTCTTTTTGGAAGCTATTCCACTGAGTTCTCCCATGCTATTAAAACTGATTTCACGAAGACCTCAGGTGTCTTTTCTTGGTCTGGTAATCTACTACATTTCAACAAATAAACTGAACGAGCTCATAGCTCTATGTCCCACAGCTCTGGATTTAGCTCCTGGCTTCCAGTAGGGCAGGGGCTGCGATATCGCGCTTTTGGTTGTGAAGAGCAGGTATCGGTGCTCCTCCCGACTGAAAGTGCAATATCGCGGTAGCAAACCTTGCCGGCAGCAGCGAGACTTCGCGGGAACCTTGCGTACCGGGAAGCTTCCAAACAAGGCATTGAGAGCCCAGAGAGGAAACGTTACAGCACCATGGAAAGCAACACGTTAAACTAGCAGTGCGGAAGTCTTCCCGTCTCCAGCAAGCGTAATTCTTGCTGCTCGCAGGATGGAGTAGGCGCAAGTGCGATTAACATAGAACTGGCCGCGTAGGGCTGAAGCGCGCCGCTGCCCAATTCCGTGGCATCTACAGGAATTCAAATATCAAGCGGCGCGCCCCGTCCCTCTAGCGCTTCACCTTCTAATCCTAATTTCAATTCTTAGGTCCGCTTTCTTTCTTTTCGTCTTTTTTCCCATCCAACATATTGTCCTTCTTTAAAAGGAAAATGTTGACGATTTTTTTTAAATAATAAAAACACTATCATAAGCCACCTGCCTTTTCAAACTTTCCTTTTTCGGGCCCCCCCCCCCACCACCACCACCATTTTTGCATTAACCCCGGGAAGCCTGCCTGCAGCTAAGGATTGCGAGGTACACCTGATCCTGGCAATTACTAAACAACTTGGGAGGTTTGCAAACTTTTCCATACCAAAATCTCCCCAGGAAAAAGGGCAAAAGATAGTCCTGGGAGTAAGGGGTCAAGTGACTTGGCCGTCAGCTAAAGCTGCTGCTTGTTAAAGGTTTGCGCTTAGAGCCCTCCCGTCCCTAGGCGAATGCTTCAGACGCTTGCATTGAAAGGTCACAAGGACAGCAGAGGATCTGACCCCACGGTAAGACTGGAAATGCGGGGGGGGGGGGGGGGGCAGCTGCTCCGATGCATAGGAATACCTTGCACAGTTTCTCCGGACGAGAATATCGAAACGCACCCACGGCCCCCCCCCCCCCATCGGAAAAAGTAGCACTAAATCGTCAGGAGCTTAGAATGTTTCTGAAGAACTAAAACCCGTCGTAAAGAGGCATCTTGCAACATCGCGTTTGTATTTCTTTCCTGTGCGTCCCTTACTGCTTTAGCCCTCCCCTCCCCGAGTTACAAGATAAATACTCCAATACCCCCCCCCCCACACACACACACACACTTCATTTGCATCTTTGTAGAATAACTTTGCACATGTGTTGAACTAATTCTAAGTCCATGTAAAACTGAATGAGGAAGAGGCTCTCTGCTGCTCGTTAGGGGGGTCACGGCTGCACTCTGCGCTCTCTGGACGCTCTGCGCGCTTACTCCCCGGGGGCTGCAATCAGCCAACCATCAACGGAACGCACTTTCCTCGGGAGTTAAGAGGCGCCTTAGGGGGCTGTCTCCCAAAAAAGTAAGTAACACGCCAGCAAGGGGCCCAGAGCATCCGAAGCCCGACAGTGTTGCAGAAAGGCCACGGGAAGCAGTCTGCAGAATTTGAAGGAAAGGGAGAGAGATAAAGGCCCCCAACATGAGATAGGAAGCTACTCAATGGGGCCACTTCCCCACAAGAAACACGCACACAAATACATATGCATATTTACACAAACTGTTGTGCTCACCCAAAAAGAGCAGTTAATATCAACGTGTGGCCAGACTTCATTGCCTAAATCACTGCAATTCAGAGGAGCTTGCAAAGGACTCGGTTGTCAGGATTAATGGCCACCTCCTGTTTACTAACTTAATAATTAAAGCTTTCCTTGAGTAGGAAAAAAAATCCTACAAGCAAATTAAAATCTAAAACCACAGGGGAGCTCTCTGCTTTACAGGGAGCCAATTCACTAAACTAAACGGGATTACCCCTTCTGCTTTTCTTTCTTTTTTTAAGCTCTCACTTGAGAAGCGTTTGCCCTTTTTAAGGTATTAGAGTGACTATTTATCCAAAGTGTACAAGTTCACCTCCTCGAGGAGAGATATAAGTTCAATCACTCCTCGATGCGACCTGTTATTAAACTTCTCTTACAGTTTGAGAGATGAAAAGCCAAACCGATGCCGTGCAGAGCACGTGATATATCGTGACACGAAAGAACGTGGCCAGCTATTTCGTGAGCGACGTGAGAACAGAAGCCTAACTCCAGTCACCACCAAATTTTCAGAAGAAGAATTCCTTTAGATTCGGGGGAGGGAGACGGGGCGGCACCATTAAAGGTTTTCTTTAAAACTAGCATTCCTCCTGGGGAATGCAAAAGAACCAGGTGAGATATGCTGCTGGAACTTACCTAGTTTTGCAAGCGGCATCCAACGGGACCGGTCACTGTCATTCCAGCCGAATCCCCGGGCGAGCGACAGGGATCAATCCATGCTGTGATTTCAGGATAGTAAACCTCAGCAAGGCTGGCATTACCAGATGGGCGCGGCAGAAAGCTGGTCCCCTTGGACGCTGGTAGAAGGGCTTTGACAGGTCTTCTTCGTGTTCCCCTCTCCAGTTGGGCTTAATTGCAGCGGGTGTAACGGGTCCACCTTGTTAGATTTAACCCCTGGTTTTTACTAAGCCTCAAAGGGGTCAGCTCCTAGTGTCTGCCCTCGCTTTAACCCAGGGATTCTCCTTTCCACCGGTTGTCCAATGTTGTGCTCTTGGGTGTGCAATTAGCCTCCTGTGAACGCAATCAATCCTTGCGAAGAGAGCATCCTTCCGCCTCCCTGGGATTTGTAGATCCGAGGCGGCTGACCTCTGCTGCCCGTTTGCCACCTGAGTTCGCGTTCCTCTCCCGAGCCATCAGGGACGCTTCAGTTTAGCCACTTTTCTTAACTTTCCCAAGCTACTCGCGACTGCATCTCTGTGAATTTATTACGAGAAATAGCTCATGCGCCCTGCAAAAATATCTTCACGCTCGCCTTGAAAACCAATGAAAACAAAACAAAATAATAATAATAATTTTTTTTAAAAAAGCCCTCACTCACACAGTGTTTCTCTAGTCACATTATTTCTCAGCAGTGCCTGGGAAGCATTGGAGGACTAACCCTCATCTACCAGGTCGGTTTTCCAAGTCCGGCTGTGAAGGATGAGAAAAATAATCACAGCACGGCGTGCATGCTACACCCTTTGATTCCGAAGTTCAGGTGTGAAGAAAAGCGATCCGAAGGCGTTCAGCCCATAGATCCTAAGTACAAAGCGCTTCCCATTCAGAAGGCGAAAAAATGGCACTTTTCTTAGGTGCCTTGCAGACCAAAAAAAAAAGTGACACAGCAACGCCATCTAGCGTCCAAATGCCCGACCGGCGCCTTGCGGTGCGCAACCTAACCTCCGGAATGTGTTTATTGCCGTTCTGCCTTATAATTACTGTTGAACGGCAATACGGTTTCCTCCGGAATATTAGACGTATGTGCACAATGCAAATACTGCTCAGTTTTCTCTGAGTGGTATCTGAATAAACGCCGTCGGGGTGGGTGGAACTGGGAGACTAGGGGTGAGATTCAGCAGGTCTCTGCACAATTATCCCTATTACTAAAAGGATTGGATTGGAAACCCGCAGAGAACTTTAGGTACCCGCACGGCCCTTAACAGTTCTTCAAGGTAAATAACTGATTTGACGCCTTCAGAGTGAGGGGCACTTGACAGCTAGGGGTAAAAACCTATATTCACAGTGTTTTTTCTCTTAGCCGGTGTTCCGAAGACGTTCATTGTAACACGTTGATCTGAGTCGATGCCTAGCTATCGCAATTGTTCGGCGAACGAGATGATCATTGCTCAATATTTTCTACAGAAGTCTTTCTCTTCGTTCTTCACGTTTAGCATTTTATCCTTAGAGAGACTTTAGGGCACATATGATGTAGGATTCTGGTGTGAAGTTCAGAAGATGTAGCGCTCCCACGAAAACAACCAACTGCCTTTCACTTGTCATTGGACACTGCTTGCTGCTAATCTTGCCTTCCAAAGCTAAACTATTTTAGCCATTGTTCAGACGATACGACAATCCTTATCGTTGTCTTATATAATAGCAGAGTCTGTGCTCTGGGGCAGTCTTACACAACATTATACAGTACAGTGTTTCAGAACCGTGCAAACAAACTGACTTGCAGGGGTTTGCATGTTACAGGGCTAGTTTTTGCCCAAAACTTCAATTAGGCTCTATGTGTCTCTAGGAAAAGCCTGAGACTATTCTGTTCTGTGCCTGCCTGAGAAATATTTGGAGCTTGGGACCCATCAGACTTTTGAAGGAATGTTTTGTTGTGCAGAATATATGTAGTTGGTCTGCAGCAGCTGCAGCCTCCCTTTAAGCAAGCCATAATGTCTTTCCTTTAATGCAGAAAGTACAAGGTTGACCTCAAAACCGTGAACAGTCTTCAGTGTATCTATGCTACAAAAACCGATTGGTAGAACAGAGCTGGGCTAATTAATTGTCAATTTCCCAGACACAAAATGAGAGAACTGTAATAAATACCAATAAGTCTTTATTTAATAATTGATATACGAAGGGGCATATCTTCCTAAGGCCCACGCTAGTAACTCACATGTGGGCCATGTTACCAGCCTGGGGGGCCTGCACTAGTTTCAGGGAGTGCTCATCTCCCTGCAGTTAGCGCGGGCCCAAGATGCCGCAGCATGCAAGCCAGCAGGTGGGCGCAGTTAACACCACTCATTGAGACGGTATTAAATGCACCCATGCTAGGGTAGCAAATGCACAAGCTATTAACAACGCACTAGTCGCAGCTTGCCATCAATGCTTCCATGCTGTCCAAGGCCCTCCCAGTACCTGCACCATCACATGCAACTTGGGTAGCGCAAGCTTTTCCTGGGGCCACACTATTTTTTAGCACAGTGCCCAAACCACACGATAACTCTGAGTTTCTGGGTAGCACACTTTAGTAATCATGCCCCTAAATGCATTAATTGGCTTCCTTAAATATACTGCTGTGCTCTGGATCAAGCTAAACAGTCCCGCAATGTTTTCGGAGGTGGCCTGATCCACTTACATATAAGCTCTACTAATTACTGTCTTGCTCTCTGAGATGGGCTAGTGATAAAACAATACATTTGTGTTTGTAGGGAATTGAAGTCAGACAACAACAGTATCATTATTTTTACTTTAGGGACTATTTTGGCAGCCCTATTCATGATTTACATGTGTGTAATCAGGTATTTGCATGTGTAAATTGCATCTACCTGTAAATGTCCAGTTTAGAAAGGATCCAATGTACGCATGGATGTCCACAGTATGTGGATGTTTTCAGGCTAATTCCATCCCGGATGTAGATCCCCTCTGTAAGTCTGGACTGAGCCAGATGTACAGAGGGGATCGCGATTCTGATCCCATGGGGCACATCTAGCCCCACAGGATCAGAATCGCGAACAGTCCTCTACGTGCAGGCCGGGACTGCAATTCAGCCCAGCCTGCACCTACAGGACCTTCCCAGCTAACTCAGTTAAGGTTCTTCAATGGAGTCGCAGCGCCATGGCGTCATGTTGCCATGGCACTGTGGCTCCATTGAAGAGCTGCGATGCCAGTCACCGGATTGCAGTGCTGCATTCCCCGCAGCCTGACCCCCGATCTGGCTTCTTAAGGCCAGGGTCGGGCTGCAGGGAATGTCTATGGACCCTCCTGCCCCGCCCACACCCTGGGCTGCCGATCCTGGACGTACAGGGAAGTTATTCCACCTTGGAGGTGGAATAACTTCTCTGTACAAGTTGCTGGCCCTGGACATGCAGGGTCAACATTAGAATCGACCCTGTACATCCAGGGCTGGCGACTGCCCACCACCTGCCCAGACTCTGCCCCCGAGCTGCCCCTTCCCCGCCCCCTCTAACTTCCCCGCACAACCAGCAGGGAGGTTAGAGCGGCAGGGGTAGGCACAGAATAGCCCCGTTTGAGGGGCATGTCAGTGTGTGGTCTAGGTGGGACCCAAGTCTATTCCCCATTTGATTTAGGGAATGCACGTATAAACACAAAATGCTCCATGTCCGAATTTACACCTAATCCCTGGCACATGTAGTTTTCTAAAAGTGCACATTTCAGCCAGCCCTATACAGGAGGGATTAAGGGGTTTACCTCCATAATCCCCCCTAGTTTATTTGCCCCTCCAAATTGAAATTTCAGGACAGTGCCCTCTGTAGTTCCCTAGCAGCAGCTTGTGAAATGGTTCACGTACATGTGTAAACAGGAGGAGTGGCCTAGTGGTTGGACAAGTTACCTCAGAAGAGGCAGGGGCAGCTCAAGGTAACCTGCTGCTTGAGGCGAAGGATTAGATGCCCCCTCCCATAGTGGGGGGGGGGGGACTTTCTCAAAACTCCAAGCAGGGACTGAATCAAATCAAAAAGCCGATTAGATTATATGGAGGAAATGCAAGATTTTTGCACGCCAAGGAACTAAAAGAGAGCGAGAACCACAGCACAGTTTATAAAACTAAATTATCACTCATTTTTATTTTGTTTTTATAAACCGCATTATGGTTCTTGCTTTTTCTTTTTAAACATATATTTTGCATCCACAGAACCCCCTTCAACAGTGGGTGCAGAGCAGAACTAGGAAATTCACCCACAGAACTCAATATCTTAAAAAAAATTGATTCTTATCATCTCTCTAACAACAGCAAATATTCTCCAGTACTAATACAAAGCCCTACAACAAAGTCACTGATGATCTATAGAGCAAATCTATCATACCATATCAGCAACAACTTCCAAAACTCACATAAGGAGCCCATCCAAAAAAAGCATCACTGTAAATACCACAGTGGGCCCTGGAACATCCAAATACCTATTTGAAAAGCTGGACAATTCAGGTTACTACAGTACAGATCCCTATGTACAAACTCCATGTTAACAGAACACCTGGTCTTGGTCACACACTCAAAACATAGACCCTCACCAAGTACAGAAATAAGAACTAAAAAAATAAACATATATAGATAAAAATTATACTGCAACCCCAAGAAGCCAGATTCTGCACACAGTGCAATGCCAGAAAAATGGAAAGAGATGCATTTCCCTGTACTATATAAAATATAAAGATAGCTCCAAGTCCAGTAATTACATTGAAAATAAAATGTTGTCTGACCATTTTATTCTCTGATCATGTAGGTCCCAATCTCAGGTTTCTGCTTTCCTCTATCTCCCAGTGATGCAGGGCAATGTGTGGAGACTCACTGTGGCATCATTTGCATAAATTTAGTATACTTTATTTTTAAATGTATGGAGTGGAGGAGTAGCTTAGTGGTTAGAACACTGGCTTGGTAGCCAAGCAACCAGGGTTCAATTCCCACTAGCACTCCTTGTGGCCTTGGGCAAGTCACTTAACCCTCCATTGCCTCGGAAGAAAGGCCTGGCAATCTACTTCTGGTCACACTGCCAAGAAAACCTAGGAGCTTCTGGGTCACCAGGAGTCAGGACTGACTCAAAGGCACACATTGCATTTTTAAATGTGTATGCCACCCATCTAAAATCCTAGGTGGCTTCCAAACATACACATGCAATTTAGTATAATAGATGTTATAACAAAACAAATATAATAATAAAACATAAAATTTGATTAATGAAAAGCCACTTACACAGGCCCCTCCCCCCAATCAAACTATTATAAGTATCTGCACATCAGATTTATTTTGTTATGACCAGATTATTGATGAGGAGGGAAGATATAAAATGAGAAACTAATCCTGGTAACCATGAATTTGCACGCTGAATTGGATTGTGCTAGAGCTGGAAAAGTCCGTAAATCAGCAGTAGTGAAGCTATCAGGCTCCGAAACAAAATTATACTGACACGTTCCCTTAAAATGTGAAATTTTCTTGAATTTGAACTGAAAAAAATATTTTATATTTCAGTCTGGCAGTATAAAGAATGCAAAACTACAAATCTCAAAAGCAATACATATTCTAGTAATCCCCCCCCCCCCCCAACCAACACCCTACAGTTGACCTCACCAAGAACCCAGAGTACAGGACCCATAGAGCAAATCTACTATTCCATAACAGCACTAACTTCCAAAACTCACACAACATGGAGCATACCCAGAAAAGGGCAATACCATAAGTATTGCAGTGGGCCCTAGAACATCCATATTCCTATTCAGAAAACTGAACAAGCCAGATTATTACAGCTCCCTACATAGAAACTCCATGCAAACAGAATATGTAGCCTCAGTCTAACATATGCAGAACAGAGATAGATCTTCATCAAGTAGGGAATATATCAGTACAAACTAAAAACAGACATATGTAGTCAAAAAAATGCTTTTACCCATTACTGTTAGGTTTGCAGGATTTATTTCCCAAAATTATACATTACTGCAGAGTGAGGCAAGAGAAAGAGCTCTCACACAAAGGCATCTGCATTGCAGCAAAAACTAGCATAATGGCTCAGCGCAGGTAGCGTGAGTATGACTAATGCCACCTCAGTGGGTGGCCTTAGTTGCACTGGTAGCTGGTTTTGCCACGCTGAAATGTGGTAACTGCAGGGGGATGTAACTGCCTCCCTGCAGTTAGTCTACGGCCCCACATAATCAAACTCTGGAATTAGCTACCAGAGGATACAGTAAAAGCTGTTAGTGTAGCTGGGTTTAAAAAAGGTTTAGACAAGTTCCTGGAGGAAAGGTCCATAAACTATTATTAAAGAGGACCTGGGAAATCCACTGCTTGCCCTGGGACAAGCACTGTGGAACCTGTGGGCCTTTTTGGGAACCTGCCAGGTACTTGTGACCTGGATTGGCCACTGTTGGAAACAGGATACTGGTCTTGATGGACCTTAGTCTGACCCAGTATGGCATTTCTTAATGTTCATATGTAACCAATGCAGAGCCTAGGAAATATGCTGTTAAATATGCCAGACAAGAGGGGCTCAACAGCATCCATGCAGCATCTCCCACTTCCACAAAAACAAGAGTGACTTGGCACCCCAACACAGCAGTTCCCACCCTCTGAAAAACAAGAGGGACGTTGTGACCCCAACACAACATCTCCCATTCCACCATTCCAACATAAACACCAAGAAGTGCTTGGCAACCCCACCATAACTCCTGAAACTGTGCATTGGACCCGTATGGTGTTAACATAAATATATATTCCATAAAATACAATGGTAATGCAAGATGCTTGCACACCAAGGAACTAACAGAAAAAGTGAGAACCACAGCACAGTTTATAAGACCAAATTATAACTCATTTTATTCTGCTATAAACTATATTATGGTTTTGACTTTTTCTTTTTGAATATATATTCTGCATCTACAGAAACCTCTCCCTCAAGAGCAGAAGTAGGACATTCACCCACAGAACTAAATATATTTTAAATAATCTGATTCTGGTCATCTCACTAACAAACAACCATTCTCCAGTACCAGGCATACTGCAAACTAATATAAAACCCTATAAAAGTCACCTAAGATCTACAAGGCCAAATCTACTATACCAAACCAGCATAAACTTCCAAAACTCATACAAGGGACCTACCCAGAAAAAAATCAGCAATATAAATACTGCAGCAGGCCCTAGAACATCCATACACCTATTTGGAAAGTTGAACAAGTCAAATTACTACAGTACAGTATAGATCCCTATGTACAAACTTCATGTTAACAGAATACCTGGCCTCAGTCACACACTCAGAACACAGACCCTCACCAAGTACAGAATAAGTGACTACAACCTAAAGTAAAAATAAAAATATGTAGACAAAAATTAAACTGAAACTCCAAGAAGCCAGACTCCACATGCAGTACATCAGATAAATAAGAGATGCAGTTCTCCATACTGTATAAAATATACAGTAAAGATAGCACAAAGTCCAATCACTAAAATGAAAATAAAATTATTTTTTCTACCTTTGTTGTCTGACCATTTTTTTCTCTAATCATGCTGGTCCTGATCTGAGGCTTCTGCTTTCCTGTCTTCTCTTAGCTCTCTTTCTATGCTCCATAGACCAATTTGCCATTTCTTATCTCTTCTTTTGCTTTCTTCATGTCCTTCCATAAGCCTATTTACAGTCCCAGTAACCATCCCCAGTATCAGCCTCCTTTCCAGTCCTCACCTCCCAGTACCTTCCAATGTCAACCACCTTGATTTCCAGGACTGCCTCTGATGTCCACTCCCTTCCAGTCCCCCTCCTTCCCCACTGCCCAGCCCCTTCTAGTCCAAATACCATCTCAAGTATCAGCTCACTTCCACTCTCAGTGCCACCCCTCCCCGTCAGCTCCCTTACAGTCACCCTACCCTCTGTCCATCCCCTTCTAGTGCCATTCCCATATGTCAGCTCCCTTCCAGTCCCAGTGCCCCCTCCCTTCCAGCCTCCTCCCCATTACCCAGTCACCTACCAGTCCCATCCCCAAGTGTCAGCTCCCTTCCAGTCCCCCTTCAGTACCATCCCCAGGTGTCAGTTCCCTTCCAGCTCCCTCCTTCCCCCTATATCAGTGCCCTTCCAGCCCCCTCCTTCCCTCTTGTCAGCTCCCTCCGTGCCCCCATCTCCCGCCCATGCCAGCTCCTTTACTGCCCCCTCCTTCCCCTGGCAAACCCTCTCAGCATCTGCTCCCTTCCAGTCCCATTCTCCCATCCCCCTGCATCAACCCATTTCTAGCCCTAGCCCCCAGTTTTTTTCCAGGGTCAGCAGCTTTCTCCTCTCCTCCCCCCATCAGCCCATTTCCAGTCCCAGTCTATTTCCAGTACTATCCCCCTTATCAGCCCACTCCAGTCCTAGCCCTCCATCAGTCCTAGCCCCCCCCCAATCAGCCCATTGCCAGTCCTAGCTCATTTCCAGTGCTAGCCCCCTAATCAGCCCCTTTCCAGTCCTAACTCCCCTGATCAGCCCATTACCAGTCCTAGCCCCCCATCAGCCCATTTCCAGTCCTAGCCTCCCTTAATTGCCCATTTCCAGTCCTAGCCCCCCCCCCATCAGCCCTTTTCTAGTGCTAGCCCTCCCATCAGCCCACTACCAGTCCTAACCTCCCCTGATCAACCCATTACCAGTCCTAGCCCCCCTTGATCAACCTGTTTCCAGTCCTAGCCCATTTCCAGTCCTAATCCCATCTGATCAGCCCATTACCAGTCCTAGCCTCCCTAATCAGCTCATTTCCAGTCCTAGCCCCCCATCAGCCCATTAGCAGTTCTATCCCACCCTGATCATCCCATTTCCAGTCCTAGCCCCATCAGCCCATTACCAGTCCCCCCCCCCATCAGACCATTTCCAGTCCTAGCCCTCCCAATCAGACTATTTCCAGTGCTAACTCCCCCTCCCCCATCAGCCCATTACCAGCCTTAATCCACCCTGATTATCCCATTTCCAGTCTCGCATGAGATAGGAAATGCTCCCAACATTCAGCACACCGGCAGGCTCAACTTTAACAGAGCCACAGAAAAGAAGGGGGAGCTTTACTGGGGCAGCAGGGTGGGGGGGGGGTGAGTGCAGAGTCATTGATTCTGCCGCTGCCAAGAAGCAGTAGCAGCAGTTTGGCCACCCCTTTTTTTTTGTTTATATTATGAAGGCGGAGGGAGGCAGCTGTTTTGGGGGCATTTTTTGCTTCCCCCAAAAGTTGCCGCCTGAGGCAGCTACCTCACTCAGCCTCATTATAAAGCCGCCACTAAGAAGAGGGCTGGGGGTTTGATTCCTGCTCCAGGACAGCAACCTCTGGCTGGAGCGCCTGGGGTCTCTAGGCACTCCTTGTGGCCTTGGGCAAGCCTCTTAACCCTCTGTTGCCTTAGGTATGCATGTAGATTGTGAGTCTTTTGGGGAATATATATGCTAGACTGCATTGTTTCACAGATGGGCAGTATATAAATGCTTCAAATACAAATATTTACATGAGGAAGTTGTGAAATGTCGGCACTACCACATGGAAGTTGTCAAGTGTCCACTACTGATTTTTTTCCATGTGTAAACTTGTAACATGGTGCCTCCTACTGCACTAAGTATTTTAGAAAAGTTCCACATTTAGGGGAGCCGGTCCCAATATTCAAAGGGATTAACATGGTCCACAGATCTCCTAACCATGTTAATCCCCATAGCTGGGATATTCAGCAGCATTGACATGGTTAGTGCTGCTGATTATCCACAGGTGCCACCGCTGCATGCCCCAATGCAGCCTGGGGATGGCACCCAGCAATAACTGGGCAGTGGCAAAATTGAGCCAGTGCCTGGCCATGGCAAAGCGGTGAAAGACAGGTGAGGTAAATGCTGGCCTAAGGTTCACTATTGAAGCTAATCAGGCAGCAGCTGAATATCATCACTGTCAAGTTAGCTTCCAGGCAATACAGATATTCAATGTCAGGACCCATATAGCCTGGCATTGAATATCCAGCTTTAAGGTTCAGCAGCAGCAGCAGCTAGCCGTGCTAGCCACCGCCACAGAATATCAGGCCCGTCATTCATAAAATACCGTCAGAACTGAGTATGTCCCAACCTGGACATTTCAAGTTCAATCTCTACATAGGGGGTCATTCCGAGCCATGAATAGAGGGGATATAAGTTCAACTTGGACGTCCAAACCCTGCTATTCACAGGGACCCGATTCCAGCAATAGAGCTTCCTGCACGTACAAGGCCATTGTGCAGGGAGCTCTGGACAGGGGCGGGATGGGGCAGAGGAAGGGTGGGGAGTGGGCAGAGTGGAGGCAGGCCTATGACCCTGGATGTACAGGGCCTAGGAGGTGGAATAAGTCCCCTCAAGGCCAACGATCGGCACCAGAGGTTGCCCATGGTGAGGTGAACAGCATCAGGGGTTTCCCCTCTGCTTGAGCTCAGTCCTGGCAGGCCCCTCTAGGGGTCAGACGGTGGGGATAATCAAGTTTTCTGGGTTGTCAGACTGCAAGGCTCCTGCTGGGCATCCCATTGCCATGGTGATGAGATGGCATGGCACCGGGGCTCCAGCAGGAGCATATGGAGGAATGGATGGGGAAATGGATGGCCCGGATGTAAGAATTGGGGCACATCTGGCTTGTCCAAGTGCTTGATTCTGCAGCCACGGGTACATCTATTTTTGGACTTTCAGAAAGCCTTTGACAAGGTCCCTCATCAGTCTTTGGCAAAACTAAAGAGTCATGGGATAGGAGGCAGTGTACTACTGTGGATCAGGAGCTGGTTAAAAGATAGAAAGCAGAGGGTTGGGCTAAATGGCCAATTTTCCCAATGGAGAAAGGTGAATAGTGGTGTACCCCAGGGATCTGTGCTGGGTCCGCTGCTTTTTGACATATTCATAAATGACCTGGAAAAGGGAATAACGAGTGAGGTTATCAAATTTGCAGATGACACAAAACTATTTAAAGTTGTTAAAACCCAAGAGGATTGTGGAAAATTGCAAGAGGATCTTGATAAATTGGAAGACTGGGCATCAAAATGGCAGATGAAATTTAATGTGGACAAGTGCAAAGTTATGCACCTAGGGAAGAACAACCCAAACTATGGTTACACGATGCAAGGTTCCACATTAGGAACCACCACCCAGGAAAAAGATTTAGGCATCATTGTGGATAACATGTTAAAACCCTCTGCCCAGTGTGCAGCAGCAGCCAAGAGAGCAAATAGAATGCTAGGTATCATAAGGTAAGGACTGGAAAATAAAACAAAGGATATTATAATGCCTCTATATTGTTCCATGGTGAGACCGCACCTTAAATATTGTGTGTAATTCTGGTCACCATATCTTAAAAAGGATATACTGTAGCATTATTAGAAAAGGTCCAGAGAAGAGCCACCAAAATTGTAAAGTGGATGAAAGGATACTCCTATGAAGAAAGGCTAAAAAGGTTAGGGCTCTTTAACCTTGAAAAGAGATGGCTGAGGGGAGATATGATAGAAGTTTATAAATTAATGAACGGAGTGGAACGGGTAAACGTAGATCGATTGTTTATGTTATCAGAATATAGAAAGACTAGGGGACATGCAATAAAGCTACAGGGTAAACTATTTAAGACTAATAAGAGAAAATATTTTTTCACTCAAACTCTGGAATTTGTTACCGGAGGATGTAGTAAGAGCTGTTAGTGTAGCTAGGTTTAAAAAAGGTTTGACAAGTTCCTGGAGGAAAGGTCCATAAACCATTATTAAAAAGGGACCCAGGATATCAATGCTTGACCCAACACAAGCATTCTGGAACCTGTGTCTTTTGGGGAAACTGCTAGGTACGTATGACCTAGATTGGCCACTGTTGGAAACTGGATACTGGGCTTGATGGACCTTGGTCTGACCCAGTATGGCATATCTTATGATCTTATGTTCTTATGTTCTTATCTAGGTACAAATCTGGCTCAGATTTTGGACATCCGGATGGGCCGGACAACCCCCGATCAGAATTGGCCTCATGCAGTCTAAAATGTGCCTATATTTGGAAAACTTAGAGAAGTTAGCAAAGTAGTCAGGAAAGCAGAGATACAAAATGAAGAAGAAATAGCCAAGGCAATAAAATGGGGGGGGGGGGGATAAGACAAATGGTGGGGGGAGGAGGGCAAAAGTGGTACTGTCAGACTCAAAGGGAAGGGGAGGAATATGTAGAAGCTAATGAGGATAAAGCGGAATTGCTTAACAAACATTTCTGTTCTGTGTTCACAGATGAAGCGCCAGGAGCAGGACCTCAGAAAACACCCACAAATAGGAACAGAAGTTCCAGGGATCTTGAATGATTTTTAGAAGTCTGTGTTCATGAGAAACTAGCTAAACTAAAAGTAGACAAAATGATGGGACCAAATGCAATCCATCCAAGAATATTGAAGGAACTTCAGGATGTTCTAGCAGCTCCACTAACTGACGTTTTCAATGCCTCGTTGGAGTCAGGAATGGTGACAGAGGACTGGAGAAAGGCATATGTAGTCCCTTTATACAAAAGCAGAAGTAAAGATGAAGTTAAAAACTACAGTCCGATTAGTCTAACCTCTGTGTTGAGCAAATTATTGGAAATGCTGCTAAAAAAGAGAATAGTATGGTTTCCGGAATCCAATGGATTGCAGGATCCGAGGCAGCATGGGTTTGTCAGAGGCAGGTCTTGTCAGACAAATCTGATTGATTTCTTTGACTGGGTGACCAGGGAGTTGGATCGAGGGAGAGCCCTAGATGTGGTGTACTTAGATTTCAGTAGTTTTTGAAACCGTTCCGCACAGGCAACTTATAAACAAACTGAGCACCCTAGGGATGGACCCTTTAGAAATTAGTTAAGTGGGAGGCAACCAAAGGGTACAGGTAAATAGAGCTCACTCTGAGAAGAAGGAGATTACTAGTGGTGTACCATAGGGATCTGTCCTTGGTCCAATTCTTTTTAACATCTTTGTTAGTGATATTGTGGAAGGTGAAGGGTGGGTCTGTTGTCCTCTCAGCCCTTCTCACCTCAGCGTCATTGCCTGTTTTGGCCTCCAGGCCCTTAGTGCAGGTTGAGGTAACCTGGCTGTGGGTTCACTGAAGTTGGAGGATTCTGTGTCTACCTCAGGTGTTTCATCTCTCTCCCCTAACTCATGACCAGTCTTCAAATCAGTGTGCCTACACTGGAGCCCTGATGGGAATCTGGAGAGGAACCTGAACCTACTTGGTGAAGGCAACCTGCTTTGAGGGTCAGAACCGAGGCTACAAGAAGCTGGAGCTTCTGCACTGGCTCCTACTCAGCACACAAAAATTTTGTCGACGCCGGGAGGACAGGTAGCAACAACTTCGGCTGCTGCTGTGGCAGGAAGAAAGGCATCAGGCATTATGAAAGGTGCGACTACCGCTCTGTGGACTTGGACTGGCTTTGCTTTGGTGCGCCTTGAAACTTATATGTTGTAAGCTATATGGGCAGCTATTGTGTCATTTGGGGAAGCCTTGATTCTGCAAATGTCCGTATTAACAAATGAAGTTTCAGATAACTACAAGGAGATTGAACGTGTTAATACTCAAGTTGTTGCAATGCAAGCTTCACTGCTGGAATCTCCATCAAAAATTGCTATGTTATAAGTACAAGCCGACGCTACAGTTAAAAACTCTGTTTCTGTGCAGGCTAGATTGGAACTTCTAGAAAATGTATACCCTCCCCCAAATCTTAGGATGATTCATTTCCCACGGGTTTCGACAATCACGGCAAGGGTAGTGTTTAATGAATATCTTCCCCAAGTGTTGTCTGTATCACCAGAAACTTATCCTCTGATTATTAGAGTGCATTATGTACCATTAGGAAGAAAGGAGCCATCTCCTGCTGTTATTGGGACTCAGCAAGCAGATGTGTTGAATGTTTCTCAGTTGCTGGAAACCTCTCGTGAAGAACCTGTGATTTCATCTACCCTATTAGTGACTTTTGCATTGGTATCTTATAAAGAGTGGTTGATGAAGCTGTTCTTTAGGAAAAAGCATGTTTTGTACCATGGGTTGGCTGTTCAAATGTACCCTGACATAGCCAAAGAAGCGCAGAGGAGACATCAGGAATTTCTATTCCTTCGCTCAGGAGTTCAGCAGCTGGGAGGGCTCTTTTTTCTTAAACATTCATGCACATGTTTGATCAAATATCAATCTGTTTTTTATTTATTTTATGACCCCTCCCAGCTGCTGATCTTCCTGAATGCTTGCCACCTGGAAACCTCCATTGAACCTTCTGGGGTTTCATGAGATTTAACTTAATGTTGGTTGTTTGAACTTGGCTTTTCTTGTATCTATAGAAGTAACTCAATTTCTGGGCTTCCTTCCCCTCGTTTGTGGGCTAGGATGAGCAACTGCTTGGGGGGGGGGGGTTCTTGTCTTTCTTTTCTCATTTAATATCCTGATTTGGATTATTACTTGTGGGTTGCTCTGTTTCTGTACAATATTGTTTCTTGGGCTTTATTGTATAAATTGCATAAGTATAAAATAAAACAAACAAAAAAGAATGGTCAAGAATTTGGAAGCTGAGATCTAATGCTATAAAATGCAAGGTCCTGCATTTGGGCTTCAAAAATCCAAGGGAGCGGTACAGTGTAGGAGGTGAGGAACTTCTTTCCATAAAAGAAGAGCAGGACCTCGGCATGATTGAGCCTGATGATCATAAAGTAGCTAAACAAGTAGAAAAGGAGACCATGAAAGCTAGAAGGATGCTTGGGTGCATAGGGAGAGGAATGGCCAGCAGAAGAAAGGAGGTGATAGTGCCTCTGTATAAGTCTCTGGTGCGACTTCATTTGGCGTATTGTGTGCAGTTTTGGAGATCACACCTTCAAAAGGATATAAGCAGATTGGAATCGATGCAGAGGGTGGTTACTAAAATAGTTAGTGGTCTTCATTATAAAGCATATGAGGACAGATTTAAGATCTTAACATGTATACTTTAGAGGAAAGGCGGGATAGAGGAGATATGATAGAGACGTTTAAATACTTCCATGGAATAAATGCACAAGAGGAGAGTCTGTTTTGATTGAAAGCAAGCTCTGCTACAAGAGGACATAGGATTAAGGTGAAAGGGGATAGACTCAGGGGTAATATGCAGAAATATTTCTTTACAGAAAGAGTGGTAGATACGTGGTATAGTCTCCCAGTGGAGGTGGTAGAGATGAGAACAGTATCTAAATACAAAAAAGCATGGGACAAACATAGAGGATATCTAAAGGTAAAAAGGGGACTGTTGTAGTTGATATGGAAGAGCAGACTAGAGAGGCCATTTGGTCTTTTTCTGCTGTCATCTTTCTATGTTTTTAAAAATAATTGCTAATGTATTATGGTACTTTTTTTTATCAATTATGGTTTTCCTGTAATCTGGTGTGGTCTTCCTCCATTCCAAGGTGGGTATTCCATGTTCTGGCTAGGGAGGGCCATAAACAGGTCTGATTATCTTTCTTCACATTTATACCTTGCCTTTCTAACCCAAGAGGGTTTCCCCAAAGCAGATTTTAAAGTTAACAATTTCTACACAATTCAAAACCTAATTCAAGTACGTAAATATGGTTCAAATACATTATGGGGTCATTCCAATTCACATTTAGCGGGAATGGATATCCAGTGTGGCTGTCCATCCCCGCTAAATGCCCAGGACCATATTCCCTACCCAAAGCTCCCTGCATGAACAGTGGAGATGCGCGGGGAGCTCTGGACAGGGGTGGGGGAGGAGGTTTGGGCCATAGGAGGAGTGAGGGCAGGGAGTGGGCGGGACCCTGACTCTGGACATAGAGGGCCAATTCTGGGGTCGGCCCTGTACATCCGGGATCAGCGATTTGGACGGGGGACCTATTCCACCTCAGAGGTGGAATAAGTCCCCCTAGACAGTGGCAGAGAGTCGATCTGAGGCCAGAAAAAGAGATGAGGGTGTGCAGGGGTTCCCCATAGCCCGACTCTGGCCATGGCAGGCCCGATCAGGGGTCGGGCAGCGGGGAAAGGACCATTGCTGCGTCTGCCAGGGATCGGGGCTCCTACATGGAGCCATGGTGCCATGGCAATGGGACGTCATGACATTGCCATTCCATGCAGGAGCCTGGCCCTGCGGGATCAGGATTTGGTGTAACTATGGCTTGGTAACCAAGCAACCAGGGTTCAATTCCCACTAGCACTCCTTGTGGCCTTGGGCAAGTCACTTAACCCTCCATTGCCTCGGAAGAAAGGCCTGGCAATCTACTTCCGGTGACACTGCCAAGAAAACCCAGGAGCTTCTGGGTCGCCAGGAGTCAGGACTGACTCGAAGGCACACATTGGATTTTTGATGGCCCATCCAGATTCTGGATATTCGGATGGGCCAGAGGCACCCAGATCTGAATTGACCTCAACATGAATAACAAAATCAATACATCGGGAGTTACTTTAGAAGCATCTCCATATGTAAATAGAGGCATGGGCACATGGAGAATGGAATGCATGCGCAAATGGAATTTTAGAAAGCCGCTGTTTACACAAGGAGATCCAGAGCACGGAGAAATTCCAAAGGGGTGTGATTTAGGCATGGCCTGAGTGGGTCAGAAAGCTCCACTTGTATCCCAATTTTACAAAAGAAATCCATGTATATGAACAAAAATGTCCATGCTGGGTTTTACACCAGCTGAGAAGCATTCATAGGTTTGTAAGAAGTGTTCGTTTTGGCCAGGGTTTTACATGGTCCCCTGTTAACTTCCTCCTCCAAAATGTAAAACTTACAAAATTGCAGGGTCTCTCCTTTGGTGGCCCAGATACACATGGAAGGGTTGGCATTTACGCCTGGAAGCTGCCGAGTTGGTGATGCTCGGTTTTCCCACATGCAGCTTTGCCAAAGGACGTTTCTTACTGTGCATGGAGGCAAATCCACGTGCACCCCTGCATGTCCTTATATGTATTTTACAAAAGGCTCTGTATTTGTAAAATATAGTGTGAATTCTCCATGTCTGGACCTGGATATCTTAATTCCCCTCTCCACATACTGTCTAAAATTGTCTTTCACATAAATAAAACATAACACTCAGAAATAAAATAAACCTTGTCACCTTTGCTATGCCTCCCTCCCTACTGTCATGAGGGAATTGGGTAACTGAGTCAATAAGGTCAAACAGTAAATTGCGCACATTAAAATAAATACAATAACCGGGCCTGTTTAACTCCTAAAGGGGAAGAAGGAATTAAGAAAGTTAGTCATCACCTGCAAAATCATTTAATTAGAATTTTTAGAAATAAAAAAAATGATGAAGCCAATATTCAGCAGAGCAGTCACTACTTAAAGATATGCAAATACATTATCCAGATATCTTTAACTGCATGTTCAGATGCAGTATCCCTTTAACTGGAGCCACTACATGTGTGGTCCTGAACTTACAGATAAATTATCTGTTTAAGTTGCTCCAGCTATTGTATTTCTGCAGTTCTACTTAAATGGAGAAACACCACACTGTGTCGTATTGCATACGAGAGGGCGCATTATTAAAAAAAAAAGATAAAAAATAAAAAAGAATCCCAAAACCCTCCAACAAAGCAAAACAAAACAAAATGTTTTCTTGCACACCCCTAAGAAACGTGTTTACCACCTGTGTATGTTATAACCATTTCCCTTTACTTTTACCCTAGTCTGATGTTTGTTGTGTTTATCTGTCTTTCTGTCTTGAATAGATTGTAAGCTCTGTTTAGAAGGGTCCATCTCTTATGTGCAGCACTGCGTTTGCCTTCTAGTGCTAAACAAGTGATAAGTAGTAGTAGTAGCAGTGGTAACTAGAGGCCAGTGCTGAAAATTGGTGTTACATAGTAACATCGTAACATAGTATATTACGGCAGATAAAGACCAGCGTGGTCCATCTAGTCTGCCCAGCAAGGTAGAAAGAGGAGGTGCACCTGCCGCTCCGTGCAGGTCGCTCCTTCCCATGCTTTTCTTTAGAGGTGTGCCCACAGCTCCGTGTAGGTCACCCCTGTTTGTTGAGATATAAGAGATAGATATGTTTATTTAGATTCTATCCTGTTGCTATAAAGGGATCCATTGTGTGTTATCTGCTTATCCTTTAGCTCTGTTGTGGAACACGTCCTGGAATGCCTCCTCCTAAATGGATAGCTTGTCACCAAGCATTGGCATCTATAGCCAAACGTTTTCCTGCACCAAGGGACCCTTTTACTAAAGGTGTGAACTTATTGCATGATTAGCAACAATACCATCGCACAGTAAGTTCACTCCTCATGTGCTGTGGAGGGCATGCCTGGCATGTTCCCAGCAGTTAGTCCATGGTTGTGGTACTGTCATGAATGCTAACATGCAGTGCACTTAGTGTGGACGCACCTAAAGACTTGCATAGAGTTATCGTTAGGTGCACTTACGCTAATTCCACGTTATCATTAAGTGCATGGAAATGGCCTCACACTAGTAGAATTGTGATCTCCACGCCCACACTCCACCCATTCATCGCCCCATTGCGTGATGGCTGATTACCATGTGCTTTAACGTGTGGTCGCTGGCATGCCCCATGTTAGCATTCCTAGCTGTTAGTTACTGGTGATTATTAGGCTTTAGTGAAAAAGAGCCCCCAAATTTTTACAAAAATGCAATTAACTCTGAAATGAACCACATAAATCATATTTGAATATCAGCCTCCTAATGTCCAAATTCGGTAGGGCTCCAACACAGATTATGCCTATGATCCTAGTTCTCAGTTCAAAGATATGCAAATATTCCCAATGAATATTCATCACGGAGAGCGTGACTACAAGACCTGTCCTCCAGGACCAGAACTGGGGGCCTCTGTAAGAAATTATTATCTATTATGTATTTATTATTAGCATTTAGCACACATCTTTCCAGGAGAAGATCAAGGCGAGTTAAATTCAGGTACAGTATGCATTTCCCTGTCCCTAAAGGGCTCAGAATTTAAGCTTGTACCTGAGGCAATGGAAGGTTAAGTGGCTTGCCCAAGGCCTTAAGGAGGGCTAGTTGGATTTGAACCCTGCTGTAGGCTGTTGCCCTAACTACTAGGCAACGGTACATTTATACATTTTCTTGTTGCAAGAAAAACAATCCCAAATAAATGTATTTTTCTTTAGCTCATACACATGTATCCAAGCCCACAGAATTGTTGAGATGCCAAACAGCTGCGCTCTCCAGTAGGCTTATTGCAAGATTGTTTTAGAAATAATTACTTAACCACCCATAGTTTAACTAATGCATGTATTTTATGCACAAAATGGGGCGTGACAGTCATTAATGCAAAGCCATATACATGATTTTGAAAAGAGATAATGTGAAGTGTATCATCAGTGGCACTGATGCCAGACACCTGGCCATAAGTACACCTCTAGTACCCAGGTGCCCCTGCCACTTCATTTTCCATGACCAAGCAGGAATGAAGTGCTCATGTATGGGTGATGTCACCAACGGAGCCCTGCACAGGACTGCTCAGTTTCTATTGGAAGCTTTTGGGAGGCTCCACTGCATTTGTGCCTGTCTTCCCACCTGCCACGGCACCATCTTCTCCAGTCTTCATTTTCTGTGGAGATTTCTTGTTTGCTTTAGTTTACTTTCCTGCCCAATGATGGAGGTCATGTCGATACCCCTATGGGGATGCCAGAGACATTGGTCGAAGCTGCTCAGGCCCCAAGGCCTTTGGAATCAGCAGCCATGGAGGATCAGCTTCAGGCACTTGAGTCTCACTTCTTATCAATGCTAGAGAAGCAGATGGCTGGTCCTTTGGTGCCCAAGGCATTGTCATCGACCGTTGTGCAGCTGATCCTCAAACGCATGCCTGATTGCAGAGGCTTTGACATCAGGGCATCCGAAAGAGCCAATTAAAATCCAATTAAATAAATAAAAATAAATAAATAAATAAATATGGGTTTCCGGTGGATCCATCTCTCTCTCAAGTGTATAGAGTTCCAATGTCCGGATAGATGGCCTTGGACCGCGATACCCAGCAGAGTTGGCAGACAGCTGCTCATGGGATGCTGACTGTGCTCGATCACATGGGATCCACAGTGCATGCCATTCCCCTGGCACATCTGTTGATGAGGCAAGCTCAGTGGATGCTGAGTACTCAATGGAAGCAGCCCATTGGCTGTGTCTGGGGCTGGGTGGCAGTCACTGTACCTCTTGTCCAGTCCCTGCATTGCTGGTTGAATCCTCAGAATTTGCTCAGGGGCCTTTCTTTTCAGCAGGCTCCACCTCAGAAGACACTGACTACAAACACCTCCAAGCTGGGTTGGGGGGTGCATCTGGATGGCTCCACACTGAAGGCATCTGGTTCTAACAGGAGAGCCTGTACCAGATCGATTTCTTGGAGCTACGAGACATAGTGAATGTCCTCAGGGCTTTCTGGGATCATCTGGCCATCCAGATTGTTCTGATTCAGACTGACAATCAGGTCGTGATGTACTATGTAAACAATCAAGGGGGCACAGGCTTTATCTCCTGCGCTAAGAGGCAGTCTGGTTGTGGAAGTTTGCCATCATTCACGCTATGGAGTTATGGGCCACATAGCTGCCATGGGAACAGAATATCCTGGCGGACCAGCTGAGGTACATCCTCCAGCTGCACGAATGGACTCTGGACAGGTTTGTTGTGGCCCAGATCTTTCGGAAGTGGGGTCCCTCTTTGATAGATCTATTCATCACTCAGCACAATACCCAAGTGAATCAGTTCTGCTCCAGGGTCACCTCGCGCAGTAGGCTGACTGCAGATGCTTTCCTCCTGCACTTGGGAGAGGGCCTGCTATACACATATCCTCCCATACCTCTCATACTGAAGACCCTACTGAAGATCCAGTCAGGGGGGTCAATGATTCTCATTGTGCCTTTTTGGCCCAGGCAGACGTGGTTTCACCTTCTACTTCAATTCTCCCAGTGTCTCTATCAAATCTCCTCTCTTTCCTGTTCTCTAGCATATGCATGCCTCATCTTTGGTGCCTCCACTCTCTCTATATTCTCCAAAACTCAAGATCAATGATCTCTACAAAGGTATAATGCCTTCCTTCCTTCTACTAGTTATGCCTTTCAAAATGCGCACGAACATTCTTATATTTCTGGTCCCTGCCTTGTTACACTGTTTCACTATCTTAGAACTGATGAGACAGAATATCAAAGTCTATAAGCCTAGGCTACTGGTATTTCCACTGACCAAGGAAAAAGGTCAGTTTAGAGGGTAATTTTATACTTAGACACCTAGGATATGGCAGACGAAATTTGCCTATTCTAAGCCTATTTCAAAAGCCTATTTTCAAAAGGTGGCACCAACTTGTCTTTATAAAATACCAGTGTAAGTGGCAGAGATTGTGCCTCAATCTCAGACATAGATATTTATTTCTACAATTTAGCAGGTCTAAATGAACACATGTAACCTTGCAAGTATGCATGTAGATTAAGGTATTTTGTAATCAACGCATGTGCCTGTGAATTCTCTCTGCACTCTGCACAGATCGTGCTCCTGGCTACATCTTCCAGCAAGTACGCACACACATGCCAATGCACGTACTTCTATGCCGGTCAATATTTTTTAAGAGTCCACATATTAATGACTTTATAAAATGATCATCTTAAAGTCTAATTCAGTAACACTAGAAGCCCCAAATACGTCAATTGATGCAAATGCATCTTCGAAGTTGTATACCAGCGCCACTGCTAGAACCATGTCAGTTATGTTCCATGACTTTGTTAGCGAGGTCAAGATGTTCAAATATGTGCATCAAAAATTAATGACAGATGCACCACCTAGCGGGAAAATGAATTTATACCTAGAAGCCCCAAAGTACGTCAATTGACGCAACCAAGAAAATTGAGTGGTTTTCACAAGTTTTCTTACAATGACTAACATAAGAACAGTGTTAACTAAATTTAAAAGTAACTGCAAATTCAAAAGTAACTGCAAAGTCCATGTCAGTTAACAAACGAACAGGATAAGCATGTATGATTTGCTATTGTACATTTAGAGTCTATTTGCAACTGGCGCAGATTGTCAACAGACACTGTCCGCAAACTGGACGCTTGCATTTATCGCACAGCATGACAGTGTGATTTTGTTTGCAGTTGGCCTTGATTGCACACGTTACTCGCTTTGCCAGTTTGTTTGTCGCAACAGAGGCTAGCATTGACTCGGAATATGAACGTCGAGCAGCACAAGTTTGTCGCAGCTGCTCCAACAGTGTGTGATGAAACTGTCTCCTTGGTATGTTGACACCGGTTTGCTTGCAGAAAATAATCCAGGCATTGTTGGCCGCAAAGTCAAGAATATTGAAGAAAATGGCTAGTGTCCATCTACGACATGCAGATTTGGTGGACATTTGATGGCACATTGAGTCCAGCATGTCGACACCGCATTTATTCTTGTTGTAGTACAACACACTTTCAGGCTTCAGCTTGCCGCTGGTTTCACATATCGCACCTTTGTGCAAAGTGAACAAAACAGCAACAGTCTTCTTCTGTTTCATCTGGTACTGTACTATGGCCATTGATCCATTGGTGTAGAACTTGGATTGGTACAGTTCGAGTTTTGTAAGTGATGGTAGTTCCCTGCAATTCAGACAAATGGTCCCGACCAATGAAGTGTTCGTCTCCAATAATTTCTCAGCGAGGTCATGGCTCGTAAAAAAATTATCAACCGTAACGTTGTATCCTCGCTGATAATATGGCTGCATTAGAGTCATGACCACATGCGTTCCTAAACTGCCAACTCTTTCATCATCTTTCCCAGTGTACGGTTTCACATTCAAACAGTATTTGGACTGCAATTCTGCCAAGATCCAGAACTTTATTCCAAATTTATCTGGCTTATTTGGCATGTACTGCGTGAATTTGCATCTGCTTTTCATTGGGAATAGTTGTTCATCTACAGTAAGAGATTCTTCTGGTATGTAACATTTTTGACTGTTATCAACAAATCTGGATAACACCCATGTCATTAGGCCGAATTTGTCACACTTCACTCTTTCCTGCCGTGAAGCTCTGACATCAAATCGCATTAATTTCTTTACTTCTTCATATCTGTTTCGTGACATTGTTTGCCTAAATGCTGCACAGCCATGAGTTTTGGACCACATCAAATCAATTGGAAAGTTTTTGGCATTCATGAAACCTCTTAGATATGCCAGTCCCAGAAACGCTTCTATTTCATCTTCGGCTACATCCCATGATGGGTCTGATAAACGGGCACACTCCACAGTGCAGCTCCTGATGTGACTCATAAAACCGGGGTCAACGATCAATCTAAATGCATCCACTGGTATTTCAACATTACGACAATATGCAGTAACCCCACTTTTAGCAGTGAATACATTTTGGGCCTGCAATCTGCCACTGCTTTCACCTTGTGACATGATCTTCCATTCAGTCCCATCTTTTGCTACCACTATTGACCCTGTCGTCCTGCTCTTGTTTTCAGCGATTATTAGATAATGAGCATCATCCTCACTTTCATCAGTGTTTCTGCTGTAGTCTGAACCAGTCAAATCCTCTCTGCCTGCACAACCTGTAACATGTAGGTCAACGTTTGAATCTGATTCAGTCGAATCAGAGCCATTGTCAATTTCCAAAATATCTTGCATCTTGGCAAGTGCTTGTGCTGCTGTCATGCGCTGCGGACGCGGTTCTCTCATTTACTGCATCGAAGCGGTAGCCGCAGCTGGCAACAGATCAACTGATTTTGCACCAGCACATCTAGGCACTGCTGTCTTCTTACGAGGTCTCAGCATTCTGTACATAGAATCGTAGAAAAAAAATGAATAAAATTTCAGGGAGGAAGCGATATGCTAAAAGTTCTGGAGTGTCGGCCTGTTCTAGGGCGTGTTCGAAAGTCACGACATTGTGTAACAGAGTAAATTTCAGTTTTATATCAATCACTGTTTCCAGTTTTACTCTGAAATTACAAATCAATAAACACATGATGACGTCATGTAATGATGTCACATACTGCACGTATTAAACAAATAAGTAACTTCAAATTAATTCACATCTGCATTTCATGCTAAACGCAGTCATCGTGATAATGTGTCAATTGACGCACTTTGGGGTTTCTAAGTAAAATGCCTTTTGGGGCTTCTAGTGTTAAGACTAAGGTTGATAAAATCTATTCAAAACCAAGCGTCTTAGATTTTAGGAAAACTGACTTTGCCAAGATGGGATAATACCGCAAGGAGTCATTAGCGAGATGGGAACAACCGGAGAATGTAGAAAAGCAATGGGCAAAACAGAAAGGGGATATTTTAAGGCAACAAACCACTTTGTTAAAAAGTTAAATAAATGCAAAAGGAAAAGGAGGCCACTATGGTTCTCAAAAGAAGTAGTTAAAAAGGTAAAGAAAAAGAGAGTGGCTTTCATAAAAGCAAAGACACAAAAAGAAGAAGAGATAGTCAATGCAATAAAATGGGGGGACAAGACATTTTTTCAGATATGTTAGCAAGAGGAAGAAATGCAAAAGTGGCATTGTCTGACACAAGGGCAAAGGGGAGGAATGTGTAGAACCTGAAGAGGATAAAGCGGAATTGCTTAACAAATATTTTTGTTCTGTGTTCACAGATGAAGGGCCAAGAATATGACCTTAGAAAACACCCATAAATAGGAGCAAAAGTGATAGGGATCTTGAACGATTTTCCGAAAACTGTGTTTGTGAGCAACTATCTAAACTAAAAGTAGACAAAGGACTGGATGAGATACATCTGAGAATATTGAAGGAACATTCTAGCAGCTCCAATGTCTGACTTTTTCAATGCTTCATTAGGGCTGGGGAGTGGTCCCAGAGGACTGGAGAAAGGCACATGTGGTCCCTTTACAAAAAAGGATGAGGTTGAGAACTATAGGCTGGTTAGCCTGATCTCTAAGGTGAGCAAATTAATGGAAACACTGCTAAAACAGAGGATAATGAGGTTTCTGGAGTCCAATGGATTGCAGAATCAGAGGCAGAATGGGGTTTACTAGAGGTTGATTTTGTCAGAAAAATCTGATTGATTTCTTTGACTGGATGACCAAAGAAATAGACCGTGGGAGAAATCTAGATGTGGTGTACTTGGATTTCAGTAAGGCCTGTGACACCTTTCTGCACAGGTGACTTATAAATAAATTGAGCATCCTAGGGATGAACCCTAAAGTGACAGACTGGGTTAAAAATTGGTTGAGTTGGAGGCAACAAAGTATACAGGTAAAATGGAGCTCACTCTGAGGAGAAGGATGTTACCAGTGGTGTGCCGCAGGGATCTGTCCTGGGTCCAATTCTTTTTAACATATTTGTTAGTGATATTGCAACTGTCAGGTAAGGTTTACCTTTTTGTGGATGATACCAAAATCTGCAATAGAGTAGATACCCTGGAAGGAGTAAATAACATAAGAAGGGATCTAGCTAAGCTTGAAGAATGGTCAAGAATTTGTCAGCTGAGATTTAATGGCAAAAAAAGGAGGGTCATGCATTTGGGCTTCAAAATCCAAGGGAGCATTACAGTGTAAGGGACAAAGAACTTCTCGCCATGAAAGAAGAGCGGGACCTGGGCATGATTGTTTCTGATTATCTTAAAGTAGCTAAACATGTAGAAAAGGCGACGGTGAAAGCCAGAAGGATACTTGGGTACATAGGGAGAGGAATGGCTAGCAGAAAAAAGGAGGTGATAGTGCCTTTTTATAAGTCTCTGGTACGACCCTCATTTGGAGTGTTGTGTGCTGTTCTGGAGACCACACCTTCAAAAGGATATAAACAGGATGGCGTCAGTGCAGAGGGTGGCTACTAAAATAGTCAGTGCTCTTCATTATAAACCATATGGGGACAGACTTAAAAAGATCTCAATATGTATACTTTAGAGGAAAGGCGGGATAGAGGAGATATGACAGAGATGTTTAAACACCTCTGTGGCATAAATGCACAAGAGGAGAGCCCCTTTCGATTGAAAGTTAGCTCTGCAACGAGGCGTGTGAAAGGGGATAGACTCAGGAGTAATATGAGGAAATATTTCTTTATAGAAAGAGTAGTAGATGTGTGGAAAAGTGTCCCAGTGGAGGTAGTAGAGATGAAGACAGTATAGGGTAGATTCTGAACCGCGTTTAACAGGTGTGGATGTCCGATCCGGACGTCCAGACCTGCTAAACGCCTGGATCACTATGCAGCAAACAGGGCTCCCCATTCATAGAACAGGGTTGTGCAGGGAGCTCTGTTGATGGGCGGGAGGGTGCGGGCCGGAGATGGAGCAAGTGCAGGCAGTGGGCGGCACCATGACCCCAGATATACAGGGCCGATTTTGAGGTCGGCCCTGTACGTCTAGGTTTGGCCATTTAAACGTGGGACTTATTCCATCTCAGAGGTTGAATAAGATCTCCTGGATGTTGGGGGATGCCGGAGCCACGGCACAAAAACAGGTAAGGGGTGTCCTGCAGCCCGACCATGGCCATGGAAGGCCTGATTTGGGGTCGGGTTTCGGGGAATGAAGAGTCTACTGTTGCTGCTGGGAACATGGCTCCTGCATTGAACTGCAGTGCCATGGCAACATGACACCATGGCACTGTGGCTACATGCAGGAGCTGGGCTGAGCTAGCCGGGGATGTGTCTGGACATCCGGGGAGCATGAATCGATGGACATCCTGTACATCCCGCCTCTATGCTGCGATTCTGCTCCCACGGGCCCATCTAGCCCCATGGGAACAGAATCGGGTGCATCCCTGGGCCGTCCGGACATCTGGACATCCGGACAGCCCAGGGAGGCACATGTTTGAATTGGCCTCCACCTGAATTGAGGAAATCATGGGACAAACACAGAGGATCTCTAAAGGAAAAAGGCGACTATAGTATTTGGTATGGAAGGGCAAACCAGATAGGCCATATGGTCTTTTTCTGCTGACATGTTTCTATGTTTAACCTCAAATCCCACAAAACTTATCTTTTATGGATGTGGCTTCATTAGTGCGCATTCAGTTCATTACCCTTAAAAAGTGGAGTGCACACAATTGATTTCATGCAAATTGATCTGTGAAATAATTCTCATGAAGTTGATTTACATACAGTAAATAGTTCTAACATGTACTACAAATTTTATTAACATGAATATGTGAAAGAAAGTAAATAACAAGGTCTGAAAATTTAGAAAAAGGGCCAAATGAACCAAAAATGCATCAAAAACCTTTTCCCTTTGTATACCACTTACACCTTGCAAAATTGTCAATAAATTCATTTTTAAGTCAAATTGATAAAATAAATTTATTGTTCTTGTGGGTGATTCTTCCCCACAAAATATACTTACTTTGTTACATCTAATCAAATAAATGTGATCACTTTTCAGCTAATTGTTCTATAATTCACAGGAAGGCCTTTAAGTGTACTGATAGATGCACAGAGATGCTTGACTAGTTAATAGAGCCTACTGGCTTTCCTAACAATAATGTTACCAAAACTCCACGCTATGCAGAATCTCTTCTTTCCCAAAGAACAGCAAAAGTACTGGTAGGTGCTTACCTAGCAGCATATGAACATGAATGCAAAAGAAATTGAATATCTTGAATTTCCAAGCAACAATTCAAAGGTTAAGAGACGTTGCACTCCCCACTGATGCATCTAGTCTTGTAGAGCAGCACTAGAGAGCATATGGATAATATGACAATGATTTGGAAGAAGTCAAATGTCTTCACTGACTCTTCGGGAGGAAAGATCTGCTTTCCAGTGTGTGCTGAAAAAACTTGTCTTCTGCTAGATGAGTCTTCTGCAGTTCTAGGATATTGAGAGTGGAGGGTTAATAAACTTGAAAATAGTCTAGTGGCAAGAAATTCAAGCAATAGAGTATGAGGGTGGTTTTATAGTAAGTCACCCAAGGTAGAAAGGCAAAATAAGCAACATAAGCATTCATGCATTTTCATAACATAGTCTCATGAAAGCAGCAGAAATTGTGGCTAAAATGCATCCATGTACATTTAAACACGTTCGGGAGCAATTGCAAAGATATGTGGGTGAAGTACGCACATAGCTGCGTATTTTGTAAACCATGCACAAATTTCAAGACTCGCCACATGCTCTTCTCAAACTGTGCCCCCAAATATTCTTACATAATATTCTTAAAATAAGTGCTTTCCTGCCACCACCTATATTTTTATGTGCATGTGGTAGTGTGGTATACGGTGGGAAGGGTTTTGTGTACAACACAGGCCAGACAGCAGTTCAAGGAAAACAAAAGCAATTTTCATTCTGCATCAGCTTGTTAAACCTCAACAAAGCAAAAACCAGAATAGACAGCAGTTCAGGGAAAACAAAAGCAGCTTTATTTCTGTCCAACTTGTTAAACTTCCACAAGCTGGTTCTCCTGGCCCTTCCTCCAGCCCTAGTGAAAGTTCCTACCTCAGAACTCCTGTGCACGGCTTGCCTAACGAGGACATCTGGCTCCATGGGCCTCTCTCCCACCTGCAGCCTGCTGGGTTCTTAACCTCTCGCTGTGAACCACGTCCTCCCAACCCTGAACTCTGTGCTTCAGACTCTCTTAAAGGGGAGTGTTGATAATCCCTTTGGAGAGGGATGGGTTACATTCTATAGACCCCATCACAATACATAACCCATGAGGTAATTTTATGAGGCCTTTTATGCACGTAAAATAGGGTTACCATGCAAAATATCCTTTATAAAACTACCCCCAAAATATGCATTCACAAAGTCAATCAAATACACAATGTCTTTTGGTAATCAGTCTTCATCAGGGGAGAGAAGAGTGGTATAGTGATTGGGACAAGTTACCTCAGGCCAGAGGGCTAGGGGCTCAATTCCTGCTCAGGGACAGCAACCCCTGGCTGGAGGGATTGGGGTCTCTAGACCCTCCTAGGTGTTCCTTATGGCCTTGGGCAAGTCACTCAACCCTCTGTTGCCTCAGGTACACATGTAGATTGTGAGCCCTTTGGGGACAAGGGAATATATACAGTACCTGATTATAAACCACCTAGATTGTGTTGTTTCACAGATGGGCAGTATACAAATGCTACAAATACAAATTACACAGTACTGAAGAGAAAATCACATGGAAAATAACAAGTAACTATGGGCAACCTTATGCAACACACAGGGAATCCACCCAGTACTGTTAAGAGTCACTCCAGCAGCTTTCAATGCAAATCTCAGCTACTATGATTGTAGCTGCAACTTGTGCTGGACACTCTGCTGCTGTGATCTACCAGAGCTTGCTAATTTTTGTTTTATAACGTTTTTGAAGCTGAGATGAGGCAGTAACAGGAGCAGGCCGTACTCGACGCTCCCTAAAGCCTTCCACTAGGGCTCCGCCCTATCTTTGCATCACCCCCACACCACCCCCCCTTCCACAAATACTCACACACCAACTTTATGGTCAAAACGCATGGTCGCAGCTTTAATTAACCAATACAACATATAACAGTAAACAGCTAGTAACCATAATTGTTTTAGCCCAACGGAATGAGGCCTCACCCGCCATGTCTATAGCAAGGTGGGGCCCGCCTCCGATTTTCCCCACTTCTCTCCCCTTCCGGGCACCCGACTTCGCCTTATCATTAGCAAAAGCCCACCCTGGGGTTCTCCGGGTCGGGGGTACCCCACCCCCGTCCCAAGTTTAGCCAAGGCTCTGGACCCCGGAACCTCCGGGATCCCGCCACCGGCGCGGGCACCTGTTTACCCCCGCGCCGCCCCCCCCTAAAGCTGCGACCAGCGTGCATCTCTCAACACTACCCACTCCAGGGCCTCCTGCCAATCGTTTAATAACAAATCCAACCCCACCGGGGACAAATGCACCCCATCGCTACCATATAATCCCGCACAGTCCACCTCCACCCAAGGATGAAGGACTTGGTATCCCCCATGTGCACAGACCCACCAGCCAATCTGCCGGTTAATTTTTGTAAGTCCGCGAGACCAACGTCTCTGGGAGCGACAACTCGGTCGTTGTATAATGTCCGACCATATCAAGATGATGCCGGGAATTAACTGCTGGACCTCTTCCAGATCTCGCTGCACCGCTCTGATTAATTGCCGGCAGGTCCACATCGCCAGATCATTGCCGCCCAGGTGAAGTAAGATGAGGTCCGGTGCCTGCCGCAGTCTCCTGTGGTGCCGCAGCAAAGGGAGCAACTGTATCCAACGTAGCCCCCGCTCACCCAGCCATTGAACTGACACTGCAGAGGGATCGAGTCCGAGATTCGCACCCGCCGGTCGAATCGCCGCTCTCCTGCCAGCCCAATGGACATAGGAGTGGCCGATCAGCCAGCATTCAAGAGGAACCCGAACTCTATCTGCAAAAGAAAAGAAATGATGAGCCCCCCCCCACCAACCCCCCCGCTCCTCACATACGTACATAGCCCCGAAACGCCTTAGAGCGCCATCGCCCAATGCGCTGCACCTCTTGATCGGACAAGCCCTCCTCCGCTGCGCTCGTGGCTGCCCCTATGCGAAAGGAATGGGAAGCAAAGTGATGCGCCTCCTCGCCCACCTGCCGCAATGCCATGCGAAGCACCGCAGACACCTGGAAACGAGTCAGCAACCGCTCGTCATCGTGTATAAATATCGCCCCCTCCACCGTAGGGCGGACCTGCAAGTAGTCCCGCAGTGCCGCCACGGCACAGGTCGGTACGCCTTCTATCTCTTGCAGCACCACCCACTGGCCCCGACCTTGTTGGTCAGTCTTTGAACGGGCTAGGAGCACACTGATCCGCCCATTCTCCACCCGCACATGTTGGAGCTGTAACCCACTCTCTTTCCCCACCTTCCGGGAGGGCGCTACTAATTCCCCCATACGGAAGGCCCCAAAGAAGGCTAGACAAAAAACCGCTTTGAACAGCCATGTTTCGTAGGTCGACTCCGCCACTCCCAGAAGCACACTACATAACTTCACCAGCAGGTCGTGCGTAATCGGACGCCTGCCGTCCTGGGGGGCAGGATGTAACCTGCCCCACCCGCGCATCAATTTTTGAGTTACGAACCCGGACCCTTCCCGTAAACACCCCGTCGCCCGTGCAAAAAACACAAACCCGGCTACATGGGAACGCACCGCCGCCCTGGACCACCCATCCTCTTTAGCAGCCACCACATAACCGGCCAACATCCAATCCAATACCGCATCCAGTCTCCACCCGCGCTCCCGTAGGAAGTCCTCCACTTTCTCGCAGCCCGTCAGGTACGCTGCCCAAGTACTCCGTGCCACAGAAGCACGCAACAACCTCAGCATCTCTGCAGGCCAATCCTCCACAAGTGCTCTGGGACCCGCAGACCACGCTCTTCGGCCTCCGGGGCCAGTCTCCGAAATCGGTCCCACTGAAAACGAGACAAGGCATCCGCTATATTATTAGTACATCCCGGAATATGTCGCGCTTTGATCACTACATTCAACCGCAAACACGCCAATACCACCTCCCGCATTAACTCCGCCACTGGAACACATCTCGGACTGTACTGGTTAACAACGCTCACCACTGCCTCGTTGTCGCACCACCATAATAGTCGCCTGTTACGCAAACGCTCCGGCCACAATTCGAGAGCTACGCGCATGGGAAACAACTCCAGAAAAGCAATATTGGCGACTAAGCCCGCGTCCCGCCATGCCTGGGGCCAGCTTTCCGCGCACCATGCCCCCGCAAAATAGATGCCTAAACCCGCCCCACCGGCCGCATCCGAAAATAACTGCAAGTCCCTGGACGACAGCTCAGCTGACATCAGCACAGAAGTGCCATTGAATTCCTGCAAAAATATGTCCCATATCCGTAAATCTTCCTTCATAACGGAGGACATCCGAATCCGATGGTGTGGCTTCCGTACCCCCGCCATCGCCTCTGCTAACCTCCGCAGGAATACCCTACCCATCGGTATGATCCGGCAGGCAAAATTCAGGGACCCTAGCAATGCCTGCAAGTCCCTCAACGTCAACTTCCGGGACGCCATCGCATTGGCCACTAAAACCCGCAGGTTCACTACTTTGGCATGTGGCAGCCTCGCTACCATTTCCCGCGAATCCAGCTCTATCCCCAGAAACGTGATCGTCCTTGCCGGCCCTTCCGTTTTACTCTCAGCGAGAGGCACCCCCAATTCCCGAGCCAAACTGATAAAACCTTCCAACAGCCGCTCGCAGTCCCCGGACATCTCCTTGCCTACGAAGAAAAAATCATCCAAATAATGTACTACATTGGCACACTTCACCTCCTTCACCAAAGCCCAATGCAAAAAGGAACTGAATTTTTCGAAGTAGGCACAAGACACTGCGCATCCCATTGGCATACATTTGTCAAAATAGAAATGACCCTCGAAACAGAAACCCAGCAAAGGAAAGCTCACGGGGTGCAAGGGCAACAGCCGGAATGCGGATTCGATATCTACCTTCGCCATCCAGGCCATCTCCCCCGCTGTCCGCACGAGTTCCGCCGCTCGATCAAATGACGCGTATCGGACCGTACAACTGTCACGGGGAATGTGATCATTGACCGACGCACCCTCCGGGAAGGAGAGATTGTGGATTAAATGAAATTTCCCCCGTTCTTTTTTGGGAATAATGCCCAACGGGGACACTACTAAGTCCGGGAACGGCTTTTGTACAAAAGGGCCCGCAATCCGCCCCCCCTCACGCTCCTTGCACAACTTCTCCCTCACCACAGCAGCCCAGCGACGAACAGAATTCGAATTACGCGACTGAGCAACCACCACCGTCCCTTCTACCGGGATCACAAAGCCTTCCCGAAAACCACGCTCCAACACCTCCTTATCCCCCCGTCGCGGGTACAAACGGAGACGAACAAGTAAGGCGTCGAACCGTATCGGGGTGGCTGCCAGGCTGAATTCTGTCCCACTACTTAAGGACCGCCCCGCTAGGCTGGGCTGTCCCCTTCTTAAGGCATCTTGCTGCCGTATGCTCCCACCCACAGCTGGAACAGGCATGCCGGAATTTGCAATCCGGGAAGGGGCAGGAAGTTTTATTGTACCGCCAACAGACGTCCCCCGTCCCCGAAACGACACTCTTGGGTTGTCCGGAGGGGACAGCTGACCGAAAGGACCGCCCGGACCCACCGAAGTCCCTACTCCCATCTTCCCCCCCGTCATCCCACCACCTGACTTCGCGGACATCTGGGTAAGCCACAGGTTAATATCCTGAGCACCCCATGACAAAAAATGATTTTCTTCCATCTTATCCCTAAACTTCTCGTCGTAGTTTAACCACGACCAACCCTCATGCGTCTGAGCCGCCTCAAGAATAGCGTCCGCATACGCCAACAGCATACCATACTGCTCGGGAAATGCATGCCCCCACACACTAGCTAACCGCAAAAATGCTCGCGTCCAGTTCACCACGTTTCGAGAGACCTTCTTAACGCGACCCGCCTTCTCGTCCTCCTTCCGTTTCTTCTTGCTATCCCCGGAACGCCTCCGCCCCTCTAGCAGCCGGAAGATATCAATATAACGGCGTTTTTTAATCCTACGCCGCAACTTTCTAGGCACCCCCTCCCATAACTCGGAATACACCGCCAAAGACGGTGCACGCCCCCGCACATCGTCCGTACCACCCTCCGAACCGCCCACTTCCGGACCATCCCCACCCGCCGACGAAGACGCCGACCCCGTGGAAGAGGAAGACGAAGAAGAAGAATCCAAACCGCACCGCCGCCGATATCGATGTTTCCGTTTTTTAGTTGCCTTGCCCCCCGAGACCGCCCTCCCCACGCTCCCTCCCCCGGATCCCTCCAGCGTCTCACCTGCTGCTACCAGCCCTCCCACCCACTCCGGGGCCGCCGCTGCATCCACCGTACCCGCCGAGCTAGGAGGCATCTGCCGCTCTGGTCCCCTCAGTCCGCTGCCGCCTGGCATCGCCGCATACGGGATCATCGCTGGCACCTGCGGGGACATAAAAGAGAAAAACGGGGGAGGGGCCCCCGCTGGCCATGACGGCTGCCAAGCCCCTAACCAATCTGACCCGGAAGAACCCTGTCCACCCCCCAGCCAATGCTGCCAAGCCCCCACCCGTCCACCTAGCTGTTCGCCCGAGTATCCAGCTATTTCCCCACTGCCCAGGTGGCAGTAAGGCAATCCCCCTCTTCCAACCGGTGCCCCGGGCCCACCCCCCCCCCCAACCCCGACCCCCTTCCTGGCCTCCCCCCATAGCACCAGACACCCCCACCCCCTGAGAACCCCCTGAGTCTTGTAGACTCCGAGCTTCGGGCCCACACCTCTCCTGCCTGTCCCCCATTTCCCCCACAGCAACAGCCCCATCCACAGGCACTGCCAACCCCCCTCTCGCACCGTGTCTCCCCCTCCCCCGACCCCCCAGTGCAGCCTGGGAAGCCCCCTTCTGCGCCCCCGCCCCTCTCCCCCTCCCTCTCCCCCTTTCCCGACTACCCCCACTGCCTTTTGCCTTTTGACCACGCTGCTTGCCTCCCGCACTGCCATCCCTCTGCCTATGAGGCCCTTCGGAGCCCTTGCGCTGCCGGGCAGCCCCTTGAGCCCGATCCCTGTCTCTGCCCCTACCCGCTGACCCCCCCTTTGCCATCTTGACAGTCAATATTCCCAATCGGGCCTTGCCTGCTCCCGCTGCACCGCCGCCGGGCTGCGATCCTCGCCACGTGTCTGGGATCCCTCCGCACACCTTCGGAATGCTGACCGTCGCACCTCCGCTGGGCCGCGATCCGCCCCACGTGTCCCGGACCGCTCAGCACACCGCCGCGAAAATGAACAGCCGCCGGCAGACTCACGATCCTGGACGGTGTGAGGGACCCTGCTGCTTCCAGGTAATGACGCCGGTCAGCTCCTCAGCCACGCTCCTCGCGTCCGCCGCTCCACGAAGCCCAAACCGACTGGCTGGCTCCCCGTACAGTGCCTCTCCCAGCCTGCCCCAGCCTCGACTTCCCATTGGCTCTCCCCCGCGCACCACACACCGGGAGAGCCAATGGATTTAAACAATAACCCCCCGCGTCCTCAACCCCCCCCCACACACCCTGTTCCCGCGTCTCCCCGAGCCGCCCAGTTACAGGCGGCCGGCTCCGGACGCTACCGTTCGCGGCCTTCATTTAGATACAACCTCACAGGGATTTCCTGGAAACTCTGCCCGCAGTAATGCCCACCATGAATCGTTTACTGACTCACCGGAGTGTGCTAATTTTTGGTTCATAAGGACTTTGTAGTCGAGGAGAAGCAGTTAGACAACCCCACGGTGATTTGCTCATTGGTACCCTCTATTTTATAGTGTGATTTTTCTTGAGTGCTCTCTAAGCCCCCGACACAGGCTGGTCATTGAAACCCAAAAGGCATTTGATTGACTTTTTTCAGATTTGCTCTGTACTGTATCTTTGAGTTTTTTTCAGCTCTCTTTAATTTTAATTTTGACTATTAATAAACTTGTGCAATTCTACTAGCTTTATCACTGAACTTATTCCTTGCTTGTGCTTAACTACATTTATCTATGTGTACAACAGTTATTTTACTTTATTCTAAAGAACAAAAATCTAAAAGGAGAGCAGTTTCAGGTTCTACAAGGAATTTCTCGATTGCCAGTTTAGTAGGAAACACTTTTTTGACAAATCATTCTGTGCAAAGCTTATCTAAGGACAGATTTAGAGAAGTAGAGTCTTAGACCATGTACGCCTTTTTAATTCATAGTTTTCTTGCTCAAGACATTCACAACACTTTATCTTCTATGGACGTAACAGCCCAAAGTATGTCAGCAAAACCTGATCTTTGATATACAATCACACACTCTATTTTGATGGAAAGTTGTCTGCTAGCTCTACCTTTTTCCAGGACAAGCTGTTCCAGTGTTGGCGATACCCCACTGCATGCACAGACTTGTAGCTCCTGTTTTTTGAGGGACTAAGAGTTCATGCATGCAATAGGATTAAACCAGGGCTCTGAAAAATGTGATACCAGTGGGCCACCCAGTTTAAATATTGTTCTCCTTCCAGTTACTTACATTCAATTATTCACCTGAAGAAGTCCTCTAAAAGAACATTGCTCACTGTACCATCAAGAAGGCAAAGAATGCATATACAGACCCCCCCTGCAATCAGCTAAAATATATAGTCAAAGTGAACAGGACCACTGATGGCTGCTAATAGGCCAAACTGTGTGCACTGAAGTAACAAACAAAAATGTCACAATCTGAAACAGAAATGAAGGAATTAGTCAGAGCTCACTACACAACACCTTTGTGTAACATTACCCAAATCTAAGGTTATGCTTGCCTGGCTATCAAGTAAATTAAACCCAGATGCAATTTACCACATGAACAAATACGCTGCATAGCAACATCCAGAAAGGCTTAGCTGCCAATGTACAACTGGACCAAAATGCCAGATTGTGTTAAAATCAAATATATATGCACTTTTTGGTGGTTCAGGCATTAAAATCCACATCGGTATCCTTTCTCTGTTCTTGCAGTATCTGCTATTTCTAAGAAAAATCTCTACAGATTTATTATGTATGTGTTTTTAGGCATAAATCACATATTGGAAAGCTTATGACAACATAGGAGGTCAACAAAGGATTGCTTTGGTTAGTATTTTGCCCTCATGTTCTATGATATCTCTGGAATCGCTGAAAGATAGACAGCATATGCTGACAGGCATGGAGGATCCTTTTATAGCAAGAGGATGGAATCAAAGCATACTTAAACAACTTTTACACTTGAAAAATATATAAATGAGGGGGATAGCCTGAACAGAGCGGCGGGTATCACACCAGCCACTTCACTGGGCAGATTAGATGGACCCTGCTGGTTTTTATCTGCCATCATTTACTATGTTACAATGATTTCATTACCTGTCTGGCTTTAAAGAAAGCTGGTACAGTAAGCGCCAGAATAACCCACAGAAACACCAAAGTCTGCTGTGTAAAACAATTTCAGTGGAATTGTTGACCAAGTCCTAATCAAAAGCACTTGGCATTCCAAGCATGCTGCTGAAACCAAGAACCTTGTGACGCTTTTTCTATGGAGAGTTATGTTTCGTCCAAAATATTTTTTTAGAGATTGTTACAGATCTAGGCGTATTTCTGTACTCCTCCTAAATGTACATTTATCACATGGAGCCATTTCATCTAGCTGATGCTAGCAGAGAACAGGCTTCTTGGTCACTATCTCTCATCTAATGACGAGTTTGATGTACGTGCACAAGACAACCAGAGGCAGCTTCTGGCCCCAACCTGTTACCTGGGAGCAAGGTGTTTGTCCATCCTGCTCCACCTACAGCATTTTGCCTAACAAGAATTCTGCCTCAGTCCTCTGACTGTTACCCTGACAGCTGTTACAGATGTTTTAGCCTGTGACTAACAGCCTGTCTATTCCAAAGCTAGTCACTGAGGACTGCTAATGATCATTTTGTTAAAATAATCATTTAGGGATTTTTTAAAATTCTGCCTTCTTCACCAATATGTTTTTGGGGGGCTTTTACTTTCACAGATCTATTTGACAAATATATTTCTAATCGATATCAGGATTCTGACACAGAAAGTCACAACGTGCAGTATTGCTTCATAGGAGGAAACCCCTAAGATGCTTTCAAACAATTAGTTTACTATACTATTAATCATTTATATAGCGTTACAAGGCGTACGCAGCACTGTACAAACATATAAAGAAGACAGTCCCTGCTCGTAGAGCTTACAATCTAATCAAGACAGACAGAACAATACAAGAGAAACAAGGGGGTTCAAATAGGAAAAGAGTCAAGGCGAACAAGGGATTAGGATCCAAATGCGGCCTCAAAGAGGTAAGTCTTTAACATGGATTTGAAGAGGGGGAGAGAAGAGACTTGACGTAAAGATAGAGGAAGTTTGTTCCATGCATAAGGAGCAGCAAGGTGAAAAGATCGAAGTCTGGCGTTTGCAGAAGAAGAAAAGGGCAGAGAGGAGAAAGCCAGAAGAGGAGCAGAGTTCACGAGGAGGGGTGTAGGGAGAAAGAAGAGAGGAAAGGTAATAAGGGGCAGTAGAGTGAATATCTTTAGAAGGAGAAGTTTGAATTGGATACAGAAATGGAAGGGGAACCAGTGAAGTGATTCAATTAACATATTAATTAACATAATTTAATTAACATAGTAACAATTAACATATTTGTAAAGTTGTTCAGGTCTGCATCTTCCATATAAATTTTAGGGTGGTGCCTATTGTACAATGCCTGCCTCCCCTAATTGAAAGAGGCAGGAATGATTTATGAGACTCTGAAATGGACCACAAACTTTAAACATTGACTGTAGCTTTTGGAGACTTACAGCTAAAGTTACTAATGTGCTATTCATTAGCATGTGCAAACCCTAACTCCTGATGACCTAGCCCCATATTATTTTACAACAGGTCCCATTTTGTGCAGTGGAATCTAGCTACTAATAATGCATGTTAATGGTATTAGTGTATATTGGCAACTAGTGGTGAGTTACTCCAGTAAGACTGGAATTTGAACAAGCTAGGTAGACTCACCTGTGTATTATGCTAAAAGATGTGGCAAGAATTGGGCAAATCAAAGAGAATTAGAATGTGAGGAGGATTTTTTTTAATGCTTTACAGTTTACTATGCCTATCCTTTAATAAGAAAATATTTTATGAAAGCCCTGAGACTATGACAGGCCAACCCCCATGTTCCATTCAGTTCTATGAACCAGTCACCCACATTATTAGTAGAAGAACTTCAGAATTTATTCTAACAGATATTTCGATAGTTAATTACCCCTTATGTTTACAGTCTACAGGATGTGCCAACTACCTGGCAGAAATCCACTTCAGGGGGAATAAGCCAAATTATAATTAGTTATCTAGCATTTCTATTCATCATTTTCTATTTCCAAGCCTCATTAGTGAAAAATCATGTAGACTGTGTGCATCTTCTTATCAGAAAAGAGAAACAAGAATAGTTACTATCAACTCCACTAGTGGTGTTATCCAGTATGACCCAGATTCAGTACTGTATTGCATTATTCAAATTCTCTCTTAATAGGTGAGGAAAAGCCATCAATCAAAAGTGTGTGTGGAATCCCAGTGATGGTCAGAGAAACTCAATCATATTTTCAATGGTATCTATTGAAGTTTAGTTTGCATTTACAAGTTTCAAAAGTACAGTTGTTGATTTTTGGTTATTGGAAGAATTCCAAGCATTCTTAGAGTCTATGAGGCTAACCTGTATGATGTTAGTTTAGAATATTGCCTCAAGCTATGAATGAGAATTCTAGAACTCCAAGAAAGTTTAACAATCTGATAGAATCTTATACTGTAATTCTCTCTCAAAAAGTTACCAAGGGCTAAAGATCAAGGCAAAGGATGTGGTAAAAGCAACTGGCGTAATTAGGTCTAAAAAAGAATTTGGACAAATCCATAATTGTTATTAACAAGGTAGATTTGAGGAAATCCACTGTTTATCCTTGTAGGTAAGCAGCATGGAATCTGGCTACTTTATGGAATCCTGAAAGTTCTTGTGACCTGGATTGGCCACTGTTGGAAACATGATACTGGGCTTGATGGACCTTTGTTCAGACTCAGTATTGCCATTCTTGTGCTCTTATGTTAAGATGGTAGATAGTTTATTTTTAAAAAATGAGGGAATACAGACCAGTGTTTGAGAATGCAACTCCTGTCTATTTTTCTAAGAAGAGCAATTTCAAGACTAGAAGAGACTGATTCCATACTGTGCACGTCCGGGCCGTCTGGACATCCACAATATGAAGGGGGCACAGTTGTACCTGATTTTGCAACTGCAGGAGCCATATGTACCCATGGCTACAGAATCAGGTTGCTTGGATGGACTGGCGTGCACAATATGCTGAATGGTGAGATGTACATGAGGCTGCCCATCCCCACCGCTCAGTGCTCCTGCTGGTGTGCCGTTGCCATGGTGTCCCATCGCCATGGCACTGGGATGCCCAACAGGAGCAAGCAAAGCCCGACAGCGGAACACATCTCCTTTCCCCACCACCTGTCCCTTGGCAGGGTCTGCCAGGGCTGGGATTAGGCAGCGGAGACCCACCTGCATGTGCTCCATGTGTTTGTGGAGGCAACCTGGCCCAATCACAGCCTCGCCCAGGTCTTATTCCACCTCCAAGGTGGAATAAGTCGGATGTCCATCTTGCCCCTGCTGGATGCACAGGACCTGACTGGAATAGGTCCTGTATGTTAGGGTGCTGCGGCCCACCCCTGCTCCACCCACTTTCTGCCTCCATCTCGCCCACATCCAGCACTCCCAGCACAGTGACTCTTTGCGTGTGGGGAGCAGTTGATGCTGAATATGGTCCCAGCAAATAGCAGGAGTTGTACATCCAACCCAGACATACATCCCCACTATTCGCATGTCAAAATGACCTCCTTAGTGAACTGATGACTTCTCTATTCACTGCAGTCCAAGGTGAGGTTTATTGTACAATAAGGAGGCCATCCCAGAACACAAATAAGGGGTTTGTACGTGTAGTGGAGATGTGCTGAAAATGTCCCCAGCCATATTCTGAAACACTGCTATCATGCATGTCCATGGCGCTAGTACAGGGAACTCAGAACATGCCCAGAAGGAGTAGAACGGGGGCATAGTCAGCCACGGAGATGTGCATAATATATTCCGGAAAGATCTATGTATTTTCTGTGATATATACGCAGACGTCGCCATTATTCCTGCTGAAACATGGAACAAGGCTAGAACTTAGAAAATATTCTGCTGTGCTCTTCAATTCATTCCATTTTGAAGAATGGTTGTGACAAGTGTGGCTGAAGTGGTGTGACTGCAGTCTAGAAAAACACAAGATGCAGTTATAAAGAACAGAAAGCAGAGATGATGGAATGTTGTAAGGTAAAGAAACATTAACAAACACCCTTACAGAAATATTAAGAAGAGCAATAGTGTTTATTCAGGCTAGGTTGAAATGTGCTGTTTGTGCTAAAAGAACTGATCCAGGGGACCCTAGCAAATCCTGTGTTCTGAAAACTGAGAGTGTTGATGTAAGAATAGTATGTAAGTGAGTCTGGAAACAAATCATGATGGAACAAGAAAGGGAGATCATATGTGTAGCCCTGGGATGTCATGCAACTATGGCATATCAGCTGTTAGTTATAGGTTTGGTTTGGCAGAATGATGGCTTTTGTGATGGCAAGTGAGACTGCGTGGTTTGGGGGTAGCACGGGAGGATCTGGTGTGCTGCTCTGCAATTCAGGGAGGCCATGAAGGGTTGGCGAGTACCTGGACTATGTGGATGACTCTAGTGTCACCAGGTGCAGGTGTGATAGGGCAGCCATACATCAGCTGTGCCAGGCATTGGGAGACATGACTGGTATTGTGCTAACATCCCCCAATTGTGCCTGAGGCCTACATCCTTCCCCAGTCCAGCATTATGCAAGCTGCGAGAGTGTTGATACGGAGGCTGGCTACCTGGGTATGATGACACAGGGATCCCCCCTCTCATGCTCACACAGGTCTGACCAGGGGAACAGTGCCACAAAGCAGACTGTGGGAAGGCAGACAGGGTTGGCTCACAGATAGTGGATGTATAGAGACTGACATATGCCATGATGGGACAGGTGTAGCTACTGTGAGAAATACCAGTAGCCTGATATGTGGGAATCAGATGCTCTAGCCAGAAGGCCCTACTACTACTACTACTACTGTTACTGATCATTTGTATAATGCTACAAGGTGTACTCAGCGTTGCCCAGACAAGATGGCCCCTTCTCAGGAGAGCTTACAACACAGCAGCTGTGGACAGGAGACATTTAGGGGGAATGGTAAGGAAACATAAGGGAGATTAGGCAGATCAGATCCTAAAGTGGCAACCAAAAGGTGAGCGCTCAGCCTGGATTTGAGAACGGCCAGAAAAGAAGCCTGATATACAGACTCAGGCAGTTTCTTCCAGGCATAAGGAGCAGCAAAATGAAAGGAGCAAAGTCTGGAGTTGGCAGTAGAAGAGAAGGGCACAGACAGAAGTGATCTGCCGGAAGACCGGCGTTCCTGAGGAGGGATGTAGGGAGAGATGAGGGGAATGGTAGGGCAGAGCAGCAGAATTAGTGCACTTATCGGCCATACATTTGTTGCTCGGTAATATTGTGCATTCTTTGGGGAACTGCAATGTTAGTTTGGGGTTTTGTGCACTTGGTAAGGGTCTATCCTTAGCAGTTTAAAGCGTGTTTGTAGAGATGACCAAGGCAGAAATCACTGGAACCATTTTATAATGCCAAGAACCATTTGATGCAAGGTATGTCCTGACATACATGTTCATATTTATTTATTTAGCTGTATTTATATCCCGCTTTTCACCAGGTCAAAGTGGTCAGTTGGGGGATACATTTAACATGAGGGGATATGAGACACATACACTAATACTTACAGGGAACATGGGCAATGGAGGGTTAAGTGGCTTGCTCAAGACCACAAGGAGTGCCTATAGGACTAGAAATCCCAGTCCCTCCGGCCTGAGATGACTGTCCCCAGGTGAGACTTGAAACCCTGGCCCTCCGGCCTGAAGTACCTTGTCCTAACCATTAGACCACTCCTCCTCTCTTATACTATATTAGGGTGCACTGGGATTACCTAGCACTTTTTAGGGCATGAAAAGGACTGCTATATGGTCTAGGTTGCAGCAGAAAACATTTCTCATTGTTACTTATGTCTAGTATGCATCATCAGACTACTGTCGGTGCAAAGGGTAGCTTAGGAGAGGCATGTTTTTACTGAGGAGGCATGGCGTCTGCGGGTATATTGTGGAGACATGCATGATCTGAAACGTGCAACTTTTCAGAATACAGTGGGCTCGATGACTTCGAAAATGTTCACCCATGTCCCATAGTATTGACATGGTTCTCCATTATATAGCATGGGCCGTGCCTGCACCCGTGCGCGGGCCACACGCCGGATGTGTGCACAGTCCGGCTGAATAGCGCTTTGCCCATGCTGCGCTGGACACATTTACCTCCCTAATCCTAGACCCGCGGGCACATCTAGATCCACAGATTTGGAATTAAGTTCAAACGGGGCCCATTTTCAATTTAGACATGTCTGCGGGCCAGACGTGCATGTTATTGAATCTGCCTCCACATGTATACAGCAGATACCATAACACAAAACATAAACATGGCAGAAACTATCTATCACAGAATGTCTTTATGTCTATCTCATCTATTCAGCATCCAAACTGGATCCAAATGTCATCTGATTATAGTCATAGTAAACAGATAAGTCTTTAAGCCCTTACAAAAGTCCTTTACATCCAGTATGGCATGTAATTCATTAGGCAATATAATCCACAATTTTCAGCCATACAATAAAAATGCCCTATCTAACTTTTACCCATGCTTTACTGGTGGGATGGTATGTGTGTGCTGGGAACCTACTCAAACTGGTTGATCAGATGTAAGCAGTTGGAGCAGCGCCTGCAAAAATTGGAAGATAAGATATTGATTTATTGATTTAACAGTTTTTCTATACCGCCTTTATCCAAGGCGGTTTACATCAAACAACATAAGAATTACAGAGGCACTGTTTTACATTAAACGGGGATTATAACTTGGAGAAAAATACGAGTTACAATATGTGAGGGGAGCAAGCTATTTACATGTAGGGATGATCTACGTTTTATGGGGAGGAATGGTTGGTTCGGCTTAACTGTCCTTCTATGTAGTATTTTAGCTCCTAGATTATGTTTTGTCATCAGGTCCATAGTATTCTCTGAATAGGTGTGTTTTTAGTTGTTTTTTTATTTCGGTGATGGATTTTGCTGATCTTATGTTATCTGGTAGTGAGTTCCACATTGATGGGGCATACAAGGAGAATGCTCTGTTGCTGGTCTGCTGTGCGGTTTTGGTCCTGAGCAGATGGATGTTCAGGAGGTTCTGATTGGAGGCTCTTCTTGGTCTTGTTGAGTAGGTTGTTGGGATCAGCTCTGAGAGGCAGGGAGCTGAGAGGTTATGAAGTATCTTGAAGGTGGTAGTGATGGTTTTGTATTAACAAAGCCTTATACATAATTCTGAAATCTATCAGTAGCTAGTGAAGTTTTGTTGGAACTGGGGTTCTGTGGGGATCTTTTTTGCTCATTGCTGAGTTCTAAGCAAGCTGTAGCACTCTGAGCAGAAGCGGTCAGCCTGTTAAAATATTGCCGTAATCCGATCAAGGATTTGAGTGCCTGGAAAACTATTCAAAAGTCTTCCTCTGGGAATATTGGTTCAAAGCAACGTGGTACTCACATTCTATGGAATATCATTGGTATGACCTTGTTACATGCATCAGTGTCATCTGCTGATCTTAGCTTACAGTGGTTAGCTTCTTGATGCTGTTACAGCATTCTGTTCAGGTGGAATGTTTCTGAGAAGAAGGTTGCAGTAAAATGCACAGAGCATTGATATAGAAGTAGCAGTCACTGCTGACAGTTCTTTCCTTTTTTCCAGATAGATCTTTCCTAAAATCTAGATTCATGTCCCAGAGAGAAAAGGAGTGAGTGGTCTTTGCTGAAGTGCTTAGCTGCACAGTTGCTCCCGTCCTCATGACAGTCACCGTCTGGGAAAGATTATAATCCACTTTTACCTGAAAAAATCATGAATTACAATACTAAAAATAAAAATATAATTTACAATCCATCAAATTACATATACTATGTATGCAGTTAAGTAAAAATCCTTTCATTCTACGCAAGAGTGTCATAAATTATTTCTCGCTATGTGGGGAGACTATTGCTTTAAGGGCTAATTTCCTTCTGTGATATCCACACAAATGTATTGTAAGGTATTTTAATGTCAGTTCAGTTTTCCTTGTTCCTGATCATTTGTATTCCTTTTTAGATGGTAAGAAGCTAACGGTCTCTGTTTCTGTTCCTAGATCCCCAGAGATGATGGACCAAAAATGGCTGGATGATGTGCCTATTACCTATTTCTCGATTTTTTTCCCTTTTTTTTTCTTTTCCACCAAATTTTTTCTTTTCTCCTCCCCTTTGCTTTATTGAGGTCCAATATTAAAATGGAGGAATGTGTATTTAATTTATTTTTCAATAAATGGTTATTTCTTCTTTAACAAGTGTATAACTTGTAAATTATGTTAAAGTGCCAATAAATATAAAATGTAAAAAAACCTTTCCATTCATCCTAAGTGTAATCTTATGCAAATATTAATGCAAACCTTTTTAGTTTTGATCCCGTGTTTAGTCAAAATGCTTTTAGCAAAAGATTTTAAAGAGAAAATCACTTTTATACATAGGGATCTAAATATGAATACTTTTTTGTCACCCTATAAAAGGGATATGGCCTTACAGGGCAAAGGTATTTCTAGATTTCAGTAGTCAGATAGTGAAGAAATGCTGACTATCTTATAACACATAGTTCTGCGATAATGGAATGTTCCAGAACCCATCAGCTCAGTGATTCCTAAGGTGCTCCTCATTACCAACTAACCTTCCAGATCCCAGCATTGGTTTACTAGTAGGACTGATGACATGCCTACAGGTAGATGGTTTTCAGTATGTTAGAATTTATTTTATTATCAGCACCATGGAGCTATCACAGTTTTGATGAGGAAAAGGCTATTATCTTCATGATCTCATTACTAGGAACTGTTGTTGTTAAGTGCCGTTGAGTCATTGTTGACTCATGGTGACCCTCTGGATAGTTGTCCTAAACTGTGTTCAATCTTCAGTCAGGCGGCTCATTGTTGAGAGATTGGTATCTGCAGCTGCTGTTATTGTATCGATCCATCTCATTGCTGGCCTTCCTCTTTTGCATTGACTTGCCAAACATGATGTCTTTCTCTAATGATCTCTCTCTTCGTATGATGTGTCCAAAGTATGAAAGTCAAAGTCTTGTAATCTGAGCTTCTAAAGAAAGCTTAGGTTTGATCTGCTCTAGTACTGACTGGTTTGTTCATCAGGCAGTCCATAGTTTACACAGTATTTGCTGCCAGCACCATAATTCAAAGGCATCAATTTTTTTCCTGTCTAATTTTTTCACTGTCCAGGTTTCGCATCCATATGATGCTATTGAAAATACCATGGCTTGAACGAGTCGAATCTTTATATGGAGAGAGACATCTCTGCTCTTGAGAATCTTGTCTAGGTCTTTCATAGCCATTCTGCCAAGAACAATGCATTGTTGGATTTCTTGACTGCTTTTTGCTTCTTTACTGATAGTTGATCCAAGTAGTTTAAAGTTGTCCACTGTTTCAATTTCTTCTCCTTCAACGATAAACTTATTGATTTTGCCAGTTGTCATGATCTTTGTCTTCTTTACATTAAGGTGCAGGCCCATTTTAAGACTATGTTCCTTGATCGTGAGAAGCACATGTTTCAGATCATCTTCACTTTTGGCCAATATGTGATATTATCAGCATAGTTAAAGTTGTCGATGAGTCTTCCACCAATCTTCACACCTCTGTTGTCTTCATACAATCCTGCTTCTCTGAAGATTTGTTGTGCATATAAATTAAACAGGTAGGGGGAAAGTATGCAGCCTTGTCATACACCTTTGCTTATTTTAAACCATTCTGTTTCTCCTTGTTCCGTTTGAACTGTTGCTTCTTGATCAATGTACAGATTGTGCAAAAGAATGATCAGGTGTTCTGGTATACCCATGCTTCTTAATGTGGCCCAGAGTTTTTCATGGTTTACACAGTCAAAAACCTTGCTGTAGTCGATAAAGCACAAATAGATATCCTTTTGGTAGTCTTTAGTCTTTTCAAGGATCCATCTCACATCCACGATGATGTCTTTCATTCCTTGCCCTTTCCTGAACCATGCTTGTACATCAGGTAGTTCTTGTTCCAGGTATGGTTGTAGTCTCTGTTGAATAATTTTCAGTTGAATCTTGCTGGCATGTGGGATCAGAAAGATTGTGTGATAATTTCCTGACTACTTTGCTAGCTTCTCTAAGTTTTTTCAAATACAGATGCCCGTCTTCCTCTGTCTGTGATCTCTTGTATTTCATGAAGGCCTCCCTCTTTTTCTTCACTTTTTCAGCTACTTCTTTCGAAAACCATAGCGGTCTTTTTTTCCTTTTACCTTTATTTACCATTTTAACAAAAAGGTTGGTTGCCCTTAAAATATCCCCTTTCAGTTTTGCCCACTGTTTTTCTACATCCCCCAGCTGTTCCCATCCCACTAACAACTCCCTGAGGTATTGGCCCATCTTGGCAAAGTTAGTATTCCTAAAGTCTAAGATCCTCACCTTTGAATGGATTCTAATAGCCCTAGTCCTAATACTGAACCACACCATCTGGTGATCACAGGATGCAAAATGATTTCCCACTACAACATCAGAAACACTTTCACCATTGGTAAGCACCGAGTCCAGTATGGCCCCTTCACGTGTGGAGTCTGTTACCAATTGCCTGAATAGTTCTCCCTGTAGAGAATCCAGGATCTTCTTACTTCTAGATGATACTGCAGCAGGAATGTGCCAATCAACATCTGGCATATTGAAATCTCCAATCAGTAGCACTTCCCCTTTCCTAGCAATGCTGCGTATGTCTTCAATTAACTCTCTGTCCACCTCTTCCGCTTGTGAGGGAGATCTGTATATCACAACAATGCAAATAGATTTCTCTTTCCCTCTTTCTAGTTTAACCCACAATGCCTCCTCTCTCCCTTTTAAGCTCTGTAATTCCAAAGCTTAATAGTAGTTTTTTCATATAGTGCCACTCCTCCTCCCCTTCTTTCTACCCTGTCCTTTCTGAATAAAGTATAGCCAGGTATAGTTACATCCCAATCATGGTTTTCTGTGAACCATATTTCTGTAACTGCCACATAATCCAAGTCAACCACTCTCACCCAAAGCTTCAACATCAGGGATCTTATTTCCCATGCTATGGGCATTTATACACACTGCTTTCCATATTTTACTCCTGTTACCCATTTCCATAAAGGTATTTAATGTATCACCTACCTGGGAGCTTTAACCTGCCTGGGGGCTTTCTTCACCCATCCCCAACGAATCTAGTTTAAAGCCCTCTTCAGTAGATTAGCCAGTCTACTACCGAAGATGAGTCAACCTGTCTTGGACAGATGGATGCCATCTCTGCTCTGCAACCCTTGGAACAGCATCCCATGGTCTAGGAAACCAAAACGCTCTCGATGACACCATCCACGCAGCCATGCATTCATCTCCAGGATGCGAGCCTCTCTGCCTTGGCCTTTACCCTCAACAGGGAGGATTGAAGAGAACACCACCTGTGCACCTAACTGCTTCACCCTCTGTCCCAGAGCCATGAAGTCACTTTTGATATGTTCCGAGGTATTCCTGGCAGTATCATTTGTTCCAACATGGATTGGCAACATTGGGTAATAGTCAGTGGGCTTGATGAGTCTCGGAAAACGCTCCATAACATCTTGGATTTGGTACCAGGCAGACAGCATACCTCTCTGGAAATCAAGTCTGGTCGGCAGAAGGACGCCTCAGTACCCCTTAGAAGAGAGTCTCCAACCACCACTACCCTTCGTTTCCTTGTGTTCACTGATTCTGCAACTTTAGGGTACTTGAGCTCTGATTCATCCCTCTCCAGGGATGCTTTCACCTCCTCCACTTCCAGGGCTGCATATGGTTCTTCAATTCAAGGGCTGGAGAAGTTGGATTGGTGATTTTGCAGGCCCTGGTGATTTGTGTCCAACCATCGACATTCTGTTCGCATACATCTTCTCCTCTGCTGAAGAGCTTGGTTGCTGCAAGAAGCATCTCATCAATGTACTTCTCACTGTCTTGAATGATCCTCAGCCTCGCCACCTCCTCTCTGAGTTCCTCCACTTGTTTCCTCAGAGCTTTAGCATGCAGACACCCTGCACATGGAACCGGTCCTTCAACTGGCATTAGGACATCTCTCTGAACCGAGGCAGAAGCTGTAACGGGGTCAACAGCTTTAGCAATACGATTTTTCCCAGCCATTGTTCTGTTCGTGGAGCTTAGGTATCTGTTAAAGCAAAAGAGAGAGATCTACCAAGTACCAGCCGGTTTCCCAGCTGTCCTTTCAGAGAAAAAGCAGTTAAATCTCTTTAATTATATTCAAAATGTGCTGGTCCAAGTCTCTGTGCTTTGTTAAATGGGGAGGTGCCCTATAAAGCAAGACTGAATCATCCTCTTGCTAAAAAGGGATCCACTTTGTCCCATGCCATTTTGAATTCCGTTACTGTATTTGCCTCCCACCACCTCCATCGGGAAGGAATGCAAAGCATCCACCATCATTTCAGTGAAAAAGCATTTCCTGGTGTTTCTTTTAAGTTTACAGCCTTGCAGTTTCATCATATGTCCTCTAGTTTTACAGCTTCCCTTCTTTGAAAAAGGTTTGTTTGTTCATTAGTACCCTTTAAGTATTTAAATGTCTGTATCATATTGCCCCTGTCTCTTCTGTCCTCTAAGGTATAAATATTTAGGTCTTCAAGTCTTTTCTCATACGTCTTCTGGCACAGACTCTAAATCATTTTAGTTGCTGCCTTCTGAACTGTTTCAAGTCTTTTTATATCCTTTTCCTATGAATATAATAGAGTACAGTTTTTGGACCAAACAATAACTTGTCCCTCAAGTGATTTATTTGATATCACGGGGCCTGATGTACTGAACAATTTTCTAATAGATGCAAAATAGGAAATATCCCTTGGTACATCAGACCCTTGGAACCCGATTCCATAACCCGCAAGTCCGGTCCACGGGCACGTGCAAATTGAAAATGGGCCCGATGTAAACATGATTCCGCAGCTGCTGGGATAGATGCACCTGTGTTTCTGGAATCAGGGACATAGACATTTTAGGCACAGCATGAACAAATCACTAAGGAGAACGAGAGATGGGTGTACACCGCAAATGGCTGTGCACATTCCATATTCTGAAAAGATGGACATTTTTTATCCTGCCTGTCTCCGCTATATACCCATGAATGACCACACCTTCTCTGTCAAACATGCATCTCCTAAGCTGCTGTGCTCACTGACAGTGTTGTGTTGATGAAAACTAATGATACATAAATGTTGATGCAAAGTAGACTATAAATGCATGTCTGTTGCATGTCCAGATAGTATAACAGCAAGTAGAAAGTGATGTTTGTCATGACATACCTTGCATCACAACTTACATGGCAGTAGAAGACCTCCTTAGTTATGCTTGCATTGGTCATCTCTGAAAACAGTCTGTACTATGCTAAGTATGGATCAGAAAAAAATCAGAACAGGTTCTCTATAGCTAAGAGTTATAACATATCCCTGTCACGAATAAGGGACCCTCAGAATGAGAGCATTCAACAGTGCAAACAGCACTAATGCATGCCCATTGGCTCTCTACAAATGTACATGTTTTCTGAGACCAATGATGGTGCCTTTGGGCATGTATTACTGCTGTTTGCACTGTTGAATGCTCTCATTCTGATGGTTCCTTTCTATTGACAGGGATATGTTGTAACATTTAGCTGTAGAGAACCTGTTCTGATTTTTTTCTGCCCGATTACACTGGCACCTTGTGACGCTGCGGTCATCATTATGATCCAGATACCAGCCAGGCATTCATGTCCCTCCAGATTAACGGATGAGCATACCAGCTCATCCTGTGCAACACTTCAACCACACCCAACCACACACTTTGGCACCTCTGAGGTGGAATAAGTTTGCCTAGTCGGGTGGATCAGGCAGGCCTGGGGCACAGAAAAGGTGGGAGGGGGCAGAGGAAATTCCCCGCAGCCCGACCTTGGCCTTGGGAGGCCAGATCAGGGGTCAGGCTGTGGGGAATGAACATTTCGGTCTGGCAGCTGCAGATCACGGCTCTTGAATGGAGCCACAGTGCATAGCAATCGGACACCTTGGCGCTGCAGCTCCATTCAAAGGCCCTGACTGAGCCAGGGAAGGCTTGTATGTGCAGGCTGACCAGTATTGGGGTTCTGGCCTGTAGGTGCAGGCCTGGATGCAATTCTGATCCCGCGGGGTAGACGTGCAGCACGAGATCAGAATCCTGGCTCACTCTGTGCGTCCAGTTTCGACCGTGCGCACAGAGGGTCAGCACATCCAACTCAAAATCAGGCCCCTTTGCTTTTCTTAATATTTATCCAGGGGTGTTTATTAATGTGTCTTGACCTTACAACCTTCCCTCACCTCTGCTTTCTGTTCTTCACAGCTGCATCTTGTGTTTTTCCAGATTCCATTCACACCAGTGCAAAAAATAATTGTCACAGCCAATCTTCAATATGGGAAGTATTGAAGAGCACAGCAGAAAATTTTCTAAGTCATGCCCTTATTCCACATTTTGGCTGGACTAATGTAGATGTACACGGGACATACTGAAGACGTTCATGGGCCTTTCCTGAATACACTTTATACACTTCCATGGCAGACCACACTTCCATTCCGCCCATTCCTGCCCACATTCAGAGATCCCTGTGTTAGTGCCATAGACGTACATGGCCACGGGGTTTTAGAATCCAATCTTAGACATTTTTGCTAGAAAAAACATCTAATCTGCACATCGAACTGGCTTATTCGTGCTTTGAAATGACCTCCATAGTGAATAAGAGGATACAGCTAAACTTCAGAAGTACTAAACTGTTTTGTTACCCATAGCTCAATTCACTTTTAGAAGTCATAGACTTTGACTGGTTTCCCTTGTCAAAAAATCAGTCCTACACAAGCTGGTTTGCATGTTTTCAGTCACAATGTACTAAAGAATAAATGAGCATGATCAGTAGGTTTGAGGTCTGCCAGGACTTTAGACCATGTTCTATGCATCAGAGGTTGGTGACAGATGGCTAGAGCGACTAAAGCTGCTGAAACATAAACAAGTCCAGGAAATACAACTATGTTTGATGGAAGGGGAACATCCCCCCAGATGATCTCATTGGGTCATCAAGAGGTTTGTCCTATGAGTCACCATATATAAGGAAATTTAGCTTGACACACCCTTGCAGTTCAACAATTTTTGGTTGGCCTGACCTACAGGCTGCATCTACTGCTACCTAGCTCCACTTTACTGTTTACAGTTGTGGAATGTTTTCTCTTACCCCGAGCCTAGCCACCATGCTCTTGCCGAGAATAGGCTCTAACAATAGGAGGCATCTCTAGGACTATTGCCTCCAGAGAAGCCTAAGAGAGAAATGTTTCATTTTCTCTTCAACTTCTCAAACATCCCAGAATCCTCAAGAGATACTGCTCTGACAAAAAAGAGAGGCATCTACAAACTACTTACTTTTGTACTCTCTTTTAACTACATCAGAGTCTTTTATTAACTACTTCACCACACATACTTTTCATATCAGAAGTGTGGCTTTAGATTTCTCCTGATTTACTCTTATTTCATCTTGCAGCAGCATCATCAGATTGGGAAGTATAAGTGGATAAAGCAGATCCCTTTCCCTGTAAGGTTTCTCATTATGCATGACATTAATTCTTTCAGTAGCGATGAAATCAAGCACAGGTCTCTTTAGGTCCTCCTTTAATTGCATTGGCTTTTAAGTACTCCATATGTGAATTCTTTCAGGTTTGCTTTTCTCAGTGAGGATTCATTCTTTTAAATCAGCAGCAATACCTCCAAAATAGCTGCCTAGTAATTCACTGTGACCTCAGTGATAGAAACCCCCCAGCACAGCACTACACATCAGGAGTTAGAAGTGAAGCACACAACAAACTATGTTCTGTACCTGAGGGCCTGCAGACATCTGGATGCAACATAAGGGAGCAATTTTCTTGATAAGAAAAATGTCCATTCTTGTAAGAAAAATATTTTCTGTGTTTTATTGCCAGGGAAAATCATCCCGAAACACTTATGTTTAATGATAACTAGGAGAAATTTCAACAGTATTATTCTGAGAGCAACATCTGTATGATAGCATTTGCCTGAGATTTTCAAAACCTTCTTTGTTGCGTTATCCCCTAAGGAACATGGTAACCTTTCCCTGACAAGAAAGTAATAAGTATCCACGCAGGAACATATGTTGTGGTAATCCCCTGACAAGAGCAACATTTTTTGCTGTAGCAGAAATATATTGCGATTGATGCATTTTGATGGATTAATTTTATTTGCACTCATATTGCATTGTGTGTTGGTTGAACAAGAAAAGGAGATGTCTACAAAAAGGAAACAAAAGAGAAAAAGGACATACAAGTGCTGGGTATCAGGCTACCATACATCAACATCAGTCTTCCAAAAAGGCTGAGGTGGACTGCATGAGGGGGTTTGACCATGGTTATAGCCCAAATGCCAATAAGCAGGGCTACGAAGACTGAATTGCCTTTTTACCACAGCGTCACTAACTTTGGTGTCTGAGGGAATAATTGCAAACCTTGGTAACGGGAAGGGGACCTTGGTAGCAGTGTGCATTGATGAGGATGCATTCAGTTCATTTGGGTGTCTAAAAATTGTAAGTGCATGCAAATTGTTTTTATATGCATATATCTATAAATTAATGCACATATAATTAATTTGCACAGCATGCATAAAAGGCATGCATTTAAAACAAATGTGTAAAAACACAAAAAAAGCCACATGAAAATTGGGAAAAATTCCTTTTAAATGAGAACAAACCAAACTGATTTTTAGCCGTTCACACCCCTAGGACTGGATATTGGCTTCGTAAAAAAACAGTTTGAGGATGGCAGAGTCTGAAATGGGCTACTAGCAGAAGAGGTAGAAGCCAGCACTTTGGCAGATTTTGGGCATGTCTAGGACAGATGCAGAGGACAGTGCCAATAAAAGGGTTAAGAGGACACTTAATAGAATTGAAGAGAGGGGGAGTTGATGTTGAATTGCATAAAAAATTATGTTTTTGTACTTAAACTGTAAGAATTTTTATTGGTCTTTATCTGCCATCATGTACTATGTTACTTTGGAAGCAGACAAAGATGTACCACAAACACAGGTGGATCAGGGTTGCAGCTATTCTCGTTGTGATCCTTGTTCCAATCAGAAATTCATTCTGAAACTCTCACCGCTAAATAAATGAAACTGTTGAGCAAATATTTGTCTTTTTAACTGATTCATTTACATTGTTTTTCATGCATGAGCAAACTTATTTAAGTTTGTTAGCAAATGAGGCAGGATCAGATGGTACAGCAATCATATTTTCAGAATTTCTTTCTACCTGATTTGGTTTAGCAGTGAATAAAAAGAACCTGTTTCTTAAATAAACTTGAATGGAACCATAAGAACAGCAATCTGTTTAATGAAGCAAGACCCTGTCAAAACTGAAGCCAGTCTATCAGAGATGTGTGTATGTTGGGGTTGGGGTTGGAGTAGGGGGCTGGGGGTTACATTGCATTGAGCAGTGGGGTTCTATATAGTGCTGAGAAGGTTTGTGAACCACAATAATATAATAATGAGAATTATAAGTTCTTACCATGATACCCTTGTATAATTGATGCCAGACTTTTTTATGCAACAAAAAGGATATTAATTCCATATCTCTTGAGTCACAATTGGGCCACTATCCATAGCTTTCCTGCTGCTGTATAGATAGTGGTAAGCTGAAAATCCATCTAGCTGCTTTGCTACTATCTGTACAGTGGAGAGGCAGAGTTAGCATAGAGCAAGGTCGACAACCTGAACGTATCCATTTAGTGGCTATACTCAACTTTAAGATAATTTATGTGTTTAGTTTAAGCCTGATGAAAGGGGGGCTGTGGGGAGGCTAAACAGGTAATAGCAGTGGCATTCATCAACATAAGAACATAAGATATGCCATACTCGATCAGACCAAGGGTCCATCAAGCCCAGTATCCTGTTTCCAATAGTGCCCAATCCAGGTCACAATTAACTCGCAGGTTTCCAAAAGGCACACAGGTTCCACAGTCCTCTTTAATAATGATTTATGGACTTTTCCTTCAGGAACTTATCCAAACCTCTTTTAAATCCAGCTACACTAACAGCTTTTACAATATCCTCTGGTAACAAATTCCAGAGTTTATGTGTTGATTGAAAAAATATTTTCTCAGGTTAGTCTTAAATGTGCTACATTGTAGCTTCATTATGTGTCCCCTAGTAAATGCATATATTTAGTGAAGCTTTATTCATGAGTTGGACCTCCGAAAACAGGCACAGATGTGCAAATCATGGAAACATACCCGGAGCCATTTTAGAAAGCCAAGTACATAGATGTACTGAGCATGAGAACATCCATGTAGCATGGGGGCATATTGGAGATGTGCCCTGGGCGGGGCAAGAGAGTTGCACATTGCTGTGTAATTTCAGAAGGGCACAGGCACATTGGGCCCTGGTTGTTGAGGCATCCATGCCTATACCTGCTCCTGACCACTAATAAGGAGCAAACAAATGCTCACTTCATGAGTGTGTTTGCAGCTCCAGAGACCTCTCCTACCTCTTCCTTGTAGGTCCTATGGGAGAGGAGGAAGAAATTCCTTCAAGGTCCTAGCTTGTGGACAAGTACTCACACTCAGTGTCTTGCAGCCTGTCTCCGGGCACTCAGCCACTCCAAGCATATTCTGCTACTACTACTACTACTACTACTATTGAGCATTTATATAGCGCTACCAGTCATATGCAGCGTTGTACAGACATATAAGAGACCGTCCCTGCTCATCAGAGCTTACAATCTAGTTAAGACAGACACAGAGCTGACAATCTAGACAAGACAAAAACACGGCATGGAAACCACAGTTAAAAATATAGGACCTGACTGTGAGCCAGCATGGTCATTAGCTTAAGTGCCTATGGTATATTCGGTGCTGCTATTAGTATAGGAAATGGCATTGACTATACATATTAATGGTGACTGCGCCAGCACTATCCACTTAGTTTAGGCCCCTATGAAATTCTATGGGTAAGTCAATTAGGCATTCACCAGCTGGCAAAGGTACTGACTTCTCATGCAGAACTGGTCCCATTTCATTCCATGCTTCCCTGTCCAATGAACCCGGATGTCTCGAGGCACCAATTCTGGATCTTCATCAGGCTGCTTCTCTAGCGCTCTTTTCTTAGTCCTGGGCTACCCACATGGGTTTTAGGATCCCATGGCTAGTTAGGTTGTCAAGATATCCACAGCGAATATATATGAAATAAATTGGCATATGCTGAATCTCCAGTGCATGCAAAATGTATCTTCTATATATCCAGAAAACGACTGGGATTATGGTCACCAAAACAGGCATAGACTAACAAGGTGTATGCAGCGCTGTACAGACATACATAAAAGACAGTCCCTGCTCATCAGAGCTTACTGTCTAATCAAGACAAATAATACAATAGCTGAGAATAAGGGCTACCAATAGGGAAAGGTAAGGAGACATAAGGAAAACACAAGGGATCAGGATCCAAAAGCAGCCTCAAAGAGGTGAGTTTTAGCATGGATTTCAAGAGGAGAGATGAAGCCTGATGTACAGGCTCAGGTAGTTTGTTCCAGGCATAAGGAGCAGCAAGGTGAAAGGATCAAAGTCTGGAATTGGAAGTGGAAGAAAAGGGCAGAGAGAGAAGCAAGCCAGAGGAAGAGCAGAGTTCACCAGGAGGGGTGTAGGGAGAGAGGAGAGAGGAAACCCAAACCGCCCCAACCAGCATACCCAGCAAGAAAATGGATAGCCAGCTTGATTCTCCCTGACCCAATTTACCTAGACCTAGGAACGTATGCACCGATGTATATTAAATGTAGATAGTTTCCCCAGTTTTTACCCAAGTTACTACCCTGTTCATTGTAATTACAATTTGGCTTGCTGCATCGTAATAAGTTATGTTCGAATGTACACAGCACTGATCTGAATAGCGCGGTACAGAAGAAAAGTTAAATAAATAAAAATAAATAATGAGGAGCAGTGGAATGAGTGCATTTGTAGGTCAAAAGGAGAAGTTTGAATTGGATACAGAAATTAAAGGAGAGCCAATGAGATGACTTGAAAAGAGGGGTTATATGAGTTTAGGCATGCTGCAGAGTTCTGAACAGATTGAAGGGGAGAGAGATGACTCCGAGGGAGACCACATGATCTCCAAAACCATAAGGAGATGTGGAACCCGATTAACCCTTTGAAGGCCTACTTTAAATTGTTAATCCACATTCTGCAGCCGGGTTAATTTTTGCATATTTCAGGAAAATTGTACCCGTCTTATTCAATATGTTCTAATACTGATTTTCCTTCTGCTATGGTTATGTATTATATACCATTTGATAGGAATATTTAGTCAGAATTTTGGATCCCAAGAGTTTTGGACTTGGCCTGGAAAGGGTTAAGGAAGGGGCATGTTCGGGCCATCCGGATGGCCACAAGCAGGATGGGCTCATTAGGACCCAATTCTGTAATGCGGGAGCAAAATGTTCCTGTAGCATACAGAATCAGGCCCAAGGATGGCCCGGTGTGCCCCAGCATGGCCTGCAGGATGTCCACCTCGCAGGCCCGTGCGTGCCCGCAGTGCCCTAGCATGTACTCTGCTGTCTAACCCCCGGTGGGGGCTGCCAGAGCCCGGATCGGGTGATGGGGACACATTTCTGGTGGTCTGCTGCTCTGGTGGTGGGCTGCCATGCTCCTATGGGGGGCTGCTGGGCGGAATCAGGGGGGTGGCTTGGTTATTCCACCTCCGAGGTGGAAGAACCAGGCCATTCCTCCGGTGACCCCTGGACATACAGGGTCATCAATGGAATCTGCCTTGTACGTCTGGGAGTTGGGCCCACCCACGCCCATGTCCCCCACTGAATGCACAGTGGGTGTGGGTGCAGCGGGGGGGGGGGTTCAAGCAGTATACCGCCAGAGTGGATAGCAGAGCAGCGCATCCCCACGGGACATGCTGCTCTGCTATACCCCTTCTAGAATTGAGCCCATGGACAACTATCAGCCATCTTTGTTACGAATGCACTAAATAAAGCCATCTAAGCTCTCTTCCCACTCGCCCCTTGCCTAATCCACCCCTGCAATACTTGTAGGGCTGGATTTTTACATGTTTTAACCAGCTATCTTCAGGAATTAGCCACTTGAATTTCTAATTTTAAAAATATTCTCCCTTTGACTGCCTAAATTGCTATTCTAAATTCACTAAGCAGCCAAATTTAGCAGGTCAAAAAGAGGGTGGTTCCAGCAGTATTGCAAGGGTGGACTTAGCTAGTTGATGTTCATTTTCGCCACCAATGCCCAATATCACTGTGCCCTTTAGCTACTGCTTAAGATGGTGCTACCATCATAACTTGCTGATCCATTTCTTCCCCACCGCATTTCCCCATCCCTCTTCTGCTGCAATGACATTGGTATCTAGCCCTTCTCGCCTGGGTATTCCATAGCTACAGTTCCTCCAAGACTTACAAGGATAAAATGCATTTGTCATGTATTCCACCCTCTTTCTTTTTTGGGGGTGGAGGAGCATGAGCACATATGGTTATAAAGGGGTGTCTGGTTAAAGTACATTTTAAGGTGGCTATGTTAAACCTATTCAACAAAGACAAATAGGGGCCTACTAGTCTTTATAAGGTACTAGCATAATGCTAGAGGTAAATGTCCATGCCTATATTTTTCAAGTGTGTGCATAAATTATAGCCTACACACTGCTTGTGCGCTCTACCTACACTCTGCCCAAACTCTACCCATGTGCATATCCACCAGCAAAGTATGCACTTTCATGCCAAAGCACATACATTTCGACAAGTCGCTAGTTTATAAGTCATTTCTGCACATTTGTAGTCCACATACATGCAGAAATGGCTTTATAAAATTAGCTCCAGGCTGTCTTCAGGTATGGAGCAATAACAGTCCTGCTTCTGGCTGCAGTTTTCTACACCCTTATGCCACCAGCCATTATTTTCTGGTATACCCCCTCACTTGTAGATCTCTAAAACACGCCGATTGCTGTGCAGGAAGGAACAAACAGCAAGGCATCTGATGTACACACTGCTACTCTGCCTGACAGCACTGCACACTCATTGCCAGAGCGGATGAAGCTAGTTACCACCCAGCCAGATGATGGAGAGTACTTCAGTTGCTCAGATGGTTTTACTTTCAGTTCCCTTCCCTGCAGGTTGATTCTATTTCAGACACTGGACCAGGTCATATATGTGGCAAGATCCCCCCCCCCCCCACCCCATGTTAAAGTCACTGCTGGCAAACTTTTCCCCCCACATCCTGCGGCTGTTTCCCTGTGCCACCTCACTTTCCTGCCTGCTGGTATATTGGGCATACTTCTGCCTCTCAGATCCTACTGCACATGTTGGCCTCCAATGCTAAATGTGTTTTTCCAAAGTTCAGATTCCAGCTCACGTAATGAAAGAGAATGTGAAACCACATCTCTGCCTGTTCAATCCTTGAAGAGGGTTTCTTCCTCTGGCTGACTGCAACTCTTCACTTCTTCTCCCTGTTTCAATCCTCCACCTTCTTGCTCCTACCCTCTCCTTGTTTAAAACGTTCTCTACTCACCTTCCTACTAACGCTTTAGGAAGGTAGCCAGGGACCTGCAAACCCAAGCAGTCTCCCATAACTCCCTTAATTTGCTTGCCCACAGCACTTTCTTTTATTAGGAAAAAAACTGCCACATTATACATTCTTTTGCCTCATCACTCTGCTACATCTTACAGGTCAAGCCAAGCATAAACATATTGCTCCCGCTTAATCTCGCTTTCTATCTTGTCTCCCATACAAGATGTAACCTATACGTAAACATCCCTTGTAATACTGACAGCATATTCAGAGCTGTTCACATACTCTAAACTTTCCCCATGAGACCCCAGCCCTCCGTCAAGTCTCTTTCTACAGTCCCTCCTATTATTCTGTAAAAAATCACTACAAAAGAGTGGTAGCTCAGACATGTCCAAGTCCAGAATAAGTCTTCTGCCACAGAGGGGAGCACCTTCCGCTTCAATTTGCAGATGTCAGGAACCACCTTCACAGTCCTAGGTACCACATCTAGTCCACAGGTGAACTTCATCTTGCTGGTTGGAAGACATCAATGATTGAATTTCTTTATACATATGCCTTATTTGACAATATAGAAAAAAGGATTACAACCATCCCACAAATTAACCAAAGTGATATAACACTGTTTGCCCTTGCTGGATCTCAAGAAGAATGTGTACAGAGAGTAAGGCTCTGCTGATTATTTTTGCAAGCACTATCTGCTGGCAGTGGCCAACTGCTCTCCATAGAGCTTTCAATAGTTCAGAGGTTTGAACCCACATTCAAATCATGACACTGGTAATAACTCCAAATTCTTCAGCAGCATCTCTTTTTACTATGGGCTCCCCTATGCATATCTTGGACAGAATTTCAGTAACTTTCTATTCAGGCTTCATGGCTTTATATATATGAGTAGTCCTTCTGGAATCACCGATCTTTGCTCCTAATCGGAGTCCACAAATTCTGTAGCATTGCAGATTTTTTTTCATTCACACTGGTCATTATCTTCGGCTTGTAGGATTCAACTGCATGCAATATATAATTTAGTATGCTTCTATCTTGCATAACTATCTACATTCCTTAATTTATTCTGTTTATCTACCAAATTAAATGTTAGGCCACGTGCTAATAGATACACCTCTCTTGTTAGATGCGCAATTGTACATATCACTTACATTTGTAATTGACTCTCCAAATGCAACAATTTACACGGTATAGTTACTTAAGGGGTAACAAACATAACTAGCAGTTTATAGAGAATAAATTAAACTTATTTCAACTGCTTATCAAAAATTCTTTGGAAGACTCTTAGCTTAGGCAATGGTTTGACTCAAATTACTGACACTAATCAAAGTAAGTGTAGCTATCTGATTAACATAGACATCTCATATCACAAAGGAAGGAAGATCGTGACTATCAGGACACAAAACAACAAGAGCAGATATATAAGGGTCATTACATAGATGGCACCAAGAATTGCGCTCAACAAAAGGTAACCAAAAAACATTTAAAAATATAAAATTTAAGCCAATTAAACCATCAATTGTCATTGGTAACAGCTTAATATTTCACTTTGTTACACTTTTTCACAATTCTTCTCATCACTTGCATCATATCACCAACTACATACGTAGACTTTTCTTCATACCATACTAATGTATCCTTATAAACTAAGGCTTCTAGAAACATCAAAAAGCTATTAAAACAGTGCTGCTTTTAAGAGAAGTGTTGGTGGAAGATATAAATGTATATTCTCAACAATAAGTAAAATGCAGTTGAGTCAACAATCCCCTTTCCCACTAAACTTAATTGTCTAGCAACAGGTGCTCATTCCAAATAACTCTCTACATATGTCCTAATTAGCATTAAACATTTACTATAACTAAAGTCCTTATGACATGAAAATTATTCTTTCAAAACATTTTATAACAACAATTTCAATAGGCATATCTAGAGTCTATACCCTAACTAAGAGTTTAGGAAGGGCAGTAAGTACAACAAATTGGGCACTAGTAATATCAGGTAAAAGAGCATTTTCCATAACTTCAGAAGAAGTACGTGAGCTGGAACGAAACTAATTTGAATCTGTTATATAAGGAAAATCACAATATTGAATTCATTATGTAAACTTAGGGGCTTGTTTACAAAGCCGCGGTAGCGGTTTGCGATCGTAATCGGAGCCGCGGCCCCATTGATTTCAATGGAGCCGCGGCTGCGATCGCGATCGCGAACCACTACCGCGGCTTTGTAAACAAGCCCCTTAGAGGAGTTTAGGACTTGGGTTATTAGGGGGTTATTCTGAGCCACGAATAGCAGGGATGGATGCCCCCTGCCCGCGAATAACTTCCCCACCAGTTGTGCAGGAAAGTTAGACAGGGCTGGTGAATGGGCGGCCCGGGGGCGGAGTCTGGGCAGGTACTGGGTGGTCACTGGCCCTGGACGTACAGGTCCAATTCTAATGTCAGCCCTGTATGTCCAGGGCCAGCGACATGTGCTGGGAAGTTATTCCACCTCCGAAGTGGAATAACTTCCCTGGATGTATTTTGTTTTTAACATAACGGGGTGCGGATGGGGCAGGGGGGCCAGGGAACATTCCTGGCCTTAGGAGGCCAGATTGGGGGTCGGGCTGTGGGGAATAAACAATTTTTGCTGGCGGCCAGCATCGCAGCTTTTAAATGGAGCCATGGTGCCATATCAACAGGACGCCATGGCACCGCGGCTCCATTTAAAAGCCCTGACTGAGTTAGCCAGGCTGTGCATGTACATGCAGGCCAGACTGAGTTGCAATTCCAGCCTGCACATACATGCCTGTACATGAGATGTGCCCTGCAGGATCAGAATCGCGATCCCTTCTGTACGTCCGGCACTGACCGGACATACAGAGGGGATGTATGTCCTGATTGGAATGAGCCTGTTAGTGTCTAAAACAAAAATCAGAATGTACTGCAGTCTTTATACCAGATCTCTACTTAATCCAGTAGCTCAAAGAGCACATTCAGTGACAAACTAAATAGTATTAATATCTCACAGTGCTACAACATATATCTGTTTTTCTTACTTAGTTGTTCCTCTGAAACTGAGATCAGGAAAACTGTCAAAACAAAGGGTACTTCTTATCTGGAAACCAAAACATATCATTCAAATACAGAAAAACAACTGAAATTACCTTAAGATGTAAGAATGAAACAAACAAAACAAGATAAATCTGTGTAATCTTTATATATTATCGACCAGCAGTGATAAGAAAACAGATGTTTCAAATATCATCTTGCAAGTCTGCCGAAATAAGGCCCTGACCTATTAAAGAAGAAAATCAGCGTATAAAAAAACCCCTAACAACTAATTACCAAGTTAAAGTCAGACCTTTCAAGTCTTTTGCAACCAGAAAATCGTATCCTTTTAAAAGCAAACAAGTGAATCATTATACACTTTGGGGGTTTCCTGAGCCACGAATAGCAGGGATGGACTTCCCAATGGGATATCCATCCACGCTATTTGTGGCTTCTCCTGCCCCCCAAATAACTTCCCCGCCAGTTGTGCGGGGAAGTTAGACGGGGCAGGGAATGGGTGGGCCAGGGTCGGAGAGTGGGCAGGCAGTGGGCAGTTGCCGGTCCTGGACATACAGGGCCGATTCTAATGTTGGCCCTGTACGTCCAGGGACGACAAAATGTCCGGGGAAGTTATTCCACCTCCGAGATGGAATAACTTCCCTGGACGTTCTTTTTTAAGCTGCTAGGGATCGGATGAGGCGGGGAGGGGGGGGGTGGCAAGGGTTTATTTCCTGCATTTAAAGGCCCTGACTGAGTTAGCCAAGTGCAGTTCTGCACATGCTGGCTGGACAGAATCGCTGTCCCAGCCTGCACATGCAGGACTGTTCGCAATTCTGATCCCACAGGACTAGAAGCACAGTATTTGACCTGGACATCCAGGACGTGCCCCGATTCCAGCACCCCAGACATCCAGGGACTTCCCCAGCTAGCTCAGCCTGGCTCCTGCATGGAGCCGTGGTGCCATGGCATCCTGTTGCCATGGCACCACGGTTCCATGCAGGAGCTGTGATCCCTGGCAGACTTCCAAATGTCCCTTTCCCCGTTGCCTGACCCCCATTTGGGCCTACCATGGCCAAGGTCAGGTTGCGGGGAACCCCCTGAATCTTCTTACCTCATTTTCCATGCCTGGCTGCTGAAAGTGCCTCTGTCTAGTAGAACTTATTGCAGCTCCGAGGTGGAATAAGTTCCCCGTGCAAATGGCCGACCTCGGATGTACAGGGCTGACTCCAGAATTGGCCCTGTACATCTGGGGTCAGGTGCCTGTCCACTGCCTGCCCTCGCTTTACCTCCGGCCTGCTCTCTCCCACCCACGAACAGAGCTCCCCACATATCTCGGATCTATGTGTGGGGAGCTCTGCAACCTGAGTTTGTACAGGGAGGCTTAGATGGGGCTGGGAGGGGGTAGTGTGGAGGCAGAATTAGGGCAGGCAGTGGGTGGTCCACAGCCCCGGACGTACAGGGCCAATTCTGAATTCGGCCCTGTACGTCCGAGGCTGGCAGATTGGACAGGGGACTTATTCCAGTGACTGAGCTTGTCCATGAAGCTAGTTTTTATTTATTTATTTAATTAGTTTTATAAACTGCGCTATTCATAATCAGCGCTGTTTACAATAGAACAACTTATTACATGAAGCAGTTTATATTGAACATGTGAACATGATATAATACAATTAACAAATTTACATTAAATAAGTCATACAACAGTAGCATGATGAACTATTTACAGTCTGACAGAATCTTGAGTATATTATGGACAGACAAAGCGTTAAGTTCCGTGGTCGAAAGCAAGATGGAAAAGGTGCATTTTCTAGGACCATATCAAGAAAGAAATGTTCCCTGTTCGACTCACGAATCTGATGCCCCCTCCTACCTAGTCACACATGGGAACTCGCTCCCTGATGGAGGCAGCTGTATGGAAGTAGAGAGGGTAACCCAAAAATCAGCAGAATGTCAATAGTCAGAGGAGGCATCCTTCTTAAAAAGGAAATGAAACAACTTTTCATTCCCAGTGTATTTTCACAATAAATGTTAATTCTCCCTATCTAGAGCATGCCTGAATACATAAAGTATGCGTAGAACTGTGGTGAACAGAGGCTTAAATCTGTGACTTATCATTGATAAATCATTTATACCTTTCATTCCCCGCTAACATTCACATCAAATAGCTATAGATTTATTATTTTAATTATCTCAGGCAGGTGGAAATATAAACTTCTGCTTTAGATGTTCAATATGTATTAGAACAGCAATCAATTCTTCCTTAAGCACAGTATTGATTTATGGTTTTCCGGGAGCCGCTATATTCACTGTAACCAATACAAAGAAGGTATCTGGAATGGAAACAGAAGGATTTTTAATTGGTTCATAATTAATTCTGTTGTGGGTGATAAAATGCAATATTATTATAACCTACTTCAAATCATTTAATTATAGCACTCGGTGTGTTATTGAATCTCTTGTGTGAAAGAAACAAAATTTTCTTTCCTTTTCGTGTAATTCATGCAAGTCTCTACAAACCGCGGCAGAAGATTTTCGGGTTAGGCCTGAATATTGACTGCTGTAAAAGCAGATGTTCACAGGATGCTCATCAGAAAATAAAATATTCCCATGACCTAACTGAAAGATATTTATGCGAGTTATTAGGGGACAGGCCAGTAATTCTCATCACTCCTCCCATAGATTTTCCTACATGGATTGATTAATGTAAACATATTTTAGGGATGTCCATGGCAAAAATATTTGGTTCAGTTCATCTTCGGTTCAATCACCCATCCGGTTTATTTTCAGGCTCCAAATTATTTGGACCATTTGAGTCCATTAAAGTTGATGAGGTCATCCCTTTTTAATCAGACCTGCCTAAACCTTACTGGTAGGCCTCTGCGACACTGGCAACAGCACTCCAGGACATCAAGTGTCATGAAAACCCCACAAAATCAAAAGAGGGTCAAAACGACACAAAGAATGGAATGAAGACCACAAAGCATGGGGAGAGGCAAAAACACAGCACTAACATTGGCAGGAAGACCCCAAAGCATGTAAAGAAAGATAAAGGAGCACAAACATGGGTAGGAAGATCTCAAGTCACAGAGATAAGAGAAAAGCAGCACCAACATTGGCAGGAAGACCCTAAAGCACTGGAGAAAGGTAAAGATCCCAAGGTATCAGAAAGGGGCAAAGAAGCACCAGCATTATTATGAAGGCCCCAAAGTACCAGGAGTGGGATAAAGAGCACCGACACCGGCATCGACATTGACGTTCCTCTGAATATATGCAAAGAAGCAAAACGAGGGTTAGGTCAGGGTTGGAGTTTTGTGTGAAAATGTGTCCATTTGAGGGGTACATGAAGAAGTATCCAATTGTCTCCATCAACAGATTTGCCTGAGAGATATGATGGCGAGATCCTACTTTCTGCTATACTGCCACAAAGATCACAAGAAAGGACCTAGTCCTCTTCTTTGAAAGAAGGATTAGAATGTAGCCCAACCCCTTATCTGGCCTTCCATGGCCAGGGTCTGGCTGCAGAGAACCCCCTGTGCCCCCTCACCTCTTTGATTTTGCCTGGCTCTGTGGTCCCCCAACATCCAAGGGGACTTATTCCACCTTATTCCACTTATTCTACCTGACTGACCCCGGACATACAGGGCTGACCTCAGAATCGGCTCTATATGTCTGGGACACATTCCAGCCCATCACCCACCCTCGCTCCTCTCCTGGCCCACCCACTCCCACCCACAAACAGAACTCCCCGCACAAGTCGGCTATACGTGCGGGGAGCACTGTGGCCGCCAGTGCGATCTGGACATTTAGTGTGTCTGGATGTCAGGATCGAACATCCAGACCCCTAAAGTGATTTAGAAGGCAAGTTTTAAGAGAATTACATGTAAGTCACAAGAAAGGAATGTCAATTAAAGATAGAACAGGAAAGGAAGAGAAGCAGAAGAGCACATGGCAGACACATGCCGCAGAACACAGTTGAGAACAGTCATACATCTAGCAAACAGCTGCTGCCCTGCTGGCTCAGGGGACAGCCTGAGCCACTAAACTGAGAGTTCAAAGGCATGCTTAAAGAGGTGCATTTTCAATCAGACTATAGTTAGCACTTATTCTTACAATATACTGGCATGTATTAAGACATTTATATATTTATTTATTTATTTTATTTATTTATTTAGCAAACACTTATATACCGCTACTTCCAGCGATCAGAAGCGGTTTGATTAAAGTCTTTGGGATATGTCACAAAATCAAGACAGGAAGATTGGGGCATAGATAGAAAGAAGAGGGGTAATACACAGCACACATCGCAGGGTCTAGATATAGCTAGATATAGTGCATGAACCAGCGTTCCAGTCAGTATTACATGACCAACGGATCTCAAGTTCTCCTCTTTTCCATTCAGCTACCTCAAAGAAATTGAAATCGTGAACAACTTTAACCTACTTGGATCAACTATCAATAAAGAAGCAACAAGCAGTCAAGAAATCAGACGACGCATTGCTCTTGGCAGAATGGCTATGAAAGAGCTAGATAAGATTCTCAAGAGCAGAGATGTCTCTCTCCATACAAAGATTTGACTTGTTCAAGCCATGGTATTTTCAATAACATCATATGGATGTGAAAGCTGGACAGTGAAAAAGATAGACAGGAAGAAAATTGATGCCTTTGAATTATTGTGCTGGAGGCGAATACTGTGTATACCATGGACTGCCCAAAGAACAAACCAGTCGGTACTAGAGGAGATCAAACCTAAGCTTTCTTTAGAAGCTCAGATGACAAGACTTCAACTTTCATACTTTGGACATATCATGTGAAGAGATAGATCATTAGAGAAAGACATCATAGAAGGTCATCGCAAAAGAGGAAGGCCAGCAATGAGATGGAATCGATACAATAACAGCAGCTACCGGTACCAGTCTGTCAACAATGAGCCGCCTGACTCAAGACCGAACACAATTTAAAATAGCTATCCAGAGGGTTGCATGAGTCGACTCCGACTCGACGGCACTTAACAACAACAACAACCTTCATTGGCATGATGTATGCATGATTGGTAATGAAATAAAGGGATTAGGGCATGTTTACTAAAGGTTTTAACGTGCAGTAATTTTATTAACGCGCATTAAATATCCACCGCCCTTTTGTTTCCATCAAGGCAGTGTCACTTAACATGCGTTAATTTCATTAACATGCATTCACCTTTAGTAAACATGCCCCATTGTGTCAATGAATCAGACTTGGAAACCCTAGTAGCAGAACCTCAGAAAGTCTTCCATTGCTTACATGATATTTAGCTCCATTTCCCAAACTTTTTCAGTACCAATAAGTTTACCTGCTCGATTCCTGTAAAAGGCATAAAACAGTGACGCCATATAGGGAAATGCTTTCAAAGCTTTACATATCTTGCATCTCCCAGTCTTCCTCAAGCTTCTACAGATCCAGATCAGTCATCAGAATACAATGATGTAATTGTAGCCATATACTTTGGACACATTACGCAGAGAGATATCATTAGAGAAAGACATCATGCTTGGCAAGATAGAAGGTCAACGCAAAAGAGGAAGGCCATCAATGAGATGGATCAATACAGTAACAGCAGCTGCGGGTGCCAGTCTGTCAACAATGAGCCACCTGATAGAAGACCAAACACAATTTAGGACAACTATCCAGAAGGTCACCAAGAGTGAACACCAACTCAATGGCATTTAACAACAACAAAATAGTGTTTGTATGAAAGCCCAAAATTCTCTTTGCAATCATTCAAGGATCAACTTTTATTACCTTTTATATTTGACCCAGTGTCCATTTAACCTTTATTTGCCATTTCATCCAAGAAACTACCATATTTGGAATTTTAAAATAAGGATTATATCATAATGGCATACCTAACAATGCAGGATTATCCTTTTGAATTGGAACTGCAAGACCCTGCAAAACAGTTTGGGTTGCATTAACTGGTGGAAACTGTCCAAATATCAAACTGGATACATTTCTAATAGAAGCCTGCTGGGAATTGCTGCTACTAACCACTCCTCAACGTGGAGCCATAATGGCTTATCCATCTAGAAGATGGTGATTCTGTCTTTGGCTGCTTGGCCCTGGTGAAGGAGAAGACCATAGTGGCAGCAGCAGTTTATCCTTTTAATTCACAGCATCATGGGAAATGGTGAGCCTTGGGAGTAGAGCAGGGAAGAGGACATGAGGGGGAGAGGGAGAAAAAGGGAAAGGGAAGGGGGAAAGAAGAAAGAGAGAGTGCCTTGAAGAGGGAGAACAAAAGGGAAATTTTAAGTATAGGTACTCTTTTCAATGAAAGACTATACATAAATGTGAAAATAAAATTAATAACTAGGAGAAAACATTTGGTATAAGAGAGGGATTTTAATCCACAGATAACACCAACTATTTTTTTTTAAGTGCTGTCAAGTCAGTGCTGACTTGTGGCGACCCAGCTGCCTCTGGGTTTTCTTGGCAAGGTAAGACCAAAAGATGTCAGGCCTTTTCTTCCGAGAGTAAAGTGACTTGCCCAAGGTCACAAGGAGTGCTAGTGGAAATCAAACCCTGATATTTTGGGTACTAGGCTCTTGTGCTAGCCTCTAGGCTACTCCTCCATGCAACACCAAGTAATTATGTGGCTTATATATATTTTTTTAAATTTGTAACAAAAACGTGCCTTGAAATAAATGTGGGTATGTCTATGACTGCTGGGGGGTGATGAGGAATCTTGAGATAGCAGCCAGGAATGCTGAAGAGTACAGAGAGAGCATTTTGTACCATTTAATAGAATCCACCTAAAAATAGTATAAACAATCAACTCCTATTTTCTTAGGGGCTTGTTTACTAAGCCGCGGTAGCGGCTTCCGCCCGATATCGGAGTCGCAGCCCCATTGAATTGTATACAAGCCCCTTAGCCTGCCAAAGCACTGCATTGCCTGAAAAATAAAACATCCAGATTTTCAAAGCCCTAATTATATTTTACATGTGTTCTTTTTTTTTCTGTATCTCTTCCTTTAACCGTCTCCAGGTATTCATCCCTTGACATTCCTTTCTCTTTTTTGTTCTCTGCTTTTTGTGGGGAGCAATTTCTCCAAGTGGGTTTAATTTAATTAATTCAATACGGGATTTGTTTTCCAGCTTTACAATAGTTCAAGGTGGACAACAATAACTTGAGCAAAACCAAAGAGTTACAGGGTTTATCAGAGGGATAACTAATACAACAGAATTGTAAATAATAATATAAAGGAGTTACAGAGTAATTTGGGAGGGGGGTCTACTAAACAAACTGAACTCTGCCTAGCGACACAAGGACAATGAAAATTTGAAGTCATTTGGGAGAGTCCGATGGGTACAACGGAGTTGTTCTGTTAGCAACGTTGAATTAAAAATAAGAATTTTTGGAATAAGGAAGTTTTCTGTTCTTTTCTGAAGGCCAAGTAGGTGTTTTTTTGCTTTAGTCATTTTGGTAGTTTGTTCCTGTGGATGAATAGCTTGTCTAAGGTGCTCTTTAGGTTGACGTTCTTTATGGAGGAGTGGCATAGGTTGTAATTTTTGTGAACAGAAGTTATCTATGAGGTGAGTTATGTGATATCATGTTTGTCATGTATGTTGGAGAGAAGTCATTTAGGATTTAGAATACGAACATACGAAATAGTTTGTATATGATTCTCAGACCAATGGGTAATTAGTGTAGTTTAATTAATAAGCGAGTTATGTGATCCCATTTAGAACCTTTTATGATTAATCTGACTTTGGTGTTTTGTATGGTTTATAATTTTACAAATCAATATTTGGTCTGTGTTCCAGAGTTAATAGGTAACCATACAAATGATACTCTGTATTACAACCTGAAAGACCTGAATGTATCTTGTTCAAGACTGGAGACTATGTAACTGATGGCAGCCCAAGTATTCTGAGACCTGTCAGCTATTGTATATCAGTTACATAGTCTCCAGTCTTGAATAAGATACATTCAGGTCTTTCAGGTTGTAATACAGAGTATCATTTCTATGGTTTATAATTTTGCCAATGTTTTTGTGAAAGGCCTAAGTGACAAAGGTTGCAATAGTCCAGTTGGGAAGTAATGAATGCCTGGATTAATAGTTTCAATTGATTTTCTATTATATATGACTTGATTTGCCTTAGTAGGCTGTGATCGTCGTCGTCCTTCACACCCATGGTATCACAGTGGTCTTCGGCTTCTCCGCTCCCAACTTCGTAGAGCAGAACGCCTATGGCGCAAATCTCCTTCTTCGGCTACCTTATCCATCTTTCATGCTCAACACTCTTTCTACCGCTCACAAGTGCACTCCTCTAAGCGCTCCTATTTTTCCACTGCAGTTTTGACTGCCCCAAATCAGACTAGGCATCTCTATTCTGTTCTCCGCAACCTCACTTCCATTCAGGCCCCCCCCTTCCACTCCTGTAGTTTCTTCTTTTCCGCCCCCTTCACTACTTGCCTCTTTCTTCAGCGACAAGGTCTCTTCCTTGCGGGCATCCTTACCTTCTTGTCCTCCCCCCATTACCTCTCCGCCCCCTGCCCCCTCCCCTCCTCCTACCTCTTGTCTCTCTCACTTCTGGGCCTCATTTGATCTGATCACTTCCCCTGAACTTCTTCATCTTCTATCCACCTCCAAGAAAACCACCTATTCTCTTGATCCCATTCCCTCCTCCTGGTTGTTGACCCCTTCCTTAGGCTTTCTTCCCTTCATTCTTTCTATGTTTAATTCTAGTCTCTCCACTGGGATTTTCCCGACCTCCTGGAAGCATGCTTTAATTCATTCTATTCTTAAAAACACATCACTTGATCCTCTGGTCCCCGCTCACTATCGCCCTGTCTCAAATCTTCCTTTCCTGTCTAAACTCTTGGAGAAATTTGTTTTTGCTCAACTATCCCATCATCTCGACTCTATTAACTTCCTTCACCCCCGTCAGTCTGGGTTTCGTTCAGGTCACAGTGTTGAAACTATCCTCCTTGCTTTCACCAACGCCTTGCATGTAGCACACGATCGTGGTGACATCTCGGTGGCGGTTGCTTTGGATCTCTCGGCTGCCTTTGATTTAGTTGATCATTCTCTTCTTCTTCACCGGCTATGGGATGCTGGTCTCTGCAGCACTGTACACCATTGGTTCCACTCTTTTCTATCTTCCAGGTCTTGCGCAGTTCTTTCACCTTCCTCTTCCTCTCCCTCTTCTGTTCCCTACACTCTCTCTTGTGGGGTTCCTCAGGGTTCTGTTCTTGCTCCTCTCCTCTTTAACCTCTTCCTGGCTCCCTTTGCGTCCTTAATCCAGCAGTTTGGTATATCTACTTTCCTATATGCGGATGACATTCTATTGCTTCATCACACTTCCCCTTCCTGTCCTGATTTTTCTGTTCTTGATTCTTGTCTCACTGCTGTTGCTGATTGGCTATCAGCCAACTGTCTCCACTTGAATCTTGCTAAAACTATTGCCATCTGGTTTTCTCACGGTGGCCCTTCCCCCACCTTGGCTCCTTCCTTCTCTGGCTCTCCTGTACCTCTGGTTTCCACCTTCCGGTACCTTGGTGTACTCTTTGACTCTGATCTGTCCTTTCACTCTCACATTTCGCATGTTACTAACACATCTTTCTTCTTTCTCCGTCAGATTCGTTCTATTCGTCCTTTTCTCTCCCCTTCAGCCCTGATCACTTTGGTTCTGTCCTTAGTCATGTCTCGGGTGGACTTTGCCAATTCCCTCTTTATCGGTCTTCCAAAATGTCAACTTACCCGTCTTCGTCGCATTCAAAACACTGCTGCACGTCTGGTCACCTGTTCTTCTCCCCGGGATCACATAACTCCTTTGCTTTTTTACCTTCACTGGTTGCCCATACCTTTCTGGACCACCTTCAAGCTTCTGATACTGACTCATAAAGCTTTCCATACTAGCACTCCCCAATATCTAACAGACCTCCTTTTCTTCCATTCTCCCAGATACACTCCCCGCTCCTTCCATCTCAACCGTCTTACCCTTCCCTCACCCTCCCGTGCTCACTTGCAATCTACCCGCTCCCCGCTTTCTTTTTTGCCGCTCCTGCCCTTTGGAATGCCCTCCCCCCCGCCCTCCGTCTTGACCCACAGTTCACTAGCTTCAAACAACAGTTAAAAACCCACCTGTTTTCCTTAGCGTTCAATGTTCCCTCTCCTTTTGCATGATTACCTCTCTGCCCTCCTCTTGCTCCTCCCAGCTTACTTTCTGTCTATGTCCTGTCCTGTCTTTCTTGATTTTAGCTGTCCTGTCAACCATTGTACATTTCTTTTCCTTTTCATTGGCCTTGGCCTTCTTTTATTGAATTTTATTTGTACACTGCTTTGCTTCCAGTGAAAGGCAGTTTTTATCAAGTATAATATCAAGTATAATAAACATATAGAAAACTACCTATATCTCTCCAAAGGGATTATCAATAGTCCCCTTTAAGAGAACCTGCAGCCCAGAGTTCAGGGCTGGTGGGAATGGTTCACAGGGAGATATTAAGAATCCAGCGGGCTGCAGGAAGGAGAGAGGCCCGTGGAGCCAGAAGTCCTTCCAAGGCAAGCCATGTAAGGAAGTTCTGAGGTACGAACTTTAACCGGGGCTGGAGGAAGGGTTGGGGGAACCAGCCTTATGGAGGTTTAACAAGCTGGGACAGAATAAAAACTGATTTTGTTTCCCCTGCACTGCATTTTAAAGAAAACCCCTTCCCACCGCATGCCACACTTACCACATAGATATGGAGCCCGATCCAGGAAGGGGCATGTCTAAGTTGTCCAGACATCCTAGACCAGGACAGTCTCCATTGTACCTGATTCTGAACCATGGGAGCCAGACATTCCCCACGGGTACAGGATCAGGCACAGAGATGGCCTGGCATGCCCCTGGACCCCAATGGGAGATGTCTACCCACAGCATGGCCAGCGCGCTGCAGTGCCGGACACCATTTCTCTACGGCGGGGGCAGCGAGGGCCAGGATTGGGTGGCGGGGCCTCACCTTCTGATGTTCCACTGCTCCCTGAGGGATGCCAGGCCAGATCACATGGGTGCCCCATGCTTATTCCACCTCCCATGTGGAATAAGCTGGGCGCCCTACTAGAGATCGCTGGACGTACCCGCTCCAACACTGCCCACTCTCCGCCCCCATTCGCCTCACCCCCACAGAGTGGCTCTGTGCATATGGAGAGAGAGTGTTGCAGCATACGGGCCTGATGGATAGTGGGGCTGCATGTCTCACTGGGACATACAGCACTGCTATTCACCTCTCAGGATCAGGGCCATAGTTTGTAGTAGCATCTTTTAATGGCATTATTTATTTGGCTGTCCATGGTCTGTGTTGAGTCTAGAGTAACTCCTAGCAGTTTTAGAGTGGTAGTCAAAGCAATAGTGTTTCCTTTCAGTTTGACATTGAAATTAGGAAGAAGATCTAGGGAGCAGCCAAGCCATAAGGTTTTCTCTGAGAAAAGTTTTACAGTTCTGCATATAAATTAAAGAGGTAGGGGAACGTATGCAGCCTTGTTGTACACCTTTGCTGATTTTCAACCATTCTGTTTCTCCTAGTTCCGTTTGAATTGTTGCTTCTTGATCAATGTAAAGGTTGTGCAAGAGAACTATCAGGTGCTCTGGTATATCCATGCTTCTTAATGTGACCCAGAGTTTCTCATGGTTTACACAGTCAAAAGCCTTGCTGTCATCAATAAAACACATATAGATATCCTTTTTGTATTGTTTGGTCTTTTCAAGGATTCAGCTCACATCCAGGATGATGTCTCCTATTCCTTGTCCTTTCCTGAACCCTGCTTGCACTTCAGGCAGTTCTTGTTCTAGGTATGGTTGTAGTCTTTGCTGAATGATCTTGAGTAGAATCTAGCTGGCATATGGGATCAGAGCAATTCTGCAATAATTTCCACAATCAGTTGGGTCACCTTTCTTCAGTATTGGAATAAACACAGATCTTTTCTAGTCAGTTAGCCATGAATTTGTCTTCCAAATTTCCTGGCAGAGCCTTGTATGGTAACAGCTTCATCCAATTGCTGTAATACTTCAATGGAAATGCCATCAATGCCCAGTGCTTTGCTCTTTGATAAGGCTTTCAATGCTGCTTCGACTTCTTTCATCACCAATGGTTCCGGATCTTAAAATACAGGTTGAAATGACTGTTCGTCCACTTGATATTTATGGTATAATGACTCTATATATTCTTTCCACATTTTCTTGATCTTCTCAGCATCATTCAACATGGATCCTTGAGGTGTGAAGGTTGGTGGAAGACTCATCAACAACTTTCACTATGCTGATGATACCACATTACTGGCTGAAATTAAAGACGATCTGAAACATTTGCTTCTCAAGATCAAGGAATATAGGCTTAAAATGGTTCTGCACCTTAACGTTAAGAAGACAAAGATCCTGACAACTGGCAAAATCAATAAGTTCATCATTGATGGAGAGGAAATTGAAATTGTTGACAACTTTAACTTACTTGGATCAACTACACAGGTCTGTGACTAAAAAGCTGTTTGATTATTTTCATCTAATTTCCATGTATTTTGGTGTGCTGAAAACAAACAAAATATTGAAAAAACTCCTAGACGTCATGATTTGCCACAACATGCAAAATTGTCTTCAAATTTATCAAATTTTTTCAAATTACTATTAATTAATTCAAATTACTATTAATTAATTCACATAAGTGCATTTAAGATATAAAATGCCAAAAAAACCTTAAAGGGGTTGTCCGAGTTATGTAAAAAAAATATAGCACTGTAAATCTGATGATCAGCAATATATACATAAGCTAAGCAAGTTTTAAGTCCGTGCTTCTAATGGTAAAAGGTGTTAATCTTTCCTGAAGAATCCAGTGGGAGGGAGACACAGGGCAGATAGCAGCAGCTCCAGTCAGTGCAGGGGGGCGTGGCCAGCACTGTGACGTCTCATGTACAGACACAGAGCTGCTCTCTCCTGCATGCCACACTTGTGCACGAATCATCATCAGGTTCTTGGTTCTAGGCTGTTCCCACTTTCATTGCAATTCGTGCTAGCTCGTCATTCTTCAACCGTTATGTTATGGCTCCGCGAAAGTGTATTAATTCGCCAGACAGTTTCTGTTTCATCAGTGTTGAATATACAGTGTTGAAGCAACAGCAGAATATTACAGACTTTGTGAAAACAGTATACTTTGCATACTTTGGACTAAAAATTGGAGATCAAGATAAAGTCTGGGCGCCTCATAAAGTGTGTTGAGGACCTCCGAAACTGGTTCAAGGGTAAGAAAAATTCTTTCCGTTATGGGATTCCTATGGTATGGCGAAAGCAAAAGAACCATAGTGATGACTGTTACTTTTGTTCATGCGATGTGAAAGGGTTTAATTCCAAATGGAAGCATTCCATTTCATACCCCAATCTTCACTCGGCAATTCGTCCCATCCTCCATGGCACAGATATACCAGTACCCAAGCCCCCTGCTACCTTGGAAGAGATACCTAGCTCCGATGAAGGTGAAGTCATACCTGAACCAGATGACGAATCAAGTTCTGACTTTGAAGATGATACAAGACCAAAATTGTTTTCTCAGGAGGAGATGAATGATTTGGTAAGAGACTTGAATCTTCCCAAAGATGCCGCTGAGTTACTCGGATCAAGGCTGAAAAGCAGGAATTTATTGTTGCCAGGAGTGTCATCTTCATGGTTCAGACATCGTGAAAAGGAGTTTGTTCCTTACTTCGCCCAGGAAGACAAGTTGGTTTATTGCATCAATGTTGAAGGTCTGATGGGTCAATTTAAAATCCAATATGATTCAGAGCAATGGCTCTTTTTATAGATTCTTCAAAAAGAAGTCTCAAAGCAGTTTTACTCCACAATGGTTTTTATGCTTCCATACCTGTAGGTCATTCTGTACACTTGAAGGAAACCTACGAGAACTTGGAATTGGTTCTTCGTAAACTTAAATATGAAGACCATGGTTGGCAAGTGTGTGGGGACTTGAAGGTCTTGTGCATGCTGCTCAGGCAACAAGCTGGGTATACCAAATATCCTTGTTTTCTGTGTCTATGGGACAGTCGAGACCGACAAAATCACTGGACCAAGAAGAATTGGCAGCCGAGGGTGCTAACAGTCAGTGAAAAAAATGTCCTCCGAGAAACTCTGGTACCTTCTCATAAAGTTCTTCTACCACCTCTCCACATAAAATTGGGATTGATGAAGCAATTTGTAAAATCACTTCCAAGAGATGGAGAATGCTTAAAATACTTGGTCACCAAGTTTCCAGGCCTGTTGGAGGCAAAATTGAAGGAAGGTGTGTTCGTCGGACAAGACATTAGAAGGCTTATAGTTGATCAAGAGTTTGTCAATACCATGACGGATCCTCAAAAAGAAGGGTGGATTGCATTTAAAGAAGTTGTACAGAAAGTTTTAGGCAATAACAAAGATCCTCACTACAAAAAGATTGTCGGACGAATGCTGAAAGCATTTCAAGCTTTAGGTTGCCTGATGAGTTTGAAAGTGCATTTCCTCCAGTCCCACCTTGACTACTTTCCTGAAAATTTGGGAGCTGTGAGTGAGGAACAAGGTGAACGATTCCACCAAGACATTAAAGAGATGGAAAGGAGATACCAGGGAAAATGGAGCATTACAATGATGGCAGACTACTGTTGGATGCTTCAGAGAGACATTCCAGATGCTACTCACAAGCGTAAATGCACCAAGAGGAGCCTCACAAGGAAGAAGAATCGAGTTTAGTGTGTGTAGGTGAGCTCATTTCAGTTCAAAAAAAGGATTTTCATGAAAATATTGTAATAAAACTTTAATTTTATAAGTCTATTTCCATTTATTTTGAGGTATTGCCTTATTTAACATAGTTACCTAAATTGTCAGGAAACGTGATGTCCTATGACAAAATGGAGGTCATTTTCGGATTCAGCGCACCAAAAAACATAAAGATTATGTGGAATAACCAAAACAGCTCTGGAAAAAAAATTAAAGCTATCAAAGAAAGGACTAGCAGTCAAGAAATCTGATGACATATTGCTCTTGGTAGAATGACTTTGAAGGACCTAGACAAGATTTTCACGAGTAGATATGTCTATTTCCATACAAAAATTTGACTTGTCCAGGCCATGATATTTTCAATAGCGTCATATGGATGGAAAGATAGAAATGGAAAAGATAGACAGGAAGAAAATTGATGCCTTTTAATTATGCTACTGGCGATGAATACTGTGTATATCGTGGACTGCCCAAAGAACAAACCAGTCAGCACTAGAGGATATCAAACCTAAGCTTTCCTTAGAAGCTCAGATGACAAGACTTTGACTTTCATACTTCGGACACATCATGCGAAGAGAGAGGTCATTGGAGAAAGACGTAATGCTTGGCAAGGTAGAAGGTCACTGTAAAAGAAGAAAGCTGGCAATGAGATGGATCGACACAATAACAACAGCTATGGATACCACTCTATCAGCAATGAGCTGCTTGGCTGAAGACTGAACAAAGTTTAGGTCAACTATCCAGAGGATCGCCAGCAGTCGACACTGACTCGACGGCACTTAACAACTTAAGAACAAATTTTACAGGAGATAGTGAGTGGTCATCCAGTTATCCACATACTCAAAACATTGAGTTAAAAGTGTGAAGACAGACTGCATGTGGTCACAGAATGGAATTATCAGGATGACGTTACCAGCATATGATAGGTACTGGATGCCTAATTTCTTAAATTTATTTCTAAAGGGCCTGATTCAGACCTGGATGTCCCAGCCCTCTGTGCGCCCGGTTGGAACCGGTCTCATAGAGTTAGCCGGGATTCTGATCCCATAGGGCACGTCTAGCCCACAGGATCAGAATTGCTTCCAGGCCTGGACTCCGATTCAGGTCAGCCTGTACGTACAGGCCTTGCTCAGCTAGCTCAGTCAGGGCTTTGCAATGGAGCCGCAGCGCCATGGCGTCTGGTTGCCATGGCGCCATGGCACCATGGCTCCATTCAAAGCTGTGATCCTCAGCCACCAGCTCAAAAAGTGCTTTCCCCATAGCCTGACCCCTGATCTAGCCTCCCAAGGCCAAGGTCGGGCCGTGGGAAAAGTCCTCTGCCCCTCCTGCCTTTTCTGAGCCCTGGGCCCACCATCCCCCACCAACTAGGGGAACATTCCACCTCCGAGTTGGAATAAGTTCCCCATTCAAGCCGCCAGCCCCAGACATACAGGGCCGACATTGGAATTGGTCCTGTATGTCTGGGGCCAATGACCACTCACTGCCCGCCCTAACCCCACCTCCGATCCGCTCCTTTCCCGCCCCCATCTATCTTCCTCATACAACGCATGGGGAAGTTAGGTGGGATTGGGAGAGGGCACGAGTAGTGGGGATGGAGGTTCCATTGGGATGTCCCATTCATTCCTCAGAATGACCCCAAATTTGTCTAAGATATATGTTAAAAAGTGTAAGTGAGAACGGTGAACATTTTGGGAACCCAAATATATGCAGGGCCAGGGTTTGTAGATGTCCTCTTGCCATTTGACCATATAAGAATGGTTGGTTAAGAATTCTTTGAACCAGTTGAGGACAAGGCCAGAAATTTCTATTTCTCTTAGTTGAGTGAGGAAAATATAGTGATCCAGTGTATTAAAAGTGGCTGATAGGTCAAATTGTATGACCAGAATTTGATTATTTTTGTCAAGAAGAATTCAGAGGTCAGAAACTAGTTTGGCCAAGAGGGTTTCAGTACTACAAAAGGAGCATAAGTTGAATTGAGATTCGTAGAGGAAATAATGGAAGTCTATATTGTTGTAGATGGGCAGAGACAATTGCTTCCATGACTTTTGCAAGGAATGGGAGGTCTGCCATAGATCAGTAATTTGAAAGAATATTTCGGTCTGCTGAGAGGACCTTTGGTATGGGTGTTAGTAATATAGAACCCAGGGAGCTAAGGGAGATACTTCCCTTTAACATGGTAGAGATTATCAGTATAATCCAATTAATCATTTCAGTAGAGGCATTGAGGAAAGGACCCGTGGCACAGGGGTCTAGTTTGCAATGGCTTTTGGCATGCTTGGTGATATTGGACAGTTTTTCTGCTTACTGAGGGCAATTGCTCCCAGTGGCAACCAGCTTTAATGTCTTCCAAGAGAAGACAATCAGCAATGGAATGTTCTGGATTGTCTAGGCCTGAGGAAATTGTGGTATGATCTGATGCAAGAGCTTGTCTCAGGTTTTCTACTTTCTCTCTGAAGTGGGTGGCGAGATCATCAGCATACACCACCCAGATTATCCTTTGATCAAGGGAGCAACCCTCAAAGGAACTGGCACATGTTCTCTGAGTATCCTGGGGTTCTACTATGCAGTGCTGTACATATAGATGTAAAACACAGTCCCTGCTCATCAGAACTTACAATCTAATCAAGACAAAACACATAGCAAAACTTGGGACTAAAGTATGGTAAGATACACATAAGTAGTGGACAAGAGAGTGAGGAGCATCAGGATCCAAAAGCGGCTTCAAAGAGGTGGGTTTTTAGCCTGGATTTGAATAGAGTTAGAGGAAGAGCCCAATTCACAGACTCTGGTAGTTTGTTCCAGGCATATGGAGCAGAAAGATGGAATGAACGAAGTCTGGAGTTGGCAGTGACAGAGGAGGACACAGATAAAAGGGATCTGCCAAAGAAGCGGAGTTCCAGAGGAGGGGTGTAGAGTGAGATAAGAGAGGTTCTGAAGTAATGACCAAAGCTGCAACTTCTTTCCTTGGTTACTGCACCAGTCTCTACGTCTATCTGTGGAAGAAAGAAAGAATACTGAGGGACCTCTGGGCTGCACCAGGCTATATAATGAGGCAAAGTGTTTTGGATCAGTCTCAATCTGCTGGTGGGAGGAGGAGATAGTCCACTGGTCTGGATTGGTCTGACATGGACGATAAGGAACATGCATTAATTTAAGATGCGATCACTTACACCAGCCCTAGAGTTGGTGTAAATGTCCGCATCCAGATTTCTAAAGAATATGCACAAATTATAGTATTTATGTATGTAACTTTGTTCCCTGCCCAAGCTCCACCCCTTTGCATGCCCACAGTGAAAGTGTGAACCATCACACATATGCACATACTTACAGAATGGGACGCAATGTAAATGACTTAAATACCCACATTTACTTGTGTTCTTCTTGCCTAAATCTAGATAGCTCCTTATAAAATTATTAACTTATTGCCTAGACAGCTCAGCCTCTGTAGCCCATGTTTCGCACATTTTGCAAGGACTAGGCTATTACGTTCTAGCTGCAACACATGCCTCTGGGGATTGACTGAAGACACTGCTTCTCCCATGAAGGGCACTCTCTAGGTGTGCATTTCGGGTATACAGAGTCTGGGCTCTCTCATTAATACATGGGGACTATAGGTCAATTTTAGCAGGCAATGGAAAAGGTGCTGGTATTCGGTACCACCGAGTATCCCTTGGAAAAAAAGCCCTGCTGGGGAGTACAATTAAGCAAACTAACAAAAAGACTGAGAGACAAGAAATGGAAGACAAGTAGAGAAAATAAAAAGAGCATAATCCAATAAATGGGTTGGAAGGTTGAAGAAATATTAAGAGACTGATGTCATGGGAGTCAAGAGGTAAGAAACTTTAGACAGATGTCTTTAGTTGACAACCCATTCATGCCAAAAAATAATCATCCTTGACATTTACTTTCTTCTTTGAATTGAGGAAGACAATAATATTTCTTCATGACACATACAATGATTCAGCCTTTTCTGAAGTCGCTACTGCATTCTTTTTTTCTGACATGAAAGCAGATGGCAAAGACTTGTTTACATTTTCCAAACTTGTTGAAATATAGATTTCTATCTGTATTTCATTTATAAGCTCACAGCAGTTACCACTATTAAAGGTTCTTGCATACCTACCACCATGCGTATATAGTATGGGCCTGATTCTGAGAGGTGGATAGCTGGGCTGTACATCCCGGGAGGACATGCAGCCCCGCTATCCATATGCCAGTACACCAGAGGTACTCAAATCCAGTCCTGGAGGGCCACAAACCAGTCAGGTTTTTGGGATATCCCTAATGAATATGCATGAGATATATTTGCATGCACTGCCCCCATTGTATTTGAATCTCTCTCATGTATATATCCTGATCCTGCAGGAATGTCTGGCTCCTGTGGTTCAGAATTTATTTATTTAACAGTTTTTTATACCACTTTATCATTTCAATCAAAGCAGTTTACATTGTAACTTAAACTTGGTAATGTATATTAAAGAGGGACATTGATAACTTGGATTTTTCTGAGCAATGGAGGGTTAAGTGACTTGCCCAAGGCCATAAGGAGTGCTAGTGGGAATCAAACCCCAGTCTCTTGGTTCCCAAGCCAGTGCACTAACCACTAGGCTACTCCTCCACTCCACTCAGGTGCTGATGGGCCTGTCCTGTTCAGGACCTTACAGAGAGCCCATATGTGCCCCATCTGGGATTGAGCTCTATGTGTCTACAACTACATACCATTATAATGAAGAAATTGGAACCCCTTAGATTATGGTTTATGGCTTATTCAATATTCATATACCGCTGTTTCCAGTCACAAAGCAGTTTACAATTAAAACAACAAATCAATGGGGAAAAACTCCATATTTAGATAGGACAGCAGAATAAGTAAAAAAAAGTCAGGACAGAGATAGCTTAAGAGACATAGAAGAAAATGGCATACCTAAAGACACTGAGCCAAGACCCTATCCCTCGCCGAATGCTATTGTTTTGTTTTGCTTTGTTTTTGTGTGTGTGTGTGTGTGTCTGTGTTAAATTCTTTTTATTTAAATAAAACCAATAAGAAATACAAAATAAACATCTTGCACTCAAAGAATATTACAAGAAATACTTAAAATATCTACCAGCCCACAATAAGGAGAGCGTAAAGAAAAAATAATGGAATCACAGAAAATAACCCAACCTAAATCCCCTGTTTTCTTAAATAAAGGAGCAAAATAATTATGCACTATCAAAAACAAACCTCAACCCCTCCCCTGCAGAGATCCTTCCCACTGCATATAATCATAAAAAACATATGTCTTGCCCTGATATATAATAGTACATTTACAAAGATATTTCAGGAGGGAGGAGATTCCCAGTACCAGGACCCGAGGTTGAAGCTCCAGGAAGGTTTTTCACCTCCTTTGAATGTCACGTGAAACATCAGGAAAAACTTGTATAACCTGGCCAAAGAATTTCTCATGTCTTTTAGCAAAATACAACCAAAAAATATAAATTCTATCTTCCTCCAACAAAAAGGTCACCAAAAGAGTTGTCTGAGTAGGAATATCTTCCATAGATGTTTCTAGGAAAGCTGATAAATCTGAACTCGGGATAGATAGCTGATCAAGTTCTCCCCCCTACAACCCCCATATCCCCCTTTTCTTCACCAACAACTTTCACCTCACTAACACCTTTAGAGAGATAATATATCTTAGACAACCGAATAGAGTCAGGATCTGAAACATTCAAAACATCTTTTAAATATTTAGAAAATAAAATAGGGGAAGAGAGGTAGTGGGTACAGGGAAAGTTTAAAAAATGAAGATTTCCCGAAAGAAAAGCGTTTTCTAAGTATTCATATTGCCAATGGAGAATTAAAGAACCTTGAACTGAGGAGGTCGTGGTTGCATTAAGGGTCAGGAGCCAAGAGTCTCCCTTATAAACACATGATTCAACCTCAAATAACCTCAACTCATGGCCCTTCAGAATGTTTACAGTTTCCTTAGTGAACTGTGAAAGCTTAGTTAGCGATGATTGAAGTGATAACTCGGTTCTAGACACAATTTTCCAGTTATCTTGTAAGGAAATATTCTGCGGAGGCTGAGGAACATCTTGAACCAGTGAAAAATGAAAAGGCTGAGGCAAGACAATTTCCAAAGTAGCTATTCTTAGGAAGGTATCTAGAAGAGGAGCCACACTGGGAGGAGCACCATGCACACCCTGGAGAGTGGAGTCCCTCTCACCCGAACACACTCCAGTATTGGGTGGGGATAATACCCTTTGTAAATCAGGAGACACAGGGGAAGATGCAATACTTACAGATGCCGAAGATATCTCCGAACCTCCCGACAAAAGTGCTCCTACAACAGAGCCCATGGACTTTAATAGAGTGTCCACGGGACCCACTACCTTCACAGCTTTAGACACAGTTAAGATGGGAGAAGAGGTCTCTTCTGTTTCCCCACTGATAACAACTGCAGACTGCCTTACTGCTCCTACGTGCTCCGAAGGGGCTCTAAAGGGGCATGCTTGCCCTTTTGGACATGCCCCTTTGGAGCACATGCCCACAGGCATGCACCCATCCTCCACATATAGCAACACGGTGCTGCGGCTCCAATCAGGAAAGGTTCAATAGGAGACAGGAAATGGAACGCCGTCTGCTGAATGCTATTGTTAAAAAAGATGAGTTCTAAGAGGCTGTTTAAATTTAGGGTATTTCATAAATATAAAATGAGAGACCTCACTCAATCTAACCAAATTGCAAAGCACTTTAAACACAACCCGCAAGTGAAAGCCTCAGAATTAACTCGCTAAACAAAACACGTTTAGGAGTTAAAGTAACATCAATGGCTCTCACTCGCTAACAGCAACCATCCATTATACATGATATACAAACAGATTCCATATGATTACATTCAACTTTAAATTGCAAACTATCACCAAATGCATCAATCATGTATCAGGGTGGAATGTGAATGCCCCAACGCCTTTTCTAGACATCTCATGTGAGCGTTTCGCTATCGCTGTATCAAGGGGGTCCAACACTATAAAACAAGAAATAAAAAACAGGGCTTAATCCAATGCCGCAACCATGAATTCAGCTCCATACACCTGCTACAACAAAATCCCAACACTTACCACAAATCACATCAACTATAGACTAAACCTTTCCATATTAGTCAGAACTGACTTCCAAGCCTTGATGTCCTGCCATGCCTCCAGTCAATATCCGCCCGATTATCACTTCCGGCCCCATTATATACGTATCTCTCCCGCCGAACTTAACTACTCTTTAATAAAGCAAACAATCTTCACCTGAAGAGAGGCCCTACACAAAACAACATTAATCAAAACAGTCTCCTCACACGCTCTACCATTAGACCAATGAATTACATACAGGCTCCCCATTCAATGCAGGAATTTAAGCCATTCGGAACCACAGTGTTTAGATAAAAAATCCACCACTGTTCTTTATATAAAAGAAATCGATCACGTGGCATACCCTTGGAGCCATTCCTTACTTGTTGAACAGCAAAGCACTGCAAATCCACAAACTTATGCTGAAACATTAAACAATGCTCAACAATGGGTGCCTCCTTCCGTTGACAATGAAGCTTGCTTTTATGCTCTAACAATCGGGTACGCAATCTCCGAATAGTCTTACCGACATATAGAAGTCCACATGGACAAAAGATCCCATATATAACAAACTCCGAATTACAAGAGGTACTATCCTTTAAATAAATAAGCTGACCATGATAAATGAAGCGATCAGTTTCCCACATCACTTCACAACATGAGCACTCACCGCATCTGCGATGTCCAGTAACTTCTCCACTAACCAAAAGCGGAGATCGCAAATAAGAAGGACTCAAAATGTCCTTTAAGTTTGGATTATGTTGCCACACGCAACGCAGGTGCTTAGACTCCAACCCGGGAACTGTGCTTAGGACATGCCGGTATTTCTGTAAAATCTGTTGAATCTGTCCACTATAAGGGGAGAAGCGAAAAATTAAATTAATATTATCACCATCTACATTTCCCTTAGGACGATCAATGGCTAAATAAATTTAAGATATAAATTAAGGATAAATTTAGGGTATGACAATTCTGCCCGCAACGTGGGTAGCAGAGCATTATAAAAGAGAAGAAAACAAAATAAAAAGCAGCAGAACGAGGAGATTCCAGGTGAGCATGTGAAGGCGAAGAGAGTACAAGCTTATTTTCATGAATTGACCTAAGGGACCATCGAGTGTAATGTACGCCATTTACAATGACATATTTTGGAGTAAGGAATATGGTATATTCCATTTGCATGAACATCCCTTCCAGTGTGAGGCCTAATGGACTTTACTTGGAAAGGTATATATAGACCCCCTAAAGTTTCCAGAAAGTTCCATGTATTTGAGGAAACCACATAACATAGGAGCTGATGTATGCAAAAAGAAATTGTAACCTCAAAAGGCAAGGAGCCGTGAGTTCTCTCCTGATCCCATTGCTCTCAGTGTACTAAGGTCAAGGACAGGAAGATGAGTTTCCCCAGAACTGGAGGTACTGCTTACTCTAGGAATTTCCAGGAAAAATTAGAATCCTACTGGGTAGGCTGCAGCTCAACCATATGAAATAAATGATATCATTTTTATTATTTTATATGTTTTAACTATAATCTGCCCAGTACCTGTTTGTAGATTAATTTAATTAGCAATATTTATATTCTATCAATGTGTGAATAGATACTGCAGATTATTTACCCTATAACTGCACCATATGTCCAATTATTTCTGCAGAAGAAGCTTTGCTACAACAGTTGTTCTGTCCAGGAGGAGAACCAGTTAGTTTATCCACTATGAATATGCATGAGGTAGATTTGCTTACACTGATTCCATTGCATGCAAATTTATCTCATGCATATTCATCGCAGATATCCTGAAAATATGCCTGGCTCCCTCCCTACTGATAGGTTTGAGAATCACTGTGCTAAAGGAAAGAGTTTGTTGGCATGTGGAGACTTTATTTCTGCATCCTAATCATCATATCCTATTATATCATTGAAGTAAATTTTCTCCTCTTCTTGAGAGCAAATCGCACCCAATGCCGCTCTTCAGAGAATATAGGAGGAGAGTTACATAAGGCCAGTCTCTTACAGATACCCTAAAGAGAAGTCGGCCACACTAATGATAAGAAAGTACTTCAGTTGATTTGTTTTTCATTGTCAGCTATTGACTGTGTCATTAGTGGTTAGTTTCATAGGACTGAACTGACTAACTTCAGGAGATAGCAGCTTAAAACTGCTTTTAATGGTTTTCCCCCTTCTGACCAGCTAAATTGTCCTAAACTGATAAGGCAGCCAAATTTAGGAGGTTAATTACTAAGGTGCATTAATATGTTAACATTAAGGCATCTTATTAGTAACCAGGTCCTTTTGAATAACATGTGACCTGTGCTAAAATAATGCATGTTAATGTTGCATTAACACATGTTAACATTAGCGCACCTTAGCAACCAGCCCCTTCAGATGGGCAAAAATGAGATGATTCTAGAGCAATGATTGCCAAACTGTAGTCCATGGATCCCCATGAGACCATGACAGGAGGTGCAGAACACAGAACAAAGAAAAAGGAGAGAGAGGCTATGTAGCAGACCAAAACTAAACATATAACTTATTCGAATAATGGCTGAACATTGCCGCTGTGGTTAATTAGTGCCGTAAACTCATAACGACCGTCTGGATAGTTGTCCTAAACTCTGTTTGGTCTTCATTCAGGAGGTTAATTGTTGATAGAGTGGCATCCACAGCTGCTGTTATTGTATCGATCCATCGCATTGCTGGCCTTCCTCTTTTGCACTGACCTTCAACCTTGCCAAGCATGTCTTTCGATACTGATATTTCTCTTTGCATGATATATCCAAAGTATAAAAGTTGAAATCTTGTCATTTGAGCTTCTAAAGAAAGCTTAGGTTTCATCGCCTCTAGTACTGACTGATTTGTTCTTCAGGCAGTCCATGGTATACACAGTATTCTTCGTCAGCACCATAATTCAAAGATATCAATTTTTTCCTCTCTTTCTTCTTCACTCTACAATTTTCACATCCATATGGAGTTATTGAAAATACCATGACTTGGACAAATCAAATCTTTGAATGTAGAGATACATCTCTGCATTTGAGAATCTTGTCTAAGTTCATAAGAAAGTAATAACATAAGATATGCCATACTAGGTCAAACCAAAGATCCATGAAGCTCAGTATCTTGTTTCTAACAGTGGTCAAGGTTCCCAAAAGGTATACAGATTCCATGCTGCTTGTCCCAGAAGTAAACAGTGGATTTCCCCGGTCCTCTTTAATAGTGGTTTATGAACTTTTCCTCCAGGAACTTATCCAAACCTCTTTTAAACACAGTTACACTAACAGCTTTTACTATATCCTCTGGTAACAAACTCTAGAACTTGATTAGGCATTGAGGAGGTCATTTGCCATGGAAACAAAAATGCATAGTAAAAGATTTTTCAAGTAGATTCGTAGCAAAAAACCTGTGAGACAGTAAGTTGGACCATTGGATGATAGAGGAGTAAAAAGGGTGCTAAGTAAAGACAAGGCCATAGAAGACATACTGAATGAATTATTTGCTTTCATTTTTACTGAAGAAAATGTAGGGAATTTACCCGTGCCTGAAATGGTATATAAGGGTGATGTATCGGAAGAATTGAAAGAAATATCGATAAACCGGGAAGATTTATTACAACTATTTGATAAAATGAAGAGTACCAAATTACCTGGACTGGATGGTATACATCCAAGGGTATTGAAAGAATTGAAATATGAGATTGAAGACCTACTATTATTAATCTATGAACTATCATTAAAATCAACTGTAGTATCTGAAGAGTGGAGAATGGTCAATGTAACGCCAATATTTAAAGAGGGCAAAATGGTAGACGCTATTATAAAGAATAAAAATACTGATCATGTATTTAATCATGGTTTAATGGGAGAAAGCCAACATGAATTTAGCCAAGGAAAGTCTTGTTTTACTAATCTGTTTTATTTTTTTGAAGGTGTAAATAAAGAGTAGACAAAGGTGAGTCAGATGATATAGTGTATCTGGATTTTCAGAAAGCCTTTGACACAGAACAAAGAAAAAGGAGAGACTCTTGGCGAAATTAAAAAGTCATGGGTTTGAAGGCAGTGAAGTATTGTGGATCAGAAACCGGTTAAAAGATAGAAAGCAGAGAGTAGGGCTAAATGGACAATTTTCTCAATGGAGAAAAGTAAATAGTGGAATACTGAAGGGATCTGTGCTGGGCCTGCTGCTTTTTAACATATCCATAAATGACCTGGAAATGGGAATAACGAATGAGGTGATCAAATTTGCATATGACACAAAGGGGTATGTTTACTAATCGGAGGTAGCAGCTTCCGTGCGATATCGGAGCTGCAGCCCATTGAAGTCAAAGGGGCCATGGCTCCGATATCACACAGAAGCCGCTACTGCCAATTAGTAAACATACCCCAAAATGATTCAAAGTTGTTAAAAGGATAATGAAAAATTTCAAGGCAACCTTGAAAAAATTGGAAGACTGGGCATCCAAATGGCAGATGAAATTTAATGTGGACAAGTGCACCTAGGAAAGTACAACCTAAACTTGATGCAAGATACCACCTTAGAAACCACCACCCAGGGAAAAGATTTAGGCATCATCGTGGATAAATACATTGAAACCCTCTGCCCAGTGTGCAGCGGCGGCCAAGAAAGCAAATAGAATGCTAGGAATTATAAGGAAAGGAATAGAGAATAAAACCAAGGATATTATAATACATCTGTATCATTCCATGGTTCGACCACACCTTGAATATTATGTGCCATTCTGGTCATATCTTAAAAAGGATATAGCGGAATTAGAAAAGGTACAGAGAAGAGCCACCAAAATGGTAAAGGGGATGGAATGATACCCCTATGAGTAAAGGCTTAAACGGTTAGGGTTCTTCAACTTGGAAAAGAGAAGGCTGAGGGGAGATATGACAGGTCTATAAATTAATGAATGGAGTTGAACGGATTAACATAGATCAGATGTTTATTACATCAAAAAGTAGAAAGATTATAGGACACACAATGAAGCTACAAGACTAATATTTTTTCACTCAACACATAATCAAACTCTGGAATTCGTTACTGGAGGATGCAGTAAAAGCTGTTAGTGTAGCTGGGTTTAAAAAAGGGTTGAACAAGTTCCTGGAGGAAAAGTTCATAAACTATTATTAAAGAGGACCCGATAAATCCACTGCTTACCGCAGGATGAGCATTGTGGAAGCTGTGGACTTTGGGTATCTGCCAGGTACTTGTGACCTGGATTGGCCACTGTTGGAAACAGGATACTGGGCTTGATGGATGTTGGTATGACCCAGTATGGCATTTCTTATGTTCTTATGATTAAAGGGGATGTACATCCGGTTTGAACATACATCCCCCACTAATCACGTGGGGCCAATTCTGTGTGGGGAGCTCTGGACGGGAGTGGGAGAGGGAGTGATGGAGGAGGAGGAACATGGGTGGAGCGTAGGCAGGCCCACGTCCCCTGCCATACAGGGCCTATTCCATTCATAACCCTGTATGTCCGGGGGGGGGGGGGCAAGGATGGTCGAGGAACTTATTCCACCTCGGAAGTAGAATAAGTCGTCCCCCCCCACTGCTGGAGGTGATTGGCAATGAAGGTCCCAAAAAAGAAAGTGAGTGGCAGAAGGGGGTTCTCTGCAGTCCAGCCCCGGCCATGGAAGGCCCTTCCTGGGGTCAGGTGTCAGGGAAATTAAGTCTAAACATGGGGCGGTGCAGTGGAGCTCCTGCATGGCGTCCCAGTGCCATGGTGCCATACCACAAAAACATCCAAGTTATCAATGTCCCTGTTTAATGTCCATTACCAAGTTTAAGATGCAATGTAAACAACTTTGATTAAAATAATGAAGCGGTATAAAAAAAACCTGTTAAATAAAATAAATAAATAAATGCAGGAGCATTGGCTGGCTTAGGCAGGGTGGTTGCCAGATGTGCAGAGCTTCTGAATTGGGGCACGCCCGGCCTGTCCATTTGCCTTGATTCTGCTCCTGGATGCAGAATTGGGTGCAAATCCGCCCATCCAGATTTTGATGTCCAGATGGGCCGAACGTGCCCTGACCAGAATTGGCTTCTGAGTGAAAAAATATTTTCGCTGATGTATCTTTATTGCATGTCCCTAGTCTGTCTTTTTTGAAAGAGTAAACAACCGATCTATGTTTATCCGTTCTATTGCATTCATTAATTTATAAACCTCTATCATATCTCCCCTTAGCCGTCTCTTTTCCAAGTTGAAGAGACCTAACATTTTAAGCCTTTCCCCAAGGGGTATCCTTTCATCCCCTTTACCATTTTGGCTGCTCTTCTCTGTACCTTTTTTAATTCTGCTATATCTTTTTTAAGATATGGCGACCAGAATTGCACACAATATTCAAGGCTTGGTCACACCATGGAGCGATACTGAGGCATTATAATATCCTTGGTTTTCTTCTCCATTCCTTTCCTTATGATTCCTAGCATTCTAGTTGCTTTCTTGGCCACCACTGCACACTGGACAGAGGGTTTCACAGTATGATCCATGATGATGCCCAGATCTTTTTCCTGGGTAGTGATTCCTAATGTGGAATTTTGCATCGCGTGAACTTTACTTAACACATGCTAACCTTTAGTAAACATGCGCCTAAATTTCATCTGCCATCTTGATGCCTAATCTCCTAATTTTTTAATGTTCTCTTGCAATTTTTCACAATCCTCTTGTGTTTTAAAAACTTTGAAAAATTTTGTGTCATCTGCAAATTTGATCACCTCACTCATTCCCATTTCTAGGTCCTTTATAAATATGTTAAAAAGCAGCAGGTCCAGCATAGATTCCTGGGATACTCCACAGTTCACCTTTATCCATTAATAATATTGTCCATTTAGCCCTACTCTCTATTTTCTATCTTTTAAACAGTTCCTAATCCACAATAGTACACTGCCTCCTAACCCATTAGTCATAGCCATTCTGCCAAGAGGTATGTGTCATCAGATTTCTTGACTACTTGTCATTTCTTTATTGATTATTGATCTAAGCAGGTTAAAGTTGTCTAATATTTATATTTCTTCTCCATCAGAGATGAAATGATTTATTTTGCCAGTAGTCAGGATCTTTGTCTTCTTCATGTTAAGATACAGGCCCAATTTAAGACTATGTTCTTTGATCTTGATAAGCAGAGGTTTAAAATTATCTTCACTTTCAGCCAGCAATGTGGTATTGACAGCATAGTGAAGGTTGTTGATGAGTCTTCCACCAAGCTTCACACTTGGATAGGATGTTTCACTTTACAACTCAAAATAGATTCTGTTCAAATTCCGATATCACATCGGTGACAACAATACAAACTCCCTCCACTACAGGACATTGTGTATACTAACACAATACCCTACAAATGAATACTCAAAACTGACCACGCCACTCCAGCATCAAGTCCAAAAATTCAAACTTTACCTATGTAAAGTCAGTAGTGCAAATATTCTAGTACATCAACACATCTCCAGTGGGGAAAAGAGAACAAGCTGGACTGCTGCAGATTCCTACACAGAACCAACATGTTAACAGAATCCTGCACTTTAGTTGCACATGGAAAACATAGGCCATCATTTTGTAAAGAATAAGAAACTATGTGGCTGATATTCAGCAGTGGTGGCCAGCACATTTCAAGCAGCTGGCCATTGCCACTTTAAGACAGATGCAGATATTCTGTGCTGGGGTCATAGAAAGTTACCATTATTGAATATCCAGGTTAACCGGATAGAGGATTAGCTATCTGGCCAGCGGTGATATTCAGCTGCTGGCTGAATAGCTAAATCGGCTAAAGTTAGGACAGCTTTTTTTTTGGCCAAACCTTAGCCGGTTCAAGTTAACCAGCCAGCGCTGTATCGCTGCTGGCCAATTAACTCTGGTACTTCCCCTGCTCCGCTCCTGGAAGGCCCCAACACTAGCTGCTTAGCATCGGTGCATACAGTAGCACTAATCAGGGATATTCAGTGGCATTAACCACATTAGTGCCCCTGAAAATCCCTGTGCGGCATTTACAAAGTTTGGAGGTCTGCAAACCACATAAATGCCTTGAATATGCCCCCCTACAAATTAAAAATAATTATGCAGACAAGTGGAACACTGCAGAAAGAAACAGAAATGCATTGCCTTCTGTACTGAACTGTAAGAAATGCTTATTTTCAAAGCTAACATATTTCATTCTCTAAAGATGACATTCTTTTATACCTTTGTTGTCTGATCATTTTATTTTTCTAACTGGGTTGGCCCTGGTCTCTCCTTATCTCTTCCTCTTCGTGGTTGTCTCCTCCATCCTTTTCCAGGATGTCATTGTCATTTTCAGTTTTTTTTCACTCTCCCTGTCTTCTTCGCTTCCTTTCCTATATCTCTCTCTGACATTGATCTTCTGGCTTATCTTTTTTTCTCATTAGCTTTTTTTTTTTTAAAATCTAAAGCAGGCCTTGATACATGTTCTTGAAATCCAGGAACAGCCTAAAAATCTATGAGCCAGCCACCAAATCCTAGGGCCACAGTGCACGCCCCCATCCCCCAAAAAAGGTGGAATGCAGTTACTTTATTAAGTCTGTTTTCCCATTTTCTATGGGAAAGAGCTTCATAAATCAGCCTCTTAATGAGCCACTGCACAGTGCTAACAAAAGGCAATGGCTCCACTCCTCCTTTTCTCTGTATTCCCTCTCCCACCATCAGCACCAACCCTTTAAGCTACATGTGTTTATGTAGCATGGTGCTGGGGTGGGGTGCCTGTGTGTCTTTATAAAATGGGTGTAGCACAGGAGCCTTTGTGCCCACTTAACCTAGGCACTCTGTTATAAATTTACCCCCTAAGAGGGTACTTTTCAAACAAAACACATATGCATAAAGACTGTGGCTACTCTTTACCCTCATACTTTACATCAATATTCGAGGAGAAAAATTCTCCTATGAAAATTGCTTTGAGAAATGTTTGCAGACGGAACTGTCCCTGCTATTTGTGCAAATACATCTTCCATGAGAACGTTTGAGTATTCTTTTGCAATTCCAAAAGTATTCATGTAAGTGCACTCTCCATCCAAGCCACATCCCCGGGAATACCTCCCCAATAGCAAGTACATTGGCTATACGTGTGTATATGCACTCATGCTTGTTTTGAGCTATTTTCAAAAGCCCCATGTCTGTATATGAAGCGTGTGTTATGCTCAGAAAGGCCTTTGAAACTAGCTCTCTTCAAAAGCTGAAATAGCACAGATCTGAAACTTGTAAGCAGTATCGCCAGTGTCAAGGCTTGACCCTTAGCTACTGGCCATTCGTGGATCTCTCATCAAAGCTCAGCTGTTCCCCTGGACTTTATCCCTTCTTACATTTCCCTCATGTTTTCACTCTGAGGGCTACGAGACAAAGATGCCATTATTTGTGTTCCTAGTTTGTGAATGGAATAAGAAGAGCCTGATATTCAAAGGGATTAACACAGTTAGTGGATCTGCTAACTACATTAATCGCCTTGTCTGGGATATTAGTGCCACTGAATATCTGAGGGTGCCACCCCTGAATACCTCGATGCTAACCTGTTCTGGGGGTGGCACCCTGCAATAATTGGGTAACGGCAATATTGAGCTACTGCCCGGTTATCGCAAAGTGGCGAAAGTCAAGCACGGCAAAGGCAGGCCTAACTTCCGCTGCTGAATATAACCGAGCAGCGGCCCTGGTATCGCTGCTGCTTGGTTAGCTTCATGGAAATCCGGGCAACCCAAATATTCAATCCTGGTGGCCGGATATGAATATCCGGGTCTAATGTCCAGCGGCTGCAGGTAGCCGCTGTCACACAGGGCCTGAAGTGTTTGCCTGCTTATTCATTTGGGCCTGGGTCTTGTTAAAATAAATAAATAAATAAATATTGGAAATGTTGAATAAACTTGCAATACAATAAAAGAGAACCATAGGATACCGATGTTAATCAAAATAATGTCCATATGTCCTCTGAGTGTGATTTCCAATTTCCAAAATCCTTTTGTTACACAGTCATGGCCATCAATTATTAATAAGGAAAAAAGATCTCAGTTTAAATAATTTGTGGCATGTTTGCTAAAGGTTAACATGTGTTAATGACGTTAACGTGCATTAAGTGCCACTGTGCCCAAAGAAATAAAAGGACTCTGCGCACTTAACGCACGCTAAATCCTTTAGTAAATCTGCCCCTTAGCCATTTCCAAGCCTTAAATGATTTACCTTCATAAATCAAAAAATATTCCATCAGCCAATTAAGCTTTTTAAGCTTCAATCAATTATTTTTAAGCTTCAAGTACCTATAATAACCTGCAAGCAAATCAATTATAAACCCATAAACCTATGAATCAATTTGCACCCATAAAACAATCCTATTGCATGAAGATTCTTTTATGAATGTGTGAAATGAACCAAACACCACCCAGAAATTGGAGAAATCCTCTGGAAAATCCAAAAACAAGCCGAACAGTCTGAACTGTTCTCTCGCATATGGAGGCAACAGTAAACACGAAGATGAAAACTCTGATTGATATGTTTGAAGACTGTTTTGCACAGCAAGATGAAAACATTTCTGGTTTGTATCCAAAAAAATTCAGAGTGTTAGGAAAAATTGTGATATTTTCTGGTCATTTCTTTTAAGACCTTTTACTTTTAAAGCAAAGGGTTGGGAATTTGCAAAATTCAATCAGATAAGACAACTTATAAATGTATTAAGTTTCCTTAAGCTTAGTGGTTTGTATTCTTTAGAATTATTAAGTCATTTATTGGAGATTTTGTTGATTCCTATTAACCCTGCTCCAGGCAGCATATTTGTTACCATCTGGTACAAGAAATAGTCTTTTTTTCAAAAATTAATTTGGATGTAACACATTTGCTAGAAGCTACGCAAGAACAGACAATTGGTAAGGTCAGACATCACATTTGTGTTAATAACAGATCAGGGTTGGGTATTAAAGTTATTACTTATGGAAATGCGCAGTACAGTTTTTGGAATATAAAATCAGTATATGACTAGTTGCTACCTTTTCCATGCAGGTATGTAGTAAAGTGTTACATTTGAAGGATTCTGTGAATCATTTGGGAGCTGCAGTTTACTTTAAAGGATTCTATTAAATATTTAGTAAACTCCTACCTCTTTACTGATCCAAATCAATTACATACTTTTCTTGAAAGGGAAGAGATGTCAGTGTGAGCCACGAATGCATCCCTGAAAACGTGGGCAAAAATACACATGCTGTTCCACCACGCCGCTATTTTTCTCACAAACAGAATGGGCAATTTTCAGTCAAAACATCTGTCTTCCTATTTATTAGTCAGCATACGCGTGATTGCATCCATTCTAAACTATGAGGCCCTTTTACTAAATTGCATTGTGTGGTTCACATGCATTTCAGGGCACAGTAACTGTTAGTACAGGGCCGCAGTAACTTATCACACAGGCATGACAACTACCATGCACTAATTCCCACAGTAACTGCAAATCGTAGAATAGAGCAGAGAGTGGGCATGGAGAGCAAATTGCAGTTAGCATGGGGGGAACAAATTGCACGCTATCAATGTTGCAATTAATGCAGGAGCACCTACAGTGCCTTGTGAAAGTATTCATCCACTCGTTTTTTGTCCTGTTTTGTTGCATTGCAACCTGGAATGAAAATGGAGGTTCATTTGGATGTTAGGTAATGGAACTAACAATATAGTCCAAATTGGTGAAGTGGAATGACAATAATATACCTTGAATTAACCGAGGTAGTTCGGACATGGTGCTCCGGGCCCCTCTGACCAACCACCCCTCTTCCCCCCCCCACCTTTAGTTCCCCCCTCGTTGCCCACAAAATTGCACACAGACAACCACTCTTCGGAAATAACCGGTCGCAGCTTTATTAACCTTTATAACATACCGAACATTACAATCCAAGAATAATCCTCTTAACAATCCAACCAGCGGAGCAATGCCTCACCAGCCATGCTATTAGCAAGGTGACCCTGCCTCCGCTCCTGCCGCGGTCCTGCCAACCGCAATCTTCCTAATCCCCTTTTCCCCGACCTCGCCATGTAATTAGCAAAAGTCAGCCAGGGGTTGTCCGGGTCGGGGGCACCCCGCCCCCAGCCCAAGTATAGCCTAAGGCTCCGGACCCCGGACCTCCGGTATCCCGCCCCCCCCCCCCCCCACCGCTGCGACACCCCATCAGCCCCACCCCACATCCCTAACACAGGGAGGGAGGGAGGGAAGGAAGCAGGCACAGACCCCCGAGGAGACGCATGAGTTCAGGCAACCGCTGCAGACTCATGGTGCCTCCCCTTCAAAATGCCACCCACCTCCAGCTCCCAGGCTCCACCGTGCTCCTGCACGCAAGTGGAGCCAATCACCATCATCGGCGCCCTTCCCATCATTGCACCTCCGCCCCATTCAGATGACGGCCGCAGGCCAGGGTCCTCACACCGGCCGAACACCCGGTTACACGCGGCCGCCGGGACCCTGCCCCGCGGCCTTTCATTAACCGAGGTAGTTTGGACATGGTGCTCCGGGCCCCTCTGACCAACCACCCCTCTTCCCCCCCCCCCCACCTTTAGTTCCCACCTTGTTGCCCACAAAATTGCACACAGACAACCACTCTTGGGAAATAACCGGTCGCAGCTTTATTAACCTTTATAACATACCGAACATTACAATCCAAGAATAATCCTCTTAACAATCCAACCAGCGGAGCAATGCCTCACCAGCCATGCTATTAGCAAGGTGACCCTACCTCCGCTCCTGCTGCGGTCCTGCCAACGGCAATCTTCCTAATCCCCTTTTCCCCGACCTCGCCATGTAATTAGCAAAAGTCAGCCAGGGGTTGTCCGGGTCGGGAGCACCCCGTCCCCAGCCCAAGTATAGCCTAAGGCTCCGGACCCCGGACCTCCGGGATCCCGCCCCCCCCCCCCCACCACTGCGACACCCCATCAGCCCCACCCCACATCCCTAACACAGGGAGGGAGGGAGGGAAGCAGGCACAGACCCCCGAGGAGACGCATGAGTTCAGGCAACCGCTGCAGACTCATGGTGCCTCCCCTTCAAAATGCCACCCACCTCCAGCTCCCAGGTTCCACCGTGCTCCTGCACGCGAGTGGAGCCAATCACCGTCATCGGCGCCCTTCCCATCATTGCACCTCCGCCCCATTCAGATGACGGCCGCAGGCCAGCGTCCTCACACCGGCCGAACACCCGGTTACACGCGGCCGCCGGGACCCTGCCCCGCGGCCTTTCATTAACCGAGGTAGTTCGGACATGGTGCTCCAGGTCCCTCTGACCAACCACCCCTCTTCCCCCCCCCCACCTTTAGTTCCCACCTCGTTGCCCACAAAATTGCACACAGACAACCACTCTTGGGAAATAATCGGTCGCTGCTTTATTAACCTTTATAACATACCGAACATTACAATCCAAGAATAATCCTCTTAACAATCCAACCAGCGGAGCAATGCCTCACCAGCCATGCTATTAGCAAGGTGACCCCGCCTCCGCTCCTACCGCAGTCCTGTCAACGGCAATCTTCCTAATCCCCTTTTCCCCGACCTCGCCATGTAATTAGCAAAAGTCAGCCAGGGGTTGTCCGGGTCGGGGGCACCCTGCCCCCAGCCCAAGTATAGCCTAAGGCTCAGGACCCCGGACCTCTGGGATCCCGCCACCGGCACAGAGGACATTAATGTCAGGTCGAGGGCACCCCGCCCTTGACCCCAGTACGGCCTCGAGCTCTGGACCCCGGGCCTCCGGGATCCCTCTACTGGCACCGGTGACATTAATGTCCCGAAGCCACCACCCCCACACAAGCTGCGACCGGTGAGCCCCCCAACTAAGCACACATTTCACACCCTCCGCCAGGGTTGCCAAGCAATTCACCCGTAAGGAATAAGTGCTCACCGTCCCCTGAACAACCATGCACCAGCACTCTCCACGCCCACATGTCTGATTAGCGCACTGCCTTGTACACGGACCCCCACTGGCACACGGCCGATTCCCCCCCCCTTTTTTTTTTTTTTATAAACCAGCCACCGAAACCCCACTGGGCAACCTGCACCGCAGTACAGCAAGATTCGTCGATACCACTCCTAGCACTCACTGTCCGCTCCCCGACCCAATCGTTGCCCTTCTGCAAATGGTACCCGATCCATGCCGTCTGGGTCCTCGATCCCGAGGGTGACCAAGCAAAGGCATCAGGAGTGGCCCAAATGTGACCGCACACCCCAGCATAACGACACCCCAGCCGGATCCTGACCACATGCGTCCACACCGGCCACCGATTATCGCTCACCATCCTCGCCACGATGGGACGTCCATCAGCCCACCTACCCTAGGCCTTTTCCCTGCAACTTAACTTCAACCGGTTAGCAACTGAACTTCAACCGATTAGCCTCCAACAATTGCTTGCCCCCACACCTCCCCGCCGAAACCGGCCCGCAAACCCCCATTCCCCGTCCGCTGATGCTTGTAGCTGTTAGTCCGGCACCCCCCGGTCGCCGCCCCAAAAATCGTACACGCTGGCAGCGAACTGCCTCGTGCCATCGCAGACACACCATCCTCAGCACCACTGAACTTACCACAGCGTCCATCCCTACGTGCCGCCACCGCATCCACAGCCCAGCTGAACTGAGGACGCTTCCCTCACCCTGAATCTGAATACCTGAAGACTCGCCTCCCGAGCAAGCATGAACGCCACCCCTCGCCACAAAGTGTACAATGGGCAGAACACTAGCCCAGCATACCTCCAAACTCCCTTCCCTTGTAGTCCATTTCTGATTTCACTAGGATGACCCGCAACAGCCCCTTGCCTGCCCGTACCCGCTGTCGCTGCCTAGCCCCCCACACCCTCGCCTTTGCTGGAAGTTGGCTACAGATCCACCCACATAGACCGCACCGAAATTACCCGGCATCACTGCCCGGAATAGGGAGGCGTCATACTGTAAGGCAGAGCAGCGCTTCCCCCAGCATCCCTTGTGTAATAGGCCCCCCCAGTGTCAAGAGGCATTGACCATGAACACTCCAACCCCTGCAGCTATTCTTATGCCCCGCATCCCTCCCGGCCCATGTTCCATCCCTTCCGCGGGACCCCGTACCTTTTAAGGTCCACCCCGTACCCCTTGGGAGGGGCCAACCCGTCCAACAGCCCATTAGAGCCTTCAGAGATATGCCGAGACGTATCCCCCGCATGCCGATGCAAACATGCCAATCCCACTACCCTGCTCCGACCACTGCTACATAATCGCCCCACTCCGTAACCTGCAGTTGCACGCTTATCAAGCCACAGCCCCCCAGCCATAATGGAAACAACCAATTCCCAGAAGGCTGTTGTCAGATGGGCAGGAGTCATGCCCAGCCCGCTAAGAGCTGTCACCACCCCCACACTCCCTTGGAAGAAGTCCCGAACCCATAGACTGGCAATCCCAGCATAGAATGTTCCTCAGGCCCGCACCCCAATCTGCCCGCATAACCTCGGATTCCCAACCTGTGTGCATTACAAGCACTCCCGAAGTTGCCACCACCCTCTACCGCAGCAACCCTGCATAAGGGAGCCTGCGCTTCCTTCAACACTAATTACAATGCAGCCGACCCGGTCATCGCGAACACCTGCCGAATCAACGTCTTATCCAGAAGGAGACGATCCGCCAACTCCACGACATCGAAATCCCCGCATAACCGGCACACCTCTGCACCTCTGCACCGGGCCTTCAATATTAGTCAGTTCATGCTGCAATTCAATTGCCTCACCTACCATCCGCTCCCACAGCTGTACCGGAATTACGAAAACCTCAAGTATGCAACCGAAGCTGCCCAGCCTATCATCATGCACATACGAACAAACCTCCCCCGTCACCACAGAAACCACACCATTGTCCACAACTGCAAACTGATTCCATAACCCCTGTGCCATCCGCGCCCCAAGACCCAACTGATCAACCAATGCAACCGTCCGATCCACAAGCAGCACGACCCATACCCTGCTCCACGGGATGCGATCATTACTGGCATGCCCCACAGCACCGACAATTTATGAAACCGCCAAAATTTCCGAGGTTCTTCTTTGTTTCGTTTTTGTATCTTTTTTTTTTTTGTGTTCGAACACCTCCCACTTGTACCTAACCCAGTGCTGAAGTATCGCAACCCAGGGACCTCGCACCTGGGCCGCTCCCACGATGTCCATATACCGGACTCCCAAAACCATCCTGGAACCCCCACGCCCCCTGAATACCTCCTCCTCTCTGCAGCGGGTCTTGTCGAAGCCACCTTCGTAAGACCCCTAAACAAATTAGTGCAGTAGGCCGGCAGCCCCCCCGCTGATTGCTCGAGGGGCTGGCACGGAGGCCTAACGGGCCCCTTTTCCACCTTTCCTGCCACGCCACATCCCCTAAAGATTGAGTCCACATGACGCTATGCACAGCCACAACGGGCAAGAAGATTTGGGACCTCCCGTGCCACTCACCTGCACCACTGCCTCCTATCTGCCGCATCACCGCCACTCTCACTTTTTTTTTTTATATACTGACTCTTCCGTACCCTTCTTCTGCCCCCTAGAAGGCGGAAAGCTCTATATCTCTCCGCTTCCTAATCCTCCGGCCAGAGTCTTCGTACTCTATCCCAGTGCCCCTTCTCCTCGAAACACGGCTTCCCGCCCCTTCCGCAGCAACAACCGCCCCAAACGCCGTGGTCAAATAGTTGGTGCACGCAGCGGGGAATGACTCCACACAGTGGAGCCGCCCCGACACTACTGCCCCATTTTCCATGCGCGTATTACCCTGCTCCTCCCCGCGATCTCTGACGCCGACCCTGCCCCCCGGTCTGCCTGTAAGTCACCTGCTGCCCCAGTCTCGGCCACCTTGCCATCGATGGCTGAAGCCGCAAGCATCCGCCATCCTCATTCGGCTGGTGCAGCCTGTCCTGTGCTCACAGCTCGCAGTTGGCCACCTCCACTGCCCTTGCCAGTGTGCCGAGTTCTTATCGTCACCTGCGGAGACAAAGAGAACAAAAAAGAAAACCCAAGGTGGGGAGACCACTGAAGACCCGAAAGGGAGCCCAGCCCACAACCATTCCGCCCCACATAAACCGAGGCCCCACCCCAAGCCCGCTCTCCCATCATCAAAGCCCCCCAACTGGTGAATAGTCTCACGGACCGCAACCAGCCCCCAGGGAAAACCCTGGACTGACCTACCCCCACCCCCCAAGCCCCATCACCTCCCTCAAAACGAAGGCCCACAGTCCCATTGCCCCCGAGCCCCCCTCCCTCCACGGAGTTGCCCATTGCTGCGAACCCCCCGCTGACCCCCCTTTCCACATTGAGCACCGTAATAGCATCCCCCGATCCCCCCGGCCCAATCACCAAACCCTAGGCCTGCCACCCCAGAGCCCGACCCCTTTGTACCGCTCGGTGTCCCCTTTTGCCCGAGCCCATGCCCCTCGAGCCCTCTCAGCCTGTCTACCAGACCTGCTCCAAGCTATCCTCCCCCCTTTTCCTCTTATGCCCCTAACCCATAACAGACCCCCACCCACCGGTTCCCTCCGTCAACCCCTTACGCCTCGCCGTAGCGCCCATCCTGGTACACCCGCCCTACCTAAGAACATAAGATATGCCCTACTGGGTCAGACCAAGGTCCATCGAGCCCAGCATCCTACCTCACAGGGGCCAATCTAGGTCACACATACCTGGCAGTTTCCCCAAAAGACACAGGTGCCGCAAGGCTTGTACTGGGTCCAGCATTGATATCCTGGGTCCCTCTTAATAATGGTTTATGGACCATACCTCCAGGAACTCGTCCAAACCCCCTTTTTTTTTTTTTTAAACCCAGCTACACTAACAACCATTCCGACATCCATACTATGGGTAACGGACCCCCACCGCCCCTGCGCTAAGCATCCGGTGAAACCACCCGCCAATGTAACCCGTACCCAGCCATCTCCCCCAGCCCCCCAAAACCTTCCCCAACCTCACCTCTACTTTCTGCCCCGCTCATTTAAACATTTATTTATTTAAATTTTTTTTTTAAATTAGTAGCATATATTTAGTTCGCTACTTTTAAAGTGCTAATGCATCCATTAATTACTTGCCTCCCTTGTAGTGCGCTCCGTCAACTCGTAGGGCCATCCAATCACGCCGCACATGTCGCGCTCCTGCTGCCATCGCCCCCAGCACCACGTGCCTGGCCACCTTCGCTCCGTCCGACTAAGCCCCCTCTGCTCTCCTCACCATTCCACGGGCCATGGGCACCCCCTTCCTTCCTTGTGAGGAAGAGGCCGTGCCCTGCTTTGCCTGGCGCGTCCGCTCCGCCTCCTCCCGCCGGCTCTTACGCTGAGCTGCCCACTCCTGCACCGGATCTCCGCCACCCGAAACCCCCGCAGCCGCTCTAACTCGGCCCGCTTGAAGCCGCAAGGAGGCAAACCGGCACCGGCAAGCAGGCACAGACCCCCGAGGAGACACATGAGTTCAGGCAACCGCTGCCGACTCATGGTGCCTCCCCTTCAAAATGCCACCCGCCTCCAGCTCCCAGGCTCCACCGCGCTCCTGCACACGAGTGGAGCCAATCACCATCATTGGCGCCCTTCCCATCATTGCGCCTCCACCCCATTCAGACGACGGCCACGGGCCAGGGTCCTCGCACCGGCCGAACACCTGGTTACACGGGACCGCCGGGACCCTGCCCCGCGGCCTTTCATATATAAAAATACAAGTAAAAACTGAAAAGTTGTGAGTGTATATGTAGTCATCCCTTTTGCTATGAAACCACTAAATAAGATCTGGTCCAACCAATTAACCTTGAAAGTCACATAATTAGTTGATTAGGGTCCACCTGTGTGCAATCAGTGTCACATGATCTGTCACATGATGCCTGTATACCTTTTTTGAAAGGCCCCTGACTCTTCAATATCACTAAGCAAGCAACATGAAGACCAAGGAGCACTCCAAACAGATCAGAGAGAAAGTTGTGGAGAAGTATAGATCAGGGTTGCATTATAAAAAAATATCTCAAATTCTGAATATCCCATGGAGCACCATTAAATCCATTATAACAAAATGGAAAGAATATGGCACCACTACAAACCTGACAAAAGAAGGCCGCCCACCAAAACTCACAGACTGGGCAAAGAGGGCATTAATCAGAGATGCCACAAAGACACCAAGGATAACACTGAAGGAGCTGCAAAGATCCACAGCGGAGATGGGAATATCTGTCCATAGGACCACTAGAACAAGGGGGTGATGGATGTGGAAGGTCAAGCTCTGGACATCACCCCCTGCAAAAGCAGATTAAAATCAGAAACAGCCACACATTTAAACCACACATCAAAAACAAGTGGGAAGATGTAGGAATAACAAAATCAATGCTAAATACACGCAAGCCAGCTAAATGCTGGAAAGCAATGAGCACAAATGCTCGAAGCTTAGCCAACAAAGTTCCAGACCTAGAAGCCCTAATGGTGGAAAAGGATTTGGACACGCTGGATTTAGTGCTCACCAACGGTGATAGCATGTCGAATGTCTGTGTGAGTGCCCCTGTGAGCAGCAGCGATCATCACACGGTGCGGTTTGAGATAAAAGCCATGGTACAGGCCAAACATAGCAAGCTCAAAGTCCTAAACTTCAAAAACACCGACTTCAATAAAATGGCCAGGTACCTAAAGGAGGAGCTGACAGGGTGGAAGGAGATAAGGGAAGTGGAATTGCAATGGGCTAATCTAAAGGTGGCAATAAAAGGGGCAACAGATAAATATGTAACAAAAGTAAACAAAAACAAGAGAAAAAGAAAACCTATTTGGTTTTTCAAAGAAGTGGCTGCTCAAATAAAGGCAAAAAACACAGCTTTCGCAAAATTCAAAAGCTCGCAAACAGAGGAACACAGAAATGAATACAGGATCAAATTCAGAGACAAAGAGAAATAAGAATAGCAAAATCAAAGGCAGAGGAAAAGATGGCTAAAGATGTGAAGTGTGGTGACAAAACCTTCCTCGGGTATATTCGGGAAAGGAAGAAGATCAGATGTGGAATTGCAGGACTCAGAAGTGCTGCAAACGGACTCGTGGAAAGTGATATTGAAAAAGCGAAACTGCTAAACGAATACTTCTGCTCTGTTTTTACTACAGAAAGTCCTGGAGAAGGACCAGCTGTGACTCCCAAATATAAAAAAGTAGTTACCACACCATTCACAGAAGATGAGGTGTTAGAACAAATTGCAAACCTGAAAGTGGACAAGGCCATGGGACCGGATAGGATACATCCCAGGATACTGAAAGAGCTCAGAGAGGTTCTTGCAGGGCTGTTAAAGGATGTTTTCAACAGATCCTTGGAAACAGGAGAGGTTCCTCAGGAATGGAGAATGGCTGATGTCGTACCTCTTCCCAAAAGTGGTGACAGGGAAGAAGTGTCAAACTACAGGCCTGTGAGCCTTACCTCGGTGGCGGGAAAAGTCATGGAGGCACTCCTGAATGAGCGAATAGTGAACTTTCTCAAAACCAACAGGTTGCAAGACCCGAGGCAACATGGTTTTACCGAAGGACAATCTTGCCAAACAAATCTGATTGAGTTCTTTGACTGGGTGACCAGGGAGCTAGATCAGGGGCATGAGATGGATGTCATCTACCTGGATTTCAGAAAAGCCTTTGATACTGTTCCTCATAGGAGGCTTATTAATAAACTCGGTAGCTTGGGAATGGATCCTAAGATGGTAAATTGGATCAGAAATTGGTTGACTGACAGACGACAGAGGGTGATGGTAAATGGAGCTCACTCGGATGAAGGGAAGGTGATTAGCGGGGTGCCCCAGGGTTTGGTCCTGGGCCCGGCACTGTTCAATGTATTTGTGAGTGATATTGCTGAAGGACTGAATGGAAAAGTCTGTCTTTTTGCAGATGACACAAAAATTTGCAACAGAGTGGACTCCCTCGAGGGAGTGGTTAACATAAGGAAAGATCTATAAAAGCTGGAAGAATGGTCTAATGCTTGGTAATTAAGATTTAATGCCAAGAAGTGCAGAGTCATGCACTTGGGTAGCAGAAATCCAAGGGAATTGTACACGATAGGGGGTGAGAGGTTGGTGTGCACGGATCAGGAAAAAGACCTCGGTGTGAATTATTTCTGAAGATCTCAAGGTGGCAAAACAGTGCGACAAGGCGGTGGCAAAAGCCAGGAGGATGCTGGGCTGCATACAAAGAGGAATCACCAGCAGAAAGGAAGAGGTACTTATGCCACTGTACAAGTCACTAGTGAGGCCTTACTTGGAATACTGTGTTCAGTTTTGGAGACCGTATCTTGCAAAGGATATAAAAAGACTGGAAACTGTTCAGAGGAAGGCGACCAAAATGATTTTCAGCCTGCCTCAGAAACCTTATGAGAAGAGACTTGAAAACCTAAACATATACACTTTGGAGGAGAGGAGGGACAGGGGAGATATGATTCAGACCTTTAAATACTTAAAGGGAAATAATGAACAAACAAACCTCTTCCAAAGACAGGGAAGCTGTAAAACTAGAAGGCATAACAGGAAGCTGCAAGGTGGTAAATTGAAAGCCAATGTCAGGAAATACTTTTTCACAGAAAGGGTGGTGGATGCTTGGAATGCCCTCCCGATGGAAGTGATGGGGGCAAACACGGTGACGGAATTCAAAATGGCATGGGACAGACACAGTGGATCCCTTTACAGCAAAAGGATAAAATCAAAATAAACTGAACCATCTAATTTCTCAACAAATAGGGGTGTCCTGCATGGAGTGGTGGGTTCACCCTTAACAGGGACATGGGGAGGGGTTGGCCTGCATGGAGCGGCAGGTGCACCTACTCTTGCCATCGTGCTGGGCAGACTAGATGGACCATGCTGGTCTTTATCTGCCATCATTTACTATGTTACTATGTTACTTTAAGCCGTACACTCCAAAGAATGGGGCTTTATGGAAGAGTGGCCAGAAAAAAAAGAAACCACATTGCTTAAAGAAAGGAATAAGAAACTACGTTAGGAGTTTGCACAACAGCATGTGGGGGACCCTCCAAACACATGGAAGAAGGTTCTCTGGTCAGATGAGACGAAAATTGAACTTTTTGGCCATCACCCTGAGAACACTATTCCCACAGAGAAACATGGTGGTGGCAGCATCATGCTGTGGTTTTGTTTTTCATCGGCAGGGACAGGAAAACTGGTCAGGATTGAAGGAACGATGGATGTCACTAAATACAGGGCAATTCTTGAGGAAAACCTGTTTCAGTCTGCCAGAGGTTTGAGACTGGGATGAAGGTTCACCTTCCAGCAGGACGATGACCCTAAACATACAGCTAAAGCTACACTGGAGTGGTTTAAAAAGGAAACATTAAAATGTCTTGGAATGACCTAGTCAAATCCCAAACCTCAATCCTATTGAGAATCTGTGGCATGACTTGAAGATTGCTGTACACCAACGCAACCCAACTAACTTGAAGGAGTTGGAGCAGTTTTGCCTTGAGGAATGGGTGACAATCCCAGTGGCTAGATGTGCTAAGCTAATAGAGACATACCAGAAGAGACTTGCAGCTGTAATTGTAAACCTTGATAACCCAGACTACTCAGTAATTACTACTTGCCTGGAGGATATGACAGCTTGGTTAACCGAAAACAACCTAAATATTAACTACAGCAAAACTGAAGCTCTCTTTTTAACTCGAAATACTCAATCCCCCCCCCCCCCAAGGTCATTACTTATAAACAACACCACCATACCTATCAAACCTGAGGTAAAATATCTTGGAATTATACTAGACTGTAATCTAAACTTACATTCTCAAATCAACAAAATAGCTAAAACAGTCTACTATAAAATCCGAATCCTCAGAAGATTAAAACCACTGCTTAACCATGATCATTTCCGTACTGTTATTCAGACAATTATTACACCAGCTATTGACTATTGCAATTCCATCTATCTTGGATTACCTAAACAATTAATCCGCCCTCTGCAAATGGTATAGAATACTGCAGCTCACATCCTAACTGACACCTCTAGAGGAGATCATGTCACCCCCCTTCTGAATCAACTTCAATGGCTACCCATCATTTCCCGCATTAAATATAAGGCTATTTTGTTCATTTTTAAAATATTACAAGACTCTACTGCAGGCATACTTAAATCTCTTATCACGATTGAATCAAATAGTAGACCTAGAAGACTATCCAACAGTTTCACTTTATCTATTCCTAAAGATTATATAAAAGCCAAGCAAGTCACATCAAGAAGTGCGATTTCATTAGCTGCTCCTTCCCTCTGGAATTTACTCCCCGATCATCTCAGAGCCATCACCGATGCTAAGGATTTTAAGAAAAATCTGAAAACAACACTCTACTCTGAACACTTTGGTGACATCACATGATTATTTATTTTTATTTCTACTTTTTTGTTATTTTCCCTTTTTATTTTCCTTTTTATGTTCTTATATTTGGGCTTTGTAAATAAGTTAATTTAATATAATCCCTGTTTATTCCTTCCCTTGTTTTTTGTAAGTTTTGAACCGCTTTGATTTTAGGATAAAACGTTATATAAATCCTGTTAAATAAATAAATTGCAGCAAAAGGTTGCTCTACAAAGTATTGACTTGGGGGGGGGGGAATACCTATGCACACTCCTGATTTCTAGGGGGGGGGTGTTTGTCTTGCTTATTGCTTGTGTCACAGTAAAGGATATTTTGCACCTTCGAAGTGGTAGGCATGTTGTGTAAATCACATGGTGCTAACCCTCAAATCTCCATTTTCATTCCAGGTTGTAATGCGACAAAACAGGACAAACACCGAGGGGATGAAAACTTTCACAAGGCTCTGTAATGGCACCTCAGTGGGTGACAAGAAGTGAACCCACATTAATTGTGAATGTCGCTGCCATGTGTTCAGTGACCTGCTCATGCAGTACCTGCTGGGAACATGCTGCCCACACCTCTGACAGTTACCATGGTGGCTTTGCACTTACCATACATTGGTTTTAGTGCTAGATGCACAGGGAGGACAAATTCCTATAGTAAAAGATCCCATATATATGCCGTACAGAAAGCATACAGGGCCATATTCAGCCCACGATGGTCAGCTTGTTTCTAAAGGCCGGCCACTGCAGGAAAACAAATCCAAATGCTCATTAGCAGTATCCACATAGTGGTTGCTTCTGAATATCTGGATCGTGCGACCACTCTCTGGTTAAGTGCTGACATGATGCGGATAGCACTTAGAACAGGCTCTTCGCTTGCCCTAAGTTATCCGGATAGTTATCCAGATGGTGGCATTAAGTAATTAAGTATGCCAAGACCGAAGCTCTAATAGTTTCTCATGTGAAGGATAATGTTCCGCCATCTGCAATTACTTCACCGAGTACAGGTGTTCCAGTGAAACAGAGGTGTGCTATTTGGGGATTCTTCTTCATGCTCATTTTTTGTTCTGTCCACAGTTAACAAAAAAGTTGAGGGTGATCTACTTCAAGCCTTGCATAGTTCGTCACCTGAAGTATTATCTCACACCCTCAAATTGTTGAAATGCTTGTAAGTATAATTTGGATTATTGCAATATACAATATTTAGGTTTGCCAGATCATGTTTTGCAATCCTTCCAAAATGCTCAAAATACAGCTGCAAAGGCTATCACAAATTTCCATAGATTTGCTCATGTCACAACTGTTTCAATGGATTTACATTGGCTGCCTGTCACCCATCGTGTCCATTTTAAATGTCTCTGTCTCATTTTTAAGATTTTGTTTTCAATGGTTGCAGGGGATCTTTGTTGTTCACTTCATTTTTATCAGTCCTCTCGGATGTTGTATTCAGCCTCACAATACGTATATGGCGCCGGTACCTGCAGTGAGCGAAGCCCCTAAGCTTGTGACATGTAATTGTGTCTTTCCTCTTCATGGTCTGCAGCTATGGAATGACTTGTTCCTTGCTCTACAGGAATCACAGAGGCTATTGTCCTTCCCTAGGAGTTTAAAAATGTTTTTATTTGTTAGGGTCTATGGTTCTTAGATGGGATTACTATCTTTTATGCATTGCCGTTTTAATTGTTGGTTATTGAAATTAGGTATGTTTATTTGTAACTGTTACAATGTAAAAAGTGATTGGTGAATAAAAAATGTAATAAATGCACATGGAAATGTAAAATTTGTGTCTCTGTCCAGTCCACACCCCCCCCCCCCCAGCACTCTGACACTATTGGGATAGTGCCACAGCAGTCTGTAATGATATTCAGTGACACTATCAGGATGCTACTCAGATAAAGGCTTTTAACTGTCAAGCCCATAATAATTATTCTACACACCTTATATAATACCTCCATACAATTTTGTTTGGATTTTGGAATGCTTTTAGGAGCCTCATGCTTCCCCCCCCTAAGAACTTTAAAATGTTTATTTTCATCTATTCGTTTATATGGTTATACACCCTGCAGAGCTACTCACTCTTTCCAGCCTCAACAAATGATCCTTAGCTCAAAAAGCAGCAAATCTTCATTCTGTGCTATTGCAGAGCAAGCTACATACGCTGTAGCATTGTACAGTGGGATACTAATTATACGATAAACTGAACACCCCAACTACGAGTAGTTCAGTTTTAAAGTTGCATACAATAACATCATAAGTAAACCTGCTAATTACACTGTCAGCATTAACATTTCAAGATCTAAATTGCATTTGACCATGTAATTACACTCCTTACCAAACCTGTCGCATTCTACAACTACGGTTGCGGTCAACATTATTGGCACCCTTGCAGCTCAACCCCTTAATCTACAATATTTCCTAAAAAAATAGCCAGTCAAATGGCTTTGGACTGTATATGCACACATATTTGACACATAAAAGAATCTAAAAAACAAGACTAATTAAAAAAGGAAATAGTAGGAAATAGTATAAAAACTGGGACATTGCCAGGACATGACTATTACAAAGTGACACTTTGAAAAAAACCCCTAATATATAAACAACTTTTTGTCAGACTACATTTCAAGGTAGCTATATTTAGCATCCTCCCATAAGTCCATTTTAATTTAATAAGAGTGATCATGCATAGTTTCAAAACTGTCAAGAGAATTATATCAACATGTTTTGAATCTCAAAATTATTGGTTGTGCTTCAGGGTATGAAAAAAAATGGCCCTACTTATCTGATGGAAGCATTCTGTCATCCAAAGTATGGAACTACACATGGATGTAGAGTCCTTTTAAACATAGGAAACTCCTCCTCTAATTCTCCTTAAAGGGGCTAGAAGTCACACCAACGTATGACAGTCAATTTGACGATTAAGTCCATGAGGCTGAACAGTATTAAGATACAAAATCAAAAATTGTTCACGATAATTCAAAACAGCATCACGATCTCTCCCCCCCCCCCCCCCCACCCAACAAGCTCTAGGAACATGTTGAAGAACACGGCAGCATAACTGATCAAAAGAATGGTGAAAAAGCAGAAAGTGTTCAACAATGGAGGCTGACTTAGTAACTGGGTTTATTCTTGATTTCTGCTCTCATAAGCTCGCTGTTAATGTTCATCTAGTACACCCCACATACAATTGTTTACATGGACAGAGCAGAACATATACGCAATAGCTTGATTGGCAGGTGGTGTAAGTACAAGAAGCCAGAATGCACTGGGTGTCACGAACACTCCAAGACAGACCTTCAATGGTACTATCACAGAATTCACACGCTCTGCATTTGAAATGATCACATCGTAGTGACTCAGCATCCAGCAAGTCCCAAGCCCAGAAGGGCTAACATAATTAGCTATATTTCTTCCACACTTGAAAGCAACAATAGGGTGGTCCTGAAAAACATCATGAAGATGCAATTAACACAACAAAAAGAGATTACCACACAAGAATCCTAAACTGTTCTCTCAACCATCCTAGAGAGCTCTTTGCCATTGTTAGTAACTCTGGTAACCCGGAGGCCCTCCTCGCCTCCTTCCCATGTCTTAGCATCCCACAATAATATTCCCCCACAAATTCACCAACAACTGTAGTTTGGTACAAACATTTGGTCGCAGCTTTATTTACACCAGTAACAACCGACCCAACACGGGCCTGAATATAAAACAATCCAACATAACCCAGCCCCACACCCCATTGCCGGAGGATGCCCCCCCACCCGCCATCTTAGTAGCAAGGCGGAGCATCCTCCTCCCCCCCAAACCCCTCCGCCTGCCTCGCCATACTAGTAGCAAAGGCAAGCTCCCACCCCCCCGCTACCGGGCCGAGACCCCCAACCGGGCTGTCTCGCCCCACCCCCAGGAGCACTTCGCCCCCACTGCTCGTAAACCAGTTCAAGCCCGCGCCGCTCCTGCGAGCGCTGGCTCTGTACCCCGCCCCCACCAGCTGCAACATCTCAAAACCACCTCCATAATGGGCGGGCGGGCGGGAACGTGTCCGATTCCCGAGGAGCCGCGGCAAGAAGGAGACGGCCACGCGGCTCCTCGCAGACACTGCTCCGCCCCCTTCCGCCCGCAGCCAATGAAATCGCTCCGACAACGCGACGGAGCGATTTCGAATGCCGCACGCATGGCCTCCTCTCTCTCACCCCCCCCCCACCCCCTCCACATGCCGGAGGCCGAGGCCGGGCCCGGGCCCAGGTTACTGACGGCCGCGGGACCGGGCCCGCGGCCTCGAGCATTAACTCTGGTAACCCGGAGGCCCTCCTCGCCTCCTTCCCATGTCTTAGCATCCCACAATAATATTCCCCCACAAATTCACCAACAACTGTAGTTTGGTACAAACATTTGGTCGCAGCTTTATTTACACCAGTAACAACCGACCCAACACGGGCCTGAATATAAAACAATCCAACATAACCCAGCCCCATACCCCATTGCCGGAGGATGCCCCCCCACCCGCCATCTTAGTAGCAAGGCGGAGCATCCTCCTCCCCCCCAAACCCCTCCGCCTGCCTCGCCATACTAGTAGCAAAGGCCGGCTCCCACCCCCCCGCTACCGGGCCGAGACCCCCAACCGGGCTGTCTCGCCCCACCCCCAGGAGCACTTCGCCCCCACTGCTCGTAAACCAGTTCAAGCCCGCGCCGCTCCTGCGAGCGCTGGCTCTGTACCCCGCCACCGGTGCGAGGTATTCACTATCCTCGCACCGCCCCCCCCATAAAGCTGCGACCAATCCATACTAGTGCTTCCTGCCAATCATTACGCAATAAGTCCTGTCCGACCGGGGACAAGTGTACCCCGTCAGTACGGCACAGTCCAGCACACTGGTGGTCCGCCCAAGGGCGCCGGACCTGCCCCCCCCCCGGCCCGCTGCCACCAACGGCCGATCTGCCGGTTGCCTTCGCTAGCCCACTCAGCCACCGTCGCTGAGGCAGGCAGGCCGGCCGCGGGATGATGTCCAACCAGACGATTGCCACGTCTGGCCACTGCTCCTGCAGCGCCCGAAGGACCCGCTGCACCGCTCGAATGAGCTGCCGGCACGTCCCACTGGAGAGATCGTGCCCACCAAGATGTATCAGTAGTCCCACTGGCGCCGTCGTCGCTCCGCATGCTCCCGAATCCATGGAAGGAGCGCTCGCCCAGCCAAACCAACTGGAAATTGTCCAAGAATCCGGCATAAGCCTAGCGGGCCCCGTGCCTTCCCCCAGGTACGCCCGCCCTGCAGTACATCTGAAAAAGAAACACAGCATTAGCACCCCCCCCACCCCTCCCCAGCACTCCACTCACAACTGGTCCAGGCGCACATAGCCTGCGTAGGCCCCGGATGGCACATCGCCCGATCCGTTGAACCACCTCACCCCCAGACCAGCATCAGCAGCACTCATCGCCGTCCTTATCCGGAAGGCTTGAGACGCATACTCTCGCTCATCCAAGCCCAGACGCCGCAAGGCCCGGCGGAGCACCGCCATAAATTGAAACTGGGTAACCACACTCCAGTCCCTGTGACAGAAGAAACCACCCGCCCGAACCGGCCGCTGACGCCCATAAAACGCCAAGTTCTGCACCGGACAGGATCCCAGACCCAGAATTGCCTAAAACCTACAGGTCGGTCTGCGAATGGGCCACAAATTATCCGCACTCACGCCTCCTGTAGGCCTCAGGAGTCACGGGACGGCGCCAATCCGGGCCCGTTGGCTGCGCTCGCGCCCACCCAGCCAATAGCCGCCTCACCCCATAAAGGGCACCCGGACTGCCCCAGCCGCCGCCCTGTTGAAACAAGGAGAAACCAGCCAACGCTGCCCGCACCACCGACCGGGACCACCCGGACTCGCGTGCCCACGCTATAAAGGACCCGCCAAGAAATCCTCCACTCTACCACCTCTCCCGCCTTGCCCCATCGGACCGCAACAAGAAGATCAATCCCATGTCCCCCCTCCGCCAAAGGTGCTCCGGCCCCAAAGCCGCGGTCTCGTCCGCCCCCGGGGCCAACGCCCGCAACGGCTTCCACTGAAAAAGAGACAGAGCGTCCGCAATAGCATTCTGAGCACCCGGCACATGGCGCGCCCGAGCCGGGAGATTGAGACGAAGGCAGGCCAGCCCAACACATACCTCAAGCAGCTACCCGCGGGCACTTGGGCGGATGCCGATTGATGACTTGCACCACCGCGGCGTTGTCGCCCCCGAAAACCACCCACTGATCCCGCAAACCGTTCCGGCCATACCCAGAAGGCCAACCTAAGGGGGAACAATTCCAGGAACGTCACGTTACGCGTCACCCCTTCGCCGTACAGGATGCCAGCACGGCGCCGCCCACCATGAACCAGGGCCGTACCCTCCCATACCCGAACTACCGGCAGCATCCGGAAACAATTCCAAGTCCCGATGGGATAGTACCGCAGACCGCCACACCGAGCAGCTGTTATACCCCCCAGAAACGCATCGCACACCCGCCAATCGGCTCGCATCCCCGAAGTCGCCCGGATACGATGATACCCACAGCGCTCGCCGGCCAACACGAAGGATAGCATCCAGGCCAACGGCCTCCCCATTGCAATGACTCGGCAAGCAAAATTCAAGTAGCCGACCCACCTCTAAAGATCCGTTAGCGCCACCTTCGAGGCGGAGCCCCCCTCTGCCACCAACAACCGCCGTCGCTCTATGTTATCCGTAGGTAAACATACCACAAGCTTCACTGAGTCGATCTCGCTCCCCAATAACGAAAGACACGTCACCGGCCCCACTGTCCCGCACTCCGCCAAAGGGATGCCGACTCCTCCACCAGGCCCAGGAAAAGCCCCAGCCAGGATCCACAGGTTGCGGACCGAGCAGGCCCCACGAACAACAGCGTCGACATAATGCACGATACTCTGGCGCCCCGACCTCCGCACCAACACCCAGTGCAAAATGAGCTGAAGGCCTCGAAGCAAGCACGCGAGATCACACAACCCAATGGCCTGCACTTATCGCAATAATACTGAGCATCGAAACGAACTCCCAGCAAGGGGAAGGCGGAAGGGAGAACCGGTAAAATCCGAACGGCAGATGCAATGTCCGACTTCGCCAGCAAATCCACTTACCGCATTGGCGCCCCAGCTCCCAGGCCTCATCGAAGGAGGCATAGCGCACCGAGCACCGTTCCCACGGAATGTGGTCGTTCCCCGAGGCCCCAAGGGGGGCAAGACAGATTGTGTATCTGCCGATAACGCCCCGGCTCCTCCTTCGGGAGAACCCCCCAGCGGAGAAACCATAACCGGCGCAAAGGGCGGCTGGTCAAATGACCCTGCGACTCAGCCCAGCGCGCGCTCCGCCGCGCTCGTCGTGCGGGCCACCTCCGCCAGCAGCCTAACCGCGCTCGCCTTTCCCCCACCCCCCCCCGCCGCATCCCGGACCTTCCTTTGAAATGGGAACGAAAGCCCTCGGAAAAAAACCCCCGCCCACCACATATTCTCCGCCTCACCGTGCCTGGTACCCGCATAAAGCCCCAACCACAGCTGCAACGCCTAAATCCGAAGGGGGGTCGGCGCCAGCCCCCCCGCTACCCTTTTCCCTACCCGCCGCCGGCAACCCCGCACCGTCCGTCGGCTACATTTGACGGCCGCGTGACAGGCACCACAACGCCGGCGGGTGCGCCGAAACTGGCAGTCCGGTTCATTGAAGCGCCAACAAAGGTCTCCGCCGAGACAGCTCGCTGCGCTTTTTTCTCGAATCGGGCCCCGGGCCCGCTGGCCAAAGGACCGAAAGCCCGGCATAGCTGCATTGCCCGATGCCCTAACCGGACCTGCCCCCCCCGAGGAATAAAATCCTTCATTCCCCTCGACAGCTGCGGAATCTCCTCCATCATAGCCCAAAACTCCTCTTCATAAGTAAGCCAGGCCCAACCTTCGTGCGCCCAGGACGCCGCCACGATAGCGTCGGCATAAGCCAGCAGCTCACCGTACCGACTCGGGTCCTCATGCCCCTTACGCCCAGGTCCAATTTTTTAAGGTGTTCCAGGACACCCTCCGCACCCTCCCCGCCTTTTCCTCCTCCTCACGCTTCTCGCGACTCTCCCCTGAGCGTCTCTGCCCATCGAGCTGCCGGAACATCGACGTAACGCTACGATCCGTCGCCTCAACTTGCGCGGAACACTCTCCCACAACACCGCCCACCGCATCAGCGAGGACCCCGCCCCCTCCCTGCTCGCGGCCCGACCGTGGAGGCCGCCGAGGAAGTATCCGATGACCACGAGGACGAAGACGACGCCCTCCGCGATGCTCAGGCTTTACGTGCCCGCGGCGCACCCTCACCCGACGGCTCCACCCCCCCCAACCGTATTCCCGGTACACTCACCTAGCATAGCCAGCTCCGCCGTCCCTTGCATCACCAAGGTGGACCCCGTCCGCTCCACAGAGATCGGATCGGTCTGGCCCAGGATCCGCAACTTCTCTGTCGAGCCAACTCCCACACCGCCTGCTGCCGCCACTGCACTCCCGGGAACCTGCAGAGGGAGAGAAGAACCAACACACAGGGACGGAGGAGCCCCAAACCCGGAGGAGCCATCCCCTAAGGCCCCACCCCCCACCCAGCTCCCCCTAGGACCCCCAACCCCCCGGCCGCCCAGCCCGCCGCTCCCGAGGGAAGCAGCCCTCTGCCATTCTGGAAACCGGCCCCCCCCCACCAATCCCCTCCCCAAACCCCCCCCTCCATGTGCCCACACCCATAGACTGCACAGACACCGAGGACCAGGCCGCCCAATCCCCTCCATGCAAACCCGGCCGCCCCCTCCCCTGCGAAAAGGGGCCCCTAGGCTCCCGTGCCACCCAGCGCACAGGCCACCCCCGCAGGGCACACGCCCGGGACCTGAACCCACCCTACCCCCCCCCCAAGCCCATCCGCTCCCCCCCCAGCCCCATCCGCACCCGCACCCCCCCCCAGCCCCTCCGTTCCCCCCCCAGCCCATCCGCTCCCCCCCCCTCCAGCCCATCCGCCCCCCCCTCCTCCGCCCCCCCCCCTGTTAATTTGCCCCACGCAAACTCCCAGGCCTGCTCTGGCCCCGTGCGCGAGACCCGCTCTCCGGGACCTCCTCAAGTTCCCCCCTTTCCAGTCCAGCTGACGCCCCCCTGGCTTTGCTCCCACCGGCTATGCTCTGGCCCTCCCACCGGTGCTCCTGCCCTGATCGGCTGGCTGCAGAGGCAGGGGAAGCTGCCTTTATTTTAATTATTTTTATTTTTATTTTTTTTTTGAGCAATGACATTCCTCCCGCCGCCAGCGACCCGCCACCCAGCAAACCCCCCCGAATACAAACCACCCCCGGAGCACCCCCGACGCAATAACCCCCCAAGAACACCCCACTCACCGGACCCGACAACAACGTGTCCGATTCCCGAGGAGCCGCGGCAAGAAGGAGACGGCCACGCGGCTCCTCGCAGACACTGCTCCGCCCCCTTCCGCCCGCGGCCAATGAAATCGCTCCGACAACGCGACGGAGCGATTTCGAATGCCGCACGCACGGCCTCCTCTCTCTCACCCCCCCCCCACCCCCTCCACATGCCGGAGGCCGAGGCCGGGCCCAGGCCCAGGTTACTGACGGCCGCGGGACCGGGCCCGCGGCCTCGAGCATATCTCTAACAAAGACAAGCCATACTGAATCAGAAGTATATAACATAAGCCCACAAACATTAGCTAACTATTTTGTATTCAAGCTTAAAAATAAAAACGCTAGCCATACCACCCCTTCCCTAAACCACCTAATAAACCTTGTCACGTGGGATAGCGTCTACCCAGTAGACCAAAAACATCTACTAAACATTATAACAAACAACATCACAACCTCCTCATTGGATCAATGCCCAGTATCATGGATAAAATCCACAAATAAAGAACTCACCCCACATATCCTCCATATTGTTAATCAATCACTCTCCCAAGGAATCATGTCCGTTGACCTTAAAACTATGTCCATACATCCTATACTTAAGAACAAGACACTTGATGAAAAAGACCCAAATGCATACAGACCTATAGCCAGTATACCATTTGTTGCCAAAATAATAGAAACAGTCATTCAATTACAACTCCAAGATTACATTGACCTCAATGCACCATTAGACACTCACCGATTTGGTTTTCGACCATTCCATGGAGTCTAAACCTTGCTGCTAACACTAATGGACCACCTCATCAGAGGCACAGACAATCTTAATCATGCATTCATTCTCCTCTTTATTGACATTGCATCAGCATTTGACAACTTTAGCCATAACATCCTCATCTCGAGATTAGCACAAATAGGATTAGGAGGCATAGTATTACACTGGTTCAAATCATACATATCAAACTGTAAACTTTGCGTCCAAATAGACCAAAGCTCATCAAAGACATTCCCCCAAGAACAAGGAATACCCCAAGGTTCCACCCTCTCAGCCCTCTTTTTCAACCTATATCTGCAACCAATTACCAACATCTTCAGAAAATTCAACATTGGATATTACATCTATGTGGATGACATTATGTTCTCTCCCCTTAGATGTAAACAACTCTACCTATCAAATTCTAGCAGACTGCATTATTGAAACAGAATCATGGTTAAAGTCCAACAACCTTAATATTAACTACAAGAAAACGGAAGTCCTATACATATCAAGAAATTAAAACCCTACCCCCTTTCAAACCATCAAGATTAATAATATTGTACTCCCTGTTAAGCAAGAGGTGAAATACCTCTTCATACTACTAGATCAATCCTTCAGCATGCTCCCACATATAAAGCGTCCAGTAAGGACTATCTTCTTCAAACTAAAAACTGTTCAACATCTTAGACCCCTGCTAGACATCAACGATTTCAAATCAGTAGTCCAGGCCCTTATCACCCATCATTTTGATTACTCTAATAGTCTGTTATAGGGGCTACCAATCAAAAACAAAAACTTACTACAGAGAGCACAAAATATCACCGCTAGAATTGTCTGTAAGGCCCGCCTAACTGATCATATAACCCCCATCCTATTTGAGCTCCATTGGTTCCCAGTTCTAAGCCGAATAAAAAATAAGTTACTAACAGTAACTTTCAAAATTATCAATAACATCTCCCCGTTCTTCTTATCAACCCTTATTCGTACTCATCCAAATACCAGATCCCGCAGGCAAAATGCTATCCACTCACTTGTAACCCCTCACTCTATCCGCAAGACAAAACAGACCACGAGCTCCAGAGCCTTTACATATCTCGCCCCCAGTCTCTGGAACTCCCTCCCACTACCGCTACGGTTGATCAAAGACCTCTAAACATTTAGGAGAGAACTCAAAACTTACCTCTTCCTTGCACACTATGGAAACACAAACACAAGCTACATCACAACACCCCCTGAAAGAAACACATTCCGCACCCTCAAACTCAAAAGAAAATCATCATAATTAAAGATTATGTGCATAGTTTATTAGCTTCTAGTTTTAAGCAAAATGTAAATTGTAAATTGTTATATTAACTGTAATTACAAGGTTTACTATGCCAAAGGTTATACCACCATTCTATGTAAAATGTTCTATTCTTTGTAAACCGCCCCTGATTTTTGGAAGGGGCAGTATAGAAGAATCAAATAAATAAATAAATGAAGTTGTAAAACGCGCCAATGTTTATATACTATTGACGCAACCTGAGGATCCCTATTAGAAAATGGCAAACTACACACCAAAGAATCCTCTGATGATGTAGAATCTTTCCACTCAGTGGGTATTGTTCCTGTCTTCTGGAGGGAAACAATTATATGTGGGGTGTATTAAATGGACATTAACAGCAAGCTTACAAGAGCATAAATCAAGAATAAATACAGCTGCTAAGTTAGCCCCCATTGTTGAACACTGCAAACTTTTTCACCATTCTTTTGATCAGTTACACTGGCGTGTTCTTCACCGTGTTCCTAGAGCTTGGCTTGGGGAAGATCATGATGCTATTTTTAATTATCATGAACAATTTTCAATTTTTTATCTTAATACTGTTCGGCCTGATGGACTTAATCATCAAATTGCCTGGCATACATTGGTGTGACCTCTGGCCCCTTTAAAGAGAATTAGAGGAGTTTCCTATGTTTAAAAGGACACCGCGGCCATTTTTTCTTTTTAAGCCTGTGTAGATCTATACTTTGGATGACGGAATGCTTCCATTCAGATAAGTACAGCCAATTGTTTTTCCTTACCCTGAAGCAGAAATGATCATTTTATGGTTCGAAACACATTGGTTTAATTCTCTTGGCAGTTCTGAAATTATGCATGATCACTCTTATTAAATGGACTTATGGGAGGATGCTAAATATAGTTATCTCATAATGTAGTTCAACAAAAAGTTGTTCAGAGCATGTATATTAAGGTCTCTTTTTTTTAAGGGGCATGTTTACTAAAGGGTGTTAAAGGAGCCAGTATGCCATTAATTTGCATTATCGGCACCATAGCGCTCTTTATGCAGCAATGATCATCTTAACCTAGCCAAAACATCCACCATCTGGTTCACTCATGGGAGCACCTGTCCATCTGTTGCCCCTTTTCTTGCAGGCTCGCCTTTTCCTATTGTGTGCTCCTTCCATTATCTAGGGGTCTCTCATGATTCCGCTCTTTCTTTCAAGGATCATATCTCCCAGCTTATGAGAAAGTCTTTCTACTATATTCACTAAGTCCGTGCTATCCGTCCTTTCCTCACGCACCAAGCTTTAACCACGCTCCCGCTATCCCTTATTATGTCCCGCTTAGACTTTTGCAAATCTGTTCTTGCTGGTGTTCCTCTCACTCAATTGCACAGACGTCATTTGATTCAAAACACTGCAGCCCATCTCATTACTCATTCCACCCATCGAGAACGTCACCCCCCTTCTCCTCCGCCTTCACTGCCTCCCTTTAGAATATCGCATCCGTTATAAAGTCCTTACCATGGTTCGGTTCATCAAGCTATTTATACCCACAGTCCACAGTACCTGGCAGATCTCCTTCAGTTCCACACACCTAGCTGACATCTTCGCTCAGCAGACATTAACCCTCTTCACCTCCCCTCTCAGGCACGTGCCTACCTGCAGTCCAGTCGCCACTCTGCTTTCCTTTTTCCTTGGACCTGCCCTGTGGAACCTCCCTCAGACTAGAGCAGAATTACATCACATTTAAATCACTTCTCAAAACCCATTTGTTTTCCTCTGCCTTTGACCTCCCACCTTCCATTGCGTGATCCTTTGTTTTCCCGGTTGCCTATGTCTCTTGTCTTGCCTCCTTGTCTTCTTTCTCTTTCCTATCTTGCATTGTAGTTCTTTTTTCTTTTCTGGCCTTGGTCTTCTGTATATTTTGGTGATAGTACACTGCCCTGTTGTTATAAAGGGTGGCATATCAAATGGAATAAACATAAACGGGACTGTCATCTTTAAAAAACAAGGATTGTCTCTCTTTTATGTGCCTTTATTACAGTGATCATCAACCCAGCAGCACTTTGCATCTTAGAACTCACTATGGTGAGTCAAATACTTGGAGCATAGTCCCCTATAGAGCGTGACAAAGGCCCTTGAATGTTCTAGGCTCTGCCCTCCCCCATGCTGTTGTTCTACTCCCTTGGGAGAAAGAGACTTTGACCAAACTGGAATCCTTTTTCAAAGCTAGCTGAGCTTTGAAAATAAAAAAACAAATTACAATTTTCTATAGGCAAGCCAAGTTTTTCTTCTACTATACTTTAGTTCTAGTGGATTATGACTTTTCTGTCGTGTCAATAGGTGAGAAATATTGTTACAAAGAAGTTATTTTTCTGTATCTCTGTGATACAGTGAGTTGCCCTCCCCTCTCCCCCTGCCAGCTTCCATGAATCCGTCTGTTCTATCTAACTTGCACGCAGAAACCTGCTATCGGTGCTACCTTCTTTTTCTTCCTATTCTGCTTCTAAGTGTTATTTTTGGCACAACTAGTACTCCGCCAAAAGTAGCAGATACTCCTTCCTCACCCCCTCAAAGTCACACAGGCAGCCCAATGCAAAAATGTGCAGTTCCAATAGTGCAGGCATCTGGGCAGTGTTTGTGCCAAATTTTCTGCACTAGTGTAAATGCAGAAGGCAAGAAGGAATCTAATGCAGGCATAAACACCGTGCAGATGCCTGCACCAATGGTCATGCGCCATGCATTTAAGTCCATGAAGATGCATGGTAATGAAACAATTAGCTAAGCAGCAAAGGGCACAGAAGACCGGAAGACTGAACATGAGATCTTAATGCAAGGTCTAATGAGGCATTGAGAGTTCGTTCAAGGTCTGCAGTCAGTGTTGAAGAAGAATGCATGTCTGTTTCTTCAGCATATAGCCCCTGCATCTTTTTCTAGCTATGCTGAAGACTGCTGAAAAAAAAACCTGGCAGGGGAAGTGTGCGGGAAGAATGTTATGCACATGTGCTGGCTTGCTATCTGCTGCAGAATATAGATGCTGCTGACATGGACCCCTGTGCAAATGTGGCTCTCATGGTTTAGCAGAGACTTTGTGCACAGAGGTAATTTGCATGCTGTTTGCTTACAGTGTTGCTGCACAAAACGTCTGTGGTAAATCTTCATGAGGAAACCCTGCGTTACAGCTTTAGTGCTGGGCTCTAGTGCACGGTTTTTGCATCAAGCACAAAATGGGTTTCTGGGGCTTGGTCCTAGGCTATGCCTTCTAGCTCTGAAGTGACATCATGACTCTTGGGATTTGGATAACTCCAGCAGGGATGGGTTTCTTTGGCTCCCTGTCAAAGATTTCCAACATGATTAGCTGAAGTGCTTCATGCATCTTCCTTGTCCCACCTCCCTCCCCTTCTCCCCCTCCCAGAGTGATTCCAGTATACTCACAAGCACGTGCCTTTGACAAAGTTACAGCAAATGATTGTTGATTCAGCAAAATTCATGCTGGATAGCAATATGCACATCCCTAATATGCATGTATTGCTATTACAAAATGGGAAATATGTGCATACTACCTCTCCTGGAACCTGTGAGATGCAGATCTACACTATAAATAGTCGCATTGGTCATTTACCTGTGCAATTGCCACTATTTATACATTTAAAAACTATGCAAGCTTTCTGCAATGACTTCCATATTAATTGTCCTCTTTGTGCCCCTTTAAAGGTATGATTCATGAGCTAATTGCTCTATTCATACATTCCAGATATGATTCCCGTTAAAGCAAAAGAAAGACACATGGTGAGTAACTTACATGTAGCATATGGGGCTGAAACAGCAAGTCGACAAACCTTTAACAATTTTTGACAGTAGTAAGAGATCCGTTATTGCACATAGATATGAAACAATTCAATCTGCCTTTTTCTGGAAGGAATGTATATGTAAGTGTGCCAATAAATCCTCTTTATAGCCTTCAAATAAAAGTCATGTCATTTTCTGAGTTTGTATTTTTCTGAAGCTAAGTAATGGTATTGAAATGGATAACAGCAACATGAAACAACTATTATTTCCTCTCTCAAGATCTGCAAAACAATTTAACTAGTCAATTCATCATCATTCAGGACTTTGAAAGATTTCTGGCAAAAGCTATTCATAGACTTGGGAGCCTATGAATACCAGAATCCTACTGTAATTTGCAATGACGCCCCATGAAGGACTACGGATATGTTTACTAAACCGTCTTAACATCGCAGCGGTGGTATTATCGCGCGATAACGTCACTTATCGTGCGATAACGCAGCGGCGGCGTTAAGGCACACTAACGCTGTGAAATCCAGGTCTGAAGGGTGGAGTAAGGCTCCCCAGAGGGTGGAGAGAAGGGGTCAATGGGCAGAGAGTGGGAGGGGAGAGGCTCCAGGCACACTAATGCTGTGAAATCCGGGTCTGAACACTAATGCCATGAAGCCCTCGCATTAAGGCACATTTGCAGGAAAGAGAAACCATTTCAGTGAGCAATGTGCAGCAAAGGCAGGGAAACCCAGAAAAGTGATAGTTGTGATACATGTGCGGGGAACAAAGAGGCAAATAAACATAAAAGGATCAGAACCACATCTAAAATCCCAATAACCAAGCTGGCCAATAGTGATATTAATGATAAACATAAAGCAACACTACTGACAAAGCGTATAGATTAAGATATCATGTTTGGAAGGGTCTATGCTCTGTCACCCTACAAAGTGAATGATCCCACATTGAAATAGCGCTGATCAGGGTTTCTGTCGTTTAGATTGGGCAGGTTTGTTATGGAATGCACATGTGCAGCAACAGCACAGTGGGCACGTAGTCAAGGGCAACTGTACTGATGCTGTAAATGGGATACAGGGGGCTGCAGGCGGCACATGCTGTGGTACAGCTGGGGCACAGTGTGGGCTAGGCAGATGCCTAGATGGCACATAGGAATGCCGAAACTGTAAAGCAGCAAGACAGCAACTGACAAGGGTCCAACATGGGCACGAGTGTGTGTCCCACAGTGTCACAGGGGAGATTACCCAGCAGGTACCCCCAAGGGCACATAACATTGTCATGCGGTGCGTGGGGGGGGAGGGAAGCATGCATGTCCATGTAGGCACCCCTACCCGAGAATCTACACCATAGGCAGCTGCCTATCGGCATACTGGATGGCCTGGGACTGCACACCACCAGCACCACCAGCATAATGGCATGGCAGCATGGTGGCGGAGGGGGCAGTGGCATCTGCCCACAGCAGACCATGGCCTAGCCCCGTTTAGGTGGGTGCCATGCAATGCAACAGACAGGGTCTGTCTGACGAACAGTCATGGTATCCCCAGGGAATTAACTGCCCCTGTGGCAACAGTGTGGTGCAGTACACACAGCCAGTGTGTTCAGGCACAAAAGGTCACAAGTTCAAGTCCCAGCTGTGGCTCCTGCCAACCCTTTCCCCATATTTTACCCAGTACTAAACCGTGGTAATAAAGATGGAACCTTTATTGCAAATAAAATAAACATGACTGAAACGCCCATATTTTACCCTACAGAGCACAGACACCATAAACATGTGCAATCCCTAGAGCAGATTTTCCCAACTGCAGTCCTGGAAGGCCAAACACCATTCAGGTTTCATGCTGTCCCTAATAAATATGACTGTGCTGCATTAGTATGCGCCGTCCCCTTTGTATGCAAATGTATCTCATGCATATTCATTAGGGACAGCATGAAAACCTGAACAGTGTTTGGCCCAGCAGGACCGGAGTTGGGAACCTCTGCCCTAGAACAGCGGACAACAGGGGCATAAACATCCACACCCACAGACTCCACTATCCAAAGCCTCATGGAGAGTCAGGCTGTTGGGCCCTGCATGCAGCAGCATCTCCCAATACTAGCACTTGCATATCTTAGCAATGCTGCCCTAAGCTTGGGAATACGTTACACATATATCAAAAGGTTGCTATCATTAATGGCAGATAGCAATTCCTAAGCACAATTTGCTGATAGAGCTGCATCATAGCAACCTTTCTGATATCTGTGGAGTGTTTCAGTTTTGGTTTCTGACAGTGCTTACCATCCCGGGGAGTGACCCCAACAGTATTGCGTACCACAGCCATGCCTGCACTGTGCCCAGGACTGGTATGGTGGACAGGGCTGCCAAAAGCCTCTATATTTGCACAATGCTGGCATAGGTGTGGGAGTGTGTGTCTGTCTATCCAGTGTGTTGTGCTTGCCTACACCTTACTCAGCCCACACTGCTTGCACTGTTTCCAGTGTTAGCCTGCAATGTGCATAATGAGGAGCAAGGTACTGTGGGTATGGCCCGGACAGGGTAGCCTGGGCAGGATGCATCTGCACAGGGCATAGGACAATGACTGAGACATTGTAACGCCCGGCCACCACCTGCACGGACAGGGTGGCTACAGCATGTCCTGCTGGGAGGTCACTCTCACCCTGACTGAGCAGTCACCATGGCATGGCTAGGTTCCCCCATAGTGCTATATAGTATTTCTCTCAAGTGATATTTATGGGTTCTCTTTTCTGGGGCCCAATCACTGACTTATCTGCTTGATGTGTTCACATCCCAGTTTTGGGTGCACACATCTCCAGGAACATGCACTATGGACTAGCTAGCAGACTGTCTGCAGTTAGTATGTGTATGGTTGGAACACCTTGCAGGGTGCAGTGGCTGGAGACTCACTGTGCTTGCTGCTGGAGAATGTCAAATAGTGGTGGGGGGCAGCTGAGCATTTCCAGGCCTACTGTCTGTCTGCCATTGCTTTATGGATGCGTACAGATCAGCATTGACTGCCCTGAAGGTGCCTGTTTCCCAGTAGGACTGGGGTTGATGGTCCCCTCTACTGCCACTATTGCAGGGATGTAGAATGTGGATCTGTTGGTGGGAGATCCTGTCCCCCACCCTGAACCCCAGAGGGCGGGTTGGGTGGTGCTACATAATCCACCTATGGGTCCAAACACCCCCCTTCATTTAAATCATGTGACCATGGCACCCACACAGGATATGCACTATTCTGGGTGCATCATAGTCCACAAGGGCTAGAAGTGACTAGGAAATATGGATGGACACAGGTGTATCCTAGGTGTGTCTGCAAGGACTACCTATCACACACTGGCACTGATGGCGACCTGCAGCATAGCCTATCTTAGCTAAGCCAGGTGCTGCGGACCTGGTACTGGGCATCCCACCTCGCCCTCAGGGTAAGCACAGTACCCCCACAATGTGTCAGTCTGTAGCTACTCTGTGCCAGTAACACACACGGTCAGTTTCCCCTACCAGGCCGAGGTGCTGTGAGGTGCATACCCCATTATGTGATCATCTGTAGACTGCTGATCTGCATGTGCAGTGCATCATGGGTACGGGTGGGCTAACCCTATCCTGGTAACCACAGCAGACAGTTTGTGTGGTGACCTGAAGTCCTTCTGTAGCCAGCCAGGGGTTTGTCAGTAGCTATAGATATGTAGCCCACTGGTTACATCACTGACTGTGGAGACAGAGGTTATGGGTTTGATCCCACAGTGGTGTTATTTGATAGGGCTGTCTGAGGCAATTCCTTTTTTAATTTAAATTAGTGCTGCCAGCAAAAACACCCTCACAGTGCTGTACCCTTAAGGTGCCTCATAAGGCGCCCTATAGGGCACCCTATAGGGAACATTATGAGGTGCCCTCACGGACAGTGCACTTTATAATGTGCCCTCTGGAGTGCCTTATAGGGCGCCTTATGCGGCACCTTAGGTTACGGCACTGTGAGGGTGTGTTTGCTGGCAGCACTAATTTAACTTTAAAAAGTTAAATGTGTGCTGCCAGCACTGATTTAAAGTAAAGGGTAATGCCTCAGACAGCCTTGCTCATTAAGCCCACTGGGGTATCAAACGCATGACCCCTGTTTCGTCAGTCATTGTATTAACCAGTGTGCTACACCTCTGTTGCTGTGTTTGCAGGTCAGCGCGCCTAATTAAGGCTAACGCGCGTTAATGTGCCACAGCTCCCTCTATTGCGCAATAACAGACTTTATCGCACAATAAACCAGCAGTGAAGCAGGGCAGATTGAAGTGAGAGCCCGAAACGCATGTGTCTTCCACCTTGATGATTTTGCCGTGGTACTTAAGTTTAGTGGCCTAGTGGTTAGGGCAAGGTACTTCAGGCCGGAAGGTCGGGGGTTCAAATCCCACTAGAGGACAGCAACCTTGGGCCGGAAGGACTGAGGTTTCTAGTCCCACAGGTGCTCCTTGTGGTCTTGGGCAAGCCACTTAACCCTCCATAGCCCATGTTCCCTGTAAAATAGTTATCTCCAAGTTATAATGCCCTGTTCACTGTAATTTCAGTTTGTTCAATGTAAACCGCACTGATGCAGAATAGCGCGGTATATAAGAGAATATAAATAAATAAATATATTTCTCACTGCTGGTTTGATTAAAAGGGACTATTACTTACCCAGGTCTGGGAGTCTGTTTTCATGACCCCGGCACACAGTATTATATGGTCCAACAAAAAATATAATATGAAAGAACTATTGTTTTCCTCACTCTTTTGTGTGAACATTTAGAACCCATAGCAAACCCACCGTAACCTAACAGCACTACCAGGGCTCACAAAGCACCATACTCTACCTATCAAAAGGCAACACTGCAAATATTAAACCAATACATTTCAGAGAACAACAATACATGACCTACTGGGGAAAGAGAACAAGTGGCAATGTCAAATAGAAATTACATAAACAGAATACCTTAGCTCAGTTACACATGCAGAACAGACCATCAACAAACAAGGAATCGCAATTTAGAAACAGGAAGACAATAATTAAACTGGGAACCCCAAAAGCCAGACTTGGCATGTACAACAACACTGTAGAAATAAAACTATAAATTAATTTCCTCTTGTACTAAACAAAGCGCAGACGTTAATGATGCACATTTCCCAGAGCTGACATATTCCAGTTAATAAATTCAAAATAAAGAGATATCTTTCTACCTTTTGTGCATTTTTTTTCAGTTGCAATTGCTCCAGCCACTTTCTTCTGTTTTCTTTGTGTCTTCTGCTAACTCTCCATTGTCTGCTGTACATTTGTCCTTTCTTCTCTCTTCTAGTTTTTTTCCATTCTCTCTCTACTTCTGCTTTAACATACTAATCTTTCTCCTTTTGCTCTTTCCTCATTCCTATTTCATCCACTCAAATTTTACCCCTCCATCCTCAGTCCCCACTTATTCTCCCAATACCCGGCCAATTGTAGATTTGTCTTCCCTCCCACACAAAATATTTTTCCCCTCTCCATTTCACTCTCCCAGCTCCATCCTATTCTAATCCTCCCCCAACATCAGCTCCCTTCTAGTTCCAGCCCCACCCAGCATCCGCTCCCTTCTAGTCCCCGCATCAGCCCATTTCCAGTCCTAGCCCCCCATCAACCCATTTCCAGTCCTAGCTCCCCCATCCATTTCCAGTCCTATCCGAGTCCCTCCATCAGCTCATTTCCAATCCAAGCCCCCATCAGCCCATTTCTAGTCCTAGCTCCCCTCCACTCAGCCCATTTCCAATCCAAGCCCCCAATAAGCCTACTTCCAGTTCTTGCCCCTCCATGAGTCCATTTCAATCCAAGCCCCCCCAACAGCCCATTTCCAGTCCTATCCTAGCCCCTCCATCAGCCCATTTCCTGTCCTATCCTAGCTCCTTCATCAGCCCATTTCCTGTCCTAGCTCCCCGCCACTCAGCCCATTTCCAGTCCTAAGCTCCCTCCCCTCACAGCCCATTTCCTTTTCCAGCCCCCCTCCCCATCAGCTATTTGCAGTTCAAGCCCCCTTCCACTCAGCCCATTTCCATTACAAGCCCCTGTCCCCAGCAACTCTCCCTTCGCAGCTCTGAAATCCAGCATTGAGGGAGCTGATGCTGCAGGGAGGGCTCTGCTGGGCAGGGGGGGCTGTGGGACACTTGATTCTGCCGCTGCCTTGGCGGCAGCAGCAGCCAGTTTGTTTGTTTTTTATTTACCTGGGCTGATGCAGAATGTTGTTAACGCAGGGCCCTGTGCAAACAACATTCTTGCTCAATGAACGGGCTGGCCCTGGAGTGGATACTCCAGAAGAAATAAGCAGAATAAGAACAGGAATGGAGCAGTAGCCTACTGGTTATAGCAGCAAACTGAGCCCCAGAGAGGCTAAGGTTCAATTCCCATCAACACATCTTGTAATTGTTCAGGGAAGTCACTTCACCCTCCATTGCTTCTGGTACAAACCTAGATTGTGAGCCCTCTAGGGAAAAGGAAATACTATATCTGGATGCTATCTGGATGGTACTATCCTGGTTCTCCTCCTACCTCTCCCATCGCTCATTCAGTGTATGCTCTGGCGGCTCCTCCTCCTCCCATACCCTGCTCCACGTAGGTGTACCCCAGGGATCCGTCTTGGGCCCCCTCCTTTTCTCTCTCTACACCCAAGCCCTTGGCACATTTATCTCCTCCCACTGCTTTTAGTACCATCTTTATGCCGATGACTCCCAAATCTACCTCTCTACACCTAATATTTCTCCAGCAACCCAGTCCAAGATCTCTGCCTGCCTCTCCGACATCGCTGCCTGGATGTCTCACCGCCGATTGAAATTGAACATGGCCAAGACTGAACTCCTTGTCTTTCCCCCAACTCCTCCCCTCCTCTTTCCCCTTTCTCAGTCTATGTGGACGGAGCTACTATCCTTCCTGTTCCCTCGGTCCGTAACCTAGGAGTTATCTTTGATACCTCTCTCTCCTTCTCCGCACATATCCAGCTTGTAGCCAAGACCTGCTGCTTCTTTCTCTACAACACTGGCAAAATCCGCCACTTTCTCTCTGAACACACCACCAAAACGCTTATCCACTCCTTAATCTCCTCTTACCTTGATTATTGCAACCTACTCCTAGCTAGTATCCCCGTCAGCCACCTCCTTCCCCTTCAATCTATACAAAATCACGCTGCTCGACTAATCTTCCACCAGTCTCGCCATGCCCACATTACTCCTCTTCTCAAGTCGCTTCACTGGCTCCCTGTCCAATTTTGCATCCAATTCAAACTTCCCCTACTGACCTATAAATGTATTCACTCTACGGCCCCTCAATACCTCTCATCTCTTATCTCTCCCTACATCCCCTCTCGGAACCTGCACTCCGCTAGCAAGTTACTTTTATCTATGCCTTTCACCCGCACCGCTAACTCCTGACTTCGCTCCTTTCACCTTGCAGCACCTCACGCCTGGAACTGCCTACCTGTGTCTATATGCCAAGCACCCTCCCTGGCCCTCTTCAAATCCAGGTTGAAGACCCACCTCTTCACCGTCGCTTTCAGATCATGACTTCTATCCTTACTTTATCTTAACCCCCACCAACCCTCATGACCAAATTGTATAGACCATACCGTGCCTTGCACTAAACCGACCAATGCTCTGTAATCTTCTGATTAGATTGTAAGCTCCGATGAGCATGACTCTGACGGGCAGGGACTGCCTCTTGTTTACTGGCTGCCTCTTGTAGGTTAGCTATACAGCGTTGCGTGCGTGGCATCTATAAGTGGTAAATAGTAGTAGTAGTAGTAGGATGCAATTCACCTTGAAAACGCATGAGCTTAATTCAAGTAAATTCAGTCTTGAGGAGTGGCCAAATGAATGGTTGTTGAAATTCAAGATCTTTTATTTGGTGTGCAGAAATCCCAGAGTTTGATACACAGTGGTGAGTGGAAATACAAGTCTGCCCTGACAAAGAGACAGATCTGGGAGGAGTTCTCCTGTCTGATGAAGCAATGGCTCTCAATTCAGTTCTCTGGACACACCTAGCCAGTCAGATTTTCAGGATAACCACAAAGAACATGCATGATAGCTATTTGCATAAAATGGAGGCAGTGCATTCAAATCTATTATTATTCATATTCATTATGGTTATACTGGCTGGGTGTGTTCCCAGGACTGGATTGAGAACCATTGCTCTAGAACCTACATGCGACACTGGCCCTGGAAAGGAGAAACTAGAAGAAAAAACTTATCTTTTGAGCCATGCCAAGTATTTATTTGACCCTTTACAACAGTTTCCCAAAATATTCACCTTGCCAATCTCCAAAAGACAGGAGTAAATCTAGCTCAAAACTTTTCAAAGTATTTAGCATACTTTAAGTCAGTGTCCAAAAGAACACTAAGGGGTATGTTTACTAAACCGTCTTAATGTGCGGCTGGTGATAGTGTACAGACTGCCATAAAAGGAGTGGGCGTTTCAGTCTTAAAGCAGCAAAACAGGATTATCGCACGATAACGCGCGCTACTGCGCACATTAACGGGCTAAGCGCCGCTAAGCGCGTTATCGCGCGGAAATATTATGTAGGCACACAGACATCCAACATAGAAACAGAAGTGTAGCACAATGGTTAATACACTGACTGATAATACAGGGGTCATGAGTTTGATCCCCCAGTGTGCCTAATGCATAAGGCTGGCTGAGGCATCAGCTTTGACATGTAAGTACTGTTTTCTGAGGTATTTTAATTATTGCTGCCAGCAAACACACCCTCACGTGCCGTAACCTAAGGTGCCGCAGAAGGCACCCTATAAGGCACTCCATAGGGCACATTATAAAGTGCACTGTCCGCCATGGCACCCTATAATGTCCCCAATAGGGCACCCTATAAGGCGCTCCATAGGACACCTTATAAGGCACCTTATATGGACTGTAACCATAAGGTGCCTCAGAAGGCGCTTTATAGGGTGCCCTATAAGGCGCTTTATAGGGTGCCCTATAAGGCGCCTTATAGGGCGCCTTCTGAGGCACCTTATGGTTACAGTACCCTGAGGGTGTTTTGCTGGCAGCACTAATATACATTAAAAAAAGACAATGCTTTGGACAGCCCTAACAAATAACCCCACTATGGGTTTGAACCCATGACCTCTGGCTCTACAAGCAGTGAAATAACCAGTGGGCTACAGCTCCATAGCCGCTAACAAACCCCTGGCTGGCTGCAGAAGGACTGCACGTCACCACACAAACAGTCTGCTGTGGTCACCAGGATAGGGTTAACCCACCCATACCCATGATGCACTGCACATGCAAATCAGCAGTCTACAGATGATCACAAGATGGGGTATGCACCCCCACAGCACCTCGGCCTGGTAGGGGGAACTGACCGTGTGTGGTACTGGCACAGAGTAGCTACACACTGTCACATTGTGCAGGTACTGCACTCACCCTGAGGGTGAGGTGGGGCGCCCAGCACCAGGTCCACAGCAGAGATAGGCCATGCTGCAGGTCCCCAGCAGTGCTAATGTGTGACATAGGTAGTTTCTGCAGACACACCTTGGATATATCTGTATTTCTCAGTCAGGTTTAGCCCTTATGGACCCATAGGAGAATTATGTACCACCACCCTCCTCCTCCGGGGCTGAGGGTGGTAAACAGGGTCTCCCACCAACAGATCCACATTCTACCTCCCTGCAATGGTGGCAGTAGAGGGGACCATCAACCCCAGTCCTGCTGGGGAACAGACACCCTACAGGGCAGTCAATGCAGCTCTGTACACATCCATAAAGCAATAGCAGACAGACATTAGGCCTGGATATGATAAGCTGCACCCCACCACTATCTGATATTCTCCTGCAGCAAGCCTTCAGCGGCTGCACCCTGCAAGGTGTTCCATCAAGACACATACCAGCTGCAGACAGTCTGCTAGCTAGTCCATAGTGCATGTTCCTGGTGGAAATGCGTGCACCCAGAACTGGGATGTCAGCATACACACCAAGCAGATAAGTCAGTGACTGGGCCCCAAAAGGGAACCCATAAATATCACATGAGAGAAATACTATATAGCACTATGGGGGAACCTAGCCATGCCGTGGTCACTGCTCAGTCAGGGTGAGAGTGATCTCCCAGCAGAACATGCTGTGGCCACCCTGTCTGTGCAGATGGTGGCTGGGCACTACAATGTCCCAGCCAGTGCCCTATGCCCTGTGCAGATGCATCCTGGATAGGCCACCCTGTCTGGGCTGTACCCATGGTACCTTACTCCTCATTATGCACATTGGCAGGCCAATACTGGCAACAGTGCTGGCAGTGTGGGCTGTGGAGGGTGTTTGCAGCCACCACACACTGGATAGACAGACACACACTCCCACACCTATGCCAGCATTGTGCTACTATAGAGGTGTTTAGCAGCCCTGGCCACCACACCAGTCCTGGGCACAGTGCAGGCATGGATATGGTACGCAATACTGTTGGGGGTCACTCCCCAGGGTGGTAAACACTGTCAGACACCAGACCTGAAGCACACTCCACAGACATCAGAAAGGTTGCTATGATGGAGCTCAATCAGCAAACTGTGCTTAACATAGGAATTGCTATCTGCCAGTAATCATAGCAACCTTTTGATAGCTGTGTACCGTATTCCCAGGTTTAGGGTGGCATTGCTAAGGTATGCAAGTGCTAGTATTGGGAGATGCACCAGGGCCCAATGTCCTGCCTCTCCAGGAGGCATTGGCTAATGGAGCCTGTGGGTGTGGGTGTGTCTGCCCCTGTTGGCTGCTGCTTTACGGCAGAGGTTCCCAACTCCAGTCCTGGTGTGCCAAACACTGTTCGGGTTTTCATGCTGTCCCTCATGAATATGCATGAGATACATCTGCATACCATGGGTGTGGTGCATAGATATGCAGCACAGGCATCTTTATTAGAGGCAGCATGGAACCTGAATGGTGTTTGGCCCTCCAGGACTGCATTTGGGAGACTCTGCTCTAGGTAATGCACCTGTTTATTGTGTCTGTGCTCTGTAGGGTAACATGTAGGTGTTTTGGACATGTTTACATCATCTGCAATAAAGGTTCTGTCTGTATTAGCACGTTTTAGTAGTGGGTAAAAAATGGGGGCTGGGTTGGCAGGAAACACAGCTGGGACTTGAACCTGTGACCTTCTGCTCCTGAACACACTGGCTGTGTGCACTGCACCACCATGTTGCCACAGAGACAGTACATTCCCTGGGGATACCATGACTGTTCATCAGACGGGGCCTGTCTGTTGCAGTGCATGGCACCCACCTACACAGGGCTAGGCCATGGTCTGCTCTGGGCAGCTGCCACTGCCCCCTCCACCACCAGTGCCCCTCTGCCACCCTGCTGACATGCCCTTCTGCTGGTGGTGCTGGTGGAGCGCAGTCTCAGGCTATCCAGTGTGTGGGTAGGCGGCTGCCTATGGTGCGGGTTCTGGGGTAGGGGTGCCTGCATAGGTGTCCACGCTTCCCCCCAGCACCACCTGCCACTGTTCTGTGCCCTTGGGGGTCCCTATTTGGTACTATCCCCTGTGACACTGTGAGAAGCACACTCGTGCCCATGCTGGGCCCTCATCAGTTGCTGTCTGGATGCTCTACTGTTGCATTCCTATGGGCCACCTAGGCATCACCCTAGTCCGCACTGTGGCCCAACTGCAGTACAGCATGTGCCGTCTGCAGCCGTCTGTGTCCCCTTTTCCAGCATCTGTCCAGTTGCCCATTCCGACATGCCCACCCTGCTGTTGTGGAACATGTGCACCCCATAGGAAACTTGTCCAATGGAGAGGGAAACCCTGATGAGCGCAATTGCACTGTGGGATCATTCACCTTGTATGGGGATGGAGCGCAGACCCTTCCACAATTCATATCTTTTTTTTGGAACCTTATCGGGAGTGCTTTTTGATGTTTCCCATTAATATCACTATTGCCCAGCTTGGTTATGGTTTTTTTATATTTTGTTGGGGTCATTTTCAATGTTTATTTGCACTTTTGTTCCGTGCACATGTATCACACTTATCACTTTTTTGTAGGTTTCCCTGATTTTGCTGTACATTGCTGACAGAAATGGTTTCTCTTCCCTTTAAATCAGCTCTAACGCCAGGGTTTCACTGGCGTTAGTTTTGAGCCTCGAATTTCACATCATTAGTGTGCGGGGAGCCTCTCCCACTCTCCACCCATTGACCCCTTCTCTCCACCCCTGGGGAGCCTTCCTCCGCTCTCAGGGAGCCTTTACTCCACCTTCAGTGCTCGTTTGCACCGCTGAGCGCCGCTGCGCACGTTAGCGCGCGATAAGGTGCCTTATCGTGTGATAACGTGTCAGAGCGCACATTAAGACGGTTTAGTAAACATACCCCTAAGGGTTCCATTCACTAAAGCCCGCTAAGAGTTTTCATTTAACATGCAAATTAAATCCACATTAAGTACATAGCCTCAGTGTTAGCTGTCAGGCACGATCCACCTGTTCCAGGCACCTTACACGTGGTACAACATCACGGGTTCACCTAACAATGCCATAGAGGAGTCATTAGGTGAACTTGTGCTATCTGCCATGTTAACTGTGATCACATGCTACTGTGTTCTCCATGCCCTGCTCCGTCCTTAACCCCCCCCCCCCCTCTACATAGTAGCATGTGATTGCCTTTTTAATGTGCATTTTGGAAGATGACAGCTGGCATGGAGGTGTATCAGCACTCACCACAGCCAGCTACTCTATGCTAAACTGGCGCTAACAAGTTATCTGGATTTAATAAAAGGGGCCTTAAATTTTCCATACATAAAAGCTGATGCAGAAAGCCAGCACTAAAGTCGCATTCTACCAGCTTTTTACACCTGTTTGCAGTGCACTGATAGTGCATGACTTCAGCACAACCATGCAGAAAGGGGCAAGCATGCAAATTAGCCACACATTAAACTGGGTGCAAAATGGCAGCATTAAACTATGAGAGCAAGCCAAGCACATGCGCACAAGAAGTCGGAACTAGTTTGGCATGCTCTCCCAGAGAAACGGGCACAACGTGGCTAATTTGCATATCAACCCCGACAAATTTTGGTGGCATAGAGGGCGATCACGGCTTCGGGAAAAGCTCCCGATGCTATCAAAATATTGTTGGCCAGTGCCCTGACAGAAAGTGACTCCCTGGTGGCCTAGCACACCGGAATCCCCCACCTGACCTTAAAAAAGTTAACCTGGTGGTCTAGCAGCCCCTGAATCCCCCAACCCCCCCCCTCCCCCACCCAGCAGCTTTCAAAGCAGGAGCACTGTCTATGCAATCCCTCTCTTCATCTGCCATCTTGAAAAATGGCAGTGCCCAGCTCCATGTGGTGCATCCTGGGATGCACAGGGCAGGATCAGATTGCCATATAAGGTAGAATATAGCTTATTTGGCAGTCTGACCCCACCAAGTGCATCTCAGGATGCACTATGCAGGACCAGGTGCCACCATTTTTCAAGATGGTTGACTAAGAGCGAAAGTACTTAGGCTGCACTCCCTCTTTAAAAGCTACTGGGTGGGGGCTTCAGGGGCCGCTAGGCCACCAGGGAGAAACTTTCTATCGGGATACTGGTCCTCGACAGTATTTTGATGACATCGGAGGCTTTTCCCAATGCTGCAATTGACCCGATGCCATCAAAATACTGTCAGATGGGTTGGGGGGGGGGAAATCGGGCCACTAGGTCACTAAGGATTTGCTTTCCATATTTTGATGGCATCAGGGGCTTTGCCCAATACCTGGATCATCTGAGGAGACAATGATCCAGACATCAGGGAAAGCACCCGTTGCCATGAAAATACTGTTGGGGGCACACACTAGAAATTTTAGTCACCTCAGACTCAGGCGTAGAGATATTGATACTAAAGCTGGTTGCAAAATCCTCTCTGCCTGTCTCTGCATCGGGTGCAGCCATTATTTGCATACCAGTTTAGTATATGCAGCTTATTTGCCTACATTTAAATACTCTTGGTGTTAATTGTATGCTAGTTTTTCTCACTGTTTATGTGCGCATCCGTCTCTTTTCTGCATTTGACATTAGCTTAAATGTGCGTAGTGTGCTTAAACGTGCTATTTTCTGTACTTAAGGGCCGTGCTAGTTTTCTGCATTGGCCTGTTAATTATTTTTCCTTATTCTAAATCCTGGAATTGTATTTCTTGATTCCAGTGAAACACTCCTGAAGGGAAAAAATAAGTCCTTCACAATCTATGGGAGGAATACAAATTACTAACTCTCAGTTTAGACATTTTTCCTTTTATAAAAAAAAATGCAGAACTCGCCGTTCTGTTATTAGACACATTGGAATTCTAAAATAATTCCAAAGACCAATATTTACTGATTACTGAGTAAAAGTCTAACAAAGTAATTTGTGCCATATTGTCAAATGCATGTCCGGGAAATGCATGTCAATATTTAACAGCTGATTTTTTTTATAGTCTCAGAACAAAATTACATCGAGTAGAATTTAGATATGTATCTTTTATGAACTGCTAGTGAAATGTATTTATAATTGACTACTGATTCACTGTAACTAGCTAATAATATCAATTTTAGTTTAGTAAGGTGGTCGTTTTAAAAGCCCTAGTCACTATTTGGACATCCGAAAACATGCATACAGATGGCCAAATCAGGGAGACTTCTCTGGAACCATTTCACAGATACAGGGCTGGTGCTACCTTTAGGCAAACTTTGCCTAAAGGTAGATTCACTGGAGGACACCCATTGCTGCCAGCATCACCCCTCTCCAAGATCAACAGTAACAGCAATAGCAGCAAATAGCCCAAGAGGAGGTCACCTTCAAGCTTCAGTGCTACAGAGCTATTTGCTTCCACCCCTCTCTGACTCCCAATGCCAACTTCCTGTTTGCATCGGAAGTCGGCATCGGGCAGCGGAGAGTGGCAGAGCAAACAGCACCACAGCAACGAAACTTGAAAGTAAGCTGTGCAGGGCTGTTTGCAGGTATCACCGTCGCTGTCAATCTCAACGTCAGCTGTGGCTATGGGTGCGCGGGCAGAGGGGGGCACATGGGGGGATAGGGCATCTCCTCTCCTTGCACCGGCCCTGCAAAAATGGCTTCTGAAGATGTCTCCAGTGCGGGAATGACCAAGCAATCAGGGGGTGTGGCAAAGGCATTTCTGGGGCAGTGTCCCCGCTTGATACAAGTTTAGACCTGTTCCAGGTATAAATAGGCATTGGGCAAGTGCTCGTTTGGGCCTTAAAACATCCAGAGGGCATAGAGAAGAGTTCATGCATGAGGCTATGGATGGTTAATTGGCTTGCCTAAGATCACAAGAAGCAGCATTGGGATTCCAACTCTGGCTTCCCTGCTGCTAGCCCACTACCCTATTAGGATATCCTTAGATGGCACTAATCTTGAATACTATTCCAGGGATGTCTACGTAGATGGCCCCATGGATGTCTATATCAGGCACGTCCATGTTTGTGAAATTGTGCCTGAATTTGGATGTCTGCTTTTTTTTCAATGGTCTGACTTGATATCCGAGCTTGCACTTGGATGTCATTGGTAAAATATGCCTTTAAATGTTTTACTTATGCAAGATAGCATTTCATGTCGGGGGTCATTCTGACCCACATTTAGCGGGGATACGTCCAGGGCACATGAACATTCCCCAGTTCATGTGCCCTGGACATATCCCCGCTAAAGACTCGGCTGCTATGCCGGAAAATGAGCCCTGGATGTATCCCCGCTAAAGACTCGGTTGCTATGCCGAAAATGAGCCCTGGACATATCCCCGTTAAAGCCCAGTTGCTATGCTGGAAAATGAGTTTCCCACATGTACAACAGAGATGTGCGGGGAGCTCATGACGATGGTGGGAGGCGGCAGGCCTAGGGAGGAGAAAGGGCAGACTGGAGCCATGACCCTGACCCCAGATATACAGGGCCGATTCCAGACAGGCCCCGATCGGAATTGGCCTCCACATTCTTATAAGGTTGGTGTGGAAATAGAAAATAGTGCTTGACTCACCTCCAGAGACCAAAAAGATCCTTGATAAAGAGTAAGAAAAAAAAATTCTGAACAGCCACTGTGACAAACACAGATAATCATGAGCCATGTGGAGCCCGATCCTAAAGGGGCATATCTGGGCCATCTGGATGACCCAAACCAGGATGGGCCCATTAGGACCTGATTCTGCACTGTGAGAGTACGACGGTCCCATGGGTGCAGGATCGGATCCTGGTAGATTGCCCAGCATACACCTGCATTCCCACAGGGACGTCCTTCCCGTGGCTCAATCTGCCTGTTGCTTCGGACCCCCCCCCCCCCTGTTTCCCTACCACTTGACTCTGATTGGGGCAGCCAGGGCCCAGATCAGATGGCAGTGACTCCCCCTGCACTCCAACATCACTGCTGGAGGGCCAGCGCTTATTCCACCTCTGAGGTGGAATAAGCTGGCCATCCTCCCGGTGATCCCCGGACATACAGAGCCATCACCAGAATCAGCCCTGTATGTCCAGGGATCGGTCCCACCCACACTCAACCCACTCTCCTCCCCCATCCCCCACAGCATGTACAGTGGATCTGTATGTGCAGGGGGGCCAGGAGACAGCAAACAGTGAAGGCAGATAGCGGGGCTGCATATCCCGGCGGGACTTGCAGCCCAGCTATTTGCCTTACAGAATCGGGACCTTAGCAAAATTGAAAATATTTTCCATAGCCTGGAAAAGACATTCAAAGAAGGATGAGTGACCACAGACACTCTACTATTGCCGTCCTCTTTATCCACAGACATGCCATAAACACTGACTTGCCCAAATGCATTTCCACTTGTTAGGGGCTTCTGGCAACCCTCAGAACCAAGCATATTTACTCTTGCTCCAGGCAGACACCTGCTTCTCACGGCTTCCTACGGGAGCAATTCTAGATTATTAAACTCTTTTTTATGATCTGAGTAAAATAAGAAAACCGACGGCAATAAACCCTTTACTTTTACTCTGTCACATAACACGGCCGAAAAAATGTAAACCCTTCAACTATTTTCACACCGGCTAAATTTGTTCATACAGCATGCACATTTATGAGCCCAGGGCTTCTTATCTGCCAGAGGTCAGACCTATCATTTCACTCGCTTATGCACCAATCATAGCATCTGTTTACTGATCTCTCCCTCTATTTCCTTGCAATCCCTTCTCTCTTATCTTCTCATTCAATCACAGGTCTTGCTCGCCAAACACTTTCTCCATGCATACAAAGTTCCTTATGCACAGACGTATCTATTCCTCTAACATTTTAGATAGTACGTGGAAAATGGAATTGAGATGTCAAGGCCAGGACATATTCCGTTTCGACGATATTTTAGAAATGGCCCTGCTAAACGTGTAGCTGTTTCTAAAATACACAGAAGGATGTGCATGAACACATGTGGATTGGCCTCTACATGGAGTAAGAAGAGCCTGTTTACAAATTTACGTGTATTACATGTGTAAGTTGCCTGGCATTTTATAACTTGTATGTGTAAATGTCATCACCTACATATGCATGTGAGCCATTTTGCAAACTTAAACATGTAGGTGCTTTAATTAGAAACAGAGAAACATGACGGCAGAAAAAGTCCATATGGCCTATCCAGTCTGTCCTTTCATACCAACTACTATAGTCCCTTTTTTTCCTTCAGAGATCTGTGTTTGTCCCATGGTTTCTTTTGAATTCAGGTGGAGGCAGATTTTGAAAGGTGCACGATTGTGCCATCGGGACACCCAAAACATGGACGGGGCCCAGTTGAACCTGATTCCACAACTGCAGGAATGTACAGGATTGGGCACTTAGACGGCCCAGCGTGCACCCGATCCTGTGATGGGAGATGTCCAGGAGGCTACCCATACAGGCCGCACAACATTCCGGCTGGTGTGCCAGTGCAGAGGCACCTCCTTGTTCCTGTTGGTCATTCCTCCCCCTTTGCATCCAAGCATCCTTCTGGCTCTTGCTGTTGCCTTTTCCACCGTAAGATAATCAGAAACAATCACGCCCAGGTCCATTTCTTGTTTTGTGGACAGAAGTACTTGTCCCCTATTCTGTACTGCTCACTTGGATTTTTGCAGCCCAAATGCATGACCCTGCATCTTGCAGCGTCAAATCTCAGCTGCCAAATTCTGGACCATTCTTCAAGATCAGCTAGATCCCTCATCACGTTATCTATTCCTTCCTGGGTGTCTACTCTATTGCAGATTTTGGTATCATGTGCAAAGTGGCAAACCTTACCTGATAGCCCTTCCGCAATATCACTAACAAATGTTAAAAAGAATAGGACCAAGGACAGATCCATGCGGCAAACCACTGTTACATCCTTCTCCTCAGAGTGACCTCCATTTACCTGTACACTCTGTCGCCTCCCACTCAACAATTTTCTAACCCAGTCAGTCACTTCAGGGTCTCTTCTTAGGATGCTCAATTTATTTATAAGTTGTCTGTGTGGAACGATGTCAAACTAATCTAACTACCATCCATAAAATCCTTCATGAACTATCTGCTCCCTGTCTTGATGGTTTAATCACAAGAACATTGACAACAAGACCCAGAAGATCAGAAAATCAGAATCTTCTTGCCATCCCCCCCCCCCCCCCCACATTCAAGTCCAAATGTATGCAGCATACAAGCAATAGAGCCTTCAATCTATTCGCACCAACGATTTGGAACTCACTACCAGAAGCCATTAGATCTGCACAATCTCCACAAGAACTGAAGAAACTATTAAAAACACATATCTTCTTTGAACATTTTGGTCCTAATGACATTACCTAACTGTATACACCATAGCCATCCACACACTCTTGATTTATGCATAACCCCCATATTTAACACCAAGTTGAATTACCCATGTTCTATGTAACACAATTCTCTTGAGCTTGTATACAGTTGTTCTATGTAAACCACCTTGGATTAAAGGTGGTATATAAAAACCTGTCAAATAAATAAATAAATAAAGTATTCCACATCTAGGGCTCTCCCTCAGTCCAACTCTCTAGTCCCCCAGTCAAAGAAATTAATGAGATTTGTCTGACATGACCTGCCCCTAGTAAACCCATGCTGCCTCAGATCCTGCAATCCATTGGACTCCTGAAACCTCACTATCCTCTGTTTTAGCTCATTTCCATTAATTTACTCACCAGAGAGGTCAAACTAACCGGCCTGTAGTTCTCAACCTCATCCTTACTTCCACTTTTGTGTACAGGGACCACATATGCCTTTCTCCAGTCCTCTGGGACCATTTCCAACTCTAAAGAAGCATTGAAAAGGTCAGACAGTGGAGCTGCTAGAACTTCCCCAAGTTCCTTTAGTACACCGGGATGTATCCCATCCGGCCCCATCACTTTGTCTACTTTTTTTTTTTTTTTTTTTTTATTTATTTATAGAATTTCACAAAACAGCAGGACAATAATTCCTTACATCAGATACAGTGTGTGCAAGTAATAATGTTAAACCATAACAAATATAATAAGAACAAATAGAAAGCTTACACTGTTGTAATCCACATTACGGGAGAGGAGGAGAGACACACCCACCCAATACAGAGAATTGGAAAAGTTATAAAGAAAAAGGCTTAAAGAAAACCCAGGAGGCCACGTACCCCTAGAATACATTCATGGAGGATAAAGATATAATAAATCCACAGATCACTCATTAGAGGACACAGCAGGAAGTCTAGCATTGATAAATTTACCCAGATCCATAGGATCAGAGAAAATATACTTATTTCCCTCCATAAGCACTAGGCATCTACAAGGGAACCTCAAGAAAAAGGTACCCCCTATAGCCAATACCCCAGATTTATAAATTAAAAACTGCTTTCTCCTCCTTTGTGTTTCTCTGACTAAATCAGGAAACATTGATATCCTGAGACCCAAAAAAGTGTCACATCTTTTCTTAAAGAAGATTTTCAGGAGCCAATCTTTGTCAGATACCAAAGCACACTGCACAAGAAGAGTAGATGAAATGGGAGTAGAAACTTCGCGCCCAGATCCCTCCAGGAGGCCAGTCACATCCAGGACGTCAAAATTCACAGTAGACACAGCCACAGACGTCTCAGCTTTTCTTCGGGAAGGCAGATAGTATACCTTACTTAAAGGAGGTATTAAATCCAAAGGAACTTTCAGAATTTCCATGATATACCGCTTGAACATGTCCAAAGCTGACACCTCAGGAAGACGAGGGAAATTCAAAACCCGTAGGTTAGACGCTCTGGAAGCGTTCTCCAACACTTCCAGCTTATATTTAAGGACTTCATTCTCCTTCACCAAGGCGGAGGACACATCCGAAAACGTAGCAAGCTGAGCACCAAGAGAGACATTGTCCTTTTTAATCTGTTCACAAGTAGACACCACCGACTGAATATTATCCACATTTCCCTGGATGTTAACAGCATTCTCCCGGATCTGGGAGGACAATACAGCAGTCTGAGAATTAATTGAAGCTGAAAGAGTAGCTATAGCTTCCCAAAGAGTCTCCAATGTAAATACCTTAGGGCGAGTGAGGGAAAGAAATTTCTTCAAAGGCAGACTTCCAGTCGGAGTACTCAGGTCCAAGCTGCCAACCGAAATCTCAGTGAGACTATCGGGAGACAAGGAGACCAAACTTCCAGCGCGCGCCCTCACAGCAGCCGATGCCCCCACCTCGGGAGGAGTCGACGTCACACCCGCTGGAGTGGGCTCCAAGGCAGCAGGACACGGTGGAGGAATCCTCCCCGCAGGAGAGAGGGAGGTGTCTACATCCGACGGAGGCAGCCGATCCTCTGTAATCGGCGCGATCAAGCCGGCTCTAATCTCCTGTGCTTTCTCCGGGGGTATGTTAACGAAACGGTCCATAGGACCCGAACTGGATAGCTGAGGTGCAGAGGGAGCAGCCCTCAGCTTTCCCTTCCTCTTAGGCATGAAAACCACAAAGAAACGCTACCGCGGCCATCTTGGGTTAGCTCCTCCCCCCCCCACTTTGTCTACTTTTAGTTTAGCTAGTTCCTCACGAACAGTCTTCTGAAAATTGTTCAAGATCTCCTTCACTATTGTTCCTATTTGTGGGTGTTTTCTGAGGTCCTGTTACAGGTCCTTCATCTGTGAACACAGAACAAAAATATTTGTTAAGCAAGTCTACTTTATCCGCATCAGCTTCTACATATTCCTCCCCTTCACCCTTGAGCCTGACAAAAAACACTTTTGCATTTCTTCCTCTCACTAACATATCTGAAAAATATCTTCTCCCCCCCCCCCCCGAGTATTATAGACTCTATATTTAGCTCATTCCAATTTGGAGGGAGAAATAAGCTGGGGGGGTGGGGTAATAAGGAGGATAACCCTCTTAATCTCTCCTGTACAGGGCTGGTTGAAGATCATAGTAGGGAGTTGTAAATTCTGACATGGACATTTTTGGGTTTACATGTGCAGGTTTAGATTTTTGTCCCATCCAGGCTATGCCCAGACCATGCCCCTAACATGCCCCCCCCCCTCAAGCATTCCATATACTAAGGACAACCAAGTATAAATTGGACCCTTTTTAATATGGCTCTTTGCATATGTTTATATTTATGTTTATTTAAAACTTGTTATACCGCCCATAACAAACGCTTCTGGGCAGTTTACAATCAAAAATTAAAGGCTGCAGATATATAGAAAAGAACGCCATTTAAAAATCAAAGCAGGACAGAGAGACAAGAAGCATAAGGAGAAAAGAAGTAACTTGTGCATCAGCGAGGAGGAGGGGAAAGGGGCGAGGAGGGAGGAGGAGGGGAAGGGGCGAGGAGGGAGGAGGAAGGTCGAATGCTACACAGAAGAGGTGGGTTTTTAATTTAGCCTTGAAAGAGTTAAATGATAGTGATTTACACCTGAACAAGCCTAATTATGCATATGTAAATTGCAAATAGGGCTTCTAAAATAACCACCTTTATCTTCTAAATTATGCAACACGCACCTCCATACAACTATGTATTCCCAGGACTATAAGAATATACGGTATTCCCAGCCTATATTATGCAGTATGAATCATTCATATTAACTACTCATAACACCGGGTAGTATTAATACACTCGTATCTACAAAACACAAAGGACAACATGCATATTTCAGCCACATTCCTCCTTTACACCGCATATATGCCTGTACTTATAGATCACTCCCATATCTCTTCTGGCATATACAGAAATGTGCAAAGCATCATATAAAAACTAATACTAACATACAGTAAATACAGTAGATATGTACAACTTTTCTTACACATTAAAAAAACACTATTAAAGCCTTCATGTATTTCTTGCAAGCTGAAATGAAGTTGAGAGTTTGAGGGCACGGCTACTTCTCCCGCTTCGTCTTTTGCCATTGCTTCTACTGCCCCTCTTCTGACTGGTGGTACTTCTATGCATGTCACTGTAGGGCTGAAAAAGAGGAAATACAATAAGGGACTAATACTCAAAAGCCCTTACCCAGTCAGCAACACTTCATAACTCAATGAGTAGCCAGCCAACAAGATGTTCAATGGCACTACTATTAGCTCTCTTGGACAAGACACCAGTGTGCTATTTACATGCTTTATTTAGATCATGTGGATGCTTCACCATGAGTTACTAAGCAGCAAATTTTACAGAAAGCATACAGTCCCGTGCACAACTTCATCCAGAGTACAGTTTCAAATAAGCAATACAAACTCCCCTCATCATAGCTGTTCTGACACTCCTTGGTACAACTACAGCCTATGGAAGTTTATTTATTTTATTTATTTATTTATTTAACATCTCTTATATACCGCGCCATTAAAATCAGCGCGGTGTACATCGAACAAAATATACTGCAATGTGTACAGGTAACATCGAGTTTACAGAGAACAAGGGAATATAAAACATGGAATAACAGGGATAACTATGTACAATAAACATTATACTATTTATATGCTTTAATTATGTACCATATTTACCATATTTACCAAGTTGTTGTCTCATCTAGATTTCTGTGTCAGCTTCTTATTTGCCGACTGCTTATATAAATAAGAAATGTACAAATATGGATATATTTCAGAAATCAAGTCGCAGTGTCTGATGAAAATGTCATCTGTGATGTTTGGGGATAGACTGAAAAAAAAAAATCAGGAAATACATATACTTACAAATTAAAAGGAATGCATTACAGGAAGAATATCTCCAAAATGAACTAGGATGTTTCCCTTTACTACTCACCATATGTAGACCTTGAAAGCAGCAGGGAAGAAGATGCTTACCACCCAGCTATGCATCCTGAGCCAACGCTGCGCCCGCCTCCCCACAGCCAGCCAGATATATTCTCCTGGACCATTCTGCAACCAACGTGGCACCTTTCCAGGATAGCGCTGTGCGATGTTAAAAATACCGAGAGCTGTATTGTTATTTTTGTTCATCTAGCCCCAGAACTTTTAAAATCGGTATGAAAGTGATTACCAAAGCAAGAGGTTTAGCTCAAATTAACTTTGTGAATGTGCGTGGGGGTGAAGGGGGCAGGCATTGCTATTTTATCAGCAGTAGATGAGTAACCTCAGCACATAACTGAATGCGAGCTGTATTGCTCCTTCTTTCACCAGTATACGTTGATCGGTAATGGGAAATCTCAACATGCAGAAGACTCATTTAATTTGGTGCTGACTAGCATGTGCAAACATCACAAAACTTAGCTAATGTTTTCATCAGTCCAGAGCAAGTGTTTAAGAGTCACACTGACATCTAGAGGGTAAGAAATAATCACATCAAATGAAGAGTCCAAAGCTCTCTCAACTCGTAATGAAATCTCGCTGAATATTGATTCTCCGTATTAATAAGCTCAAAAGGTCAGAGCAAGCACTAGAAAGCAACACTTTCCCTCTTCTAAGGGCAAAACTGTAGTGGTATCATAAGCTGGCTGTCTTTAGTTTTAAATATCTACCATAAGGAAAGGGAATTTCTAGAACTGCATTACCCTTTGGGCTGCTTTCAAGTTGGGATATTCCATGGCGCAGTAAGTTTTAGTTCCCAGAGATTTGCTAAACATGAACGGGTCTTTTTCTTTTTAGATGCTGGCCACTGTATTTAAATATTTTACATATATTCTGTGCTACCATCCGGATAGCGAAAGGTGTTGAACCTATGCTAACCGCTGCTGGCTCTATGGATAGTGGCAGTATTAAGCTGCTATCTGTGTACTAGGGGTGTGCATTTAACGTTCATACGGTGTGCACACAGAAAACAAACAGGTGAAACAAGCTTGAAAAAATGGCTAAAAGTCATGAAACATTTGTTTGAAACTAGCATGTACCAAATGATTTTGGCCATGCACACCCCTACCGTATAGCTATGCAGTTTAAGTTAGGATATCCTTTTTTACCGGCCTAAATTAAACGGCCAGTTGTCATGATCTTTGTCTTCTTTAGATTAAGGTGCAGGCCCATTTTAAGACTATGTTCCTTGATCGTGAGAAGCAAATGTTTCAGATCATCTTCACTTTCAGCCAGTAATGTGGTATCATCAGCATAGCGAAGGTTGTTGATGAGTCTTCCACCAATCTTTACACCTCTGTTGTCTTCATACAATTCTGCTTCTCTGATGATTTGTTCTGCATATAAATTAAACAGGTAAGGGGACCAATCAGTACTAGAGGAGATCAAACCTAAGCTTTCTTTAGAAGCTCAGATGGCAAGACTTCAACTTTCATACTTTGGACACATCATGAGAAGAGAGAGATCATTAGAGAAAGACATCATGCTTGGCAAGATAGAAGGTCAGCGCAAAAGAGGAAGGCCAGCAGTGAGATGGATCGATACAATAACAGCACCTACGGGTGTCAGTCTGTCAACTATGAGCTGCCTCACCAACAAACACAATTTAGGACAACTATCCCGAGGGATGCCATGAGTAGACACTGACTCGACGGCACTTAACAACAACAAAATTAAACTTCAGTGCTACATGGGTTGTTGCTGAATACTGTCGGCAATCCATAGAGTTAAGTGGCATGCGTTAACTCCGCCCCAGCCATATCCAGATAGTGCCGAGACTGTAAGAATTCCCTGCGGCATTATACAGATAGGAACGTATCCATATGGCAGGTGCCACTATACTGATAAGCACTTTTGAATATCAGGCCAGAAATAACTAGATGAGGATCCACGATTTCAAGCAGTAGGGAGTGGATGCTACCTTGATTCTGTTGGGCACTAGGTTTTTCTTGCATACCTGTTTCCTAGATGTTTCCACATGGTGAACTGTAAAAGGAAGTCCCTAGTTTACTCTTGCAGATCTCCATCCACCCAGCAACTGTCCTCAGGAATACGTTTACAGAGCGTGCATCATCCGAGGTGGCTTCAACTCTGGAGCAGTGCTGTTGAAGGACTGGGGCTTGCCGATGGTTCTCCTGCTCCCCTGTTTAGTGATATTTCTGTGAGCCCAGATTGTCATGAACACACCACCAATTGCCAGTGGCCCTGCGTTCAATTCTGAGGTTCTGCTCGTTATAGAAGACACTGGGAAACTCGTAATGAGGGAGGAAGCCATCAGAGATAAGACTGCAATGAGAACAACATTGCAGTGTGCAACCAGAAGGGAAAAAGGGCTGGTATGTGCAGGTTTTGCTGATGAGAGTATATCCTCCGTGGTGGATTTGGTTTTACTACTCCTACTGCTACTATTAATCATTTGTATAGCGCTACAAGGCATACATATAGTTCCCCCTAGTTCCTCCAGGTTTTGAATACCCTGTTCTATGTAAGCTCAATGTACCACTACATTGTAGTATGTTTGTTTCAACTGTAAACCGCACTGATTATAATAGCACAGTATATAAGAAATGTAAATAAATAAATAAATACATAGCGCTGTACAGAGACATGTAGGAGACAGTATCTGCTCATAAGAACTTATGGTCTAGGCAAGACAGACAACACAATAAGTTGGGACTAGGATATATGTATGTTTTTTCAGACCTCTCCCCCTGCCCACATACCTCTACCCAAAAAAATTAGAGAAAATCTAGAAGAAAATACTGGGCTTTGGGCTCTTTAACAGCAAATTAGCCATTTTCTCTGAACACTTGCACACAAAGGGTTACTAGATGAATCCAGACCATGGAGAACAGGCTGAACCTGCAGCCATCTGGTCACTCTAGGAAAGTGATGGGCCAGAAACTCTAAAGCACTATTGTCAAAGACAGACGTTACAAATGAGAAGTTGGGGAAAGTGCAAGGTTTCCTATTTAAAGATAATATATTGCTTACAAACAAGTTGGAAAACCTTGAAAATATGATGAAACACCAGAATCTGCATTTCTTCAGCTTTCCAAGAGTGAAGGCCATTTCAGCTCTGCATACAGTAGATTTAAAAACTATTTGCTAGGGATATTTACAGTTCTGGCACAGCCTGGCAGGTTTCTGTTCTTTTGGTTATGCCTCTAATGGCTCTGGTGCGGTGCACTGTTTATTTTGAAATCCGATGCATTAGTTAATACTTGATGCACACTTGCTTAACTATCTGAATTCAAATGTGTTTATGAGATTGCTTGGTGTATAACTTTACGGGGCTCATTTTATAACAGGGTGCCCTCATTTCTACATGTCTGTTTTATAAAGCCAACATAGACACCTACACGTGCCTTGATAAAACAGACGCCTGCAATGGCTCCCAGAAGCAGACAAATGCTCTTGCACAAATTTTCAAAAAGGCGAAAATGTATGCAGGTACTCTGCGCATGGACACGTGGACCTCCTCCTCTAAAAGTGTCCTCGCACACCGCAGCTGCCCGCCAGCTCTGCCCACGAATGCCAACACTTGTCTCACATATAATATACATGTGCAGGGCCAGTGGTGCCCTAGGCAGGTCCTCCATCCTGCCACCGTCATTGCCGCCGTTGCTGACCTTATCCGGCATCTTCCATGCATGTCAAATATACAGGGTTGGTGCTACCATTATGTAAACTAGGTGGTCGCCTAGAGTGCCTGCCCTCTGGTGGCCATCCAGTGCCACTGCTGCCGCCCCTCTCTGAGGCCTGCAGTGGCAGCAATGCCCCTTTACTTGCTCATGCCAGAGTGCATTGGGGTTTCTTCTGCTATGTATCTGTCACTTCTGCCCCCCCCCCCCCCCTCCGGCACAGACTTCCGGTTTATATGTGGGAACATTTAGCAGTCTGACTTGTTCAGTTTTCTGAGTTAGAAATGTCTCCAACTACAGACAGTGTGTTAGTCTTCACTTCCCCCAATGCGCACTCAGTGCTTGTCATTTTTATAGCACTACTGGACATATGCAACACTGTACAGTGCTGATAAGGATCCACGTACAATATGTCCCTGCCCCAATCAGCTTACAATCTAAGTGGGTACCTGAAGCACAGAATGGGCCAATTCAGTGAGGCCAAATCACTGTGCCACACTGAGTTGTCCTAGACCCATTACTGTTCACATATATGAGGTGAAATGTGGAAATGTCAAAAAAGTGCAATAGTAAATGCAATAGCTTAATAAAATGCTTTTGGATGTTTTACTATCTGATAATTTTGGATTTGTCAAATGAAATCTGGAACATCCAAAGTGTATTAGCAAAACAGCATAACAAAATCTTTTTTGATATCTGATAATTATGAGCTATGGCACGCAAGTATTCTATAGGGCATCTAGTGCCGTAATCTGACACAATCTTTGAAATACGTTGATCAGCTTTGCAGTATTTCCTCAACTTGGCTGGAGGACTGTGGCCTGAAACGAGCTGTTCATAATAGGCATCTCTGCCCTTCTGCACCTTTTTGAGGGCATCAATGAACTTCCAGATCGTGGGAAGGCACATTCCAAGTTCAACTCGGAGGCAACAATGAGCAGCTTCAGAATGGTTGTTAGTGCGATCCTCGGTGCTCCGTGTTCTATCGAACAGATTCCACATAGATGGAGGAAACAAAGGAGATCATTTATTCCCCACTTATTCTCCCAATATTACCAGACCAGCCAAACACCGACCTGACCGCCCGCCCATCCCCTTTAACACCTGTTCCACATGACCCATCTCAATCTAAGAATAATACTGCTGTATATACATGTAATTACATATGTAAATAGTCTAAGTTAACAATGTTCCCCATTTTATTTATACAAGTTCTTGTTCCTGTTTTATGTAAAACCAAACAGCTTGTTGTTCTGGTCTGTTGTTATATTGTGAACCGCGCTGGTGCTAAATAGCGCGGTATATAAGAGCCTGTAATAAATAAATAAATAAATCATCTACCATTTCCTCTCATATTTGGGTGACCGATGTAGCTGTCCTTGAACCAGTTGAGCAGAGGATGAAGCTCTTTGGGCAGGTGACCTTCCAGAGCAACAACATAATCTCCCAAGTCCATGACAGGCACAAATGCTAAGGTCACAATTATTTTGGCTTTAAGGGTGAACTTTAAAAGGCTGCTTCTTCCACCTGGTTCAGAACATGAGGAAGCATTTGGCGTCGATAGGTGCTGTTCCAGAATGCAACACAAACACGGAGTGGCAACCAGAGTTAACTGGACAGCGGCAATATTCAGCCATTGGCGGGTTAACTTAAACCAGCTAAAGTTGAGCAAAAAAAAATGGCCTAGCTTTACCTGGTTCAGCCATCCAATCAGCAGCTGAATATCATTACTCGGGGCCATACCAAGCATGATTTGCCCATCAGGCATGCCCCCCCCCCCCCCCGCACCTCCATCTAGCCACTTTCTGGACGGTGGCGGAAGAGAAGAGGCGCACCTGATGTGTATGTTGCCAGCACACTAAGCAGATCTTTCCCTCCCTGCTCTGAAACCGCGGCAGAGGAGGGAGGGAACAGACCTGCTTAGCATGCTGTGAGAAGGTTTGAGGGGAGCATTTCAGCTGTCTGCCGTTTTCTGCTGTCACTGAGAGAAAGAAAAAGTGGTGGCGGCAGGCAACAGCAGACAGCTGAAATGCGTCCCTTAAGCCTTTGCGCCCTGTGCGGCCGCACAACTCACACAGGGCTAGGTACAGTCCTGTCACTACTGACCAGATAGCTAAAATGCTACCTGGGCATACCCAATATTCAATGCTGGTGACTCGATATAGCCCCGACACTGAATATCTGAATGTGATGAGGCATATAGAAAGCTACCCGTCCCTCTCCAAAGGGATAAGCAACAATTCCCTTTAAGAGAGTCTGCAGCTCAGAATTCTGCACTGGGAGGACATGGCTAAGAGGGAGAGATTAAAAACACAGCAGGCTGCCGGAAGGAGAGAGGGTCATAGAGCCAGAAGTCCTTCCAAAGCAAGTCGTGCAAAGGAGTTCTGATGTAGGAACTTTAACTGGGGCTGGTGGAAGGGTCAGGAGAACCAGCTTGTCGAGGTTTAACAAGCTGGGACAGAATTAATCTGATTTTCTTTTCCCTGAACTGCTGTGTGTTCTGGGTTTTGCCAAGGCTCTCAATTGCAAGCCACTAAAAAGACGCCTGATTCTCAAGAGGCAAAAGTCCTGCTGAATGTGCTATAAAATATCATGGAAATGTCAATTCGAGTTTCACCTACTGTTGCTAAGGCTGCTTCAGAACACTTAGATTAGCAGGAAAAACTGATCCCTCTGCAAAACAGGCTTATGCCAGACTATAGACTTAAAAAAGAGGAATGAATGACATCACCACAAGCAAAATAATCAGCTATTCCCAAACCACGTGGGAAAAAAAAGCCACATGAGAGCTCATAAACAATTAATGAATTAATGAATGAGCTACCAGGGGAAGAATGAAATTAAACTGCTGATAAGCACCCAACAGAATCATTCAGGCCAATGGGGTGAACAGCATTTAATCTGAACATCCATTTCTGTTGCAAACAGGCTGGGCGGCGATCAGCTTGACCAGCTAATAAATCCTCAATCATGTCGATGACCAATCAGCCATTTCCTTTAAAGTTTAGTGATATTTGTTATAAACCAGCGCACACAATGCATTCCATAATAATAACAGTAGTATTTCAGCAGATTGCTATTAGAGAGTATCTTTCTCCTCTTGTTTTCTTGAAGGAACAAGTATGATGGCTATCCACTAGTAATGTGTCAAAAGTCACATACGGTCTCGCACACTGTAGGCTGTTATTAGATCAGGGCTTTCCAGACCTGTCCTGAAGACTCAACAGCTTTCAAGGTACATATGAGATAAATATGCACATCCTGAAATTCCAGTGCTTGCAAATTTATCTCATGCATATTCATTCATTATGGATATCTTGAAAATCTGACAAGCAAGTTTGGGAAGTTTTGCATTAAGTGTCCATGAATTTTGGGTAGAGGGGGAAAGATAGCTGAACTTTTAAGCCTGCTGTCAAACTTCATTTTGAAGATTTCTAAAAGTAAGGTCAATGAGATCTGCTTTCCTGCTGGATTATAATGTAGCCACTGAAGAGTGTTGAATGTTGAGTGTTGAATTAAGACAACTAAGAATGGACGAAAGGAAATGGAGGCAAAACAAATCACCAACAACTCATGAGAAATACTTAAATACCCTTCATACATATAAAGTAACAATAGACAATTCTAAAAGAAACTATTACTCTAACTTACTCAACAATTCAATTAACCGACCAAGAGAATTATTCTGTATAATTCAGAAACTAACAAACAAAACGTACAATTCAGATGAAATATCCATAGATATAACCCCACAAGACTTAGCTCAATACTATATTAATAAAACAAAAATACAAACAAATAACCCCCCAACAACACACACCGATATGAAGCAAACAACCCCCGATAACTGGTCACACTTCAGCCTGATCTCAAAGACCACACTTAAAACAACCATATCTAACATAAATACAACTACCTCATATCTTGACCCATGCCCAGTTGACTGGATAAAAAAGACACTCTCAATACTCTCTCCCTTCATCCTCCCTATGGTTAACATATCACTAGACGAAGGATATTTATTTATTATTTATTTATTTATTTATTACAAGTTCTTATATACCGCACTATTCGGCATCAGCGCGGTTTACATTATAACATAAAGACCATAACAACAAGCTGTTTGGTTTACATCGAACAGGAGTACAAACTTGGAGAACCAGGGTAAACTATATACATGAGATAATTACATAGAACAGAATAGAGTCTTAATTTACCACCATCCCTCAAACATGTCCAAATAAGACCAATACTTAAAAATAAAACACTAGACAAATTATCCCCAAAATCATACAGACCCATATCGAGCATTCCCTTCATGGCCAAACTTATTGAAAAGATAGTTCAAACACAACTACAGGAATACATTGATACATTGAACCTCCTTGACGAACACCAATATGGCTTCAGACCTTTCCATGGAGTTGAAACACAGCTAACAGTCCTTTATGACACCTTACTAAGAGGAATCGATGACACAAAACAAGCCTTCATCCTAGTATTCCTCGACATCTCTGCCGCATTTGACAGTGTAAACCACATAACAATGCTTAACAGACTTCAACAAATAGGAATTACATCCACTGTCCATAACTGGTTCAAATCCTACCTATCAAACAGAACCCAAACAGTAAGAATTCTTAACCAGACATCCAACACATTCAACCAAACACAAGGCCTCCCACAGGGATCTGCACTATCAGCACTTTTGTTTAACATTTACCTACAGCCAATCAGCAATATCTTTAAACGTCATAGCGTTCATTATCATATTTACGCTGACGATATAATGTTCTACCTACCATTTAAAATCCCACACCCTCCACTACAACAGATAACAGAGTGCTTTAAAGAACTAACAATATGGCTCAATGAACAGAACTTACACATTAATTTCTCAAAAACTGACGTTCTATATATTACTAAAAACCAAACATACACACCCCCAAGCACCATCACACTTGATAACCATGAGATCAACATAAAAAAGGAAATAAAATACCTGGGTGTGATACTTGACAATAAACTTAACATGGATTCTCACATAAAATATCTAACAAAAAACATACACTACAAACTTAAGACCTTGAAACAACTAAGACCATTAATCCACTTACAAGACTTCATAACCATAATACAAGCCATCATCACCCCACACTTTGATTTTGCAAATTTAATCCTTAATGGCATCACAAAGCAAAATATTAAAAAATTACAACTAACTCAGAACATTGCAGCAAGGATAATAATGAATATAAGCTCAATTGAACATATCACACCGACATTAGCCGAACTCCATTGGCTACCTATCCACAGCAGAATAAAATATAAGATATTACTTACAACATTTAAACTAATAAATAACTTAGCGCCAACTATACTCAATACACTCATCAAGATAGAAATAGATAAAAGATCACAAAGAAGTAGAAACACTAACACTATAGCAGTACCAAAAGACTACACAAAAGCAAAAAAACTAACCAACATGAGAGCATTCTCACACTCAGCTCCTACCCTCTGGAACAACCTTCCTGACAACATTCGCTCACTATCAGACATAAAGGAATTTAGAAAAAAACTGAAAACCCATTTATTCTCATTGCATTACAACCAAGGATCAGAGACTGGCCAGACGACACAAAGAGACACAGGTTAACTACTACAATTCAAACAACATACACTCACGTGCCTGAAGCTTATATAAAGTATACAACCACACGCGACATATGATACAATTTGTATATATTTACTATGTATATATGTTATAATAGTTTAATAATTTACTGTTTAAACTTTATACTGTTATCTGTACCTAGTTCATCTGTTCTATGTAAAATGACTTGGTATGATACTATCCATACCATATAACATACTGTTCATTGTAAACCGCACTTGATACTTGTGAAAGAGCGGTATAGAAATAATTGTTAAATAAATAAATAAATAAATAAAATGTGGCTATCAGAGCTATAGAAATGATAAGTAGTAGTAATAGTGAAAAAGATGTTCCAGGACCACACTGAAAACTAGCCATTCCTCTGAAGATGTTCTCCATCGGGATGGGTGCAGGGGGAACCATTGGTCCATTTCTCTATATCCAACTTATATTTGAATCATTGGGGACATCTATGGGTCCACAGCTAATTTGAGAAGAGTCCCCATCAGGCAGGCTTCATAGGTCCCTGAATGCTTAGCACCTAGTACCTCCACCTTGGAAGAAGGGTATTAACAGGTGGAATTTCCCTGACTTCCCCTCAGAAAAGCAAAAAAAAAAAAAACCCCAAGCATGACTATGAACAAAGCTTCCTGGCATTGCTTACAAATGTATTTATTTACACAACTATAAGTTCATCAAAGGAACCAACATTGCATTTGAACAGTTGAGATATTAAACTCCTTGAAGCAGAATTTTCCAAAGAACAGCAAGAATCTCATACGTTCCTTCAAAGCATCAGATAACCACTTAGATAATTTGAGTTACTAATCCCTGCACAGTATTACCAATAAGATGAGAGCCCCTTTTGTCCCCAATATCCCATTACCAGTTTCCTTCTCACCATACCCCAAGTCTCACCTAATATGCAGGAGTGGAACTGGACTGCTGCTGCTGCAGGATCTGTAGTGCCTTTGCTGGCCTTTCTCTGTTGCTCGGGTCCCAGAGCTCCACCTCTTCTGGGTCTGTGACTGCTGCCTCTCAGGTACTTGTGACTTGGATTGGCCACTGTTGGAAACAGGATATTGGACTTGATGGACCCTTGAGTCTGACCCAGTTTGGCATATCTTATGTTCTTATTGTATATGTTGTCTCCAAAGCTGTGACGCTCAAATGGATTCCCTGTTACACAATCATCAAGGCACATCCCCACAGCATTCCCCTAAACCTACCTCCCAACATGACACTGCTGTACAGCTCCCATATCGCCTGCTGGTTTGACTGGAGTGAGCTAAGAGGACAAAGTCTCACCAGGGAGAGCTCCAGCACATGTGTGTGTACAGCAACCCTCACCTCTGAGCCTCCAGGCCTCAGGACACACCTGTCTATACAGGTGAGAGGCCTGATTAATGCCTACTGCCATAATAGCTGTATCCATTGTAACACTGTCAGTTCCCTTGGTGCAGCTGCAGCCTATAGGGAACTAGGCTCAAGTCACAGAGTGCAATCTGGGGGTCTCTTTGCTCCATGCACAATATGTACATACAGGCAGGTCAATATCAGGCACATCTGCACATCATGTACACTATCTCAACACTGTCTACTGATGATTTACCACAGCAATCAGCAGTACATTACCTATTACTGCAAAACAACAACGTTCCTTATGTTTCCAGAGACATTTATGGAAAGCATTGTGGAACCTGTGTCTTTTGGGGAAACTGCTAGGTACTTGTGACCTAAATTGGCCACTGTTGGAAACAGGATACTGGGCTTGATGGACCTTGGTCTGATCCAGTATGACATTATCTTATGTTCTTAAATGCATTTGTTTGCCTGATTGTGACAGTGGAACACAATTCCAGCAGGTGGTGTGTGTCACAGGATGTCATATTGGACTCTGCATAGCCTGCCAACATGTGGAAAGGCAGTACCTGGAGTTGAATGTTGGGATGGGGGTGGGGGCACAGTCCCATACATGTTTTAATTCTGCCCCTGGTATGTGGCATTGCCGGCCAGAGCCTATTGTGATGAGGTGAGTGCAGCCCAGCTAGGGAAAACTAAAAAAAAGAAGGATTTTTTTTCATTGCGGGGGATGGGAGCACAAAATCCTAGGCTCCATACTAGAAGCACTGAAAGAAACCTAGAGGGCAGAGCTAAGCGTAAGCCAATCACAGATCACAGGACAACCCTGCAGAGGAGTAGGAGGTCCAAGTGGGAGGAGCTAGGAAGGGAGTTGCCCAGCTCAACAGTTAGCAGAGGAAGAACAAACAAAAGAGAGAGGCACAGTTTGAGTTGGAGGCAGAAGGAGGAAGGAGCTGTGAGCAGAAGGTCCAGGAGGAGTGCAGGAGCAAGCACCAGTGGCAGCTGCAGTTCAAGCCCTAGCCCAGGTTCAAGTCCAATTCCCAGGAGGCACAGACAGGAGAGGTCTGGGGCCAAGCTGTGGAAAACCCTTGCAGCCAAGGAGAGCAGCAAATGGAGGAACCATTACAAAGGCAGCCAAGGAAGGTATGCAGGGAATGAGCAGTGCCACCAGAATAGTTCTTGCTCTGACTCAGAGGAGACCTTCAGACACCTGAAGCCTCAGCACAGCAAGAAGTATCTCGGGAAGGAAGTTAAGCAGGAGAGACACACAGGAGACCGGCTTGGAGGAGCCAAGGCCAGGCAGTGTGAGAGACTGTTTAACATTGCAAAGACTCTTAAGGAAAAGTTACTAGAGCACTTTCAAAGAGCACCTAGCTGTAGCTCAATTGAGAGCATGGAGGTAGGCCCTGAAGAAAGTGTTATTGAGTCAGAAGCCTCTGAGATGGAATGTGAGCTGTGCACTAAAATACAATAGTAATGTGTGTTAGAAAACAGTGAAATACAAAAGGAAGCTGTTACAAGTTAAAGCAGTTTCCAAGAGTGGAAAGAGAAGAGTAACCCTGAAGACAAGAGGTTAGGAATCTCTCTTAAGAAGTAAAACTGCAGAACTTCAGTAGAGGCCCAAACAGCTAGAACTGTTTGTATGGGGCGTGGCAACAGCAGGTTGGAAGCTGTGAAGAGTTTTACAAATGCTTTTGGTTTTGTAAGTGGCAAGCAATTGCAGTGAAGAATAGAAACTGCTGTGAGTTTTGTTTGGACATTTTCATTTGGAGAAATTATCCTGTATTTCTTTTGTCTGGAGAAAGTTTGCTTAAAGAATTTTTATGTTCATCACTTACCAACTTGGACACGCAATAAAAATTTCCTGTGCGCTTTAAATAACCACTTGGCTCTTCTTATTGAACACAACTACAACCCTCGAAGGGATACAGATGGCCAGCCGTCCCTACTAGGCAACCGCCTGGTAGGGGCGCGAGCGTCACACTATGTACACATGCACAGAAGCTCTGAGAGTCTACTCAGTGTCTGCATGTTTTACATCAGAGGCCCTACATGACAGCCTCACCCTCTATCCACAGGCACTGTGTGCGACAGTCACAAGGACATTGAGGCAGGGAATGGCAGCATATGTGTAGCCAGCAACTGTACCAACATCTAACCCCATGTCCAATCTGCCATGCTTCCATATGCTCTTGGGAAGGGGAGGACAGCATCCAAAGTTATTATTATTATTAAAGACTTATAAAGCGCCGCAACACACGAAGCGCTGTACAAACATAGAAGAGAGACAGTCCCTGCTCATCAGAGCTCACAATCTAATAAGACAGAAAACAAAATAAGTTACATAATACAAACAACAAAAATTTACAGGACAAAGTAAGCAAATGTTGATAGATCAAGATAGGATAAGACAGGAACGGAAAGCAATAGTGAAGAGGTGGGAGAATGCCTGTGCTGCACTCGCCATTTTCGCAATGTCCATGGCTAAGGACATCACATAATATAGGAATACAAGCATGGCACTATGTTCAGTGCTCACTGCCAAAAGCTGCGTAGAGGGAGTATTTGGGTATGTGACGGATGTAGGCCACTGTGGGCCAACATAAATGCCTCTTTTGATTGAAAGCAAGCTCTGCTATGAGGAGACATAGGATGCGGATGAAATGGGATAGACTCAGGAGTAATATGCAGAAATATTTCTTTACGGGAAGAGTGGTAGATGCGTGGAATAGTCTCTACAATGTCACCGCTATGTATCCACAAAGTAATATATATGATCAAGCTGCAGTGACGTGGGTGCTGTTCCTTTATTGAAGTCCAGTCACCAACCAGGCTGTTATGGATGTCCATGCTGTTTGTACAAAGCCAACATCTTCATGGTGGCTATGTGAACATGCAGTGGATGATGATTAGCAGACCTGACACAGCCCAGTGTTGCCCAAAATATGCAGGCTGACTGTGAATGTTCTAGCTAAATAGATTTCTCAGAAAGAGAGGCTAGAAGCTTCTCTATTGCTGCCAGTAACCTGATGCCGACTATTCAGATTCCTTGGAACAGCTACCACAACATTAGGGTATGACATAAGATGTTAAAGGAAAGTCACTGGCCAACAGGTGCAGGACACAAGGGCCAGGCAGGACATGTCACTCCAACATGCTGCAGTTGTACAGAGTACCAAATGGCTAGTATGACACGCCACACGCAATACCTGCAGCATTCTGGCAGTGAAATAGATCAGTTCCAGAACCTGCTGAGACCATCTATTGCAGTGCTTGCTCTGGGTCCCGGGTGATGTGTGCCCTTCCTCACATTTAGGGTGGCTGGTGAAAAAGATCATTTGCACAGTGACGGCTGTTATGTGCATGAAGCACACAATTTACCTGCACATTACAGAGCTGATGTGATGGATCACTGCATTCTCCATAGGGGCAAATGTTGCACATAGCTGCTGAGATTGTGAAGTGCATCATGGGAGGTGAAGGAGCTAATCAAGTACCAGCACACATAGCCCCAGTTGCAGCCATAGTGGTCACTGTGATCACTGGCACATTGCCCAGTACCTGCTTGTCTTCTGTGATGGAGGAACAAGTGTACATGGCTCCCTGGAGAGGGAAAGATGGTCTGCAAAGGATCCAGGGTCAGCCCAATCACTAGGCAGTTGCCTAGGGCAGCAACCTCTGTATGGCAGCAAAAGCAGACCATTCAAAGCTAAATAACAGATTTTGACAGCACGAGGGGATGTAAAGCTTGAGGTTCACCTAGGAATCCAACACTTTGGACCAACTCTAGAGCCAGCCCTGGATGGACTTCATAGGTCATGAATGAGGTCTGAGTTAGGTGTATGTACAAAAGTACTTATCTTGCAGTGTACAGCAAGTCACAAAGGAATGCATGTCTGCACATGTGCTGCCTCAGGGATTAGTGCCTCACTGCAACCGAGCGGACCTCTGTTTGCAAATGTTGTTTGGCTTGAGCGGTACAGTGGAGCGAAGGGCATCTTGTTCTCACATGTGGCTTGGCCTTTGGATAGGAGATTTGTTCTGTAACCGTGTGTCTGTTATGCAAATGCAGTACTGCGTGTCCAGTGCAGTCCAGTGCTGAGTGTCCAGTGCAGTGCATGTGTACCACTGTAGGTAGGCCCTAGGTGTGGTTTACAACTGTCTCAGAATGTGCCAGCCAGGTTGTTTCATGTCCTGGGTTTAGGTCATTGCAGGCAGGGACCTGTAGACTGGTTGGTTCTAGGCAGTGTTATAAAGCAAAGTATGGAGGTGTAGCCTAATGGTTAGAGCACTGACTCAGTAAGGAATGGTCCAGGATTTAAATCCACTTGTGCTGTTTGTGGCCTTGGGAAATTCACTTCACTATACTGCCAAAAAGATCCAGGAGTCTGCATTGACTGGAAGGCACACATTGTTATTATTCTTACCATAGCACATTGGCTGTGCAAACATGCACATTGCAATCATCCCCATCTGACAGCATGACTTTAATGGCTCTGCTGTAGCACTTTGCAAAGGGTCGTACAACTTCACCTTGCAGATGTATGACACATGAGTTGTACATGATTTGAAATTTTCGTTATAACTGTGACTGAACATCTTTGGCTCCATCAGGCATGTCATACTCCTGGGATGGCCACCTGCAGAGATCATCACACATCCTTACTTGCTCCATATGGCCAATATGAGTGACCCTTGGCCAGTTAAATGCATGTGTGTTAAGAAAATTGCATGGTGGTCAGAGCAGCTGAGACAGCTGTGACACCCAAATAGATGGTACTGGACCTTTCCCATGGCACAGCAAATATTTTATCACACACACTACAACTGCAGTTATCTGCATTTATGCAGTCACATCAAGTACATTGGGGCAGCAAGGCCATACAGCACTCTCATCTACCACCATCCATCCCTTGGCCCAACCATCAGTATATGCCCATCATGTCCAGTCATGTATTCTCCTGCCAGCTGCTACACCATGGCTCACACAGGTACATTTTAATCATTATGACGTATAACTCACACCTCTCCTGTGACTGATTTGCATGTCACCACCCCTGCCCAGTCATCCTTTTGAGGCCCACATCATGACAAAGGCACACTTCTACCCAATCTTATACCACACACTGACATCATAGCAGATTACATGAGCACCTCTCACTGATACAGTCTAACTGCCTCTGACATTATCCTCCCATTTACTGTCTAACACGTAGGAGACATATGGCTCTGACATGTCCATCAGCTATTACCTTTTCTTCCATCCAGCACCTAAAATGTGACCTGAAGAAAGGTCCCCTTATCCTGTGTTAAGGTAACCAGCCTTATCAGGCTTTAATGTGCATGCCTGGCACCCTTACTGCCCGATGTCCTCTTATTGCCTTAATGCCGGAACATATACTCCCCGCATCGGCCTTTACCACACGAAGAAACCCTTAATGCTGCCTTTTATGCTAACAAAATGGTGAGTCCTTACCGCTGCTTAGTAAACATACCCCCATGCCTCAAGAGCTCTAACTTTAAGTAATTAGTAATTTCAGCTCATGACCTACGTTTAGCTTCTTCAGCTAAGAAGAACTCATCTGTTCTCTGTTAAAAACCCAGTGAAACAAGAAATAGAGAAAAAAAATGTGCAATCTCTCCTCTGCCAAAGCTTATCTTGTCATGGTGACAGGATGCCAGTACCTACTGTAGGGTGAACTCCTATCCTTTTTGGTTAGGATTGGGAATCTTCCTTCCCAGTGAATACATTCCTGCAATCCTCTCACTCAATCCATATTCCAACATCTCTCTCTCCTCCCTCTCTGTCTCTCGCTCTCTATTTCAGCTTTAGAGTGATGATATTTATGTGTGTAAATAATAGTGGTATGTGATTTTTACCCATCAGGGAAAGTCAGCAATTTGCATGTCACAACCCCTGCAGTCCCCTCTAGCCTGAGTACAATTGCCTGGTTACCCATTGATGGATCAAATTACAGTCTAACTTCTGTTGTCTTGCTTGTTGTTGTTAAGTGCAGTCCAGTCACTGTAGACTCATGGAGACCCTCTGGATAGGTGACCTAAACTTTGTTCTGTCTTCAGTCAGGCAGTTCATTGTTGATAGAGTGGTATCCATTGCTGCTGTTATTGTATCAATCCATCTCATTGCTAGCCTTCTTCTTTTGTGCTGACCTTCAACTTTGCCAAGCATGATGTCTTTCTCTAACGATCTCTCTCTTCACATGATGTGTCCAAAGTCTTGTCATCTGAGCTTCTAAAGAAAGCTTAGGTTTGGCCTCCTCTAGTACCAACTGGTTTGTTCTTTGGGCAGTCCATGATGTACACAGTATTCATTACCAGCATCATAATTCGAAGGCATCAACTTTTTTCCCATCTATCCTTTTCACTATCCAACTTTCACTTGGACAAGTCTAATTTTTGTATGGAGAGAGACATCTATGCTCTTGAGAATCTTGTCTAGGTCCTTCATAGCCATTTTGCAAAAAGCAATGCGTCATTGGATTTCTTGACAGCTTGTTCTTTCTTTATTGATTGTTAATCCAAATAGGTTAAAGTTGTGTACTACTTCAATTTCTTCTTCATCAATGATGAACTTATTTTGCCAGTAGTCAGCATCTTTGTCTTCTTAACATTAAGGTGCAGGCCCATATTAAGACTATGTTCCTTGATCTTGAGAAGCAAATATTTCAAATCGTCTTCACTTTTAGCCAGTAATGTGGTATCATCAGCATAGCGAAGGTTGTCGATGAGTCTTCCACATATCTTCACACCTCAGTTGTTTTCATACAGTCTTGCTTCTCTGATGATTTGTTCTGCATATAAATTAAACAGGTAGGGGGAAAGTATGCAGCCTTGTCGTACACCTATGCTGATTTTAAACCATTCTATTTCTCCTTGTTCTGTTCAAACTGTTGCTTCTTGATCAATGTAAAGGTTGTGCAAGAGAACTATCAGGTGTTCTGGTATACCCATGCTTCTTAATGTAGCCCAAAGTTTCTCATGGTTTACACAGTCAAAAGCCTTGCTGTAGTCAATAAAACACATATAGATATCTTTAGTCTTTTCAAGGATCCATCTCACATCTATGATGATGTCTCTCATTCCTCACCCTCTCCTGAACCCTGCTTACACTTCAGGCAGTTCTCGTTCTAGGTATGGTTATAGTATCTGCCTAATGATCTTGACTAGAATCTTGCTGGCATGTGGGATCAGAGTGACTGTGCGATATTTTCTACAGTAAGTCTGATCACCTTTCTTCAGTATTAGTATAAACACAGATCTTTTCCAGTCAGTTGGCCATGAATTTGTCTTCCAAATTTTCTGACAGAGCCTTGTAAGTATGGTAAATGCTGCATCCAATTGCAGTAATGCTTCAATGGGAATGTCATCAATGCCCAGTGCTTTGTTCTTTGATAAGGTTTTCAATGCTGCTTTTATCTTTATGTCTTGATTTACTGCACCTTCGGAACCATCAGGGTAGTTTACAATAGTGCAAAAAATATTGGTGGCATAAAGCCAGAAAACAGAAAGAAACTACATTATTTGATAGGAAAGTTAACAGTCACACCAGAGATGAAGGAAGAGAGGGGAGAAGGGAAGAACAGAATGCAAAAACACAGAGTAAAGGGGGGTCAGGGAGGGGAAGGTCATAGGCAACACAGAAAAGATGTATTTTAAGGAGACATTTGAATTTGGGAAATGATTGTTCCTGATAAAGGTGAAGGGGAAGGGATTTCTTCTTTCATCACCAATGGTTCCTGATCATGAGGTACACGTTGCAAAAACTGTTGGTCCACTTGATCTTTATGGTATAATGACTCTGTATATTATTTCCGTCTTTCCTTGATCTTCTCAGTATCATTCAACATGGATCTTTGAGCATCTTGTAGCATTCCATTTCAAGGCCGGAATTTTTTCTTTAACTCCCGTATCTTTAGGAAAGTTGATCTTGTTCTTCCTTGCATGCATCATTGTGGTACTTCTCTTTGTCTTGTCTTGCTGCATGTTGGAAATCTGAGCTCTGCGATTGCCTCTCTTTCTCCTCTGGATTTAGCTTTTCTGCCTGTCTGGGCATTTTTCAGAGTTTCTTCGGTCATCCATTTTGGCCGTTTTTATTTTTTCACCTTTTGTAGAGATTTCTCGCTTTCTTCCAACACAAGCTTCTTGATGTCATCCGATAACTCTTCTAGGGCTCTTTCATAATTCTTTTCTTCATCTCCTCAATAGTCCTGCAGGTAATTCATGCTTCACCACTTAAATTTCTTGTTGCTCTCAACAAGACACCACGCTTTTACACATACCCTCCTTAGACTAGTGTCTCCAGGTGCTTCTTCGCCCCATTTGTGCAAGAGGAATTGCTTGTGTGCCACCTTTAGGAGGACTTGTATTGTGCTTCTAGGGATATTTGGGGTTTTTTTTGTTTCCATCAAATCAGTGCTTACTCCTGGCAGCCCCTGAGTTTTCTTGGCAAGGTATGAACAGAAGTAGATTGCCAGGCCTTTTCTTCTGAGGCAATGGAGGGTAAAACAAACCCTGATCTCTTGGGTACAATGCTGTTGCTCTAACCATTAGGCTACACATCCACTTTAGGGCTATTATAGGTCAATCTTAATGTGGGTTTCACAGGTCTGCTTATCATTCTTGGTTCTGTGTATTAGTCATACACATATATCAGCCTATGTCCTCTGATTCCTTCTGGGGTGGATTTCAACTGGGATACCCCTTTCCTCTCCAGTTCCAGGGGTTCCGTTCCTTCTTCCCTGCTCATACCACCTTCAGCTTACTCATTGTTCGGGGAGACCTCCTATGCTTCCCATTCCCAGGACTTTTTTTAGGATGGTTGTTCCACTTTTTTTAGGATGGTTGTTTGCTTTTCTCTGATCAGAGAGAGGCTGAACTTTTACAGAGCTCTGCTAGTGAGTGGATTTTTGCCTCCTGGGACATCTTACTGTGAGTTCTAGCTGTTTATTTAATTATTTACTGTTTGTCTAACTGTTGTTTGTTTAATTATTTAGTGTTTGTCTTAGTGGTGTGCAAGTTCAGCCTTCTCAGCTGTACTTACCTTGCCTCTCTCAATTAACTGGGCCTTGTGTGGTAGCCATTTTGAATTAATCTCTCTCCCCAGAGCCTGCTGTTTGTTAAGCTTTTCCTGTCCTTGCCTGCCTGAGTGACTCCTCCCCCTGTTTGTGTGGTAGCCATTTTGAATTAATCTCTCTCCCCAGAGCCTGCTGTTTGTTAAGATTTTTCCTGTCCTTGCCTGCCTGAGTGACTCCTCCCCCTGACCCCCTCCCCCTGAGGTATCCTGTAACCTTGTTCCTGTTTTCTCCACGTGTGCATAGGCTGTTTTAGTTTGCTTTTCTCTGATCAGAGAAAGGCTGAACTTTTACAGAGCTCTGCTAGTGAGTGGATTTTTGCCTCCTGGGACATCTTACTGTGAGTTCTAGCTGTTTATTTAATTATTTACTGTTTGTCTAACTGTTGTTTGTTTAATTATTTAGTGTTTGTCTTAGTGGTGTGCAAGTTCAGCCTTCTCAGCTGTACTTACCTTGCCTCTCTCAATTAACTGGGCCTTGTGTGGTAGCCATTTTGAATTAATCTCTCTCCCCAGAGCCTGTTGTTTGTTAAGCTTTTCCTGTCCTTGCCTGCCTGAGTGACTCCTCCCCCTGTTTGTGTGGTAGCCATTTTGAATTAATCTCTCTCCCCAGAGCCTGCTGTTTGTTAAGCTTTTTCCTGTCCTTGCCTGCCTGAGTGACTCCTCCCCCTGACCCCCTCCCCCTGAGGTATCCTGTAACCTTGTTCCTGTTTTCTCCACGTGTGCATAGGCTGTTTTAGTTTGCTTTTCTCTGATCAGAGAAAGGCTGAACTTTTACAGAGCTCTGCTAGTGAGTGGATTTTTGCCTCCTGGGACATCTTACTGTGAGTTCTAGCTGTTTATTTAATTATTTACTGTTTGTCTAACTGTTGTTTGTTTAATTATTTAGTGTTTGTCTTAGTGGTGTGCAAGTTCAGCCTTCTCAGCTGTACTTACCTTGCCTCTCTCAATTAACTGGGCCTTGTGTGGTAGCCATTTTGAATTAATCTCTCTCCCCAGAGCCTGCTGTTTGTTAAGCTTTTCCTGTCCTTGCCTGCCTGAGTGACTCCTCCCCCTGTTTGTGTGGTAGCCATTTTGAATTAATCTCTCTCCCCAGAGCCTGCTGTTTGTTAAGCTTTTTCCTGTCCTTGCCTGCCTGAGTGACTCCTCCCCCTGACCCCCTCCCCCTGAGGTATCCTGTAACCTTGTTCCTGTTTTCTCCACGTGTGCATAGGCTGTTTTAGTTTGCTTTTCTCTGATCAGAGAAGGGCTGAACTTTTACAGAGCTCTGCTAGTGAGTGGATTTTTTGCCTCCTGGGACATCTTACTGTGAGTTCTAGCTGTTTATTTAATTATTTACTGTTTGTCTAACTGTTGTTTGTTTAATTATTTAGTGTTTGTCTTAGTGGTGTGCAAGTTCAGCCTTCTCAGCTGTACTTACCTTGCCTCTCTCAACTAACTGGGCTTTGTGTGGTACCCCCATCCCCCTGCTGAGGGTTCAGGACAGGGTACCTTGTAACTGCCCTCTTTAATAGGACTTATCTCCCCCCCTCCCTCCCCAGCACCCACCCACCCTGGGGAAATTGTAGTTTTATAGGTACTTGGACATCTTAGAGGAAAGGGGCTGCTCTCAGGTGCAGCTCTTAATCCAAATCAGTCATACACAGAGGACCTGTGATTAATTAGCTTCAGGTACACAGGGTGTATTAGGGGTATTAGATACACTTTTATTAGTATAAGCATCTACACCAATCCTTATTATATACCGATTTAAAAGACCTAAACACAAGCTTTAAACTAAGATGCAGTCAGAGGTCCAGCAACGAGATGGGGGTTCTCCAGTCTTTTGCATCGAGTGTCACATGTATGATTATCTCCCAGTTGGTGAGAGGTCCTACATATGCACTAAGTGCAGGGAGCTCTTTGCTCTCAGGGAACGAGTCCGTTCTCTAGAGGCTAGAGTAGCAGACCTGGAAGACATAAGAAAGACAGAGAAGTACATGGACGAGACCTACAGGGATATAGTCCTGAAGTCCCACCTCCAGTCTGGCAGCATCCCTGTTGCCATGGAGGAGAGAGGTCACGTGACAGGAGAGCATCACCCTGGTGTGGCAGGAAGTGATCCTGTAACTAGGACCTGTCCTCCAGGTGATGTAAAACCCTCTCGCACCGAGGACGTTTCTCCAGGGCCATGTCCCCATGAGGGGAGGGTCAGGACAGCTGTTATAGTTGGTGATTCAATCATTAGGAATGTAGATAGCTGGGTGGCTGGTGGACGTGAGGATCGCCTGGTAACATGCCTGCCTGGTGCGAAGGTAGCAGATCTCACGCACCGCCTAGATAGGATCATAGATAGTGCTGGGGGGGAGTCTGCTGTCTTGGTACATGTTGGTACCAATGACATAGGAAAATGTGGTAGGGAAGTTCTGGAGGCTAAATTTAAGCTTTTAGGTAGGAAGTTGAAATCCAGAACTTCCAGGATAGCGTTCTCCGAAATGCTTCCTGTTCCACGTGCAGGACCCAAAAGACAGGCAGAGCTCCGGAGTCTCAATGCGTGGATGAGACAATGGTGCAAGGATGAGGGTTTTGGATTTGTTAGGAACTGGGGAACATTCTGGGGAAAGGGGGGGCTCTTCCGAAGGGATGGGCTTCACCTTAATCAGGATGGGACCAGACTGCTGGCATTAACCTTTAAAAAAGAGATAGAGAAGCTTTTAAACTAGAAAATAGGGGAAAGCCGACAGTCACCCAGGAGCGCACGGTTCGGACAAAGGTATCCTTGAAGGATACTACCAAAAGCAGTGAGGTTCCAAAAGGGAGTATAGTAGCCCAAATGCCCTTGAGTAAGGAGCAGACAGAGCATAAAGATTCCCAATTACCCATGCCTACCAATAGCCAGATTAATATTAATAAAATACAGTCTCTAAAATGCTTGTATGCCAATGCTAGAAGTCTAAACAATAAGATGGGAGAATTAGAATATATAGCATTAAATGAGAGGTTAGATATGATTGCACTCTCAGAGACATGGTGGAAGGAGGATAACCAGTGGGACACTGTGATACCTGGATACAAACTATATCGTAATGATAGAGCTGAACAAATTGGTGGAGGGGTTGCGCTCTATGTTAGAGAGGGCATTGAGTCAGAAAGGATTAAAGTTTTGCAGGGAACAAAATATGCTGTAGAATCTCTATGGATTGAAATTCCATTTATGAAGGGGAAGGTGATGGCAGTGGGAGTATACTATCGACCACCTGGCCAGAATGAACAAATGGATGATGAAATGCTCAAAGAAATCAAGGAAGCTAACAAAAGCCACAACAGAGTAGTAATAATGGGTGATTTCAATTACCCCGGTATCGACTGGGACAGTGTCACAGCAGGACAAGCTAAAGAGATAAAGTTTCTAGATGAAATAAATGACTGCTTCTTGGAGCAGCTGGTTCATGAACCGACCAGAGGGGAAGCCATACTGGACCTAGTCCTTAGTGGAACGCCAGATCTGGTGCAAGAAATAAGGGTGTTGGGACCACTTGGCAATAGTGATCATAGTATGATCATGTTTGATTTAATCAGTGGAGGACAGATAGTAAAGGAATCCACAGTACTACCTTTTAACTTTCAAAAGGGTGACTATGATAGAATGAGGAATATAGTTCGGAAAAAACTAAAAGGAGCGGTTCCAAAGGTTAAAGACTTACAGCAAGCTTGGGTGTTATTTAAAAATACTATCCTCGAAGCCCAGACCAGCTGTATTCCACGCATTAAGAAAAGTGGAAGAAAGTCCAAAAAACTGCCAGCATGGTTTAAAGGTGAGGTCAGAGAGGCTGTTGCTGCCAAAAGAGCAACCTTCAGAAAATGGAAAAAAGAGCCAAATGATGAAAACTGGAAACAGCACAAGCACTGGCAAGTTAAATGCAAAGCATTGATAAGGCAGGCAAAGCGGGAATTTGAGAAGAAACTTGCTACGGAAGCAAAAACACGAAATAAAGACTTTTTCAAGTACATTCGTAGCAAAAGGCCTGTGAGAGAGTCAATTGGACCATTAGATGATAGAGGGGTAAAAGGGGCAGTAAGAGGAGACAAGGCTATAGCAGAGAGACTGAATGAATTCTTTGCTTCGGTCTTTACTGAGGAAGATGTAGGGGTGTTACCCAAGACTGAAGTGGTATTTAAAGGTGATACTGCAGAGGAATTGAGAGAAATATCGCTACACCGGGAAGATATATTACAACTATTTGATAAACTGAATAGTAGCAAATCACCTGGACCGGATGGTATACATCCCAGAGTGTTGAAAGAACTGAAATATGAGATTGCAGACCTGTTATTGGTAATCTGTGAACTTTCATTAAAATCATCTGTAATACCTGAAGATTGGAGGGTCGCCAACGTAACACCAATTTTTAAAAAGGGTTCCAGGGGTGACCCGGGAAATTACAGACCGGTGAGCCTGACGTCAGTACCAGGGAAAATGGTAGAAGCCATCATAAAGAACAAAATTACACAGCATGTAGATAGTCATGGCCTAATGGGAGACAGTCAACATGGCTTTAGACAAGGAAGATCCTGTCTTACTAATCTGATCTGTTTTTTTGAAGGTGTGCATAAACAGGTAGACAAAGGTGAGTCGGTTGATATAGTGTATCTGGACTTTCAGAAAGCTTTTGACAAGGTCCCCCATCAGAGACTTTTGGCGAAGCTAAAAAGTCATGGGATAGGAGGCAGTGTACTATTGTGGATCGGGAACTGGTTAAAAGATAGAAAGCAGAGGGTAGGGCTAAATGGCCAATATTCCCAATGGAAAAAGGTGAATAGTGGAGTACCCCAGGGATCTGTACTGGGTCCGCTACTTTTTGACATATTCATAAATGACCTGGAAAAGGGAATAACTAGTGAGGTAATCAAATTTGCAGATGACACAAAACTGTTTAAAGTTGTTAAAACCCAAGAGGATTGTGGAAAACTGCAGGAGGATCTGGATAAATTGGAAGACTGGGCATCCAAATGGCAGATGAAATTTAATGTGGACAAGTGCAAAGTTATGCACCTAGGAAAGAACAACCCACACTATAGTTACAAGATGCAAGGCTCCACATTAGAAACCACCACCCAGGAAAAAGATTTAGGAGTCATCGTGGATAACATGTTAAAACCCTCCGCCCAGTGTGCAGCGGCGGCCAAGAAAGCAAATAGAATGCTAGGTATCATAAGGAAAGGGATGGAGAATAAGACAAAGGATATTATAATGCCTCTGTATCGCTCCATGGTACGACCGCACCTTGAATATTGTGTGCAATTCTGGTCACCGTATCTTAAAAAGGACATAGAGTTATTAGAAAAAGTACAGAGAAGAGCCACCAAATTGGTGAAGGGGATGGAAGGCTACTCCTATGAAGAGAGGCTAAAAAGGTTAGGGCTCTTTAACCTAGAAAAGAGGCGGCTGAGGGGAGATATGATAGAGGTGTATAAATTAATGAATGGAGTGGAACGGATAAACGTGGATAAATTGTTTACGCTATCAGAATATAGAAGGACTAGGGGGCATGTAATGAAGCTACAGGGTAAACTATTTAAGACAAATAGGAGAAAATATTTCTTCTCTCAACGTGTAATCAAACTCTGGAATCTGTTACCGGAGGATGTAGTAAGGGCTGTTAGTATAGCTGGGTTTAAAAAAGGTTTGGACAAGTTCCTGGAGGAAAGGTCCATAAACCACTATTAAAAAGGGACCCAGGATATCAATGCTTGGCCTAGTACAAGCACTGCAGAACCTGCGTCTTTTGGGGAAACTGCTAGGTACGTATGACCTAGATTGGCCACTGTTGGAAACAGGATACTGGGCTTGATGGACCTCGGTCTGACCCAGTATGGCATTTCTTATGTTCTTATGTTCTTACCATGTATATTTATTACAGGGATATATGGCCCAATTTTCATCTGGGCCATAAACACCAAACCACTAAACACCATAACCACTTAGCCCTGCCCACTGACCCCTTAACCCCGAATTTTCATTTCTGCGGAAACGGAAATGAAAATCCAAATCATACTGCACAGGCCAGCAGCCGAGGAGGCTAACTAAGCAAGTAGCAGCAATTTTCGATGCTGCCCATTTAGCCCCAGCACCTTATAGATAGGCAGGGGTTTCCCCTGCCTATTTTTAAGGCACAGAGTGTTAAGCGGGCAGCATCGAAAATCGCTGCTACCCGCTTAGTGCCATTCCCTGCCTCCACTCTGCCCGGAACGCCCCCAACATGCCCCGATGCTAAGTGGATAGCACCTGGGCATGTTAGGGACTTAATCGGGATATTCCAAAGGCACTACCCATGTAGGTGCCTTTGGAAAATCCTGGTTAAGGCATTTACACGGGTAACATGGGCTGTTACCCGTGTAACTGCCTTACAAAAATCGGGCCCATATAGTCTCTACCCTCTGTCTCCCAGGTAAACCTCATGTCTCCACTGAACTCTTCTTCAGAATCATCACTATTATGCCCACCCCATCTCTCTCCCATTGGGTAACCTGGAGTTTCTACTGGTTTCCAAATAGCTAAAAAATGAATGCATAAATTTCATAGTTCATTTAAATAAGCCAGCTGCAATAACAAGATCTTTTTAATTTAAAAAAAGATCTTATTTTTCTGCAGAGATTATGTGGGATTAAACTTGGGACCATATCTGCTTAGACTTAGCACATGTTAATGAATGCCAAGGGACTCTGCAGCCCATTCTTTTCTATGGGCACAATGGCACTTAGTGCATTTATATACCACCCATCTGTGATAACACATTCTAGGCAGTTTATAATCAGGTACTGTATATATTCCTTTGTCCCCCAAAGGGCTCACAATCTACATGTGTACCTGAGGTAGCTGAAATTGGCCCACGCTCTCATGGCCATATTCTGTCAACGTGTAGCCCAACGCACCTTCAGCACTCAGCAGAACACACACTGACAGCTAGCGCCTTTTAGTAAAAGACCCCCTAAGTTTCATTTCCTCTAGTAGAAGTCTCCTTAACTAGGGGGTTAAGCCCCATTACACACGGTTAGTGTTTCTTGTGGTGTCTCTCCTGACGGAAGACTTGCTCGAGGTGTCCTCTTTGCACACAACTACTTCAAGTGAACATCTTAGTGGGGCAATAGTAAGGCACAATATCCGCAGTCCTGCTCAGCTGATCCAAGGAGCAGAAACTGGGCTTGCTAACTGAACCCAGGTATCCTGAGCCAGTAAGCATTCTACGGCAGAAAACAAAATCTGCAACAAGTAGGTTGTGAGTCCTGGAACTTGGAGAATGACTTTGAAAGAAAAGCTATTTTTTTGTGATTTATACTTGCTTTTGAGTGCTATGCATTTGGCAACTCTCAGCCTTCTCGCAGAGGCTTAAAGAGCACTATTGTGGGAGCACACAATTCCCTGATGTGTTCCAGGAGGGCTTCGATCACTATTAAGAGAGAACACAATTATAAAGCCAGAGATGCTTCAATTTCTATTACACTCCTGAGCTATTCAAAGGATTTGCATTTCTTTTACCTATGCTATCAAACGTGGGTGTGGGTCAAGGTCAGGGTGGGGGAGGGGGAGGGACAGAAATGGAGGGGCCAAGGGAACACATGGAAATGGTGGGAGCATTACTTGTCTTTTCACTGAACACCTGTCCATACATTTTTACACATCTATGAAAAGTAACTTGATTTCATGGTTAGTTCATTCTTTAAAAGGGCAATGTTGTGCTTAATTGGTTTGAATGGGCCAGGCTGAAATGCCCCTTTAAAGAAAGCTTCATCTTTGAAACCGACTATTTCTAGTCATCACTTCAGGTAGCGTTTATATCAGCTTTTTATAATGACTCACTCATGGATCAAGAAAAGACTGCAGCTAATTTTATAAGGTTTATACTTGAAAGGGCATATTTATTAAACATTAGCACGCATTAACAAATGTTAACATGTGAGGAAGCACGGCCTAGTGGCTGCGGCGAGGAGAGCCCAGGAGTTCAATTGCCACTCAGGGACAGCAACGTTGGGTCAGAGAGACTGGGATTTCTAATCCTCTAGATGCTCCTTGGGCAAGCCATTTAACCCTCAGGTACACAATGAAGTGGAATTGCATGTTGGGGTGATAAGGGGGTGGGTTGGGGTGGAGAGTGGGCATGGTGAGCACTGCACAGTTAGCACGGGGTAAACACTGTGCACTAACTGTGACCCTTGTATTTAGCTCAGGATCACCTAATGCCACCTCAAAAGTGGAAGTTAAGGGCATCGTGTTAGGGCACAGGGCTCTGCATTAACTGCTGAGAACCTGCTTTCCACGCCACTGATCGTTAATGCAGTGCTCTTTCACCTAACGTGCCATCGTGTTGGTGCTATTTGTGCATTAGGTGAAACACCATAGCACCCTTTAGTAAAAGGGTCCCTAAGAGATTCTAGGATCCCTGCGTTGTTACATAGGGTACACATTCACATAAGTAGTACGGGAATTGCAATAGGCAAAATCAGGATCCAAATTTCTTCAGTCTTAGATAGTAGATTTGGTTTTATAAAAAGGACTCGTTAAACTTTTGAATTATGAAGTACTGAAATTCAGGTCCATACCTAGCCCTGTGCGAGTGGTGCGGCCGCACAGGGCACAAAGGCTTAAGGGGCGCATTTTAGCTTTCTTCCATTGCCTACCGCCGCTGAGAGAAGAGAAGGTGGCAGCGGCAGGCAACAGAAGAAAGCTAAAATGCATCCCTTAAGCCTTCCACCAGCATGCTAAGCAGATCTTCCCTTCCCTGCAGGGAGGGAAAGATCTGCTTAGCATGCCGGCGATTTGCACATCGGGCACGCCTCTTCTCTCCCGCCACGGGGGGGGGGGGGGAGTGGGGGGCGTGCGCCCGATGTGCAAGTCACACAGGGCGCAATCTTCTCTTGGTACGGCCCTGTTGAAATTCCAGCAACACTTAACAGAGCTGGTTAAGATGTACTATAGACGTCAAAAAGCAGGAACAGTATGGCACAGTATGATAGCATGTTTTGACATGCTACCCATTTTTTTCTGAACACTGTTTACAAACGAGGTAAAAACATAGGTGAACTATCAACATAGGCAAACTCCTATCAATGAGTGGCACAGTGGTGTAGTGTGGTCAGCATAAAAAGCATGGATAATGTAATTGGTGTGAGTGGTCTTACCCAGGTTCTGGACACAGGTTGCAATCTCGAGATCTTACTGATTGAACCTCATCCTATGTAGTCTACCTGATTCTATGCCCTTGCTATTTGGTGTACATAGGGAGGACGAAATGGAAAATTACTCTAAGATTAAATGAACTAACAGCAGAATATCAACTGGTCAGGAATCAGCCCCGTTGGTTCAACATTGGCTTCAGAAAGGACATACTACCTGAGATCTTCAATGGTGAATTATAGAAACTGTTTCTGCTAGCTATCGTGGTGGTGATCGGGATTCCCATCTTAATATGCGGAAACAATTTTGGATATACACTCTAAATAAGGTCTTACCATTTGGACTTAATTTAGAAGTTGAATGGCAATCCCTGCTGTGATGAATTGTGATTGGTCTGCATGATTTGTGGAATCATGGTAACCTAATCCCTCTATAAGATGCTGGCGTCATGTTTATGTTACTTGTATGTCAAAAGCAATATTAAAGCTACTGAAATGCAGGGGGCATGGGGAAAAGAAGCAGCGTTCTGGATTGTGTTGGAAAGAGGAGATGGCACTGTCATCCATACTGGTGTAGTCTACAGTCCTCCAACTCAAATCTAAGAAATAGATGAATTGATTATAGATATTGCCAAGATAGCCACAAAGGGGGAAGTGATCATATTGGGCGACTTTAATTTTACCCGATGTGGATTGGATTACTCCTTCTGCGGATCTGGAAAGAAGCAACAATATTGTGGATGCTTTCCAAGATGCGTTACTTAGACAAATGGTGATGGAACCAACCAGGGAAAGTTCAATGCTGTATTTAATGCTCACCAACGGTGATAGCGTGTTGCATGTCTGGGTGGGTGCCCCTGTGAGCAGCAGTGATCATCACATGGTGTGGTTTGAGATAAAAGCCAAGGTGCAGTCCAAACATAGCAAGCTCAAAGTCCTAGACTTCAAAAACACTGACTTCAGTAAAATGGCCCAATACCTGAAGGAGGAATTGGCAGGGTGAGAGGGGATAAGGGAAGTGGAATTGCAATGGGCTAAACTAAAGGTGGAAATAAAAGGGGCAACAGATAAATATGTAAGGAAAGTAAATAAAAACAAGAGGAGAAGGAAACCTATTTGGTTCTCCAAAGAAGTGGCTGCTCAAATAAAGGCAAAAAACACAGCTTTCACAAAATTCAAAAGCTTGCAAACAGAGGAACACAGTAAGGAATACAGGATCAAACTAAAAGAGACAAAAAGAAAAATAAGGATAGCAAAATCAAAGGCAGAGGAAAAGATGGCTAAAGATGTGAAGTGTGGCGACAAAACTTTCTTCAGGTATATTCGGGAGAGGAGGAAAATCAGAGGTGGAATTGCAGGACTCAGAAATGCTGGGAACAGATTCGTGGAAAGTGACATGGAAAAAGCAAAATTACTAAACAAATACTTCTGCTCTGTTTTTACTAAAGAAAATCCTGGAGAAGGACCACCTGTGACCCCCAAATATAAAAATGGGAATGAAGTAGATACCACACCATTCACAGAAGATGATGTGTTAGAACAACTTGCAAAACTGAAAGTGGACAAGGCCATGGGACCGGATGGGATACATCCCAGGATACTGAAAGAGCTCAGAGAGGTTCTTGCAGGGCTGTTAAAGGATGGTTTTCAACAGATCCTTGGAAACAGGAGAAGTTCCTCAGGACTGGAGAAGGGCTGATGTGGTACCTCTTCACAAAAGTGGTGACAGGGAAGAAGTGACAAACTACAGGCCTGTGAGCCTTACCTCGGTGGCGGGAAAAGTAATGGAGGTGCCCCTGAAAGAGAGAATAGTGAACTTTCTCAAAACCAACAGGTTGCATGATCTGAGGCAACATGGTTTTACCAAAGGACGATCTTCCCAAACAAACCTGATTGAGTTCTTTGACTGGGAGACCAGAGAACTAGATCAGGGGCATGCGATGAATGTCATCTACCTGGATTTCAGAAAAGCCTTTGATACTGTACCTCATAGGAGGCATATCAATAAACTCAGTAGTTTGGGGATGGGTCCCGAGGCGGTAAACTGGATCAGAAATTGGTTGGTTGGCTGACAGACAACAGAAGGTAAATGGAGCTCACTCAGATGAAAGGAGGGTGATTAGCGGGGTGCCCCAGGGTTTGGTCCTTTGCCCGGCACTGTTCAATGTATTTGTGAGTGATATTGCTGAAGGACTGAATGGAAAAGTCTGTCTTTTTGCAGATGACACGAAAATTTGCAACAGAGTGGACTCCCCCGAGGGAGAGATTATAACATGAGGAAAGATCTACAAATTCTGAAAGAATGGTCTAATGTTTGGCAGTTAAGATTTAATGCAAAGAAGTGCAGTGTCATGCACTTGGGAAGCAGAAATCCAAGAGAAATGTACGCGATAGGGGGCGAGAGGTTGGTGTGCATGGACCAGGAGAAGGACCTTGGTGTGATTGTTTCTGAGGATCTCAAGGTGGCAAAACTGTGTGACAAGGCAGTGGCAAAAGCCAGGAGGATGTCGGGTTGCATACAAAGAGGAATTACCAGCAGAAAGGAAGAGGTACTAATGCCACTGTATAAGTCACTGGTGAGGCCTCACTTGGAATCCTGTGTTCAGTTTTGGAGACCATATCTCACAAAGGATGTAAAAAGACTGGAAACTGTTCAGAGGAATGTGACCAAAATGATTTGGAGCCTGCGTCAGAAGCCTTATGAGAAGAGATTTGAAGACCTAAATATGTACACTCTGGAGGAGAGGAGGGACAGGGGAGATATGATTCAGACCTTTAAATACTTAAAGAGAAATAATGAACAAACAAACCTCTTCCAAAGATGGGGAAGCTGTAAAACTAGAGGGCATAACATGAAGCTGCAAGGGGGTAAATTGAAAGGCGATGTCAGGAAATACTTTTTCATTGAAAGGGTGGTGGATGCTTGGAATGCCCTCCCGATGGAAGTGATGGGGGCAAACACAGTGACGGAATTCAAAATGGCATGGGACAGACACAGTGGATCCCTTTACAGCAACAGGATAAAATCAAAATAAACTTAACTATCTAATTTCTCAACAAGCAGGGGTGTCCTACACGGAGTGATGGGTTCACCCCTAAATAAAGACATGGGGAGGGGTGGCCTGCACGGAGTGGCAGGTGCACTTACTCTTGCCATCTTACTGGGCAGACTAGATGGACCATGCCGTCATTTACTATGTTACTATGTAATGGGAGGATGTGAACTAGATTGCCAAACTGAAGTTAAAAGCTTTTGAAGATTGCTAATGCATCCTGATGCAGAAAGAGATAAGTGACTTTTTTGTTTTTAAAATGTGGCTGCCATGTCGTTGATATGATTTCAATATGAGTTATGCTATCTATTTTTTTGTTTGTTTGTTTTTGCTTGTTGAAGTTTAAATGCTTTTTGAAGTTTAAATGCTTTTCTAAGAAATGTAAGATTTTTTACATATGGTGGGATGAAAAAAAGAAAGAAAAATTGGACTAAGTGGACCGATGATGAAACTTAAAATGTTGCTTATTCTAACAGTCTAGCAGCTCTTCTGGACGACCAATATACTGTAAGTGATCAGTAAGTCTGATGGTTCTTTTCTCAAGAGTATAAGTGATTATTGTGGGGACTGGGAGTTTTTTGGTGTGTTTTTGAATGAATCCCTGACTGCTGGACAGAATAGTTTTGTTTTTCTCACAAAATACAACTCAAACATAGATTTCTTCTGTTGCAGGAACACAAAATTATTCATCAAATTAGATGCAACACTCACGAGTTTTCTTTTTCTTGGGGTCTTTTATTAAAGGGCGCTGGCTGGCAGCATGCTGAAGGTGCACTGGCACATGTGTTACCAGCTAGTACAGGGCCATATTCTTGCCCTAGCTGTACAACCCGTGTTAGGGTTATGAGTGGGCAGGTTGAGAGTAGGCGTGGTGAGCTTAGAGAAACTAGCACTGGATTCACACTGCGAGCTAGGTGCAGTAGGTGGAGGTAAGTGCACCCGCGTTATTGTATGCAGCCCATGCTAGGGGGAGGCCTCTGAGGAAATGCTTTCAACACCCCTGACAGCTAACATGGAGGTCTTGCACCTAACACCCCATAATTTTGGCATTTTTAGCATGTTAGAAGCAACACCCTAGCGCCCTTCAGTAAAACACCCCCTTAAAGTTACTATTCACTTTATACTCCAGTAGGGGTCCATTCTTTCCCTAAGCTTCCTTTCCTCTTTTTTTCAAGGAATATCAGCAAAACCTTTCCAAATGATAACAGATAAGTTCTCACCTTACAACCACCTCTGTAATTAATTATGTGTATATAAACCGTCCCCTTTTAAACTCCGTGTTCAAGCATCCTTAATTGTAATAGATAACTTTAAAACACTGATAGAAAACATTATTTGAGCTCAAATAAGATAGCAGCTGCATCCAGGGCTGGTACAAGGAACGGAGGTATCCTGGGCAGACTCTCTATCCTGCCCCCATTGCCAAATTGGACTCTCCGGGGCCTGCAGTGGCAGCAATGGCTCATAACCGTGACACAGCGCTTACCTAAAGGCTTCAGTGCTGCATCATAGTTTCCAAGTCCTCCTACCTGATGTCTCCGCCCCCTCCGATGCAGACATCCAAGTGTATGCAAGCCGGACATCTGTACTGGAGGGGACAGAAGAGGCAGGCAGAAGGCCAGAGAAACTGCAGCACAGCCCGGAAGCCTTTAGGTAAGCACTGTGTCACGGTTTTCAGCCATCGCCACTGCCACAAGCCCCGGAGAGGGCTGGCAGTGGCAGCCATGGTGTCCCCAGAGGCCCGGCACTCTAGGTGACTGGTAGCCTCGACCCTGGATGTACCAAAAAAAAAAAATCAATCAGTTCCAAGTATCTTTTTCTTCCCAGACCTGTCCAGGTCCTTCCTGGTCCGTCCAGATTCGCCTTCTCCCAAGATTCAGGTGCAGAACTCAACTCCATCAATCTTCTTACCTACTCCCTAACCTTACAGAATCAAAAAGAGACGCCGTCTCCCTAAGCCCTGGGGACAGTCTACAAGCGTAGATTCTCAGGAACTGAGCTGCCGTATAAGTTTACTCTAACTAGGGCTAGCTTAAAATAAAGGACAATTAACAATCCCATCTACTGCATCACTTCACACACACTCACACTTTCTCATTCAAACCTAATTTTCTTGCCAGCTTCACCATTTTAAAACTGTCAGCAAGCAGAGATCCACAATATTTGCTTCAAAACCCCTCAGAAAAATTCTGAATCCAAAGCTAGTACCTGAGCCCAGAAAAAGCTGCAGCGGCGAGATACAGGCCCAATCATCTAATATTTCTCACAGCCCCTCTTATCTGCAGTTTCAATTGCTTCAGCACTGTTTTCAGAAATCAAATTACTTTTCAACTAGGAGCTATTGTAGTTTCAAACCAAAGCTCCAGATGGAAAAATAAGCACGCTTCCTTTCTCTGGTAATACAGTTTCCTAGCAATGGACCATATACAAACACAGCCACCAGTAGTCACCTTCTTCAAGAGGGAAAAAAACAAATATACTTTCTATGAAGACAATTCTTTTCTTAGAATCAGGAATAAAACCCTTTCAGAAAAAGCCTGGCTCCAATCAGAATAATTTCCCCTCAAGCATCCAAAAAGAATCACCAACAATGAGAATTCAGAAACTTTCACTCACACTGAATCTCTAAAGCAGAGTTGCCAATTTACCCAGTTCCAGGGGGGAGTAAAGAAGAGGATAGTCTGTTCACGTCTATTTTCCAACTTATCCATGGCCAATTCCAAAATGATCAAAGAGGAATGGCACATTTTACAGACTATTTCCCCCCCCCCCCACCCCTTTTCAGCCAAGACGGTAAGCATAGCTCATAAACGGAATGACAATCTGGCTAATTTCTTGGTTCCCTGAGCCCTTCCTGTTCACTCCATCCCACCGGTTGTTGGACACTATAAATGTGATCGATGTTCAGTTTGTGACCATGTCTTGGTTACCATGACACAGAAGAGATACTGCCTTACCAGTTTCTCCAACTGCGAGACGGACCATGTACTGTATGTAACCATGTGCCTTTATTTATTTTATTTCTGTTTATTTAACATTATTTCTATACTGTCTTCCCACAAGTCAAAACGGTTTACATATAGCAACGTGCTTTGTAACATTAATATATAAAAACATTTGTGTGCATTTAACAGTATAAAGGTAGAGGTTTGGGGATACAAAGTGGGGGGGGGGGGGGGGAATGAGAGAGTTACTGTTTAGCTATGTACAAATACCATAATTTTAGAGTTTAGTGTTTGGTTGGTAATGATTTAGTATGTTGGGAAGACAAATCGTAGCATTCATAGAAGAATTATCGAACACAGGAGCTGTCTTAAGAGGTGGCTTGAACAAAACCTCTTGTACAGCATTGGCACAAGAAAGATCATAAAATATCAGATTTGAAATTTCTAGTTATCAAAACAGTCAGACGCAATTGGAGAGGGGGTGATATTGATAAAACTCTTCTTCGACTGGAAAAAATATATATTTTTCAAATGGACTCTTTAAATCCTAGGGGACTTAACCAGGATCTGGATTTTTCTGAGTTTTTTTATATTGTACATTTTTATCGTGAAATATATATTTATTGTTCTTATACTTCTGTGTTTTTATACTTCTGTGTAACTTTTCACATAGCTCATTTTAACCAGATTCCTTTTAAACCTCAACTTTTTAAATTACTTTTTTAAAATTATGCAGTTGTTTCAATTATTTTTTTTAAATAGATTTCTTAATTTATACTCTTTCTCATTTGTGGTATCCTTAACTTAGATTTTACACAGCCTGATCCGTTCGGTAGCTCATGTACTTTGGATTATGGTTCCTGTACTCATCTGTATTCCCACCGTTTTAGTCCATAGATCACCATCCCAAACCACAACTCTTCCTCTTTTGTCTTTACCGTATACATCCCCAACATGTTTTGTTTTTTACTGCGTACTGAAATACAATATTTTTTGCTGGCTTTTTTCATTTTTATCAGAACTGTTCTGCCTCGTTTTTATATGATTTCTTGGTTCATCGGTGCTTTGTTATGTCTGATTTCTCAGCAATCTTTTTGTTCTTTTTTTATTGGCATATCTGGGTCAGCGTCCCTAGTTTATCCCCTATCTCTCTTTTTTGCTTCCCCCTTTCGCTTGGTCCATTGTTTTATTAAACAGCCATGTATTCCCTAATTCTTTTATTTATTCATTTTTAGCGTTACTTTTTATTTTCCCTCTTCACTGTTCCGTTGTTACTGTTCATGGCAGTGATATGTGCCTTATATAGAAGCGCAAAACATGTGGAGCACAATTCCAAACTGTGCAGGTCTGACCCATCCAGACTCCCAAAATATGGGCAGGGCACAGTTGTTCCAGATTCAGCAACTGTGGGAGCTATACTTTCCCGCAGTTGCAGAATCTGGGGACATGGATGGGCGGCGTGCACAGTATTCTGATTGGGGAAATGAACAGCAGGCTGCCTGTCTCCACCGCTCAATGCTCTTGCTGGTGTACTGGTGCTGTGGCACCCCATCCAAGCAAGGCCCGACAGCAATCAAAGTCCCTTATCCCTGCTGCCCGGCCCTCGGAGGGAGCAGCCAGGGCCAGGATAAAGTGTCAGGGGCTCACATGTGATGGCCCCGTTGTCCTGGGGGGTTGGAAGGTCCTGATCGCAACGGCACCTGGCCCTTATTCCACCTCCAAATTAGGCGTCTAAAGTGCAGCCGCCGGATGTAAAGGGCCCGACTGGAATAGGCCCTGCAGACCGCCCCCACTCCTCCCACTCTCCACCTCTGACCCTCCCCCTACCATCCTGTCCATCGCTCCCCACACTAACCCTCTGTACGAGTGGGGAGGGCTGGACTCGGAATAGCATGTCAGGCCAAAACGGCGGTCAGACGTCCAACAAGGACATCCAACCCCGCTATTTGCGTCTCTGCATCGGGCCCATAATAAATACCCTGAAGTGCTATTAAATAGTATAAAAGGACCCAAATAGTGTGAGCAGATAATGCTTCTAGCAGAGGAGCCAAAAGATACTCAAGGCTTCAAGGCCAGAATTGCTCTTATATCATCACCGCTCCACTTGAGTAAAGTAACTTCAAAAAAGCCCAGTACATTCATTGGGCATTTCAATTCATTTCTTTTTTATCCATGTTTCTTTTTTCAGTTTATCAAACTATTAGTTATTCTCCAAATTCATAACACAGAATAATACATAGAACCTCAAGACCACATCCATCCAACACAATATTGTGCTTCAAACTTATCTGTGTCAGGGATAGAGAATCATCAGGAATGCAATACTCCACAGGTTCTTTCATGTGGACGAAGCATCATTATTATTATTATTATTACCACCATCGGTTCCTCTTGTAAATTTTCTAATTTATTTTAAGATTACTATTTTTTGGCCACAAGACAGATACATCTTACATTAAGTTGTGATTTGTTGCCGCATTGATATTCCCCAGCTTTCATTGTTTTTGGATGTTGTCCTGGGACCCACCAAACATTGATTTGGCGCACTTCTAATTTTAAATTGAGGCTCAGCATTTTAAGCCCCCTACATTTACCACACTTATTACACAATTTCTTTTGTCGGAAAACCAGCGGTAAATGGAAAACCTTACTGCACTTTAGTAAAAGGGCCCAAAGAGATTAACTTCTCATACAAATCTGAATATCAGTTTTTCAATGCTGCTTAAACCATTTTCTTTGCTTACATCAAACGCCTCTCACCACCAGCTCCCACTCTGCAAAGCTCTTCTCCCAACTGCCTCTGTACAGCTAGCAGCATAACTCATCCTCATGTGTCCCTTGGGTCTTACATTATTAATATTAACCAATCATTTTTCAAAATATTCAGACCCTGTCAGCTATAATCCCAGTCACCTTTAAAATTTCCACAACTTTCCTTTAAAGTGTTGCTTTCTTTTTTAATATAAATCAATAAATGCATCATTAAACCCTTGTCCTACATGCATTGCCAGAGCAAAGATATGAGATGCCCTAAGCAAACCTCAGCCCCAATGCCCATTGCCACTGCTGATGCTCCCTCTCCAGGATGTTCGGTGGCAGCAAGACATTTAGAAAGGAACTATGGTGCCAGAATTACTTATTCTTCTGGGCTGAAGTGACGTTTGCGTTTCAACCCCTTCCAATTCAACTTCCTTCAATAGGAAGTGGAATCAGAGGGGGGGGGGGGGCGGGGCGGGGCGGGGCGTGACACCACAACCCGGAAGAAATGGTAATTTCAGCACCACAGTGCTTTTTTAAATGTATTGCAACAGCTGCATGGCCTGGAGAGGGGCAAGGCAACTGCCTAGTTTTATTTACATTCTCTTATATACCATGCTATTCTGCATCAGTGTGGTTTACATTGAACAAACTGAAATTACATTGAACAAGGCATTATAACTTGGAGATAACTATTTTACAGGGAACATGGGCAATGGAGGGTTAAGTGGCTTGCCCAAGACCACAAGGAGCACCTGTGGGACTAGAAACCCCAGTCCTTCCGGACCAAGGTTGCTGTCCTCTAGTGGGATTTGAACCCCTGACCTTCTGGTCTGAGGTAACTTGCCTCAACCACTAGGCCACTCCTCCACTCCTCCACTCCTAACGTAATGATTGCACCAGCCCTGTTTGCATGCGCTTCAGTGTGTATCTTCTCCTGCTCTCCCTTAAATTCTGGAACTGCCTCACCCTGCAATGCACACCTGCCGCACAAAGTAGCCCCAGACAAGCTTTATTTTATTTTCTTTTATTTAATTAGCTATTTTTAACTTCTTGGGCCCATATAGAGGCAGCATTCACAGTTTCTGATGGGGAGGAATCTCTACTATCATACCACAGTGACACTCACTGAGCAGACTCAGGGCCCACGCATAGCATGTTTCAGAAAAAAACCAAGATCTATGCCTCCTGGCTTAGGCTACGACCATTGCTGCCAAAATGAGGCTGGTTTTGAGGGAGCTAGAAGCCCAAAGGAAAAGGAGGAAACCAGGCCAAAAAAAATAAATACATAAAAAATGCTGGCTGCTATAGAATTCTTCCTTTTTCATATTTGTATACTCAAAATAAGATATTTTTGCATTTACTTATAAATAAAAAAGCTAATATCTAAACATACGTTAAATCACATGCTCGTTTCTGTAGATAGATGAGCATAAATAAATGGTTCATATACTTCTTAACATATACAGAATACCAGACAGACAATCCAAATTTTACTTTGAAAAGATGCAAAATTCCACTTGCATTTTGTAAAACGATGAGTGACTGAGTCAACTAAATGCTTGGAACAAATTAGACAAAGGAAAAATAGGATTTTAAATTAAGCATTGCTTAATATATACACTCAGCAAATGAACCAAGCTATTAACACAGTAGATTCAGGGAGGCCAAAGCAATCTGCTCTTATTCAGAATTTGTATAAAAGCAATGCATGTTAAGCAACCTTTTCCCACCAGCACCAAAATAGGAATAAAAGTTAAAAGATGGTTCAATTAGTGCTAATTATAATATCTGTAAATAGTTCAGTAGCTATAATAACATGTTTTTCCATAGTTAATTAGCAAAACAGTTTCCTTCCATATGCAATGATTTTCTCCATTCAGACGGCAATATTTGGACGTAATCTGCATTATGGATATATGCAGACACTGCTAGGGAATTTTGCATTTTTTTCTTCCAGAATTTCCTATGCCTTGCCAAAGATCCATCAGCAAGCTGCCACCCATCTTCATTTAGTAGATGACACCCCCTCCCACCCTCCATTCAAAGAATTGTCATCTATTTTAGAAACCCATTTGCCTTATCAGGCCTCTGCAACACCCTCCTCATTAATATCACAGTTAGTACATTAGAAATTCCAGCCTTCTGCCTGAAAATTTCATAACAGGACTGTAAGATTTCCACATGCTGACAAAAGTTCCACTCAGGAGTCTTGAAAATTTTGGAATATTCCTATGTCAGATATCCTTTAAATTTTCCACTTTATACATTGTGGGAAATAATTTCATAACAGGGCAGCTGGAACAATTCTCAGACATTCACTTATTTTATGTCTACTTCACATAGGCCATCAAAAAATGGAATAACAGAGCACTAAAATCATTTAAATATGAACTTGAAGTTTCATCATATAATGGTGGGACCGGTCCGATAAAAGGGGCGGGCCCCATGACCCGGCCACAAGCAGGGGAGGACCAGAAAAAGGAAGTTGAGGGGGGGTGAGGGCAGGGGGCCATGATAAAAGGAAGGGGCGAAAACAGCCCCTTCCTTTTCCCCCAGCAGAGAACACTGCCAGGTGTCACCTATGGAGCAGGCTTTTATACGGCGAAACACTACTTCATTAGGGTCACTGCTCCCCTGAGGGAGAACCTGGCCATGTGGTGCAGTTTCAGTTGCACTACAATGGCAGAAACATATGGGAGGCTCCGGCCACATGCAATAGGGAGCTGGAACTATTCACTGATGCAGCAGGGGGCGTGGGTTTTGGCATCTACTCCAATGGGCAATGGAGCCACGAGCATTGGCCAGCGGAGCGGCACAGCACAGCGTGATCAGGGACATTACATTTCTGGAAATGTTCCCCATTGTCATAGCCATGACCATATAGAAGCAACTTTTCACCAATAGGAGAATAGTTTTCCGTTCGGACAGCGCAGCGGTGGTGTTTGCCATCAATAAGCAAACAGCGAAGGCGGGGAGGGTGATGCAGTTGGTTAGGAAGCTGGTGCTGCTGAGCCTGGAACTGAATGCATTCATTACGGCCCGGCACATCCCAGGGGAAAGCAATGAGTTGCCGACGCGCTCTCTCGTTTCCAGCTCCAATGGTTCCAGCAGCTCGCCCCAAATGCAGCCTCGCGGGCATCCTGCATGCCGGAAGAGATGTGGAATTTTGGACATGGAGTACTGTGAGGCCCTGTTACTCACAAGAGACCGATTACTAATTATCACTAATTTCCTGTATAGTCCAGATCCAAAAGTCAGTACAGGTGCAATCAAAATCTCTGTTTATTAGATAACTGATGGACAAATACAGGCAGGGGAGAGAGAGTTCTATTGAGCACTAGGCATCTCCAGAATAACTCCCTCCCCCGAGTATAATAGTCATGTTACATATATACATTTTTTGCTTCCGTGTATTACTTCCGTATATGCATATAGTCTCCAAATCCATCCCTCTGTGAGGCCCCCTCTCCTCCCTCCTTCAGTTTCCTGTCATTGACCTTTCTGTCCCCTCTGTTCCTGTTTCAACATTCCTCCAGGCCTTTGTCTTGCCTATACTCACCAACTGTCAAAAACCGTCTACTGTCTTCAGGACTAACGGCTCAGCTTATACTTTTTGCATGGTTTCCTGTGTATGTGCTTGCATGACTATTTCTGGGCCTTCCAGCTCAGTAATATGCAGTGCAAAGATTTCTTTTTTCTTATATGATTCATGCTGGCCTGTTTCCTTTGTCCACAATATATAGTAGTTTGGTTGACATATTTTTATTAGAGCAGAATAAAGGCCATTGAGTGATTATGAACCAGGAACATATCCCTAAACCTTATAATCCTTACAGTACTGGCAGATTGCTGATGGCGTCATTGTCGGTCACCACATGGAAAGCTTATGGGCACTCCTGGAGTAGGTTTCAGAGATTCATGGAGCAGCGGGGAGCTACAGTAGCAGCGGGCAAGGGGTGACAACCGGGCTCTTGCTCGAGTTCCTTAAGCAGTTACAGGTTGAAGGGGCGTCGTTAAGGCAATCCAGACTGGTGCTGGCAGGGGTATCCTTCTTTCTCAAACTGGGGGGGATATAGGGATGTGATGAAATAGTTTCTGGTCTGGAAGGTGATGGAAGACTGGGTGAGGGAGGCAGTGGGGTGGCCGGATGGTCACCGGCCTGTCTCCCTTCCCATGCTGGGTGGGGTTATACAGCAGATGACAGCTATCACCAGGGATGGGTTCAAGGAAAAACTGTTTCAACTGGCGACTCTGTTGATGTTCTTTGGGGCCTTCTGCATGAGTGAGGTCCTGCTTCACTCCAGGGTGGACATAGCTGCTGCAGCTATCCAGTTGGGTGATGTTGTGAATGTGGGAGACAGAATACGCTTGTTCCTGGCCAGATCAAAGATGGATTGGCTGGGGAAGGAGAGAGCAATATGGCTAAATGCTACAGTGGTCCAGGAGCTTTGCCCAGTCAATGCCATGCACACGTACCTGAGGGTGCACCCCTCTGGTTGGGGGGCCCCTGCTCCAGCATGAGGATGGTTCCTACCTCTCACAGTGCCAGTTCTGGGCACTGTGGCTGCTGGCGGTGAAGACGGCAGTGTTTGACAACAGGGGGCTGACATTACACTCCTTTAGAATCGGGGCGGTCACCATGGCACATGGGCTGAACCTGGGGGCAGAACAGATACAGGCCATCGTGAGGTGGGCTTCCAACTGGTATAAACTGTACATTCGACACCACTGACACTTGCTGATGCGGCTCTTCTTCTTGCCCGCTAGGTCTCAGAGCGATCTCAGTTTGGATTGTAGGACACTCCTATGTCTATTGGGCTGGGCAAAGAGCAGCAGAACGACACTATAGCAGGCATCTCGGCTTCCGTATATAGTGGATGGGACAAAGGGGGATGCGGTGGGACTAGCTGAGACCTGCTCTTGCTGGCTGGAGATGGGTCAGTTGCCTGCCAGAGTTTGTGGTCCTTCATCTGGGTGGCAATGATCTGGTGTCCAGAAAAGGCATCAATCTTATCATTGGGATCAAGGCGGATGTGGCCTGCATACGTGCTGAACTGGGGGCAGGGGTCATCTGGTACCCCATCATCCCATGGCAGCAGTGGAAGGGAGCAGATCACATGAGGGGTATTGAGAAAAGCAGGAGGAAACTGAATAAGAAGGTCAGGACAATGGTGTGGGCAGAGGGAGGGGTTGTAGTGGATCATCGGGGCATCTTGAAGGGGGGGGGACTGTGTACTTCAGGGATGGGGTTCACCTGATTGAAATTGGCCTGGAACTGTTCATAGAGGGTCTGCAGCAGGCCATCGGTTCAGTACTCACTATGGGATGAGTCGGGCCACAGATCCCCAGGTGGTGGGACCTCACCAAAAGAGAAGGAGGGGAGAGGTACCCTGAAGAAAAAAAAGGAGGCCCAGGTATTGGGCTGTGGGTGCCTGGGCCCAGCTAAAAGAGGGGTTAGGTACCAGGGGAAAGGGGGTGCCTGGCCTCAATTATCTGAAGTGCAGGGGGGGGGGCACCCGGGCACCACCACAGAACTGTTGGTGACGGGGAGGTAAAGAGGGCAGCAACCTTGTCCACGGGACGGGCCAGGGTTGCCGAACCTGGCAGCTGGGACAGCGGTGCCCCTCCACATTAGTTAGCCTAAAGTCAGGGTGTATTCATTGTTTACTTATTGTTACACTTGTTTACACATTGTGTACACATGGTTGCTGTGCTTATAGATATTGTTGTTGTTAAGGGGCAAAGCAACTGTGTACCCTCAAGCTGTGGCCTGAAAGATTCATCAATAAAGCAGTTTAAGAAACAAACATTCAGTCGGACCATTATTTGAAGGGGGGGAGGAAGGGGAATATGGGGGGGGGTGGGGAAAGAGGAATGGCAAAGGGCCCAAGGCCAGTCCAGTATGCCTGGGATCATGATAATGTAAATATCAGCTCTCAACAGCAAAATGTTTCATCAATTCTTTTTATTTTTCAAACAAAACCAAAAATCACACTACCTAAAGCATTTTTAAGAGACACCTTGACTAGATGACTTCCCAATGCATCCATGGGACGGAGCAGGAGCATTTCTGTGTCACTCGACAGCTTGGCCCCTTTGAGGCCACCACAGAGCAGGAGCAAGGAGAAGCACTCCTGCCCCATCTGCTAGATTATCAGGGAGACCCCCTGGGTAAGTTCTGGGGTGGGAAAGGTTGTGGATTGGGGAGAGAGTAGGAGGCTTCTTATTGGCAGCAGTTCTACTAGAGGGTTTGTGTGATTGACAGGAGTCTCTTAGGGGAGTCTTGAGGTGGGGTTTGACTTCTGAGGGAGATGCTGTGAGACGGGTAAGTCTCTTAAGAGGGGACTCTGTGAGTGAGGGGGGTTGTCGGGGGTGGGGGGGGAGAATTGCTTCAGTGTGCCCAGGTTTTTTTTTACATAGCAACATAATGAATAATATATTAAATCACAGGAAATAAAACCTGCATGGTCTACCTAGTCTGTCCAATGAGGTGATGAGGGCTGCTCCTGTGCTCCATGTAGGCTTGCCCCCTCCATGCCTTCATTTAGGGTTGTACCCACTGCTCCGTGCAGATTAACCCCCTCTGTACCTTTGTTTACAGTTGTACCCACCACTCCATGAAGCTTACCCCTCTCTATTTTCTGAATCGTAAAAGTTATTTAATTTAGCTTTGATTCCCTCTCTGTGTCTGTCCTATGCCCTTTTGAATTCTCCCACCACCTCCATCAGGAGGGCATTCCAGGCACCCACCACTTTTTCTGTGAAAAGTATTTCCTGACATTGCTTTTGAGTTTACTTCCTTGCAGCTTCATTTCATCTCCTCTAGTTCTACAGTGTCCTTGTCTTTGAAAGAGGTTTGTTTGTTCATTAATACCCTGTAAGTATTTAAGTGTCTCCCCCGTCCCTCTCCTCCTCCTTTGCAAATGGCACAAGACACTGAGGCCAGAATAATCCCCGGTACCTCCCGATTTGAACACATTACACCCACCCTTAAGAACCTCCACTGGTTACCGATAGCTCTGAGAACTAAATACAAGATTATCACCACAATATACAAGGTACCACATTATTTATTTATTATTTAAAAGGATTTCTATATCGCTTTATCCTTAAATCAAAGTGGTTTACAATAAACTCAGAAGTATACATATTATGTGGGTAAGGGGGCAAGCGGGAGTGTATTGCAATGTTGTTGCAGTACAACTATATACAAAATGAGCTACTTACAAAGAGAGCTATATACAAAGTGTGCATAGATAATAAGGAATCCCAGGGGCAAGGTAGATTGAAAAGGGAGTTGAAGGATGAGGGAACAGGGAGAGGGGGGAGGATGTCTATATAATGAATCTGGTCTGGGTTATGAGGGAGGTTAGATAATGTCTCCAAAGTGTTCAATATAGAGTGTGATTTTAAGCATCTTCTGAAAGTCTTCAATATCTGAGGTGGCTCTTAGATGGTCAGGAAGGGCGTTCCATAGGGCAGGAGCCACGAGGGATATAACTCTTCCGAATGTAGTTTTGCTTGCTTTGGTGAAGTTGATGGGGGTTGTGATCATATCCGTGGTGCAACACCTCTTGGGCCTGGTGCTCGAGTCAGTGGTGATAAGGGTCTTCAGGCTGTTTGCTGAGATGTTTTGTCTGATTTTGAAGATGTTTAAAAAAGTGTCTTGTACTTAATACAGGAGTTAATGTGGAGCCAGTGGAGATAGTTCAAGATGGGGGTGATGTGGTCATGCTTCGCAGATCCTGTTAAAATACGAACAGCTGTGGTTTGTGTCATCTGTAGGGGGCAGAGTGATTGTTTTGGTAGACCAAGGTATATGGGGTTGGAATAATCCAAGATAGGGGTGATAATGGACTGGCAGACTGTGCAAAAGTGTTTGGTGCTGAGTAGTATTTGAGCCATCTGATGATCAGCATCTTGAGATAGGCATTCTTTGTGGTTTTGCTAATATGAGACTGGAGGTTTAGACTGCAGTCTAGTGTTACACCAAGGTATTTCACTTCAGATTTAATTGGTATAGTAGTGTTGTTTAGGTCGATTGTGTGTGTGTGGGGGGGGGGGGTAAATCCAGGGTTTCTTGTGACGATGAGAGTTTCAGTCTTGCTGTAGTTTATCATTAGGTTGTTTTCAGTTAGCCAGTGCGTTATCTCCTCATGGCAAGCTGCTATTTTTGTGTAATCTGGGTTCTCAAGATAGATTGAGGTGTAAATCATTTTATCATCCACATAAATGGTGTAGTGGATCTTGTGGTTTTTGATGATGGAGCAGATTTGTTCAACTTATACATTCAACCAAAGTGCTGAAAGTGCGGAGCCATGTGGCACACCATGTCTCACTGTGAATGGTGTGGAGGTGTTGTGGCCACATTTAACCTGAAGCTGTCTGTCTGTGAGGTAAGGGGTGGACCATTTCCTTGTGCTGTCGTGTAGTCCGGGCTCTTCTAGTCTTTTCAGTAGGATACTGTGCGAGACCGTGTCAAATGCGGAGGTGATATCGATGAAGATCAGGAGAGAACCCATCTTGACATTGTCTATAACTCTGATCAGTTTGTTGAAGAGGAATATTAGAAGGGTTTTGACACTGTGATTTTGTTGAAAGCCATGTTGGTGAAGGTCCAATTTTGCGTGAGAATCAATATGCCCTTGGAGTTGACGTAGTACAATTTTTTCGATGATCTCCATTAAGAAATGGGAGGCTTGAGATGGGGCGGTATGCTGCTGGGTCGGTTTTACTTAAGGCAGAGTTCTTGGGTATTGGCCGGACAGTCACAAGCTTCAGAACATTTGGCATAGTGCCTTGGATAAGAGATTGGTGAACAATGCTGTGGATGAATTGAATGAGTTCCTCTTTTGATGATTTTATGTAGGATACCGGGCAAGGATCTGTAGGGGTGGTGCTAGTGTTGAGCGTTGAGATAAACCAGACTATCTGCTCAGCAGATGGAATGCTGAACTTTCCCCAGATCCAAATTGGTTCTGAGGGTTTGGGGGTAATATCCAGAGGTTATTGAGGGGGAGATGTGAATTTGTATTGAAGGAAGTCAGCAAATGTCTGCAGATGAATCAACACTTCTTCCTTAGGACTGGTATCTTCAGTGAGGTTACAAACTATTTCAAATAGTTCTCTGGGTCTATTGGCTGATTTTAGTATGAGGTTGATGTAGTATTCCTTTTACCATGGATTGATGAGGTTGTTGTATTCTTTTTGCTTGCTTTGGTAGAGATCTTTGGTGGTGTCAGAATTATTCCATCTCCAGTGCCTTTCTATTCTTCATAGAACTCTCTTTGCCTTACGTATGTCATGAGTACCAGGGGGCTGATCTGGGTTTAGTATTTTGGGATCTTGGATTGCTTGATTCTGGAGTTTTTACTGCCGTCGAGATGATCATGTTCCAGCTCTCTATTAGTTTATCTAGATTCTTATAGTCCTTGTCTAGCTTGGGGAGAATTTCTTGGAGGAACTGGTCCTTGCCGAAACCCTTGAATCTTCTTCTGTGATGGTTCTGTTCCTCTCATAAGTTTAGGTTGGGGATCTGTAAACCAATTCTTATCATGTGGTGGTCCTAGCATGGTACTGGTGTAATTGTGGGGGTGGTTATGGAGTTATGGTTGATTAGTTGGTTGGGTACAAAGATGAGGTCTGGAGAGGATCCATGCCTGTGAGTAGGGTCAGTGATAAGTTGGGTATACTGGAGTGAGTCCACAGCTTTTAGGAAAGATTCTGCTTCTTTGATTGGGGCTGATTTGAGATTGAAGTCACCAAGAACTATCAAAGGTTTGTGTAGCATTGATTGCACAGACTGATTCAAGTGTAGAGGATAGTTTGTCAGAGGTAGCCTGCGGTGCCCTGTAGGTGAGGTACAGGACTAAGTGCATGTACTCAATGATAGTCATGTTGCAATGGAGAGAGTTTTCAGTGGATCTGATCTTGAATTGTAGGTTGCTTCTTGCCAGGATTAGAACTCTTCCGCCCTTTTTCTATGTGCGTGGGCGGTATCAGTTTGTTGAGGAACACATTGTCGGTGGGAGCAAGCCATGTCTCAGTGATGCAGATGATATCTGTTTGGTGAGTCTCAATGTGATCTGCCAAGGTGTTGATTTTGTTTCTTAGAGATCTGGTGTTGATTAGTTCTATGCTGATTGGTGGTTGCATGTGACTGTTAATATGTGGCTTGTGTGGGATTGGAGTATAGCAGGAGCTTATTCTGGTAAGGTTTCTCTGGCTAGGCCATTTGTATGCAGCTTGCAAGTTTGTATAGAATGGGAGTGAAATGGCTTGGCAGAGTTGGCAGTAATATCGTGTTTTTGGAGAGTGGGGTGGATAATGTGTGATGTAGAAGGAAGTGTATGAGGAAGATAGTGGCAGGGAGGAAACTTGTAGTTCTCATTGTGGATGCTTGTTGTGGGAGAGACCTGAGCGCTTGGAGTGTAGGTGAGTTGCCTAGTCGAGTTGGAAGGAGGCAATATTGAATCCCAGGGTCTGAGGTAATTTATCTTGGCTCGGATGGATGGAATCAGTTCCTTCGTTGCTGATAAAAAGTCTAGTCATTGGTGAGTCATTGTTCAGATGCTTTGTAAATGGTCACTGTAGAACTTTAGAAGGTGGAGATTTTGCTGTGATCTGGTTGTATGACTGCCATTAGCTGAGCAGAGTTAGACGCAGTGGACTTTCTTTCTGAGAGACCCGCCTTTGTGCTCTGCCTAAGGGCCATGCCAAAGAGTTTTATGGCGAGGTCCTCAGGGGCGGGCATGCCCGATGGCAGCTGAATTTAAATGTATCCAACTGCCCCGATTGGGCCAGAGCTGCAGAGTAGAAAGTCAGCAAGTTTCCCGCTCTGTTGCTCAACCCCGATCGGGGGAGCCTTGCAGATGGTGTAGTTGATGAGTTTCTCGGAGCACCCGATGGCAGCTGATTTAAATGTGGCCAACGACCCCAATTGGGCCAGAGATGCAGAGCAGGGAGTCAGCAAGTTTCCTGCTCCATTGCTCAACCCTGATCAGGGGAGCTTTGCAGATGGTGTAGGCAATGAGTTCCCACATAACTAGTTGGCCACCTGCCTGAAATACAGTACCTAATAAACAAAGCACCAGAACTGAGATTAAAGAGATAACAAGAGTCTGCTATCTATTCCACTGCTCAAGAATGTGTAAACAACAAACCTGTAACAAAGCTTTCACCCTCATTGCCTTCTTAGTTTGGAACTCACTTCCTGAACCCATAAGATCAGTCCAAACTTCAGGACCTGTGGAAAAATCTGAAAACACTCCTCTTCATAGAATACTATGGGCCCAATACAAACATCTAGTATCTGACTTAACAAGAGAGTTGCTACCACATATGTTCTGACTCTTTCCCCCCCCGTTAATTCCAAGTTGCATGCTCCCCACCTAAGTTCCATGCAATTGGAGGGAGGAGTGGCTCAGTGGTTGGGAAAGGTTACCTCAGGCCAGAAGGCCAGGGGTTCAATTCCCACATGGGGACAAGCAACCTCAGGCCAGAGGGACTGGAGTCTCTAGTCCCATGGCTACTCCTTGTGGCCTTGGGCAAGCCACTTAACCCTCCATTGCCTCAGATACACTTAGATTGTGAGCCCTTTGAGGACAAGGGAATAAAAAGTACCATTAGTATACATCTAAACCACACTAATTCTAAAGAGCATGGTATAAAAAAGAAACAAATAAAAAATATCCTAACTCAATTGAGTTCTGTTTTTTTTTGTTCTCTGTAAACTGCTTTGATTAAAGATAAAGTGGTATAAATACATACATTTTAGATCTTCATACCTCTAGAAGAAATTGAAATCGTGGACAACTTTAAACTACTTGGATCAACTATCAATAAAGAAGCAACAAGCAGTCAAGAAATCTGATGACGCATTGCTCTTGGCAGAATGGCTATGAAAGACCTAGACAAGATTCTCAAGAGCAGAGATGTCTCTCTCCATACAAAGATTCCAGTATTTTCAATAACATCATATGGATGCGAAAGCTGGACAGTGAAAAAGATAGACAGGAAGAAAATTGATGCCTTTGAATTATGGTGCTGGCGGCGAACACTGCGTATACCATGGACTGCCTGAAGAACAAACCAGTCAGTACTAGAGGAGATCAAACCTAAGCTTTCTTTAGAAGCTCAGATGACAAGACTTCGACTTTCATACTTTGGACACATCATTCGAAGAGAGAGATCATTAGAGAAAGACATCATGCTTGGCAATATAGAAGATCAACGCAAAAGAGGAAGGCCAGCAATGAGATGGATCGATACAATAACAGAAGCTACAGGTACCAGTCTGTCAATAATGAGCCGCCTGACTGAAGACCAAACACAATTTAGGACAACTATCAAGAGGGTCGCCATGAGTCGACACCGACTCGATGGCACTTAACAACCTCTCCTCATACGTCTTCTGATACAAGACCCATATTGTTTTGGTCGCCTTCCTCTGAACCATTTGAAGCCTTTTTATATATTTTATGAGGTACGGTCTCCAAAACTGAACACAACACTCCAAGTGAGGCCTCACCAATGATTTGTACAAGGGCATTAATTCCTTGTTCCTTCTGCTGGTATGCCTCTCTATATGCAGCCTATCATCATTCTGGCTTTGGCCACCAACTTGTCACATTGTTTTGCCACATCAAGATCCTCAGACAGTATTACCTCAAGATCCCTTTCACCCTCTATCACATATTGCTCCTTTTTATTCCTGCCCCTGCCCCAGTAGTCTTCAAAATGGCTCCAGGATCACTTTGTGCTAGTCTCGCATCTCAAGTACATTACTCTACACTTTTTCCCATTAAATCTTAACTGCCAAGTATTCAATTACTGTAGATCTTTTCTCATGTTGTCTACTCCCTCTGAGGTGTCCACTCCATTGCAAATTTTCATATCATCCCAAAAAGGCAAACTGTTTAACCCTTTAGCAATATCACTCACAAAGACCTTGAATAGTACCAGTCCCAAGACCGATCCTGAGGCACTGCACTACTCATTTTCCTTTTCTCTGAGTGCTTTCCATTTACCACCACCCTTTGTCATCTATCAATCAGTCAACCAATTTCTGATCCATTTTACCACCTGGAATTTTGCGCCAGAGGGGGGTAGAAACGGGAGACAGAAGGCAAAAAAGCCTGTGACATAGCATCAGCTTGTGCTGGTATGCACTGCATTGTGATTTGGGGGCCACTGATGCTGCTGTAGGCCCCAGAGAGGGCAGCAATGGGCACCTCAGAGGGTTGGTCCTGTTCTTGTGTATTCACCACCCTTTCTATGAGGAAATATTTTCTGATATTTGTCTTCAAATATCCCCCCCCCCCCCACCCCATCTCTCCTGTTACCTAGAGTGTGCAAATTGAGGCCCTGGGCAGTACAATTTTTAAAACCATGCAGTTAACTTGATAAATGCATCCCTTCCCCTTCACTCAGGACTGGTTATATTTTGGCTGGACGAGAAATATGTAGCCAAAATGTATATGCTTACCAGTGGAGGGATTGGAGGCATATTGGGGCAGGCTAAGAAGTTACTCAGACAGCATTGGCATTCAGATCTATTCCAACTGACTTTAAGTGCTTAAGGCACCTACAAATCTTTAACCAGCTATGTTTGAACAGCCCAAGGTAACTGAACATCCTGTTAATGCTAACCTGAAGTGGAGGAGTATCCTAGTGGTTAGCACACTAGCTGGGGAGCCAAGAGACCAAGGTTCAGTTCCCACTAGTACTCCTTGTGACCTTAAGCAAGTCACTTAACCCTCCATTGCATCAGAAGAGTCCAAGTTATCAATATTCCTGTTTAATGTACATTACCAAATTTAAGTTACAGCATAAACCGCTTTAACTAAAGTGATAAAGCAGCGGAAATTACCTGTTAAACTTATCAGATGTCTATTGGCTGAATATTAATCTACATACTTTTAAAATATTTCATTTTGCTTCATATATATTATACACACACACACAGGGCTTAGTTTTTGTGGGACCCTCTTGGAACACAGTTCTGCCACTTTTTTCAGACTCCAGAGCAGCCGGGTTGCCCTGTTCCAGTCACTCTGTGCTAGGAAGGCTGGAGGGAAACACCAAGGAAACGGATGAACCTGAACAGACATAGCACAGAATAGCCATTCTGTGTCTTTATCCAAACCCCCTTTTCGGTTTAATGTGAGGAGAGTGTGTGAGAGAGAGAGAGTATGTGTAGGATTGTTGTAGAGTGACAGGTCACACCCATACCCGCCCCTGGCCTCTCCCTCGGCTCCTCCAGAGCTCTTCCTCCTTCTGGTCTACAAATTAAGCCTTCTATGTACATGTGTCTATGTATGCATGTGTATATATATTTTACACACACACACACAAGGAGGGCAAGAATAGGACCACACCAAGCTAGAAATGCGCCCTATATGACTAATAAACCTGGTGTTCCCTCCACCACCCAGCCACGTTTAGTAACTCACTCTTTCTGGGCTTCCTGGAAGCCCGGTGATGATATCAGTGCCCTCTTCTGAGCTTGTGCCCTGTGCGGCCGCACTGCTCACAGAGACCTTGTTACGGCCCTGGGCAAAAAGGCACTATTTTAGCCCAAATTAATAAAGTCACATAGGTGCCTGTGTTTTTATACAATACAAGCACATATCAAGCAGCAGTTACAGCTGCACTGCAGTTGTGCATGTTTACACTTCCTCGGACCTACAGTAGTATGCAAGGATACATGAGTACTGCGTAGATTGGCATAGTTTATAGTCGATGCACGTACTTTGTAATTCCGCCTATGCCACCCTAGACCATGCCACCAGCAATATCTACAGTAAAAGTACACATAGACATACCAGTTGTCACCATGTGTACATTTACACCTGATAAAATGTAATAGAAGCTATTTTATGTGCACATATTCTGCAAACATTTTTTAAGTATTTCCCATGATTGAAGGATGGTTGTGGAAGGAGTAGCCTAGTGGTTGGGGCAAGGTACTTCAGGCCAGAAGGTCGGAGGTTCAAATCCCACCAGAGGACAGCAACCTTGGGCCGGAAGGACTGGGGTTTCTAGTCCCACAGATGCTCCTTGTGGTCTTGGGCAAGCCACTTAACCCTCCATTGCCCATGTTCCCTGTAAGTATTAGTGTATGTGTCTCATATCCCCGCGTGTTAAATGTATTCCCCAATTGTGTTGTGACCGCTTTGATTGAAGGATAAGGCGGTATACAAAACTGTCTAAATCAATAATGATTTGAAAGTTAATTTTTTTTAAAAAGTCACGATTGTGACTTCAGCTAAAGATATTCCTGGTCCATCTCGCATTAGCATTGAAACTAGCATAGTTGTACTCCGGAACAAGGTTACCTATTGAAGTGTTATTTTAAGGGTATGTCTATTAAGATGCAGTAGCTGTTAATGCAGGCTCCAGTGTGTGTGCGCTGTACAGTACTCACTGATCCACACTGACAGTTACTGCGGTCACTAGACAGCAAGGGGTTACATCCATGCTGTCTGCCTAGTGCACCATGGGCACAGTCGGGGTGGAGAGGGGACATGGATATTGCCACGCATTAGCAGTCACACCTGCAGATAGCGACGCAGCTGCTGATGGGAGAAGGGCATCTAAAGGAGGCTGTGACAGTAACCCCTCCTCCAATCCCCTACCAATCACACCACCACTGGACACTCCCCTGCCAGTGAAAACCCTCTACAGCCAATTCAGCCATCCTCCCCAGATCTAGGACCCCCTCAGCTTAGGATGTCCCTATGCAGAGCAAAGCTGATCTTGCAGATGAAGATCCCCCCCCCCACAGAGCCCATACCCTACTGATCCCCCCTCCCAACTTCAGTACCCGTCTTCCAGGCAGCTATCAAAGTAGTACCATCTTCCCTCAACCCCCCCCCCCATCCATCCTCCCAATACCAGAACCAATATCCTTGCCCTAGCATTTCACCCTCCCTCCCCCAGGGCTTACTGGGGGTGCCTTAGTGGACCAGTGGTGATCTGGGTAGGAGTGGCCACCTTCCACTGTTGCCCCATCTCTGGCTAGATTTATAATGGTTCTTACCTCTAAATGTCAGTACCGTGAGACCAGTGCCATTTTGAAAACTGCTGGAAACAGGGCAAGAGTGGAGGGAACCGCTCCTGCTCCAATTGCCACTGGATAACTTAGGAGCCCCCGGTAAGTCTCACGGGGTTGGGGCTGAAGGGGAGGGAAGGAGTAGTGGTCCTGGTGTTCTGGGGCCAGATCAGAGGGAGTTGAGGAAAGATGGTACTACTTCGGTAGCTGTTTGGGAGGGGGTACTGAAGTGGAGGGGGATTGATGGGGGGGGGGGGCTTTATGGGGGTCTTCATCTGGGAGTGCAACTTTGCTCTGGGGGGGGTCCTAAGCCGTGGGGGGCGGTGAGTGTTATTCCAAGGGGGGGGATAGAACGGCTGAGGGGAGGGGACATTAGAGCTGCAGTCACTTGTCCCTTCCCTGCACTTTCACCCCGGCTGCATGTTCCCTGCCTCAGCAAGTAGCACGGGTGCTCCTTCGCTGTTTGGCATGGCAGGGAATGGGGGCTCATGCAGTAAGCATCTGCTGTGTGCAGTAACTTGAAGGCAGATGCTGAGCACAGCCCCTGCATTCACCTGACAGAATTTGCACATGCCACGTGGTAGGTTCAAAGCTTTACGGCACCTTTCTAAACATGCCCCTTAGATCCTAAACTGACCTTCAGATACATAGGGTGGTAAGAAATGTTTTTTTTAAAGATGCATGTAGTGCGTTGGTTATGGCCTTATTTGCAGTAAAATATCCTTTGCACTCTAGGTCCAGTTATTGGTATTACCGTACCTGGACTATTGTAACATTATGGGGCATGTTTACTAAACCAAGCTAACAGTGAGGGGTTTACCGCATGCCAAAGCAACCGTGGTAACCATTAACATGAGCTAAAAGTGCATCCAGGTTAAGAATCTCACGCTGTCAGTGCGGATTGAGGTGGGGACTGGGCATGTTAGGGGCGGAGAGTGGTTAGTGACTGCGCATTGCGGTTAGAGCAGCCGTCTTGGCATGCTCACCATCAATGTCACAGTTCGCACGGATGCAATTACCATTACCTCAGCTGTGATAGCCTTGCCTCTTAAGCTGTATGTCAACTACTCTACCTAAATAAATAATTGAGCATGTGGTAATAGCTGCAAACAGCTTAGCATGGGGGTGGTGCCAGTGGTGCACCAACTGCTCGGAGACATGCCCTTCATTAGTGTGTGTCCTGTGCCACTCCCACGCTAGGTTTTTAAGGGTTCAATGTGCGGTATGCTACTGTATTTTAGTAAACATAGCCCTGTGTATTTAGAATTGCCACTTGATTAATCCTGGAGTATAAAAACTGCCGCTTGTGTTGCCTCATCGATTGTTGACGGCAGATCAATACTTTTAAAATGGCATCTATTTGTTTTTGTGTCTCTTCTTCCTCTTTCACAAGTAAAGGGAAAAGAGCTATTTCTCACGCTGGAATATGATACCAGAGAGCTTGCTTATGAACTGTGATATCTTTGCATTTAGTGTAGAAAGATTTTGAAGGCATTGTTATTTCAGCAAACCCTTGGTAAGAAATTGACATAAGACTACAGTCCATTTACTATATTTCTTTTGATATTTGAGGTAATTTTTTTTATTTACTATGTTTAAGCTATGCATTAATATAGATATCTTATTGACTGATATATTATGAATGTTTTCAGCAACCACACAGCTGTAGATATGCTGTGCAATATATATAAATGGAATGAATACCTCATGCATGCTAAAATGACTTTATAACATTATCCCCCGCGAGGACATGTTCCAAAAGCCATTTACCCTGGTAAATAGGCCACTGCCCACAATCACTGCAGGTATATAGTTATCATCAATCTTGATACTGACAATCTAATATTCTATTTTACTCAGTGGTTAACAAGTAAAGTACATATTGACGTCTCTTTGAGTTAGTGTGTCTGTCGGGACCTATTGTTTAGCTTTGGCTACAGATGTCCTTCGCCACTCCTCGTGACTGCTTAGTCTGCTAAATAATTAAACTGGTCCTGTCCGCCTTTTCACAAACAGTAGTACTACTATTACTGATACTTAAAGTATCATTTATATAGCACTACAGGGCAAACACAGCTCCGTACACAGGGCCGGCCAAACCATTAGACAAACTAGATAACCATCTAGGGCAGAAACTTCGGGGGGGGGGGGGGCAGCAGGGCATTCAAAGCTAAACAATAGATTCTGACAGCCGGCGGAGGAGGGGCTTAAGGCTTATGGTTTGCCTAGGGCACCAAAACCTTGAATCAGCGCTGGGGCCGTCCCTGACTGTACATATACACGTAAGAGACAGTCCCTTCTCAATAGAGTTTACAATCAATTCATGACAGAAAGACGGACAAACACAACAAACAGGAGACTAGGAAAAGTTAAGGGGAAATAGTTATAACACATATGGGTTGTAAATAGGAGGTCAGGATCGCTCGAGGAGGTGGGCTTTTAGCCTGCACATGAATAGGACCAGAGATGTAGCAAAGCATTTCTCATCATTCATCATGTAGTCACGAACAAGTCTGCATTCTGAAATGTTCATTTTGCTTTTATTATTGTCTCATGTTCTGGTAATTTGTTTATAACTTGTTGTCAGGTGCTGTAATACATGACACTTTGTTTCCAAAGATGTGTCTGTCACCTGACTCAGTGCTGAATAATTGTGAAAACAACTCTAAGGGGTATGTTTACTAAACTGCGGTAACGTCTCATAACGTGCGTTAACGTAACTTAATGATCATAGACGTTCCGCGGCACGGTAAAACACCGCAGAAGATGGAGAGAGGGCGGAGAGAAGGGGTCAATGGGCGGAGTGTGGGCGGGGAGAGGCTCCTTTCACACTAACGCGCTGATCTGAAGAGCTGAATCCTAACGCGATTGAAAACCTGCCATTAGATGCACATTTGCAGGGGAGAGAAACCATTTAAGTGTCAGCAATGTACAGCATAGGCAGGGAAACCTACAAAAAGTGATACGTGTGCACAGAACAAAAGGGCACATAAACATTGAAAATGACCTCAACAAACTGGAAAAAAAACATAACCAAGCTGGCCAATAGTGATATTAATGGGAAACATCAAACCCCCCCCCCCCCCCCAGAAAGCTCCAAAAAAAAGATATTAATCGTGGAAGGGGCTATGCTCCGTCCCCATACAAGGTGAATAAGCCCACAGTGAAATAGTGCTGATCAGGGCTTTCCCTTGTTATTAGACAGGAGTCCTATGGCATGCACATGTCCCGCAACAGCAGGGTGGGCATGTCAGAATGGGCAACTGGACAGATGCCGGAAAAGGGGATACAGAGGGCCGCAGGCAGCACATGCTGTGGTGCAGCTGGGCCACAGTGCGGACTAGGGTGATGCCTAGGTGGCCCATACGAATGCTGAAACAGCAGAGCAACCAGACAGCAACTGCTGAAGGCCCAACATGGGCATGACTGTGTTTCCCACAGTGTCACAGGGGATAGTACCCAGCAGCTACCCCCAAGGGCACAGAACAGTGGCAGGCGGTGCTGGGGGGAAGCGTGGCACCTATGCAGGCAGCCCTACCCCAGAACCCGCACCATAGGCAGCCGCCTACCCGCACACTGGATGGCCTGAGACTGCGCTCCAACAGCACCACCAGCAGAAGGGCATGTCAGCATGGTGGCAGAGGGATACTGGTGGTGGAGGGGGCAGTGGCAGCTGCCCAGAGCAGACCGTGGCCTAGCCCTGTGTAGGTGGGTGCCATGCACTGCAAAAGACAGGCCCTGTCTGACGAACAGTCATGGTATCACCAGGGAATACACAGACTCTGTGACAACACGGTGGTGCAGTGCACAAAACCAGTGTAAGCAGAAGGTCACAGGTTCAAGTCCCAGCTGTGGTGCCTGCCAACCCAGTCCCCATATTTTACCCACTACTAAAACATGCTAATACAGACAGAACCTTTATTGCAGATGAAATAAACATGCCCAAAACACCTACAGTTTACCCTACAGAGCACAGACACCATAAACATGCGCATTACCGAGAGCAGAGTCTCCCAAATGCAGTCCTGGAGGACCAAACACCATCCAGGTTCCATGCTGCCTCTAATAAAGATGCCTGTGCTGCATTTCTATGTGCCATCCCCATGGTATGCAGATGTATCTCATGCATATTCATGAGGGACAGCATGAAAACCCGAACAGTGTTTGGCCCACCAGGACTGGAGTTGGGAACCTCTGCCCTAAAGCAGTGGCCAACAGGGGCAGACACACCTGCACCCACAGGCTCCATTATCCAATGCCTCCTGGAGCGGCAGGATGTGGGGCCCTGCGTGCATCTCCCATACCTTGCATACCTTGGCAATGCCACCCTAAACCTGGGAATATGGTAAACATCTATCAAACGGTTGCTATGATTACTGGCAGATAGCAATTCCAAAGTTAAGCACAATTTGCTGATTGAGCTGCATCATAGCAACTTTTCTGATGTGTGTGGAGTGTGCTACAGGTCTTGTGTTTACCACCTTGGGAGTGACCCCAACAGTATTGCGTAACATAGCCATGCCTGCACTGTGCCCAGGACTGGTGAGGTGGCCAGGGCTGCCAAACACCTCTATAGTTGCACAATGCTGGCATAGGTGTGGGGAGTGTGTGTCTGTCTATCCAGTGTGTGGTGGCTGCAAATACCCTCCACAGCCCACACTGCTAGCACTGTTGCCAGTATTGGCCTGCCAATGTGCATAATGAGGAGCAAGGTACTGTGGGAATAGCCAGGATAGGATGGCCTGGCCTGGATCCATCTGTACATAGCATAGGGCAATGGCTCGGACATTGTAGTGGCCGGCCACCACCTGCACGGACAGGGTAGCCACAGCATGTCCTGCTGGGAGGTCACTCTCACCCTGACTGAGCAGTGACCACGGCATGGCTAGGTTCCCCCATAGTGCTATATAGTATTTCTCTCATTTGATATTTATGGGCCCCTTTGGGTCCCAATCACTGACTTATCTGCTTGATGTGTATGCTGACATCCCAGTTCTGGGTACATGTATCTCTTCCAGGACCATGCACTATGGACTAGCTAGCAGATGGTCTGCAGCTAGTATGTATCTTGCTGGAACACCTTGCAGGGTGCAGCGGCTGGAGGCTTGTTGCTGGAGAAGGTCAGATAGTGGTGGGGGGCAGCTGAGCATTTCCAGGCCTACTGTCTGTCTGCTATTGCTTTATGGATGTGTACAGCTCTGCATTGCCTGCCCTGTAGGGTGTCTGTTCCCCAGCAGGACTGGGGTTGATAGTCCCCTCTACTGCTACCATTGCAGGGAGGTAGAATGTGGATCTATTGGTGGGTGATCCTGAGCCCCAGAGGGTGGGTTGTGTGATGGTACATAATCTGCCTATGGGTCCAAACACCCCCCCCCCCTTCCTTCACCTACATCATGTAACCATGGCACCAACACAGGATATGCACTATTCTGGGTGCATCATAGCCCATAAGGGCTAGACATGACTGAAAAATACAGAAGGACACAGATGTATCCTAGGTGTGTCTGCAGGAACTACCTATCACACACTGATGGGGACCTGCAGCATGGCGTATTTCAGCCATGAAAGGTGCTGTGGACCTGGTGCTGGGTGCCCCACCTCACCCTCAGGGTGAGCACAGTACCTGCAGAATGTGACAGTCTGTGGCTACTCTGTGCCAGTACCAGGCCGAGGTGCTGTGGGGGTGCATACCCCATCTTGTGCCCATCTGTTGACTGCTGATTTGCATGTGCAGTGCATCATGGGTACGGGTGGGTTAACCCTATCCTGGTAACCACAGCAGACAGTTTGTGTGGTGACGTGCAGTCCTTCTGCAGCCAGCCAGGGGTTTGCTAGCAGCTGTAGCCCACTGGTTACTTCACTGCCTGTGAAGCCAGAGATCATGGGTTCAAACCCATGGTGGGGTTATTTGATAGGGCTGTCTGAGGCATTGTCTATTTTTAATGTACATTAGTGCTGCCAGCAAAAACACCCTCAGAGTACTGTAACCTTAAGGTACCTCATAAGGCGCCTTATAGGGCGCCCTATAAGGCACCTTATAGGGCGCCTTATAAGGTGCCCTATCAAGTGCCTTATATGGTGCCTTTTAAGGTGTCCTATAGGAGACATTATAGGGTGCCTTGGCGGACAGTGCACTTTATAATGTGCCCTATGGCGTGCGTTATGGGGTGCCTTATGCGGCACCTTAGGTTACGCCACCGTGAGGGTGTGTTTGCTGGCAGCACTAATTAAAATAAAAGTAAAATGCCTCAACAATCACTACTTAAACATAAAGGGTGATGCCTCAGCCAGCCTTATGCATTAGGCACACTGGGGAATCAAACCCATGACCCCTGTACCATCACTCAGTGCAGTAACCATTGTGCTACAGCTCTGTTTCTGTGTTCCCATGTCTGCGCGCCTTCTTAAGATTAATGAGCGGTAACGTGCCATGTAACGCTCATTAATTTATGGCGCTTTGTAACGCGCGTTATCGGTAACAATGTACCGCCCATGTCCTTATTTGGGTATTTCTGCCTCTACCGCGGATCCTAACGCGAATGGCATTACCGCAGTTTAGTAAACATACCCCTAAGTCTGCCTCTTCCTGCAAACTCATTTCAGAATTCACCAGCAGGCATGCCAGGGTTACCAAAAACTACAGAGCTGCCAGCTTACCCAGCTGCAGGAGTGAGACTTTTTGGCCACTACTGGTTTTGACCGTATATCCCAAAGCAGTGTGGGATTTGTAGAGCTTCATTATACCCACTGAAATCAGTGCCACATGTCCCCAGTAGAGATATGAGAAATCCAAGACTGGCCCAAAATCTCCCTCCTTGATCTGGGTAACTTGGCAATCCTGAAGCTACATTGCAGCAGATGAACAGTACAGCTATAACATACAAAATGAAATCATCAGGTTGCTTTTTCTCCCCTGCCACAGCCCAGCCCCCTTTTCCCCATGGATAAACTAGGCAGCTCATGAAAGAACACAATTATTTTTACCACCACTGAGGGGAACCATTTTCAAAGGCTATGTCTGAATGGATCTACTCACATAAACGTTTTTAAAAAGGGATGTCATTTTGATTTTTTAATGAAGGGCATGTGGGTGTTATTTTATGGCTGCTCCTGTATGTGTGAAAGCTAAGTAGGCGCCTGTTTTGTGACCATTTTATGACGGCAACGTAGGTACCTATGTAGAAAGCCAGCAGGGAAATTTTTATATCTGCTCCCAAAGTGGGTATAGGTTTACGTGCATCATCTATAACGCATGCACCGATTTTATAAAATATGCATGTACATCATGGAGTGGAGGAGTGGCCTAGTGGTTGGGGCAAGGTACTTCAGGCTGGAAGGTCAGGGGTTCAAATCCCACTAGAGGACAGCAACCTTGGGCTGGAAGGACTGGTGTTTCTAGTCCCATAGGTGCTTCTTGTGGTCTTGGGCAAGCCACTTAACCCTCCATAGCCCATGTTCCCTGTAAAATAGTTATCTCCAAGTTATAATGCCCTGTTCAATGTAATTTCAGTTTGTTCAATGTAAACTGCACTGATACAGAATAGCATGGTATATAAGAGAATGTAAATAAATAAATAAATGACTCTGCCCCATCTTCTCCCCTGAGAACTGTTACAATTTTACTTGATTTGCTTTGAAGAATCTTTCCCAAAAAAGGTTTTAATCTTGGAACACCAAATATTGCGTTCAACTATTAAATTTTACATAACAGCAATCAACAAAACATAACCGTGTTGAGATCCTGAATACATTTAACAGATCCTGGACCACCCATGAATTGGTGTAGCCGGTGCCACTTGCGTTTACACTCGGGTAGGTGTTGCGTCCTCTCCACTGCTGTCCGCTCGTTTTTGCGGGTCTCGCAGAGTAATACCTACCATAAATGAACACCTACCATAAATGAATTACTTAATATGGCTTTTATGGACAAAGTGAGGATAGTGACCTTGTGTCAGCCTTCATGACACCCCCAGTGACTTCAAGATAATGATTTTGTAGGTGAGCTCCTCAGTGATCCCTAAAATATGGCAGGTTCCAAGCTGGTGCAAGGATTGGAGGAGCCCTAGGCAGGCCCCTCAATCCTGCCGCCGCCACCATCACCCTTCTCCAGGGCCTGCGGTGACAGTAGTGGCTCAGTAAACAGAGCGCTGCTTATCGCAGATTGCTGGTGCTACCCCCACACTCCTGTGATTTACAATGCCTCTTCTGCCTGCCTCCGATACTTCTTCCGGTTTTAGTCTACATGGGGGGCAGACCGAAGAGGCATTGTAAAGCACAAGTCAGTCACTCCCATTAAAGCCTCAACAGCTGGGTTCTTATTTCCCATGCTACAGGCATTTATATACACTGCTTTCCATAAGTTGCCCCTTTTACCCATTTTCATAATGTTTCACTTACCTGGGGGCTTTCATGTACGTGGGGGCTTTCTTCATCTATCCCCAATGAATCTAGTTTAAAGCCCTCTTCAGTAGGTTAGCCAGTCTGCTACTGAAGACATGTTGACCCTTCTTGGACAGATGGATGCCATTTATTTATTTATTTACATTCTCTTATATACCGCGCTATTCTGCATCAGTGCAGTTTACATTGAACAAACTGAAATTACATTGAACAGGGCATTATAACTTGGAGATAACTATTTTACAGGGAACATCTCTGCTCTGCATCCCTTGGAACAGCATCCCATGGTCCAGGAAACCAAAACAAAACAAATGATAATTTACAGGATTTCACCAATCAGTAGGCCACTGATCAAACCCAGCAGTGGCACCCCCAGAGGGCCAGCACTCTAGGTGACCACCTAGTTCCCCTGATGGTAGCGCCATCTCTGGGCAGGTTGTTGACAAACATCAGCCCATAACTGGGTCAACTTTGTGCAGAAGAATAGCATGTGTGATTTACAAGTCCAGCAGGGGTTGTTGCCCCCTTTTTCCAGCTTAGAGTTTATGACTATGGTCCATAGGGCTTGTGGGCCATAAAAAACATGGACTGAGTAATTGAAGCTGAAAGAGAAGCCCTAACAAACCGCGCCCAGTAAAAAGTCTACTGTTTTCCTGGCAGTTCCCTATGAACATGCCTCTCCCATGGTTTTTCCAACCCTATGGGAGCACTGGATAATGCAGAGAGCATGCAAGGGGGTTAGACACCCTACACAAACTTTCAGCTTTGTGCTCCATTACAATTAAAATTTAGACCCCTAGTATCTCTGCCAAGATTTTGATAAACTCAATCTTAATTATCTCAACATCATCCCTCCCATAAAATTCTTTAACACCGCCTATTTGGACATCATACTTTTAAATATTAAACTTTATTTGTAAATATATGCATAATGAGGGAAATTTCCAAAAACAGCACTTACAAGGATAAATTGACTGTTTGCAAATTGTGCATTCTTCCTGCAGGTAAGAGTATGCACTGATCACTCCGTGTTTATGTAACTGAAGACCCATTGTTTTGTTTTGATTGTCGCTGTGTTTTGCTGCCCCTCATAAGCCACTACCCTATGCACCCATCTAGTTTGTCTAGTGCTTAGGCCAATCCTGCATAGAGTAACCATTCATTTATAGAAATCAGGACCGTTTTAGCTCACACAGGTTCTGTGCCCCAATCGTCTTCAGGTGACTGACTGCACAAATAGTGCTTTACTTGTGGAACACCAAATACAATATTGTGTACAGTGTCTGCTTGGAACTCTTTTCAGCTAAAGGCCTTGGGCTATGAAGGTAAATCCTTCCCCCATCAGATGATCAATGGCAGGGTTTGCAAATGCCTAAAGAGACTAACCCTAGTATTGAGTGGTGCAACCCATGTGTACCTGAAGGCATGGCTACATTATAAATGTTAGATATCAAGCAGGCAGTATATATGTTCATTTTAATTGATGGTCATAGACTGAAAGAACAGTTGCTATGTCCAAGTAATTAGCAAGATTTTTTTTTAATTCTAATGCAGATACTAATTGAACATAGTTGCCATGTACAAACACAAACTACATTTGTAAACAACGAATTTTGCAAAAATTCAAATAAGCCAAAAAGCTTTACTATAGACTATTTTTTTTCTTCCTTTTTTAATTAGGTTGAACAAAGTTCGTAAGAAGCTGATAACAGGTCTGATATTAAATTGAAGGTTGCCTACGCAAACACATCAACCACAGCTAAGATGACTATCTCATGGTTTTACTTTTCTTGATTCTATGGATTTGTTGTTTGTTTCCTCTATGAAAAGCAGAACTACAAGTCCCACAATGCAATGCAGTACAACCAAGCCTGGGTCAGCCTGTCCCTTATGAACTCTACTATCTCATTATCTTTTTTTTTTTTAAACACTTTATTTAAATCCACCAACAAAGATAAACACAAAAAAGAAAACAGCCAACAAATCTCCACGAAGGGGTGTACTCTTATCCCCTCCGGAAGACAACAGAAGGAATACAACAGGTGGGTTATATCATATTATCCCCTCCCCCCCACCCACCCGCCCACCATCCCCTCCCCTCCCCATCCCTCCCTCCCCCCACCCTCCGCACACTCCGTCCCCAGCAGCATAGGAAACTAAATCCATGATAGGCAGCAACAGCCAGTCCACCCCCACTCCCCCCTTGGCCAGCTCACAGTCAACTCCCCACCTGAAAAATTTCATTACGACTACGAACCCCTAATTGCTGAATATAGGGTTCCCATATTGACATAAACACTGTCCAATGCTTGACACTGCCCCGTGCAAGCCAACGCTCCGTCAGCATCAGCTGGTGAAAACTATTCCTCCACTCACTAAAGGTTGGCACCTGCTGTTCTCTCCACAACCGGAGAATCGGCCCTTTACCCACCAGACAGGCCTTCCGCAAAAGTAAACGTTCCCCTGCCTTCACGGGCCAGGGAGGCGCCATCTGATCCAAGACCACAAAAGAGCCAGTTCATCTAAACCGTCGGAGCAACAACTGACTAAGAAAATTGCATATCCTAGTCCAATAAGGGCGTACACCCCGACATCCCCACCACATGTGCAGCAAAGTCGCCAGGGGCTCTGAGCAGCGGGGGCAGCTGCCATCCATTCCCAACCGACTACGAAGGGCTCGCCGCAGCGAGAAGTGGGCTCTAGTCACACATTTAAATTGAATCTCCCTCCAATGGGCCCCCTGCGCCACACAAACAATCCGTTTCAGGGCCTTGCCAACCGACCCCGGAGCCACTTCCCCACCCAATTCAGCAGCCCAGGCCGTCTCAACTCCCCGATAGTCGGGAATTGCCCTATAACGATCCAACCGAGTCTTCAATTGGGAGATCGAAGGTGGACTATCCTCCCCTAAACCAAAAAATTCCAAGATCTGGGCCGATCGGTCAATTTGCAGCGCCTCCCGCGGTAAAGAGGCCACATAGTGAGAAACCTGCATATATGCAAAACCATGTTTGGTAGGCAAATCGTACTCCAGACTCAGGGTCAGAAAGGATTTGCATCGTCCCGAGGGGTCTACTAGATGTCCTAAATTCCGTATGCCTCGTGTCCACCAGTCCCGAAACGTCACCGTCTCAGAGCCAGGGGTACCCAACTGGCAGCACTCCACGATGCATTCCAGTACTTATTGAGCTGTTGCCAGGTACGCCTAGCCGAATCCACTAATGCACTCCGCCGGACCGCTTCCGGAAGATCGCTGTGCCTCCCATGCAAAACCCCCAGCAAAGTCAACGGGGCCACCAAACACTCCTCCACAACCCTAGGCGTGTAGTGTTCCGTCTCTCCTAACCAATCTCCCAAATGCCTCGCCTGACACGCCAAGGCATACATCTTCAAATCTGGCAGTCCCATGCCCCCTTCCCGCCATTTCCCCAATAACCGACCCCACAGAATCCATGCTCTCTTCCCCCCCCCCCCAAAGAAACATCTTGAGAGAGGCTTCTACCCTTCGCAAGTCCCGACATAAAAACCAGACGGGCAAGGTCTGCAACCAGTACAAAATGCGTGGTAATATAGCCATCTGTACCGCCGCTATTCTCCCAGACAGAGACAACGGAAGGGACTCCCAGGCCTTAAGCTGTACCGCCAGATGCCGCAGAATACGACCCAAATTGCGTCTATACCCAAATTGCGTCTATACCCAATTGCGTCTATACCCAAATAAACAAAGTCCTCTTCCGCCCACCGAAGGGGGAAGGATCCCCCCAGGAACTACGAAGATGCCCCAAAGTATCCAACGCTTCTGATTTGTCCTTATTAATGCGAAGCCCTGCAATTTCCCCAAAGCACCCAAATTCCTCCAACAGAGTCTGCAGGGAGTCGACCGGGGAGGTCAGATGGACTAATAAATCGTCCGCGAATGCTGAAATTATAAACTCCTGCGAGCCCATCACCACACCCTTTATCGCTCCCAAGGTCACAACAGTGCGAATCAGAGGTCCAGCGAAAGAACGAATAACAGCGGAGAAAGGGGGCAGCCTTGACGCGTACCCCGCTCCAAAGCAAAGCCTTCCGATAGCACTCCGTTACACAAAATCCCCGCCGTCGGTGCCACATATAAACTCTGCACCATTTTGCAGAAGGCAGCTCCTATACCATATTGCGGCAAAAGCCCCCATAGATATTGCCAATTCACCCTGTCGAAGGCCTTTTCCGCATCAAAGCTGACAAGTAATGAGGGGATCTGTCGAGCGTGTATCCATTCCAAGGAGGCCAGAATTTTCCGAAGGTTCCGAACGGCATATCGCCCTTTAACAAAACCCACTTGTGCATCATGGACTAAGTGTCCCAACACTTCCGCCAGCAGTAAGGCCAACACTTTCGCGAGGATTTTTAGATCAAAATTAAGAAGGGAAATAGGCCGATAAGAGGCTGCTAGCATCGGATCTTTACCCGGTTTGGGGATCAAAGTAATATGAGCATGGTTCTGCCCCCAACGAAAGGCTCCCTGCTCTGCCCTTGCACTAAAAACCTCCTGCAGCAATGGACTCACACAATCACCAAGTATCTTGTAAAATTCCGCACCCAGCCCATCTGGTCCTGGAGCCTTACAGCAATTGGCTGAGGAGATAACAAGTTGTATCTCTTGAGAAGTAATGGGCTAATCTAACATCCCCCTCTGCGCCTCAGTGAGTCGCGGCAGATCCAGATCTCGCAAATAGTCAGGCAGGGTCGTAGCGGATCCAGGTTCTGCCTTATACAACGATTGTAAAAAAACTACGAAAAACCCTTACAATGTCCACATTCTCCTTAAGCATCTTTCCCCTGTCATCTCGGAGGGCCGCAACAAAAGATGAACCCCGCCTACCCCTCAAACAGCGAGCCAACAGTTTTCCGGGCTTATCGCCATAGCAATGCAACCTATACCTATAATAAAGAACCGACTTCTTAGCTTTCTGGTGCAAAAGCTCATTAAGATCTACCTGGGTTTCCCATAACCTTTTCCTATTCGCAACCGACGGCTGATGGGCACACCTACACCGGAGCTTAGTAACCTGTTGTTCGAGCGCAATAATGCGCTCCGCAAGTACCTGACGCTTCCGGGCTGCGACTATCTCATTATCTTAATAGTCATTAGACATTATTGAATTGTTTGTGTTCTTTTGCTTTATGACTCTTTTTTCAAATGTATTGGGGGGTATGGTTTTTCTGACAAAATTTTAATAATTAAGATAAAATATTGACAAGCTACAATGTACTAGCTTTTCCCACACCTGTCCTGAAGACACATTTGTCTGATGGCTTTTGGGATATTCAGACTCAGTACCATACCTAGCCCTGTGCGAGTGGTTCAGCCACACAGGACGCAAAGGCTTAGGGGGCGTATTTCAGCTACTTGCTGTTGCCCTGCCGCCGTCACTCTTTGTTCTCTCAATGGTGACGGTGACACCAGCAGCAGCAGAGCAGACTTGACTAAATTTTAAAAACTCAAAAGCATGCGGGTCTTTCTGCAGGTCTGGTTCCTCCCTCCTCTGTTGCGACATCAGAGCAGGGAGGGATCAGATCTGCTTAGAGTTAGGTCTGCTCTGCTGCTGCCACCAGTGACTTGCACATCGGGTGCCCCCCCCCCACCCATAACTCCATCCAGCCACTGCCTGCTCCTGCCGTGCTGCCGGTGCTGCTGTGGAGAAAACAGGGGCTGGCAGCAGCAGGGCAAGAGCAGGCATTTACTGGATGGAGGTATTGGGGAGGGACACGCCTGATGTGCAAGTCGCCGGCAGCAGCAGAGAGACCTATCTTTAAGCAGATCTGATCTCTCCCTGCTATGACATCATGACAGAGGTATTGGGGGTGAGGTGCGATTCTGGCTCGGTACAGCCCTGTTCAGAATGAATATTTATGAGGTAAAATCGCACATGCTGGATAGGAGAATATGTCTCATGCATATTATGTGTATCATGAAAACCAAACCACTTAAATGTGACTGTAAGAGCCAATACGATATATATTTAACTGTCAACAACATTTTCCAAAAGAAAGCATCCTGTTAGATGAAATGCTTTCAATTCACAACCTGAAATTTTACTGTTTTTCAACCTATTATTTTCTAAAGATAAGTTTTGAAATGTCACATTTCATTTTTAAATATTAAAAAAAAATGAAAGGTCATTTGTTTTCATTTTGTTAAAAAAAATTAGGACCAGTTTCTCCCTACTCCCTCAACTTCTTGCATCTGGTTCAATTGCACAACACGTTGGCATATGCATTTGCATGTTCACTGATAGGAACTGGCTAGTCACACCCCTGATGGGTAATGCAGCAGCTTTGCACTTATCGTGAATTAAAACTGTGCGTTAAGTACAAAATCTTAGTGGGATTTAGTATAAGAGCCCCTTAGTTTAACCTTTCTTGATTGATGTTAGCTTTTTTGATTCAGTCTTTGTTTGCTTAAAGATTTGTCAAATAATTTATGTATGTTTTATCATGAACCGCTTTGAAAAAAAAAGTATTTTTTGAATTAGTGGGTACTAAACAATGTACATGAATAAAACAAAACAAAAAAAACCCCAAGAAAACATTTTCTGTGCACACCATTTTTTCGATAAAATCCATCTGCTAATGGATAGCTTTCCTTGTGTAACAAAAAATAAAGATCATAAAGGGGTATATGTAGCAAAAAGTGGTAGATTATGATGCATTCAGCCCCAAAACCTAGTGAGAGGGGTGGCCGTGGACCCACACTAACGAATAGGGATGTGCATGGCCTGTCCCCATGCAGTCAGCGTGTGTCCAGCGTCTCCTACATGCTAAGCCATTTGCAGTGATTACTGCCGTCCATTGCAGGGGTGGTAGTAAACACACCCACGTTAACTGCGATATTGACAGTGAACACACTATTGCTGCCTGTACTAACCACAATGCGTCGTCAACACCCACCCACCCTTTACCTCTAACCTGCCCAGTCTCCACCCCAACCCATGTTAAGCAGTTAGAGTGGGATTTTTATCATGGCTGCAGGTTTAGCTCGTGGTAAATCTCAAAACGTCTCTAAATATCTTGCCTATTAAGTATGTTTTCTTTAAACCCTCTACCTTTTGGGAACCTGACAGATGCTTGAGACCTAGACTAGCAACTGTTGGAAATAAGATACTTGACTCAATGAGCCTTTGGTCTGACCCAGTATAGCATATCTTATAGTTGTAGCTCAAACGTTTCCATGAATCCAAACAGTCCAAAGGGCAGGATTATATGGTGAGGGTATGGGGAAGAACAGAGATGCTGGTTATCTTTGGTGCCAGTCAATATCTTGAGCTAATTATACAGTATAATATTATATTATCTGGTCTCTGTTATTCCTGCCCTGGGATTTCCTAGGATACCTCACCCGGTGAGACAGTGGCCTACTGATTGGTGAAATCCTATAAATTATCATTTGTTTTGGTTTGGTTTCCTGGACCATGGGATGCTGTTCCAAGGGATGCAGAGCAGAGATGGAGTCCATCTGTCCAAGAAGGGTCGACATGTCTTCAGTAGCAGACTGGCTAACCTACTGAAGAGGGCTTTAAACTAGATTCATTGGGGATAGATGAAGAAAGCCCCCAGGTACATGAAAGCCCCCAGGTAAGTGAAACATTATGAAAATGGGTAAAAGGGGCAACATATGGAAAGCAGTGTATATAAATGCCTACCAACACAGTATGCCCTTAAGGGGTTAATTTAGAAGGGGGAGGAGTGGCCTAGTGGCTAGGACAAGGTACCTCAGGCCAGAGGGCCAGGGGTTCAAGTCCCACCTGGGGACAGCAATCTCAGGCCGGAGGGACTGGGATTTCTAGTCCTATAGGCACTCCTTGTGGTCTTGGGCAAGTCACTTAACCCTCCATTGCCCATGTTCCCTGTAAGTATTAGCATATGTGTGTCATATCCTCTCATGTTAAATGTATCTCCCAATTGACCGCTTTGACCCAGTGAAAAGCAGGATATAAATACAGCTAAATAATAATTTTTGACTTGCCTGTGCGACAATAGCCATTCACACGTGCAAATCAGATCCCCATCCTAAAAGCCAATTTAGAAAGGCCCAAATTTGTATGTCGATTTTAGAATGTGTCCACTTTCTCTATGGCCCCTCCTACAGAATTTCAAACATTTTGAATGTACATCCCACGAGGCACCTAAAAGACCTATCTAAAATGTATCCAGCACAGTTCATGAGTTAAAATGCAAGAGCAGTCCTTCCTATATCGGGGAAGAAGTACTTTCTCTAGCAGCACCAGCACCCAGGCTGAGTGGATTTCGTCCTTTACACTCTATTGAAACAGCTCTTGCCAAAGTCTCCAGTGACTTGTTCGTGGCAAAATCCAAGGGCCTTTACTCTGTCCTCGCCCTTCTTGATTTCTCTGCTGCTTTTGACACTGTTGACCACCACCTTCTCCTTGACACCCTGTCCTCGCTTGGTTTTAAGGGCTCTGTATTATCCTGGTTCTCTTATTTCTCCCATCTTTCTTTCGTAGTTTGTTCTGAGTGGCTTCTCCTCTGCTGCTATCCCACTCTCAGTTGGTGTACCCCAAGGATCTGTCTTGGGTCCATTCCTTTTCTCTCTCTAAACCCAGCCCCTTGGTGTGCTCATATCTTCACATGGCTTTCAGTACCATCTTTATACTGACTCCCCCCAGATCTACCTCTCTACGCTTGAAATCTCTCTGGCTATCCAGACCCAGATCTCTGCCTGCCTTTCTGATATTGCTGCCTGGATGTCTCAATGTTGCTGAAATGGAACATGGCCAAAACTGAGCTTCTTATTTTTCCCCTTAAAACCTCCTCTCCCCTTTCTTCTTTCTCAGTCTCTGTGGATAACTCTCTACTCCTCCCTGTTTCCTTGGCTCGCACCCTTGGGGTTTTCTTTGACTCCTCTCTCCTCCATACACATCCATCTCATAGCTAAGACCTGCCATTTCTTTCTCTATAGCATCAACAAAATCTACCCATTCCTTAATGAACACACTACTAAGACACTTATCCACTCCTTAATCACTTCCTATCTTGACTACTGTAACCTACTCCTTGCTGGTCTCCCTTCAAATCATCTCTCTCCCCTTCAATATCTTCAACACTCTGCTGCACAGCTAATCTTCCACCAGCCTCATATTACCCATCTTCTCAAGTCACTTCACTGGCTCCCTATCCATCTCCACATCCAGTTCAAACTTCTCCTGCTGACCTATACTGTAAGTGCATTCATTCTGTATCTCCTCACTACCTTTCCTCTTATCCCTTCCTACACGCCCCCCCCCTCCCCCGGGAACTCCGCTCTTTTTACAAATTGCTTCTATCTGTGCCCTTCTCTTCTATTGCTAACTCCAGACTTTGCTCCTTTCACCTTGCTGCACCTTACGCCTTGAACAAACTACCTGAGTCTGTACGCCAGACGTCTTCACCGACACTTTTCAAATCCAGGCTGAAAACTCACCTCTTTGCTGTCGCTTTCAGATCTTGACTCACATGATCTCCTTGTGTTTCTTTACCATTCCCCCTAGATGTACCCTTCTCTACACCTTCTGTGTTGTCTGTCTTGACTAGATTGTAAGCTCTGATGAGCAGGGCCTGTCTCTTAAATGTCTGTGCAGCGCTGCATACGTCTTGTAGTGCTATACAAATGCTCAGTAGTAGGAGGGAGTGAAGCATCAAGTTCCTGCCATGCTGCAGATAATCCCAGCACTGGGCAGATGTTGCCTCATGTGTTCCCTGCTCCGATGATGCTATCTAGTGGGCAACTTCATCCAAGGGCCCCTGGATTTTTCATTGTAAGCAGAAACCCCACATTTTCAATCAGGGATGTTTTAACAAGTTCTTCTAGTTATAACTGATAATCAAAAGCCCTAGATACAGGGTGCAGGAATAACTAAATTAAAATGTGCCTAGATCATTGGTTCTCAAGCCAGTCTTTGGAACAAACGCTGTCTGGTTTTCAGGAAATCCACAATGAATATGTATTACATAAATTTGCATACAATGATGGAAGTAGAGCATGCAAATCTATCTTCTGCATATTTATCATGGATATCCTGCAAACCTGACTGAGTTTGTCTGAAGGATTGGAATAGAGGCAAGTTGCTGCCTAGCTTGCATCACACAAACAAAAACCCTCAAAATCTGAGGTAAAATATGAGCAAGTAGTAAAAGAAAACCACTTTTGACTACATGTCCAAATGGAAGATGAAATATAATGTGGACAAGTGCAAAGTTATGCATGTACAGAAGAACAACCCAAACGACATGATACAAGGTTCCATATTAGGAGTCACCACCCAAGAAAAGGATCTAGGCATCATTGTGGATAATGAATCCCTTACTAAGTGTAGGGCGAAAGTCAAGAAAGCTAATAGAATGCTAGAAATGGAGTTAAAAACAAAGGGGGGGCGGATATTCAGAGGTATTAACGCGGTTAGCAGACTTGTTTGCCATGCTAATCCACTTATCTGGGATATTCAGAGACTATGACCGGTTAGCATCGGGGTGTTCCCAGGGCAGCACCCAGCAATAACCAGGCAGTGACAATATTAAGCCACTGCCCAGTTATCAACATGCAGTAAAAATCAGACACAGTAAAGGCAGGCCCAGCTTGCATTATGGAAGCTAACTGGGTGACAACTGAATATTGTTGCTGCCCAGCCAGCTTCCTGACAATCCAGGCAACCAGATCTGGCCTCAGCATTGAATATATGGGTTTAAAGTTATTTATTTAACCAGTTTTCTATACTGCCTTATCCTTCAGTCAAAGTGATTTATAATTATGTAATCACTACAAGCAGGTACGGGATACATTCCCTTGTCCCCAAAGGGTTCACAGTCTATGTGTACCTGAGGCAACAGAGGGTTAAGTGGCTTGCCCAAGGCCACAAGGAGTGCCTATAGGACTAGAAACCCCAGTCCCTCCAGCCTGAGATAGCTGTCCCCAGGTGGGATTTGAGCCCTTGGCCCTTGAGCCAGAAGTACTGTGTCCTAACCACTAGGCCACTCCTCCCTAAAGCTCAGTGGCAGCGACCAGTTGCATTAGCACAGCTAGCTGTTGCTGCTGAATATCCCCCCCCCCCCTCCCCTCTCCTCCCCCAAAGGATATCACAGTGCCTCTGAATTGCTCCCTGGTATGCCTACACCTTGAATATTGTGTGCAGCTCTGGTCACCGCATCTAAAAAGATATAGAAGAATTATAAAAGGGTACAGAGAAGGGTGACCAAAAGGATAAAGGGGTTGGAAGGATACCTCTTTGAGAAAAGGATTAAAAGGTTAGAGCTCTTCTGCTCGGAGAAGACAGCTGAGGGGAGATATGATAGAGGCCTATAAAATAATGAGTGGAATGACACAAGTAACCAAGAAACTGTCATCTACTCCTTCAAAATGTACAACTAAGGGACATGCAATGAAGCTGCAAAGGAGTACATTTAAGACTAATCAGGGAAAATATTTTTTTCACTCACTGCATAAATTAAGCTCTGTAATTTCTTGCCGGAAAATGTAGTAACAGCTGTTAGTGTAGCAGGGTTTAAAAAAAGTTTGGACACGTTCCTGGAGGAAAACTCCATAAACCAAATGGACTGGAGAATTCCACTACTTACCCCTGGGCTAAGCAGCATGGAACCCGTCTATCTTTTGGGAAACTGACAGATTCTTGTGACTGGATTGGCCAGTGATGGAAACAGGATACTTGGCTTGATGGACTTTTGGTCTGAACCAGTATGGAAATCTCATGTTCTTATGACTCCTTTCTTCCATAAGTGGGACCTCCCTAATGTTAAGAATGTTTCTAGTTAGTGATTTAAATCAGATGCAAAATTAAGCATGTGAAATCATATCACTATTGGTTTGAAATACCTTGTGTTACCTATGACAAGTTTGACAATCGAGGATTATAAAGACATGGCCTCAATCATCCTTTCATTAATAACAACTAACCTTGACTTCTTAATGCTCTATATTTATTTTATTTATTTAGACAGATTTGTATACCACCTTATCCTTCAATCGAAGTGGTCACATCACAATTGGAGGGTTACATTTAACATGAGGGAACTTAACATACATCATAGCATTGTAGATTTAGCCTTGAAACCTCTACAAGTATTACAAAATACAGCAGCAAGGCTGCTAGCAAGGGACAAACACTGGGATAATATGACAGCAACTGTTGCCTAATTACACTGGCTGCCTGTTGAATTTAGAATAAAAGTTGACATTCTAATGATTTTCCTTAGAAATTTTTAAAGAGTGTCCAAAATATCTGACATAGATATTAATAATGTACAATCCTTCAGATCATAATATAAGAACATCAGAATTGCCATACTGGGTCAGACCAAGAGTCCATCTAGCCCAGCATCCTGTCTTCAGCACTAGCCAATCCAGGCCACAAGTACCTGGTGGGATCCCAAAAAGTAGAGACCATGCTGCTTATTTCCATGGATAAGCAATGGATTCTTCCCCCGCCCCCTCCCCACCAAGTATACCTTCATAATGATTTATGAACTTCCTCCAGGAACTTGTCTAAAACCTTTTTTTAGATCCAGGTACACTAATGGGTTTTACCACATCCTCTAGCAAGGAACTCCAGATTAAAGAGTATTAATGAACAAACAAACCTCTTTCAAAGACGGGGAAGCGGTAAAACTAGAGGGCAGAACATGAAGCTGCAAGGGGGTAAATTGAAAGGCAATGTCCGGAAAGCGTAGTTACTCACCTGTAACAGGTGATCTCCGGGAACAGCGCGAATTTAGTCTTCACATATGGGTATCGTCGGTACTGATGGAGCCCGCATGGGAACGCTCCCCAGTGTCCAATAGGAAAGCTTTTGGGAGCATTACACAGCGCATGCGTGCTGCCTTCCTGCCTCTGTACTTCTCTCACTTCAGTTGAGTTTATAGCTGAGACCAAAGAAGAGAAGTAGAGAGAGAGAGAGAGATAGAGACAACTCCTAGGGGAGGTGGGTGGGTTGTGAAGACTAAATTCCTGCTGTTCCCGGAGATCACATGTTACAGGTGAGTAACTACGCGATCTCCAGGAACAAGCAGGAATGTAGTCTTCACATATGGGGACTCCCCAGCTGAAAGATGCCAAGGGGTGACCCCAGCTAGCTGCGAACCCAGGTAAGATGGGTCATGCTTCCTCCCATGGACCTTAGGCATCCAAACTGTGGATAGTGGGTAGGAGTTTATTAAGTATGGAAGAGATGTTGGAGAACAGCCTGGCCAAACAAGGCATCCCGACGGGAGTTCTTGTCTAAGCAATAGTGGGCTGTGAAGGTGTGTACCGAAGCCTGTAAACGGGGGCGCTGGGTGAGAATGTCCACAGTCTTGGCAAAGGCAAATATTAATATGACTTGCAAAGGATTGTGGGAAATGTAGTCCATTCATACCAGAATCAGCCGTTCACAAATAAATTAGTTGTGCTTGCTCGAGTGTTAAGCAAAGAAGATATATTTTATTTATGGGGTTATTTCTCCCAACACAGATTTGCTTGGTAGCACAGAAAAGGATACTTGCTTTCAGTATTATACTTAGAAAAACAAAATCAGGAAAAACAACAACTGAACTTCTTAAGCAATCAAATCAAATCATAAAGACCTTGATGGGAACAGAAAGGTATTTTCTGTAGGCTCCTGCTAATATCTTTTTAGCAGTGCTTCAAAAACAAACAAAACCCACAAAGTAATGAAAAAAACTGTTCTTTTTCAAGGCTAACTTCTGGTATTTTCACACACACCCAGAAATGCCTCTTCAGAGCTCACAGGCAATTAAGCAAGGCTCAATTGCTAACAATTAACCAGCTGCAAACCTCTTGGCTGGTTTACTTTCTAAACGTGGCTCAAATCCTGCTCAAAAGCTTTTCTGAGTAGATCAAAGAACAAGTTTATATTTCTTTGTGATGGTTGTTGTATTTTGTAAAAGTATATTACCACAGAGGTTTAGACAGAGAGCAATCCATGTATTCACACTGCTCATTTACAATATGCCCTTCTTCTTCAACTATCATAGAATCAATATCATGGATTGGCACAGAGGAATTTCTTAATGGAGCATTCTCAGAACAATACTTGTTTCCCTGCTGTCTTCCAAGTGAATAGCTAGGGCATAGATCAGTGTTCATACCTGAGCTTCCATTGCTGTTAGGGTTCCTCTCTAAATATCCTGGCCAGTATGTAGTCCAGTTTTTATGTCCAGCCTTCCAATCAAGATCCCTGGACACTGGGTCTCTCTTCACATACCTTCTTGCACTGGTCTTAGGCCCCCTTCCAAATGCAGCCGTCTCCCTCACAGGTCCCGTCCGGGGATTCCTGGCTCTGCAACCCCACTCCTCTGGTTTCCTCCAGTCCAATGGAGTATGCTTGTCTCTGGAATGCCTCCCAGCACACGTACTGCTATGGACTCCTTTAGACCTCCCAGATGCTTCTCTCTTCTTTCTTCCAAAGAAGTGTTTCTTGCTCTCTCTGTCCGTGAGCTCTGGCTTCTGCTGCCTCTGCTCCTGCTGAAGATGGTGATGATCATGAAGATTCTGCTGATGATTCTGCTGTGTAGAATAAGCTTTACTTTTAACCTGTTTAGAGGGCTGCTCCACCCTAGCACAGCACAGCTGTGCTAAATCAAGCCCTGCCCTTGGAGATGAGTGCTTGGGGATTACCTCATAGTTCTCCTGATTGAACACACGTTTTCCCACTTCAGCTCTTCTAGTGGCTGTTGGAAATCTGGTGCATTCTGGGACTGGTAGTCTTTTATGGAAACATTCTGTTTTATTATTACTACCAGCAAAGACAGGTTGCTTGTTCAGAGCCAATTCACCTCTATTATAGCTCCTTCCTGAACTATGATAAGCTTCCTTATCACATACCCCCCTGCTTAAGTTATTACGGACTGGTGTAACTGGTGAAACTTCTTCTTTACAGTCCGTAATACGGGAAAGGGCATCCTCATTTTTGTGTAACTTCCCAGCACGATGTTCCACTTGAAAATCAAATGCCTGTAAGGCCATGTACCAGCGTGTCAACCTGGCATTGTGGTTCTTCATTTGTTGCAACCACTTAAGTGGGGCATGGTCTGTGACCAATTGGAGCTTCCTTCCTGTAAGGTAAAACCTTAATGCCTCCACTGACCACTTTATAGCTAAACATTCTTTTTCTATTGTGGAATACTTTTGTTCAGCCGGTGACAACTTCCTGCTCAGGTACATCACAGGATGCTCCTCCCCTTCATGACATTGGGATAGAACCGCTCCTAGCCCTACATCCGATGCATCTGTTTGAACCAGGAAGGGTTTCCTGAAATCCACCCCTTTCAGTACCGGTCCTGTACACAACTTCCCTTTTAGGACTGAAAATGCTTTTTCAGCTTCAGGAGTCCATTTTAGCTGGTTTGGACAATTCCTCCGCAGCATGTCAGTGAAAATTGCACTTTTCTCTGCAAATTGTGGTATAAATCTGCGGTATTATCCAATAAGTCCAAAGAAACTTCTCAGTTGTTTCTTTGTTGTTGGAAGGGGAAAATTCCTGATGCTATCCACCTTGCTCATTAGAGGTTTAATTTTTCCTCTTCCCACTAGGTGGCCCAGGTATTTTACCTCCCTATTTGCAAAGGCACACTTCTTTGGGTTTAAAGTGATTCCCGCTTGCTTCATGGAGCACAAGACTGCCCTGATCCTCTTTAGATGTTCCGCCCAAGTGTTACTATGGATTATGACATCATCCATATATGCAAAGGCATAATTTTGGTGGGGTCGAAGTACCTGATCCACTAACCTTTGGCAGGTAGCTGCCGCTCCATGCAGTCTGAAAGGCATCCTCTTGAACTGGAAAAGGCCAACGGGGGTGCTGAACGCAGTCTTCGGCTTCGACTCCCTGGTTAGAGGGATTTGCCAATAGCCTTTTGTCATATCAAGGGTGGTTAAATATTGAGCTTGTCCAAGCTGGTCCAACAGCTCTTCAATTCTTGGCATTGGATATGCATCAAAAACTGATATTGCGTTTACCTGCCGGAAGTCAATACAAAATCTTAAAGAGCCATCAGGCTTTGGCACCAGGACTATGGGGCTATTCCAGGGACTCTTCGACTCCTCTATTACTCCCATGTCCAACATTTCCTGGACTTGTGCCACTACTTCCTGTCTCTTTGCTTCAGGCAAGCGGTATGGCCTTTGACGAATTAATTTCCCAGGTGGAGTTATTATCTCATGGGCAACCAAATGTGTCTCCCCAGGTATGGGTGTCAACACATCTGGGAATTCTTTAAGCAATTTCCTTATTTCTTCCTGTTGTACCACTGTCAGGTCCTCACCTATTTGGGGCTCTGACGTTTCTTTACAATCAGATACCTGGGGTCCCAAATCCTCCTCTTTATTCACCTCCCTTTCTCGGGCACAGGTGGCAGCTAAGCTTTTAACCCCTTTGTCTTCAGTAGAACCAAAGCCTTTGGTTCCACGCTCAGAATTTGACAGGGATGTGACCTCCTCCACAGGTGGGAAACCCAGTCTCTCACATATCAATTGGGCAATTCTGTCTCCCGTCTTCACATGATAATCATTCTGTCCAAAATTAAATAACAGAACTTTAAGACTGCCCCTGTAATCGGGATCAATCACTCCCGCTCCCACATCGATGAAATACTTAAGGGCTAATCCGGACCTTGGGGCTACTCTCCCATAGCATCCAATAGGTATTTCAACTTGGAGTCCAGTGTCAACCAGGGCACTCCCTTGGCTAGGTACAGTCACATTTTCTATACTGCACAGGTCAAACCCAGCAGCTTGAGGGGTTGCCCGCTTAGGAGCTTGGGCCTTCTCTGTGACCCTATGGTACTTCAAGACAAATGTCTGCTTCGGGGTAGTTTGGTCTTCTGGACGCTTAACCATCTTTTTAGCTGGGGTCTGAGGACTTCCAAACAAAGGCCCGGGAGCTATTACCATCATTCCTTCTCCCTCCTTCTTTCCTAGTCCTTCCACTAGACCTTGCTTAAATCTTGGCCAGTCTCTTCCTAGAACCAAATCAAATGGTAGCCTAGGCACCACTGCTAAAAGAACTTCCTCTTGTTCCCCCAGGCACTTAACCATTAGCCTATAGGTGGGATATGATGTTGCAGCACCATGAATGCATCTGATGTGAACTTGGCTTTCAGGGGTTCTAGGCACAAATCCTTCTTGGTCCTCTATCCTCTTCCAAAGCCTCTTTGACAACATACTCTGGTCTGCCCCAGAGTCTAACAGAGCATTTGTGGTAATTCCCTGCACATCAACCATCAAAAGAAATCCTTCTTTGGGCTGTTTTAAATCAACACCCATCAAGCTAGTGTGTATCTGGCATCCCCTTTCTAAATGTCCCCATTTTCCACATTTGAAACATTTCTTTTTACTCCACTGTGTAAACATTTTTAACAATTTTCTTTTCTGATACAGCACAGCTTGCCTCAGCACCAATCTTCAGAGGGCCACCCATTCTATGGCAAGCCTGTGTGGCTTCCAAGAATCTCTCTGCTAGCATGGTTGCCTCTCCAAGATTCTGGCAATTTTGCTGTATAAGGAAAGTGTGCAAATCTTTAGGCACAGCCGACATAAATTGTTCAAGCATAATAATGTCTAATAACATTTCCACAGTCTTTCCCTCAGGCTCCAACCATTTTACAGCCAATCCTCTGATTCTCTGACTCAGAGCCCTGGGTGTTTCACCCACTCTTAATGCAGTAGCTCTAAACATTCGCCTATACTCTGAAATAGACAACCCTAGGCGATCTCTAATAGCAGCCTTTACATCTTTATAATTTAAAGCCTGAGCTGCTGGCATTGCTCTATAAGCTGCAAGCGCCTCTCCAGTTAATGAGGCTGCCAGCCTTACTGCCCACTGGGTCTCTGGCCATGCTAATGCTTGTGCCACTCTCTCAAAAGATTCTAGGAAATCATCAACATTATCATCTGGAGTTAGCTTCCCAAAACTAAATGCCCCAATTCCCTGATTGAGTCCCACACTGTCCACATGTGGTATACCAGTAGTTACTGCTGGTCTTGCATCCGGTCCACTTTGGTTCTGCAGATTAACTAAGGCTTTCACCAGATCAAGCACTGGTTTCTGCTGGTCCATTAAGGCTTTCATAGCAGTGTCCTGAGCCTGCTGCGCTAGCTCCTGTTGCCTGCTAAACTGGGCTGCCATCCAGCTAGCCATTTCCCTCGGATCCATCTTGATCCCTGCAAGAAAACAAAAGAAAAAAAAAAACACAGTGCAACACCTTCCAAACAGGTGTTTTTCTCCTAATTTTTTTTTTCAATTACCCCTGTGCCTTACTCCCATCCACCACTAGACATGCCCAGGTACTTATTACCTTATGCCAGTGATGAATCCAGCTCTACACAGGGTCTTTTCCTCCTGGGACAGCCACCTGGATCAGCCACCTCTTCCTCCGAAGTGTAGTTAAGGGAAAATCTTTTTTTCCAGCTTTTAACTTGAACTTTCTTTTTTTCTTCAGACTTCAGTTGTAATCCTTAGCATGTAAATCCTTTGCGCAAAAGCAATCCGAAAAACTACGCCAACTGTAAACGGGGGCACTGGGTGAGAATGTCCACAGTCTTGGCAAAGGCAAATATTAATGACTTGCAAAGGATTGTGGGAAATGTAGTCCATTCATACCAGAATCAGCCGTTCACAAATAAATTAGTTGTGCTTGCTCGAGTGTTAAGCAAAGAAGATATATTTTATTTATGGGGTTATTTCTCCCAACACAGATTTGCTTGGTAGCACAGAAAAGGATACTTGCTTTCAGTATTATACTTAGAAAAACAAAATCAGGAAAAACAACAACTGAACTTCTTAAGCAATCAAATCAAATCATAAAGACCTTGATGGGAACAGAAAGGTCTTTTCTGTAGGCTCCTGCTAATATCTTTTTAGCAGTGCTTCAAAAACAAACAAAACCCACAAAGTAATGAAAAAAACTGTTCTTTTTCAAGGCTAACTTCTGGTATTTTCACACACACCCAGAAATGCCTCTTCAGAGCTCACAGGCAATTAAGCAAGGCTCAATTGCTAACAATTAACCAGCTGCAAACCTCTTGGCTGGTTTACTTTCTAAACGTGGCTCAAATCCTGCTCAAAAGCTTTTCTGAGTAGATCAAAGAACAAGTTTATATTTCTTTGTGATGGTTGTTGTATTTTGTAAAAGTATATTACCACAGAAGTTTAGACAGAGAGCAATCCATGTATTCACACTGCTCATTTACAATATGCCCTTCTTCTTCAACTATCATAGAATCAATATCATGGATTGGCACAGAGGAATTTCTTAATGGAGCATTCTCAGAACAATACTTGTTTCCCTGCTGTCTTCCAAGTGAATAGCTAGGGCATAGATCAGTGTTCATACCTGAGCTTCCATTGCTGTTAGGGTTCCTCTCTAAATATCCTGGCCAGTATGTAGTCCAGTTTTTATGTCCAGCCTTCCAATCAAGATCCCTGGACACTGGGTCTCTCTTCACATACCTTCTTGCACTGGTCTTAGGGCCCCTTCCAAATGCAGCCGTCTCCCTCACAGGTCCCGTCCGGGGATTCCTGGCTCTGCAACCCCACTCCTCTGGTTTCCTCCAGTCCAATGGAGTATGCTTGCCTCTGGAATGCCTCCCAGCACACGTACTGCTATGGACTCCTTTAGACCTCCCAGATGCTTCTCTCTTCTTTCTTCCAAAGTGTTTCTTGCTCTCTCTGTCCGTGAGCTCTGGCTTCTGCTGCCTCTGCTCCTGCTGAAGATGGTGATGATCATGAAGATTCTGCTGATGATTCTGCTGTGTAGAATAAGCTTTACTTTTAACCTATTTAGAGGGCTGCTCCACCCTAGCACAGCGCAGCTGTGCTAAATCAAGCCCTGCCCTTGGAGATGAGTGCTTGGGGATTACCTCATAGTTCTCCTGATTGAACACACATTTTCCCACTTCAGCTCTTCTAGTGGCTGTTGGAAATCTGGTGCATTCTGGGACTGGTAGTCTTTTATGGAAACATTCTGTTTTATTATTTCTACCAGCAAAGACAGGTTGCTTGTTCAGAGCCAATTCACCTCTATTATAGCTCCTTCCTGAACTATGATAAGCTTCCTTATCACAAGCCCAAGTGGCTGCTTTGCAGATAACATCAATAGAGACAGAACGAAGATTAGCCATTGAGGCTGTCATTGCTCTCACATTGTGAGCCGTGACAAGGCCTTCGAGAGAAAGTCCCTTACTCTGATATGTACAGGAAATGCAATCTGCAATCCAATTTGATAGAGTTATTTTAGAAACTGGAAGTCCCAAATGACTAGAGTCAAAAGCCACAAAAAGCTGAGAAGATTTTCTATGTGGCTTAGTTCTTTGGAGATAAAAGGCTAAGGCTCTTTTACAATCCAAATATGTGAAGATTCCTTTCCGCACTGGAGGCATGAGGCCTACAGAAGAATATAGGAAGATAAATCAACTGGTTTAAATGAAAAAGGCCTTTGGCAGAAAGTGAGGATGAGTCCTGAGGACTACTTTATCATGGTGAAACCTTGTATAAGGAGGGTCAGCTACTAATGCCTGTAGTTCACTAATGCGTCTTGCAGAAGTGATGGTAATTAGGAAAATAACTTTCCATGAAAGAAACTTCAGGTCTGAAGTGGCTAAAGGTTCAAAGGGCGGTTTCATAAGCTGACCAAGAACAAGATTTAGATCCCATGCAACCAGTGGTGGTTTAATGGGAGGTTTTGTTAAAAGTAGGCCTCTCATAAATCTTGATATAAGTGGATGAGAGGAAATAGGTTGTCCATTGAAAGGTTTATGAAAAGCAGCAATAGCACTAAGATGGACCCTGACTGAATTGGTCTTCAGTTGATAATTGTAGAAGATACTCTAGTATGTCTGTCTGCTGTACCACTCCCTTGGATTTTTGCAGCACAAATGCATGAACCCTGCTGCACACCACTGGTAACATCCTTCTCTTCAGAGTGAGCTCCATTTACCTGTACAATTTGTCGACTCCCACTCAACCAATTTCTAACCCAGTCAAGTACTGATTCTGAAAGGTGAATGGGGGGGCTGTATGTCACTGGAGGACACGCATCCCTGCTATTCATTCTGACCGTATGCTGGAACACAATCTCACCACACACACACACAGGGGAGATGTGGACAGGGGGCGACATAGGGGTGGAAGTGGATGGAGTGGGGATGAGCCAGGCACCTAGATGTACAGAACCAATTCAAGTTATGGCTCTGTACAACTGGTGATCACTAGGAGGACACCCAGCTTATTCCACTCAGAGGTGGAATTAGTGTGGGGATGCCCATGCGATCCAGCCTAGCAGCCCTCCAGATACACTGGAAGATGAGGCCCCGCCATCTGATCCCGGTCCTGGCAGACCCCACCAAACTGTTCGGGGGGGGGGGGGTCGGGCCTTCAGCGATCCTGCTGGGCGTCCTCTTACCATGAGGATGGGATGCCACGGCACCAGTGGGAACAGAGGAAGCCCAGACTGTGCTGCTTCCTGGATGTCTCCTGCTGCTGCAGCAGGGCATGCCAGGCCATTCTGTTCCCCGACCATACACCTGTAGAAGCATCTAGCTGTCGCGGTGCAGAATCGGGTACAATGGAGCACATACTGTCCTGGGACATCTGGACAGCCCAGATGGCCCCTTCAGGATCGGGCTCTCACTCACTTTAGGGTCCATCCCTAGGGTGCTCAATTGATTTATAAATTGCCTGTGTGGAGCGCTGTCAAAGGCTTTATTGAAATCTAAGTAGACCACATCTAGAGCTCTCCCTTGGTCCAACTCTGATCACCTAGTCAAAGAACTCAGCTTTGTCTGACAAGATCTGCCTCTGGTAAACTCAGCTGCCTCAGATCCTGAAGTTCATTGGACTCCAGAAATATCACTATCCTCTCTTTTAGCAGCATTTCCAAAAATTTACTCACCACAGGAGGTCAGACTAACTGGTCTGTAGTTCTCAATTTCATTCTTACTTCTGCTTTTGTGTAAAGGGACCACATGTGCCTTTCTCCAGTATTCTCGGACAAATCCCAATGCTAAAGAAGAACCGAAAAAGTCAGACACTGGAGCTGATAGAAAGTCCACAAGTTCCTTCAATATTCTTTGATGTATCCCATCCGGTCCCATTGCTTTGTCTACTTTCAGTTTAGCTAGTTCCTAACACAGTCTTCTGAAAATCATTCAAGATCCCCTTCACTTCTCTTCCTATTTGTGGGTTTTTTCTGAGATCCTGTTCCTGGCCCTTCATCTGTAAACACAGAACAAAAATATTTGTTCAGTAATTCCACTTTATCCGCATAAGCTTCTACCTATTCCTCCCCTTCTCTTTTGAGTCTGACAATACTACTTTTGCACTTCTTCCTCTCACTAACATATAGGAAAAATGTCTTGCGCCCCCCCCCCCCCATTTTTATTGCATAGACTATGGGGTATGTTTACTAAAACCCCGGTAATGTGCGGGCCGCGCTAGTGTGCGGGTGCCATATAAGGAGTGAGCATTTCAGGCAGAAAAAAGCAAAACCGGGATTAAACATGCGCTAATGTGCACGGTGCTCATGTGCGCCCCGCACATTAGCGCATGAGAAAGCTGCGTGGGAAGCATAAGCGGCACGCTGATGCTCAAACACAGGAACAGAGCCACAGTACAATGGTTAAGACACTGACCAATGGTGCAGGGCTAAGGGGTTCAATCCCCCACTGTGCCCAATGCAGAAGGCTGAGTGAGGCATTACTTTAGGAGGCAGTTTAATATTGGGCGGCATAAGGCGGCGCGCTATTGCTTTAGGAGGCATTTTATTTTTTATTTTAATTACTACTACGAGCAAACGCACTCTCAAAGCGTGTTAACATAAGGCGCCCCATAAGGCACATTTTAAAGTGCACTGTCCGCCAAGGCACCCTAGAATGTTGCTTATAGGGCGCTTTATAGGGTGCCATATGAGGTACCGCAAGGTCACAGCAATATTTTTGATGGCAGCACTGTGCAGTTTAAGGAATGAAAAGCATACATCAGTGCGCTGACATACAAGGAGGAGCAGCAGCAGTGGAGCACAATGGTTAAGACACTGACCAATGATGCAGGAGTCATGGGTTCAATCCCCCACTGTGCTTAATGAAGAAGGCTGGCTGTGGCGTAACCTGTTATACGTAATATTGCTGTAGGGGGCATTTTATGTTTATTTTCATTAGTGCTGCCAGCAAACACACCCTCATAGTATGGTAACATAAGGTGCTGCATAAGGCACCACATAGGATACCCCAGAGGGCACATTATAAAGTGCACTGTCCGCCACGGCACCCTAAAATGTCCCCTATAGGGCACCCTATAAGTTGCTCCACAGGATAACGTATAGTGCACCTTATATGGACGGTAACCATAAGGTAACCTATAGGGCGCCCTATAAAGCGCCCTCTGAGGCACCTTATGGGTACAGTACAATGAGGGTGTTCTTGCTGGCAGCAATAATGTACACTAAAAAGAAATAATGCTTTGGGCAGCCCTATCAAATAACCCCACTGTGGGTTTGAACCCACAACCTCTGGCTCCACAGGAAGTGAAGTAACCATTGTGCTACAGCTCTATAGCTGCTAGCAAGCCCCTGGCTGGCTGCAGAGGGACTGCACGTCACCACACAGACAGTCTGCTGTGGTCACCAGGATAGGGTTAGCCCACCCGTACCCATGATGCACAGCACATGCAAATCAGCTGTCCACAGATAAACACAAGATGGGGTATGCACCCCCACTGCACCTCGGACTGGTAGAGGGGACTGACCATGTGCACCCCCACAGCACCTCGGCCTGGTAGGGGGTACTGATCGTGTGTTTTACTGGCACAGAGTAGCTTCACACCGTCACATTGTGCGGGTACTGTGCTCACCCTGAGGGTGCGGTGAGGCGCCCAACACCAGGTCCACAGCACCTTCCATGGCTAAAAGAGGCCATGCTGGAGGTCCAAAGCAGTGTTAATGTGTGAGATAGGTAGTTTCTGCAGAAACACCTTGGATATATCTGTTTGTCTCAGTCAGGCATAGCCCCCATGGACCCCTAGGAGGATTATGCACCACCACCCTCCTCCAGGGCTGAGGGTGGCAAACAGGGTCTCCCATCAACAGATGCACATTCTACCTCTCTGCAATGGTGGCAGTAGAGGGGACCATCAACCCCAGTCCTGCTGGAGAACAGACAGCCTACAGGGCAGTCAATGCAGCTCTGTACACATCCATAACACAATAGCAGACAGACATTAAGCCTGGATATGCTAAGCTGCACCCCACCACTATCTGATATTCTCCTGCAGCAAGCCTTCAGCCACTGCACCCTGCAAGGCACTCCATCAAGACACATACCAGCTGCAAACAGTCTGCTAGCTAGTCCATAGTGCATGTTCCTGGTGGAAATGCATGCACCCAGACCAGGAATGTCAGCATACACAACAAGCAGATAAATCAGTGACTGGGCCCAAAAAGAAAACCCATAAATATCACATGACAGAAATACTATATAGCACTATGGGGGTGCCTAGCCATGCTGTCGTCACTGCACAGTCAGGGTGAGAGTGATCTCCCAGCAGGACATACTGAGGTCACCCTGTCTGTGTAGGTGGTGGCCGGGCACTAAAATGTCCCAGCCAGTGCCCTATGCCCTGTGCAGATGCATCCTGGCCAGGCCACCCTGTCTGGGCTATACCCATGGTACCTTGCTCCTCATTATGCACATTGGCAGGCCAATACTGGCAACAGTGCTGGCAGTGTGGGCTGTGGAAGGTGTTTGCAGCCACCACACACTGTATAGACAGACACACACTCCCACACCTATGCCAGCATTGTGCTACTATAGAGGAGTTTAGCAGCCCTGCCCACCACACCAGTCCTGGGCACAGTACAGGCATGGATATGGTACTGTCAGCCAGCCCCACCCGCTCCTTAACCTTGAAGGCTAAAGAGGGGTTGACTTGCGACGCCCGTGGGCAATTGTTGTAGTTGTGTTGTGGTGCGACGAGTGATAAGGCTTGGCAAAGGATTATTTATTTTAACTGGTTTATTTGCTCGTGGCTTAGTTTGCCAGTGCGCAGTTCAATATGCAAATTACAGACGGTGCAGAAGAAATTAAATCCAAAAGTATACAGGAATAACTGAATCTTATCTAGTTGCTTGTTGCGCTGTATTATTACACATTCTTCTCATGTGCTTTATCATACAGGAAGGAAACAGAAAAAGTCTCTTCACTTAAGTTTTCTTGTATAAATGAGGTTAATTGTCAAGGTCCTATTACCTCATAGAACAGTACAAAACTTTAGCTGTTTAATTGTCTCTGTCAATTAAACAGATTGAGCAATCCATTAACATGTCATCATTATCAGGGGGCAATAAAGAATCAGGGGTAGAAGTTTCTTCCATACATTCAATATCTGGCACAACCGGATTAAAACTTCTCTTCTGCTTTAAGAAGTCTTGGAAGTCCTTTAGAAGTGACTCAGCCGGTAACTTCCCCAAGTATGTCTGATCTCCCGTCCCTTCAATGAGTAACTGTTTACTGAGCTTATCAATCTCAGGCCGCCACTTAAGTTTGTTTGTACTGGGAACAAACACATGTGCTGGGCTACGTTTATCTCCTAACGTTCTCTAGCCGTGGGTGCTTGGTATTCCAACTTTGCAATGTCAGGAGAATAATCAAAAGCATTACATTCAGCCTTCTCCAGGTTAGGTATATCAGCTAGCTTAAAAGAATATTCAGGATTACTTAAAGCTTCCCTTGGCTGATAACAGACGCCACCATCTTGTTTAGCTGTGCTTTTAAAAGTGGAACAGAGACTGCCTGGTTTAAAAGCATAAACACTTCTTTTCTTGGGCACCTGATACAGAAGCTTTTCATCTGGGGAATACCTTATCCTTCTGTCCTTCTGCCACAGCTCTGCCTGGTTCTGTAGCCCTGGGTTTTCAGCGTAGTTAAAAGACCTCTGCCTGCAGCAGTTCTCTCTCTCTACTGAATCCTCTCCCACGGTACCTTCCAGGTGCAGCTTGTCACAGGAATCTCTATAGCAAGGATAATACCATATAGACTTGCCTTCTGCAATCCTTGTATCTCCCTCTGGGAACTCAGATAGCTTCTCTCGTGTTCTCGGCTTGTCTGGAACCAGTTGTCCTGTTATTCTCCTTTCTAGTCCTTCCTTTAGAACTTTTCTCGAGTCCTTCACTAGTTCCCTCTGACTTCCTGGTTTCTGTATATTTAAGCAGCTGGCTCTAGCCTGCATTGCCCGCCTTCCTTTGGGGCGTGCCCAATCACAGGCTTCCTCACTCCCTTCCCCCGAGGAGTGCTGTTTAGCTTGATTGGAAGTGTGTTTTTTTCTTTCTCTAAAGAAATCTGTGCTCTCTCTAGCATTACCGGCTTCCACCACCGGATGCTCACTTGTGTCCATAGGTTCCTGAGGAGCTACTGGGTCACAGTACGCAATACTGTTGGGGGTCACTCCCCAGGGTGGTAAACACTGTCAGAGACCAGACCTGAAGCACACACCGCAGACATCAGAAAGATTGTTATGATGGAGCTCAATCAGCAAACTGTGCTTAACATAGGAATTTCTATCTGCCAGTACTCATAGCAAACGTTTGATAGCTGTGTACCGTATGCCCAGGTGTAGGGTGTCATTGCTAAGGTATGCAAATGCTAGTATTGGGAGATGCACGCAGGGCCCAATGTCCTGCCTCTCCAGGAGGCATTGGCCAATGGGGCCTGTGGGTGTGGGTGTGGGTGTGTCTGCCCCTGTTGGCTGCTGCTTTACGGCAGAGGTTCCCAACTCCAGTCCTGGTGTGCCAAACACTGTTCGGTTTTCATGCTGTCCCTCATGAATATGCATGAGCTACATCTGCATACCATGGGGGTGGTGCATAGATATGCAGAACAGGCATCTTTATTAGAGGATGCATGGAACCTGAATGGTGTGGGGCCCTCCAGGACTGCATTTGGGAGACTCTGCTCTAGGTAATGTGCCTGTTTATGGTGTTTGTGCTCGGTGGGGTAAAATATAGGCATATTAACCATGCGTATGTTCTCTGCAATAAAGGTTTGTCCTTACTATCACGGTTTAGTTGTTGAAAAAATATGTGGACTGGATTGGCAGGAGCCCCAGCTGGGCTTTGAACCTGTGAACTTCTGTCTCCAAACACACTGCTTGTGTGCACTGCACCACCGCGTTGCCACAGAGACAGTGCATTCCCTGATGATACCATGACTGTTTATCCGGCAGGGCCTGTCTGTTGCAGTGCTTTGCACCCACCTACACAGGGCTAGGCCATGGTCTGCTCTGGGCAGCTGCCACTGCCCCCCTCTACCTTCAGTACCCCTGTGCCACCCTGCTGACATGCCCTTCTGCTGGTGGTGCTGGTGGTACGCAGTCTGAGGCCATCCTTTGTGCGGGTAGGCGGCTGCCTATGGTGGGTGTTCTGGGGTAGGGGTGCCTGCAAATTTGTCCGCACGTCCCCCAATCACTGCCTGCCAATGTTCTGTGCCCTTGGGTGTACCTACTGGGTGCTATCCCCTGTGGCACTCTGAAGGACACTCTCGTGCCCATGTTGGGCCCTCATCAGTTGCTGTCTGGCTGCTGTTCAGTTTCAGCATTCCTAGGTGCCATCTAGGCATCTGCCTAGTCCGCACTGTGCCCCAGCTGCACCACAGCATGTGCCACCTGTAGCCCTCTGTATCCCCTTTCCCTGCATCTTTCCAATTGCCCATTCCGACCTGCCCACCCTGCTGTTGTGGAAATGTGCATGCCATAGGTAACCTGTCCAATGGAGAGGGAAACCCTGATCAGTGCTATTTCACTGTGGGATCATTCACCTTGTATGGGGACGGAGCGTAGACCCTTCTAAAATTCATATTTTTGTTTTTGGGCTTTTTTGGGTGTGTTTTTTGATGTTCCCCATTACTATCACTATTGCCCAGCTTGATTATAATTTTATTATATTTTGTTTGGGTCATATTTAATGTTTATTTGCCCTTTTGTTCCGTGCACATGTATCACACTGCTCACGTTTTGTAGGTTTCCCCTGGTTTTGCTGTACATTGCTGACAGAAATGGTTTCTCTTCCCTTTAAATCGGCTCTACCGCGAGGTTTTCACTCGCGGTATTTTTTTGCTTGAATTTCAGCCCCGCTCCTGTGCGGGGAGGCTCTCCCCTCCCACTCTCCGCCCATTGACCCCGACTCTCCGCCCCTGGGGAGCCTTCCTCCGCCCTCCGGGAGCTTTTCCACGCCTCTATCGCTCATTTGCACGCCGCGCATATGAGCGGGCCCGTTAGTGCAGTGCGCACGTGTGCGGGGCACAAAAACGCATCATTAGCGTGTGCTAAGGTACCTTAGCGCACGCTATTGTGCGCCGTTTAGTAAACATACCCCTATGTCTTCCTCTTTTCGTATCTTTGCTTTCCTGACTACTTTCCTAACTTCTCTTTTTCCAAATATTGATGCTTGTCTTTCTCTCTCTACATTGCAATGCAGTATGGTATTTGTAATCCCTGATTTTACTGATTGGAATCAGTGTTGCGGGCCCCATAATGGATCACAATGAGCTTGTCAGAAATCCAGAACTGGCAAAAAATCTCACTCATGGAATTGGGTAACTTGGCAACTCTGTAGTTACAAATCAAGGTTAGTAGCACCACAGCACACTAGCACACTTCAAGCTGAGCTGGAAGTTCAAATGAGCAAAATAAAACTATTGAGCAAAAATAAAAACAAACACTTTTGTAATTAAATAATGCTCTTTTAGAAAGTGAAAGATACTTTTTAGTTTGGCTCTTGATTTGTTTCTAAAATCTTGTGTAGAATTGTAACCAGATGACATATCTAAATAAATTAGTGGGGGGGGGGGGGGTCGAATAAGTGGTACATTTATAAAAAATAAAAAAAAAGGGCAAGGGGGCTGTTTGGTGGCTTTGAGCAGCTGCAGAGAAAAGTGCAGGGATCCATAGCATGTTTTTAAATTTTAAAAAAAATGGAGTCGCTGCTGAATCAGGCGTTATTCCCCCCTGTTGTGGGAAGGCTCTGGGGTTGTTGCCTGTTTAGAGGCTGTGTGGGTCTTTTTGTTGGCATCGGGGCTCTGAAAATAACTGCCAGATAAATCAGAGGAAAGCCGCTATGTCCGCAGCTGTCCAAAATGTTGGTCGGTGGCTGTTGGGAGGTCTGGTCATAGTGGTTGCTAAGCAGAGCATTCCCAATATCTACCAGTATTTGGGCAGGGGGTGGGGATTGAGGCCACACTGTTGTGAGGCCTGCCGGAGAGGCCTAAGATGGCCACCAATGGGCAGAGTTGGCCTTAAATGGGCCTTGTGCTCCTAAAACAGAAAATGGCCTGAACTTTAAAATGTAAAAATAAATGTTTTAAAGGGTCCAGAAAGTCTGAACAAGGGCAGGAGAGCCCTGTCAAATAGTTATTTTAATTGATAAAAGGTTAAATATCTGCAATTTGCAGTGTTTTGAGGGAAGGAAGTCTGAGGGGGTGTGGCTTCGGGTCAAAAATGGGCAAGTTATAAAAATTAAAATTTTGAAAGATTTTGGGGCACCGGATGGATGGACAAGTACTGGGAAGCCCTATAAATGGATTTTTGAGATGTCTAAAGCTCAGATTGCTGTGTTTTGCAACAACTGAGAAAAAGAGCGTGGTTATTGCTGAAATTGGCCCAATATTAAAATTAAAAGTATCCAAATTTTAAAAATCAAAGTGTCCCCTGGAGATGCTTGAGGGTTAGCGAGCTCCAACTGAGTGGTTTTGGAGATTTTTGGTCCCTGGGGGAGTCAAAAATTGAGTTGATTTACTGGTGCTCTCAAATGTTTAGTTTAAAACTTTAAAAGCAAATTAAAAGTGTACCTAAGTCATGCAGTTGTATATTCATGTGAAACCTATGCATTAAAGTGTTTTTAAAGTTTATAAATGTTTATTAAAAGTTTTAAAAATGTCCAGGATGGAAGGGATTTGGTACAGGAATCTCAACAGCAAAACTGCTTCAGTTTGGCTCAACTGTTCTCCACAAAGTCATGATACAGTTTGATGAAAATCTCTGACACAGAAAGGAAGATGACAGAAAAAAAAATTGGTTTTGGCTTTTGTGAAAAGGAAAGTTTTTAGGGTTAAAGGAAAGTCGGGCTAGGACTATTTGATGACGACAGTGCAGGTAAGGACACTTCTAGAATAGGTTTTGGGATGGAAGTAAGGTGGGCAGAAACTGGCAGTTGGAGAATGATTGGTGAAGTGAGTGGATGTATGCCAGTATGGTTGGTAATAGGGACCGGTTTTTGAGTGGTTTTGCCTGAGATTAAGAATGGGTTTGGATGTTATGAGCATCTGAGTGAAGTGGATTAAGGGTTTAAATGGAAGGGATTGTTTGTGAGACTTTTTGAATATAAGAATATAAGATATGCCATACTTGGTCAAGCCCAGTATCCTGTTTCCAACAGTGGCCAATCTAGGTCATAAGTACCTAGCAGTTTCCCAAAAGACACAAGTCCCACAATGCTTGCATTGGGTCAAGCAGTGAAATCCTGGGTCCCTTTTAATAATAGTTTATGGACCTTTCCTCCAGGAACTTGTCCAAATCTTTTTTAAACCCAGCTACACTAACAGCTTTTACTACATCTTCAGGTAACAAATTCTAGAGTTTGATTACAGATTGAGTGAAAAAATATTTGCTCTTATTAGTCTTACATAGGTTACCCAGTAGCTTTACTACATGTCTTCTAGTCTTTCTATATTCTCATGACATAAACAATCAATTAATGTTTACCCGTTCCACTCCATTCATTAATTTATAGACCTCTGATTTATGCATCGAGTGAAAACAAATATTTTCCAATGTGTCTTAAAATTACTACTTAGGGGTATGTTTACTAAAAGCCGCACAATTGCGTGCCGCACAATAGCGCACGGAAACGCGGCACTCAAACGCTCAGAAACGCTCTTAAACGCCCCGCAAAAGTGCGCGTGGGCCCCGCACAATTGCGCGCCGCACCAACGCACCCCGCACAAGTACCCGGCCCGCAAATGTCCGATAGAGGCATGGAAAGGCATTCTGAGGGCGGAGGAAGGCTCCCGAGGGGCGGAGAGACGGGGTCAATGGGCGGGAAAGGGGAGGGGAGAGGCTCCCCGCACATGATCGGGGCCGAATTCACAGGTTAAAAATAGCGCGAGTGAAACACTCACGGTAGAGGGCATTTAAAGGGAAGAGAAACCATTTCGCGTCAGCAATGTACAGGGAAACCGGGGAAACCTGCAAAACGTGAGCAGTGTGATACATGTGCACAGAACAAAAGTGCAAATACAGATAGAAAAAGACCCAAACAAACACATTAAAAATAAGAAGGCAGCTGGGGAACCCCGATAATAATGGGCAAACATAAGAACCACCCCCAGGAAAGCTCAAAGAAAATGAAATGAAGGTTGGAAGGGGCTACGGAGGGGAGACCCTTCCAAAAACCATTTCCTTGTTTCTGAGCCTTCCTGGGAGTGTTTGCTATGGTTGCCCATTAATATCACTGTTGCCCAGCTTGGTTATATTTATCCCCAGTTGTTCGTGGTCGGTTGAGGGGTGTATTTGCAGTTATGTCACCAGACATGGTGACGGAGCGCACAGTACAAATGTGCAGAGCAGGGTTTTTGACTCTGTTGGTCAGGTTTCCCACCCCCAGGGACTGCACTATCACTGTGGCCACAATGTGGTGCAGCGGACAGAGGCAGTACCTCTAGGACCAGAGGGTCACAGGTTCAAATCCAAGCTGGGGCTCCTGCCAACCCAGTCCCCATATTTTACCCACCACTAAACAGAGATAGTACAGACACTCCTTTATTGCAGAGAACATAAGCATGGTTCACACACCCATTTTGTACCCAACACCGCACACACACCATAACAATGGGCATTACCGACAGCCGAGTCCCCCAAATGCAGTCCTGGAGTGCCACAACGCAATCAGGTCATATGCTTTTCCAAGATACGGACATGCCAGCATGTTGGCGGTAGGGTACAGGTGGTGGAGGGGGCAGTGGCTGCTAGCCACAGAAGACAGTGGCCGAGCCATGTGCAGGCTGGCACGTCCACTGCAACATAGGCCCTGTCGGATGTACAGTCATGGACTTCCCAGGGAATTCAGCACATCTGTGGCAGCACAGTGGTGCAGTGCACACAGACAGTGTGTGCAGGAACAAAAGATCACAGGTTCAAAGCCCAGCTGGGGCTACTACCAATCCTGTCCACATATTTTCCCCACAACTAAACCATGTTAGTAAGGGCTAACCTTTATTGCTGGGGACATACGCATTGGTCATACGCCATCTTTTACACCACCAAGCACAGACACCATGACCAGGGGCATTACCTAGAGCAGAGTCCCACAAATGCAGTCCTGGAGGACCACACACCATTCAGGTTCCATGCTGCCACACATACAAATAACTGTGCTGTATATCTATGCACCACCCCCATGGCATGTAGATGTAGCTCATGTATATTCATGAGGGACAGCAGGAAACCCCAACCAGTGTATTGCAAACCTGGACTGGATATGGGAACCTCTGCCGTACAGCAGCAGCCAACAGGGGCAGACACACCCACACCCACAGGCCCCATTGGCCAATGCCTCCTGGAGAGGCAGGACATTGGGCCCTGCGTGCAGCACCCAATACCAGCACTTGCATACCTTAGCAATGTCACCCTACACCTGGGTATATGGTACACAGCTCTCAAACGTTTGCTATGAGTACTGGCAGATAGATATCCCTACGTTACGCACAGTCTGCTCTTTGAGCTCCATCATAACAATCTATCTGATGTCTGCGGTGTGTGCGTCAGGTCTGGCCCCTGACAGTGTTTACCACCCTGGGGAGTGACCCCCAACCGTACTGCATACCATACCCATGCCTGTACTGTGCCCAGGACTGGTGTGGTGGGCAAGGATTCTGAACCCCTCTATAGTAGCACAATGCTGGCATACGTGTGGGAGTGTGTGTCTGTCTATACAGTGTGTGTTGGCTGCAAACACTGTCCACAGCCCACACTGCCAGCACTGTTGCCAGTTTTGGCCTGATGATGTGCATAATGAGCAGCAAGGTACCATGGGTATAGCTCAGACAGGGTGGGCTGGCCAGGATGCATCTGCACAGGGCATAGGGCACTGGCAGGGACATTGTAGTGGCCGTCCACCACCTCCACAGACAGGGTGACCTCTGTATGTGCTGCTGGGCTTTCACTCCACCCTGACTGTGCAGTGACGGCATCATGGCTAGGCACCCCCATAGTGCTTCATAGCATTTCCCTCATGTGATATATATGGGTCACCTGTTGGGGCCTAGTCACTGATGTATCTGCTTGTGTGTGTTGCCATCCCAGTTGTGGGTGCATGCATTTCCAGCGGGACTAACCAGCAGACTGTTCACAGCTGGTATGTGCCCTGCTGGAGTGCTGTGCAGTGGCTGATGGCTTGATGCAGGGGAATATCAGATGGTGGTGGGGTGCATCTTAGCATATCCAGGCCTACTGTCTGTCTGATATTGTGGTCTGGGTGTGTGTGGGGCTGCTTGGACTGCCCTGTAGGGTGTCTGTTCCCCAACAGGACTGGGGTTGATGGTCCACTGTACTGCCAACATTGCAGGGGGGGGGGGGGGGGGGGGGAGAAGATATATGTTGTTGGGAGACCCTGTTTGCCCCCCGGGGGGGGGGGGGGGGGGGGGGGTGGTGGTGGTACATGGCACACCTAGGGGTCCGTGGGGGTTCCCCTGACTGAGACAGACAGAGATATCCAAGGTGTTCCTGCAGAAACTACCTATCTGACAGATTACAACTGTTTTGGAGCTCTGCCATGGCCTCTCTCAGCCATGGAGGGTGCTGTGGACCTGGTCCAGGGCGCCTCATCGCACACTCAGGGTGAGCACAGTTCCCGCACAATGTGACTGTGTGTAGCTACTCTGTGCCAGTTAATCACCCGGTCAGTACCTCCTACCTGGCCAAGGTGCTGTGTGGGTGCACACGGACACGTCCCCCTACCAGGCCGGGGAGCTGTTGGGGTGCATTCCCCATCTTGTGTTCATCTGTGGACAGCTGATTTGCATGTGCAGTGCATCATGGGTATGGGTGGCCTAACCCTATCCTGGTTACCACAGCAGACTGTCTGTGTGGTGACATGCAGGCTCTCTGCAGCCAGCCAGGGGCTTGCTGGCAACTATATAGCTGTAGCCCAATGGTTACTTCACTGCCTGTGGAGCCAGAGGTAATGGGTTCAAGCCCACAGTGGGGTTATTTGATAGGGTTGTCCAAAGCTTTTTTTAGATTTAATGTACATATGTTGCTGCCATCAAACACACCCTCAGTGTACTGTACCCATAAGGTGCCTCTGAGGGTGCTTTATAGGGCGCCCTATAGGGCACCTTATGGTTGCTGTCCATATAAGGTGCACTATACCTTATCCTGTGATGCAACATATATGGTGCCCTATAGGGGACATTCTAGGGTGCCTTGGCGGACAGTGAACTTTAACATGTGCCTTATGGGCCGCCTTATGTTAACACGCTTTGTGAGTGCGTTTGCTAGTAGTGATAACTGAAATAAAAATAAATTGCCCCCTACAGCACTCATCCCCATAATATGCACTGCCTCAGTGAGCCTTCTTCATTGGGCACTGTGAGGGATTGAACCCCTGATCCCTGCACCATTGGTCAGTGTCTTAATCATTGTGCTGTGGCTCTGGTCCTGTGCTTGGGCATCAGCGCACTGCCTTATGCCGCCCAAAATTAATATGCCTCCTAAAGCACCTTTACCCATTACAATTAATGCCTCAGCCAGCCCTTTTTGTTGCACACAATGGGGAATTGAACCCATGGCAGCTGCACCAGCTGTCAGTGTCTTAACCATTGTACTATGACTCTGTTCCTTTGTGTGTGCATATCAGGGCGCCACTTAGCCTTCCCACACACTATTTTGCACGGCGCACATTAGCGCGCCGCGCAAATGTGCGATCGCTTACTCCCGTTTCTTTTCTTTTTTCTGCCTGACCCGCCCACTCCTTATATGGCACAGGCACACTACCGCGGCCCCGCACGTTAGGAATGTTTAGTAAACATGCCCCTTAGACTAGGAGATATGCAATGAAACTACTTTCTACTTTTTGTAAAAAAGCAGATTCATATCCATTCCACTCATTTAAAAGTTTGTGGATGTGTAAGTGAAATGTATTTGAAAAGCTAGAGTGGAAAGAAAGATAGGCAGAGGAAAGAGAAGGCTGGAAAGGAAGATGGTGTTAAAGTAGGAAGAGGAAAGATTTAATGCTGATTTTTTGGGGGGTTGATTAGTGGGTTTATTCAAAGGAAGTGTACAGGGAGCCTGGAAGGTTAAGGTTTGAGGTAGGAAGTGGAGATTAAGGACAATTAAGGTGAGGAACAGGTTAGGGACCCATTTTAGAGGAGCCAAGTTTGATTTAAGCTGGGAAATTCTAAGATGAAGAAAACACTGAGAGGCGTGGGTTTAGAAGAAAGGTGGCGTGAGAGCAGAGGGTAAGTGATTTATACGTTGGTTGGAAATGAATTATTGAGAGAATAGAGAATGATTTGTGAAATTGAATTGTGAATATCTGTTCATGTGAGGTAGTGTTGCGAGATAAAGATTCATAGGGGTATGTTTACTAAACCGTCTTATTGTTACCGGCGCAAGTTGCAGCGATAATGTGAAAAATGCCATCTAAGGAGTGGGTGTTCCGGCGGCAAGGTAGCAAGAATCTGTATCACGCGATAGTGGGAGCCGTGGCACGTTAACCCTAAGTACATGCCAGCGCAGTGTTAGAAGCAATAACGATGTAGCCCACTGGTTACTGCAATGACTGCAGAGTCAGAGGTTATGGGTTTGATTCCACAATGGTGTCATGTAAGAAGGCTGTCTGAGGCATTTCCTTTTTTTAAATTTAAATCAGTGCTGCCAGCAAAAATACCCTCATAGTGCCGTAACCTAAGGTGCCACATAAGGCGCCCTATAAGGCACTCCATAGGGCACATTATAAAGTGCCATGTCCACCAAGGCACCTTATAATGTGCCCTATAGGGCGCTTTATAAGGCGCCTTATGAAGCACCTTAGGCTACGGCACTGTGAGGGTGTTTTTGCTGGCAGCACTGATTTACATTAAAAGGAAATGCCTCAGCCAGCCTTATTAAATAACACCACTGTGGGATCAAACCCATAACCTCTGCCTCTGCAGTCATTGCAGTAACCAGTGGACTACATCTCTATAACATCTAGCACACTACTGGCTGGCTACAGAAAGACTGCAGGTCACCACACAAACTGTCTGCTGTGGTTACCAGGATAGGGTAAACCGTACCCATGATGCATTGCACATGCAGATCAGCAGCCTACAGCTCCTCAAAAGATGGGGTATGCACCTCTGTAGCACACCGGCCTGGTAGAGGGAAATGACCGCGTGTGTTACAGGCACAGAATAGCTACAGACCGTGACATTGTGCGGTTCCTGGGCTCACCCTGAGGGTGAGGTGGGGTGCCCAGCACCAGGTCCACAGCACCTGGTTTGGCTGAGATAGGCTGTGCTGCAGGTCCCCATCACTGCCAGTGTGTGATAGGTAGTCCTTGCAGACACACCTAGGATACACCTGCATCCATCTGTATTTACCAGTCATGCCTAGCCCTTGTGGACTATGATGCACCCAGAATAGTGCATATCCTGTGTGGTTGCCATGGTCACATGTTATAAGAGAAGGGCGATGGTTGGACCCAAAAGCGGATTATGCAGCAACACCCAACCCACACCCTCTGTGGGTCAGGATCTCCCACCAACAGATCCACATTCTATATCTCTGCAATAGTGGCAGTAGAGGGGACCATCAACCCCAGCCTGCTGGGGAATAGGAACCCTTCAGGGCAGTCAATGTAGATCTGTACACAGGGCACTGGCAGACAGGCAGTAGGCCTAGAAAAGCTCAGCTGCCCCCCACCACCATCTGACATTCACCAGCAGAGGGCACAGTCAGTCTCCACCGGCTGCACCTTGCAATGTGTTCCAGCCAAACACATGCTAACTGCAGTCTGCTAGCTAGTACATAGTGAATGTTCCTGGAGGAACTGTGTGCACCCAAAAATGGGATGTGAGCACACACATCAAGCAGGTATATCAGTGATTGGACCCCAGAAAAGGGAACTCATAGATATCACTTAAAAGAAATATTGTAGAGCACTATGGAGGAACCTAGCCATGTCATGGTTACTGTGCAGTCAGGGTGAGAGTGACCCCCCCCCCCTCTAGCATGATATACTATGGCCACCCTGTACATGCAGGTGGTGGTCGGGCACTACAATGTTCCAGCCATTGCCCTATGCCCTGTACAGATGCATCCTGCACAGGCCACCCTGTCAGGGCCATACCCACAGTATCTTGCTCCTCATTATGCACATTGGCAGGCTAACACTGGAAACAGTGCAAACAGTGTGGGCTCAGTAAGGTGTAGGCAGCCACAAAACACTGGATAGACATACACACACTCCCACACCTATGCCAGCTTTGTGCAAATATAGAGGTTTTTGTCAGCCCTGGCTGCCACACCAGTCCTGGGCACAGTGTGAGCATTGCTATGGTACACAATACTGTTGGGGTCACTCCACGGGGTGGTAAACACTCTCAGAAGCAATAACTGAAACACACTCCACAGATATCAGAAAGTTTGCTATGATGAATCTCTGTCAACAAATTGTGTTTAACTTAGGATTTGCCATCTGACATTAATCATGGCAACCTTTTGATATCTGTGGAACATGTTCCCAAGTTTAGGACAGCATTGCTAAGGTATGCAGGTGCTAGTATTGGGAGATGCTGCTCCGCGCAGGGCCCAACAGCCTGACTCTCCAAGAGGTTTTGGATAGTGGAGCCTGTGGGTGTGGGCGTTTGTGCCCCTGTTGGCCACTGCTCTAGGGCAGAGGTTCCCAACTCCGGTCCTGGTGGGCCAAACACGGTTCACGTTTTCATGCTGTCCCTAATGAATATGCATGAGATACATTTGCATACAATGGGGGTGGTGCATACAAATGTAGCACAGGCATATTTCTTAGGGACAGCATGAAGCCTGAATGGTGTTTGGCCCTCCAGGACTGCAGTTCGGAAACTCTGCTCTAGGGATTGCACATGTTTATGGTGTCTGTGCTCTGTAGGGTAAAATATAGGCGTTTCTGGCATGTTTATTTTATCTGCAATAAAGGTTCCATCTTTGTTACCATGGTTTAGTACTGGGTAAAATATAGGGACATGGCTTGCAGGAGCCACAGCTGGGACTTGAACTTGTGACCTTCTGCCCCTGAACACACTGGCTGTGTGTACTGCACCAAAATGTTGCCACAGGGGCAGGTCATTCCCTGGGGATGCCATAACTGTTCGTCAGACAGACCTTGTCTGTTGCCGTGCACGGCACCCACCTAAACGGGGCTTGGCCGTGGTCTGCTGTGGGCAGATGCCACTGCCCCTCTGCCACCAGCACCCCTCCGCCACCATGCTGACATGCCCTTCTGCTTGTGGTGCTGGTGGTGCACGGTCCCAGTTCATCCAGTGTGCCGGTAGGTGGCTGCCTATGGTGCATGATATGGGGTAGGGGTGCCTGCATAGACATCCATGCTTCCCCCCAGTGCTGCCTGCCGATGTTATGTGCCCTTTGGGGTACTTGCTGAGCACTGTCCCCTGGGACACTGTAGGACACACACTCGTGGCCATGTTTGCCCTTGGTCAGTTGCTGTCTTGCTGGTTTTCCACTTCTACATTCCTACGTGTCACCTAGGCATCTGCCTAGCCCACCCTGTACTCCAGCTGCTACACTGCATGTCCCGTCTACAGCCCCCTGTACCCCATTTGCAGCCTCACCGTAGTGCCCTCTCATACTTGGGCACTATAATGTTGCTGCACATGTATCACTACTATCCCATTTTTTTGTTTCCCTGCCTTTGCTGAACATTGCTGACTGAAATGGTCTCTCTCCCCTGCAAATGTGCCTCTAGTGCGAGGTTTTCACTGGCGCTAATTTTCAGACCTTCATTTAACAGTGTTAGTGTGCATGGGGCCTCTCCCCGCCCACTCTCTGCCCATTGACCCCTTATCTCCACCCCTGGGGAGCCTTACTCCGCCCTCTGCACACCTTAATGCCACTGGAGACGTTATCGCGCGATACGTGATGTTCTCGCAAGGTAATACATCACATATCGCGCGATAACATTACAGCTGCGACGTTAGCGATGTTTAGTAAACATACCCCATAGTCCCCAAGGACCTACAGTAGCAAGCTTGCAACTGTACCAAGTATACATTTTGCAGGATTTTATTTTGTATATTTTTATAGGGAAAGAAAAGTATCTTAGAATTAGGGTGAGGTTAGTGTTAGCAAGGAACAGCTTTAGCATTATATCTATTCTGGAAGAGCCGAAGACATCCTGAAAAACAAGAACTGTGACTTCCCAAGGACTTCTCCTCAAGCAAGCACTCCAGTTGTACAATTAGGCCCCAACGAGAGAGGATAAATACTGTAAAACATGTGCACACATATTTTAGCGCAAGTATCCTTACAGACTGAGTTCCAGAGACACAATACTTATCTGTTTAAAAACTTAAGACTTGAACTTGAAACATTTTTTGTGCTTATTATTTGTAAGTTTGTTACAGGGTTTTAAAAACTACAGTGTTTAATAGAGTCAAGAGGCATATGTACTTAATTCATTATACTTACCAAGAGATACGTCTCTGGGAATCCTGATAACATACACCATCTGAGATTTACCTTAGCTTTTATCCTTAAAATAATTTAAATTTTCTGACTGTGTTCCCCTTGTGGTATTCCAGCTAAAACATAGCATTTTTAGTACCCTCACCTCACCCTAAACGGGCTATGATAGTAGCGATATCATCCTGGTTACTGTGAAAGACTCCTACCAAGAAGGAAATCTATTCTTTCTTGCCCTGGGGTGGGAAACATTTTAGTAAAATAAGGTTGGTTATCTAATAGTCTGCCAAGACATCTTCGCTTCAAATAGGCAATCTATGGAAATACCCTGGGATGTTATCTTATATGTCAATATTGAAGAGGTACCCCTTCTATATGTCCCAATAACATATCCTATTTTTTTTAATATACTGATTCACAACTTTACTTTGCCAAGCTCAGTTTTTCTGTTTCCATGAGTATGTCTAAATCTCATCAGCATGGAAGGAAACACTTCTAAATCACTTTAACCTAAATCTGTGTCCAGGATTGAAAAAGACAAAGCCATAGTCTGAGCCTGCAGGTTTCTTAATTTGTTCCCTTTTAGGCTAAATCAAAAGATGGCGAAGAAAACATATTAAATTTAGCTAAGCCCACGGAGAGGCAAGAGGAAGGAGGCCAGGGAAGGGATTATGTTGTAGATTCAGCAAATACCCCAGAGAGTAGGATTCAATACCTGTCAGCCTTAGAACCGCATCCTATGTAATAGTAGCAAGCCTGCACTTCAGGCAAGAGCATGATCCCGGGGTGGCTACCACCTGGGGAGCGAGAAGCTTAAAACAGCATAAATAAGTCACCTGGTACTGTTCAGCTCTAACTGCTTCACATCAGTCAGGACTGTTAGAGCTTCGATCAGAAAAGGGGTTTGAAGGGGGAGAGGTAGAGCCACCGAGGTCAAGCTCTGAAATGGGCACGAACATGGTTATGAACAGGGTAAAGAAATTTCAGTGGGCAAATGAAAATATGACGCAGCAAGGCATGCCCTCCCCTCTCCGCCCCCTGCCTCTTCCATAATTACTCCAGTCAATACTTATAAAAACATTTTAACTGAATGTAAAGATATGTCCTAGCTTGGAAAAGAAGCCGCATGGAATTAACACTTGGGTCTCATTAATATGCATGACAACCTGTTTCCAAGATAAACAACAGTATTCATATAAACCATTTAATATAATAGCCATCAAACAGAGACATAAGCTATCTAGTTCATGCTGAGTTTTTAATTTAAATTTAGATCATAATTTGGCTGTTTAAATTGAGCATCAAAAAATGAATCATGCTGATTTACATGAATTTTCTTTTATCTTTATAGATTTGTAAACCATGTCTAAATGAACTGAAAAATTTAACGGTCAGCTAGCTTATCTTTGTGAAACTAAGCTTTTCTGTAAATTTTCAGTCATTAAGTTGCACTGAGCTTGTATGTGAATACTGGGCAGCTCCTCGCAATGAATGAAGTCAAGATTATCAAGGAGATAGATACCATTCTTCAAAGTATATCTCCTGTCCTGCCTCTGTGTTTATCATTTCATATCACAAGGCATTAAAAATAAAGTTGAGCTCTATTCTCATGGCAGGGTTACCATATGGGAAACGCTGCTAGAGGGATGTTTCTGCTGCAGTTTTTCTGGTAAATGGAAAGATTGCATGTGATAACATTGTTTATTTTGTTCTATTACTGTAACTTAAATGTATATGATATAGTCATACTATGTTTTGTTTCCTGTGATCTGCTTTGTGCTGCAGAAGTAAAGGTGAAGAATCAAACTGAATAAAAAGCAGTTAATGCTTGAGGGCCCCGCGCATGCTGAAAACCCTGGTTTCTTTTCAGGTCAAATGGGAGCATTGCTCTCTGTCTCCATTTAAGATCCAAATGGAAGGTCTGAGTCATAAGATCTGAACAGTCCCTTGTTTGTCTTTGAGCTGCCACCCTACCCCTTTACACCCTCCCCATCTGCCAAAGGGGGGAGAATTAAAACTCCTGCAAAAAAAATACCCCTCCACCTCCACTACCAGATCAAAGACCCAACACTCTAGGAAGGGGACAGGTTATATTTGAAGGTATTATTTTTCAAATTATATTTATGTGTTGATTTTTGAACCAGTTTCCTTCTGCTTCTTTGACCCTTCACTTCAAACTCTTGTATTACGATGCCATGAGCTCTCCTTTTTTTTCCTCTTTGCTTTATATGTTCCTATCTATCTATATACCTAGGGGTATGTTTACTAAACGGCACAAACGTAGCAGCTGCGACTTTATCGCGTGATACGTGATGTTATCGCATGATATGGTGCATTACCATGCAAGAACGTCACTTATCGTGTGATAATGTATCCTGCGGCAGAAAGGTGCGCAGAGGGTAGAGTAAGGCTTCCCAGAGGGCGGAGTAAGGCTCCCCAGGGGTGGAGGGAAAGGGTCAATGGGCGGAGAGTGGGTGGGGAGAGGCTCCATGCACACTAGCGCCGTGAAATGAAGCTCTGAACAGTAGCGCCAGTGAAAAACCTGCGCTAGAGGCACATTTGCAGGGGAGAGAGACCATTTCAGTCAGCAATGTGCAGCAAAGGCAGGGAAACAAAAAAATGGGATAGTAGTGATACATGTGCAGCAACATCACAGTGCCCAAGTACGAGAGGGCACTACGGTGAGGCTGCAAATGGGGTACAGGTCCCAGAATAGATATAATGCTAAAGCTGTTCCTTGCTAACACTAACCTCACCCTAATTCTAAGATACTTTTCTTTCCCTATAAAAATATACAAAAAAAAAATCCTGCAAAAAGTATACTTGGCACAGTGGCAAGCTTGCTACTGTAGGTCCTTGGGGACTATGGGGTATGTTTACTAAACATCGCTAACGTCGCAGCTGCAACGTTATCGCGTGATATGTGATGCATTACCGTGCGAGAACATCACGTATCGCGCGATAACGTCTCCAGTGGCGTTAAGGTGTGCAGAGGGCAGAGTAAGGCTCCCCAGGGGTGGAGATAAGGGGTCAATGGGCAGAGAGTGGGTGGGGAGAGGCCCCATGCACACTAACATCGTGAAATGAAGGTCTGAAAATTAGCACCAGTGAAAACCTCGTGCTAGAGGCACATTTGCAGGGGAGAGAGACCATTTCAGTCAGCAATGTGCAGCAAAGGCAGGGAAACAAAAAAATGGGATAGTAGTGATACATGTGCAGCAACATCATAGTGCCCAAGTATGAGAGGGCACTGCGGTGAGGCTGCAAATGGGGTACAGGGGGCTGCAGGCGGGACATGCAGTGTAGCAGCTGGAACACAGGGTGGGCTAGGCAGATTCCTAGGTGACACATAGGAATGTAGACGTGGAAAACCAGCAAGACAGCAACTGACCAAGGGCAAACATGGCCACAAGTGTGTGTCCCACAGTGTCACAGGGGACAGTACTCAGCAAGTACGCCAAAGGGCACATAACATCGGCAGGCAGCGCTGGGGGGAAGCATGGATGTCTATGCAGACACACCTACCCCATATCATGCACCATAGGCAGCCGCCTACCAGCACACTGGATGGACTGGGATCGTGCACCACCAGCACCACAGGCAGAAGGGCATGTCAGCATGGTGGCGGAGGGGTGCTGGGGGCAGAGGGGCAGTGGCATCTGCCTACAGCAGACCATGGCCAAGCACCGTTTAGGTGGGTGCTGTACACGGCAACAGAAAAGGTCTGTCTGATGAACAGTCATGGCATCCCCAGGGAATGATCTGCCCCTGTGGCAACAGTTTGGTGCAGTACACACAGCCAGTGTGTTCAGGGGCAGAAGGTCAGAAGTTTAAGTCCCAGCTGTGGCTCCTGCAAGCCATGTCCCTATATTTTACCCAGTACTAAACCATGGTAATAAAGACGGAACCTTTATTGCAGATAAAATAAACATGCCAGAAACGCCTATATTTTACCCTACAGAGCACAGACACCATAAACATGTGCAATCCCTAGAGCAGAGTTTCCGAACTGCAGTCCTGGAGGGCCAAACACCATTCAGGTTTCATGCTGTCCCTAAGAAATATGCCTGTGCTACATTTGTATGCACCACCCCCATTGTATGCAAATGTATCTCATGCATATTCATTAGGGACAGCATGAAAACGTGAACCGTGTTTGGCCCACCAGGACCGGAGTTGGGAACCTCTGCCCTAGAGCAGTGGCCAACAGGGGCACAAACGCCCACACCCACAGGCTCCACTATCCAAAACCTCTTGGAGAGTCAGGCTGTTGGGCCCTGTGCGGAGCAGCATCTCCCAATACTAGCACCTGCATACCTTAGCAATGCCGTCCTAAACTTGGGAACATGTTCCACAGATATCAAAAGTTTGCCATGATTAATGTCAGATAACAAATCCTAAGTTAAACACAATTTGTTGACAGAGATTCATCATAGCATAGCATGTTATTTAATAAGGCTGTCTGAGGCATTCCCTTTTGATGTAAATCAGTGCTGCCAGCAAAAACACCCTCACAGTGCCGTAGCCTAAGGTGCTTCATAAGGTGCCTTATAAAGTGCCCTGTGAGGGTATTTTTGCTGGCAGCACTGATTTAAATTTTAAAAAAGGAAATGCCTCAGACAGCCTTCTTACATGACACCTCTGCCTCTGCAGTCATTGCAGTAACCAGTGGGCTACATCGTTATTGCTTCTAACACTGCGCTGGCATGAACTTAGAGTTAACGTGCCACGGCTCCCACTATTGCATGATACAGATTCTTGCTACCTTGCTGCAGGAACACCCACCCCTTAGATGGCATTTTTCACATTATCGCTGCAACTAGCGCCGGTAACAATAAGACAGTTTAGTTAACATACCCCTATGAATCTTTATCTCGCAACACTACCTCACATGAACAGATATTCACAATTCAATTTCACAAATCATTCTCTATTTTCTCAATAATTAATTTCCAACCAACATATAAATCACTTAACCTCTGCTCTCAAGCCACCTGTCTTCTAAACCCACGCCTCTCAGTGTTTTCTTCAACTTAGAATTTCCCAGCTTAAATCAAACTTGGCTCCTCTAAAATGGGTCCCTAACCTGTTCCTCACCTTAATTGTCCTTAATCTCCACTTCCTACCTCAAACCTTAACCTTCCAGGCTCCCTGTACACTTCCTTTGAATAAACCCACTAATCAACCCAAAATAAAATCAGCATTAAATCTTTCCTCTTCCTACTTTAACACCATCTTCCTTTCCAGCCTTCTCTTTCCTCTGCCTATATTTCTTTCCACTCTAGCTTTTCAAATACATTTCACTTATACATCCAGAAACGCACTCAAAAAGTCTCACAAACAATCCCTTCCATTTAAACCCTTATCCACTTCACTCAGATGCTCATAACATCCAAACCCATTCTTAATCTCAGGCAAAACCACTCAAAAACAGGTCCCTATTACCAACCACACTGGCATGCATCCACTCACTTCACCAATCATTCTCCTACTGCCAGTTTCTGTCCACCTTACTTCCATCCCAAAACCTATTCTAGAAGTGTCCTTACCTGCACTGTCGTCATCAAATAGTCCTAGCCCAACTTTCCTTTAACCCTAAAAAAACCTTTCCTTTTCACAAAAATCCTATGCCAGTTTTTTGTCAAAGCCAAAACCAATTTTTTTTCTGTCATCTTCCTTTCTGTGTCAGAGATTTTCATCAAACTGTATCATGACTTTGTGGAGAACAGTTGAGCCAAACTGAAGCAGCTTTGCTGTTGAGATTCCTGTACCAAATCCCTCCCATCCTGGACATTTTTAAAACTTTTAAATAAACATTTATAAACTTTAAAAACACTTTAATGCATAGGTTTCACATGAATATACAACTGCATGACTTAGGTACACTTTTAATTTGCTTTTAAAGTTTTAAACTAAACATTTGAGAGCACCAGTAAATCAACTCAATTTTTGACTCCCCCAGGGACCAAAAATCTCCAAAACCACTCAGTTGGAGCTCCCTAACCCTCAAGCATCTCCAGGGGACACTTTTTGATTTTTAAAATTTGGAAACTTTTAATTTTAATATTGGGCCAATTTCAGCAGTAACCACGCTCTTTTTCTCAATTGTTGCAAAACATAGCAATCTGTGCTTTAGAAATCTCAAAAATCCATTTATAGGGCTTCCCAGTACTTGTCCATCCATCCGGTGCCCCAAAATCTTTCAAATTTTTAATTTTTATAATTTGCCCATTTTTGGCCCGAAGCCACACCCCTTCAGACTTCCTTCCCCCAAAACACTGCAAATTGCAGATATTTAACCTTTTATCAATTAAAATAACTATTTGACAGGGCTCTCCTGCCCTTGTTCAGACTTTCTGGACCCTTTAAAACATTTATTTTTACATTTTAAAATTTCAGGCCATTTTCTGTTTTAGGAGCACAAGGCCCATTTAAGGCCAACTCTGCCCATTGGTGGCCATCTTAGGCCTCTCCGGCAGGCCTAACAACAGTGTGGCCTCAATCCCCACCCCCTGCCAAAATACTGGTAGATATTGGGAACGCTCTGCTTAGCAACCACTATGCCCAGACCTTCCAACAGCCACCGACCGACATTGGGGACAGCTGCGGACATAGCGGCTTTCCTCTGATTCATCTGTCAGTTATTTTCAGAGCCCCGATGCCAACAAAAAGACCCACACAGCCTCTAAACAGGCAACAACCCCAGAGCCTTCCCACAACAGGGGGGAATAACGCCTGATTCAGCAGCGACTCCATTATTTTAAAAATATAAAAACATGCTATGGATCCCTGCACTTTTCTCTGCAGCTGCTCAAAGCCACCAAACAGCCCCCTTGCCCTTTTCTTTATTTTTTAAAAATGTGCCACTTATTCAACCCCCCTCCCCCCCCCCCCACTAATTTATTTAGATATGTCATCTGGTTACATTTCTACACAAGATTTTAGAAACAAATCAAGAGCCAAACTAAAAAGTATCTTTCACTTTCTAAAAGAGCATTATTTAATTACAAAAGTGTTTGTTTTTATTTTTGCTCAATAGTTTTATTTTGCTCATTTGAACTTCCTTTGCTGTGGTACTACGAACCTTGATTTGTAAATACAGAGTTGCCAAGTTACCCAATTCCATCAGTGAGATTTTTTGCCAGTTCTGGATTTCTGACAAGCTCATTGTGATCCATTATGGGGCCCGCAACACTGATTCCAATCAGTAAAATCAGGGATTACAAATACCATACTGCATTGCAATGTAGAGAGAGAAAGACAAGCATCAATATTTGGAAAAAGAGAAGCTAGGAAAGTAGTCAGGAAAGCAAAGATACAAAGAGAGGAAGACATAGTCAATGCAATAAAAATGGGGGGGCAAGACATTTTTCATATATGTTAGTGAGAGGAAGAAGTGCAAAAGTAGTATTGTCAGACTCAAAAGAGAAGGGGAGGAATAGGTAGAAGCTTATGCAGGTAAAGTGGAATAACTGAACAAATATTTTTGTTTTGTGTTTACAGATGAAGGGCCAGGAACAGGATCTCAGAAAAAACCCACAAATAGGAAGAGAAGTGAAGGGGATCTTGAATGATTTTCAGAAGACTGTGTTAGGAACTAGCTAAACTAAAAGTAGACAAAGCAATGGGACCGGATGGGATACATCAAATAATATTGAAGGAACTTGTGGACATTCTAGCAGTTCAAATGTCTGACTTTTTCAGTTCTTCTTTAGCATTGGGATTTGTCCGAGAATACTGGAGAAAGGCACATGTGGTCCCTTTACACAAAAGCAGAAGTAAGAATGAAGTTGAGAACTACAGACCAGTTAGTCTGACCTCTGTGGTGAGTAAAATTTTGGAAATGCTGCTAAAAGAGAGGATAGTGATATTTCTGGAGTCCAATGAACTTCAGGATCTGAGGCAGCTGAGTTTACCAGAGGCAGATCTTGTCAGACTAAGCTGAGTTCTTTGACCGGGTGATCAGAGCGTTAGACCAAGGGAGAGCTCTAGATGTGGTCTACTTAGATTTCAATAAAGCCTTTGACAGCGCTCCACACAGGCAATTTATAAATCAATTGAGCACCCTAGGTATGGACCCTAAAGTGAGTGAGAGCCCGATCCAGGAAGGGGCCATCTGGGCTGTCCAGATGTCCCAGAACAGGATGGGCTCCATTGTACCCGATTCTGCACCACGACAGCTAGATGCTTCTACAGGTGCATGGTCGGGGAACAGGATGGCCTGGCATGCCCTGCTGCAGCAGCAGGAGACATCCAGGAAGCAGCACAGTCAGGCCTTCCTCTGTTCCCACTGGTGCCGTGGCATCCCATCCTCATGGTACCAGGACGCCCAGCAGGATCGCTGAAGGCCCGCCCCCCCCCCCCCGACCAGGTTTCCCATTGCCCGACCATTGGTGGGGTCTGCTAGGACCGGGATCAGGTGGCGGGGCCTCATCTTCCATGGCTCCAGTGTATCCGGAGGGCTGCTAGGCTGGATCGCATGGGCATCCCCACACTAATTCCACCTCTGAGTGGAATAAGCTGGGTGTCCTCCTAGTGACCACCAGTTGTACAGAGCCATAACTTGAATTGGTTCTGTACATCTGGATGCCTGGCTCACCCCCACTCCATCCACTTCCACCCCTATGCCACCCCCCGTCCAGATCTCCCCTGTGTGTGTGTGGTGAGATTGTGTTCCAGCATACGGTCAGAATGAATAGCGGGGCTGCATGTCCTCCAGTGACATACAGCACCCCCCCCCCACCCCCACCCCATTCACCTCTCAGAATCAGAACCTGACTGGGTTAGAAATTGGTTGAGTGGGAGTCGACAAATTGTACAGGTAAATGGAGCTCACTCTGAAGAGAAGGATGTTACCAGTGGTGTGCAGCAGGGATCTGTCCTTGGTCCAATTCTTTTTAACATCTTTGTTAGTGATATTGTGGAAGGCCGGTACCGGTAAGGATACCAGAATCTGCAACAGAGTAGACATCCAGGAAGGAGTAGATAACATGAGGAAGGATCTAGCTAAACTTGAAAAATCGGTCCAGAATTTGTCAGCTGAGATTTAATGCTAAAAAATGCAGGATCATGCATTTGTGCTGCAAAAATCCAAAGGGAGTGGTACAGTGTAGGGGGCGAAGTACTTCAGTCCAGAAAAGATCAAGACCTAGGCATGATTGTTCTGATCTTATAGTGGATAAACAGGTAGAAAAGGCAATGGCAATAACCAGAGGGATGCTTGGGTGCATAGGGAGAGGAATGGCTAGCAGAAGAAAGTAGTAATAGTGCCTCTATATAAATCTCTGGTGCAACCTCATTTGGAGTATTGTGTGCAATTCTGGGGACCACAACTTCAAAAGGATATAAACAGAATGGAGTTGGTGCAGAGGGTGGCTACTAAAATGGTTAAGGTCTTCATGATAAAGCATATGGGGACAGACGAAGATCTTAATATATACATGTTAGAGGAAAGGTGGGATAGAGGAAATATGACAGAGACATTTAAATATCTCTGTAGCATAAATGCACAAGAGGAGAGCTTCTTTCGATGGAAAGCAAGCTCTGCAAAGAGGGAACATAAGATGAGGGTGAAAGGGGGTGATGCTGCAATAAAGGTGTTCGATTCTACTGTTATAGATTCTTGCTTTTTGGTGTCCACAATATTCTCAGCCTGGGAGGCGGAAACCAGACATGGAACCTGTGTACGTGTCTTTCAGCACAGCAATGTGTATTACTGCCACCAGACCCACTCTAATGATTACAGTAAGAGTTGAAGTTCCTTTGCAACAGGGAGCAATCGGTTAGTTGAGTGGGTGTCATTGGGATGGTTTAGTTTGTCTACCTGCTCGTGCTTATTTTTCTGATATTCCTGATTTTTTTTCCAATAGCCTCCCACCCTTGATGGTGGACTTTAGTAGGACAGAATGGATATGATTTTTTATATAATTCCTTTCATATTTTATATTTGATAACATTTTTTTAATATCGTTTAAAGACATTTTATAAATCTCATTGAAGCAGTAAAGGCTAGAGGGTCAATATTCAGTCCGCAGTGGTCAGTGCTTTTAGAGTGCTTGCCCAGCACAGACAAAAGTGAAACAGGGTATTCAGTGTTGGCTGCATGCAAATATATCTCATTTTTATTCATTGGGGTTATTCTGTGAACCAGACTGGCTTGGGGCGCTCCAGGGCTGGAATTTGACACCCCTGACTCTTCATCTTCACTCTCAGCCCTTGAGGGCTGCCTACAGGTCACATTTTCAGGCTAGACATAATGAATATGCATGAGAGATTTGCAAGCCCAGTACCTCCATTATATGCAAATCTGGTCCATTGGCGGCCCTCAAGGATGGGGACTGAAGATGAGGCTGTAGCTAGATCTCATAGGATAAATCATTCCAGATGGCTAAATGCAGAATTTCATGTAATGGCCAACTGAGTCTTCCGACAACAACAGTGTCACAAGAAGGTCCAAGTTGGAGGATCGAGATGCTATATGATACAAGGTTGCACATTGAGTCACCACCAAGAAAAAAGATCTAGGTATCATCATGGACTATATGTTGAAATCCTCTGCTCAGTCTGGGTGGCAGTCAAGGAAGCAAATAGTTGGGAATTATTAGGAAAGGAATGTAGACGAGAGCAGAGGGTTTCATAATGCCTCCATATCGCTCCATGGTGCAACTGCACCTTTAGTATAGTGTGCACACTGGATGGACTGGGACTGTGCACCACCAGCACCACAGGCAGAAGGGCATGTCAGCATGGTGGCGGAGGGGTGCTGGTGGTGGAGGGGCAGTGGCATCTGCCCACAGCAGACCACGGCCAAGCCCCATTTAGGTGGGTGCCATGCACTGCAACAGACAAGGTCTATCTGACGAACAGTCATGGCATCCCCAGTGAATGATCTACCTCTGTGGCAACAGTTTGGTGCAGTACACACAGCCAGTGTGTTCAGGGGCAGAAGGTCTCAGGTTCAAGTCCCAGCTGTGCCTCCTGCAAACCATGTCCCTATATTTTACCCAGTACGAAAACCGTGGTAAGAATGACGGAACCGTTATTGCAGATAAAAGAAACACGCCATACACTCCTATATTTTAAGCTACAGAGCACAGACACCATAAACATGTGCAATCCCTGGAGCAGAGTTTCTCAATTGCAGTCCCGGAGGGCCAAACACCATTCAGGTTTCATGCTGTCCCTAATAAATATGCCTGTGCTGGGTGTATGGCCCACCAGGACCGGAGTTGGGAACCTCTGCCCTAGAGCAGCGGCCAACAGGGGGACAAACACCCACACCCACAGGCCCCCACTATCCAAAGCCTTAGAGAGTCAGGCTGTTAGGCCCTGCGCGGAGCAGCATCTCCCAATACTGGCACCTGCATACCTTAGCAATGCCGTCCTAAACTTGGGAACACGTTCCACAGATATCAAAAAGTTGCTACGATTAATGTCAGATAACAAATCCTAGGTTAAACATGATTTGTTGTCAGAGATACATCACAGCAACCTTTCTGATATCTGTGGAATGTGTTTCAGTTTGTGCTTCTGACAGTGTTTACCACCCCGGGGAGTGACCCCAACAGTACTGCGTACCATGGCAATGCCCGCACTGTGCCCAGGACTGGTGTGGCGGCCAGGGTTGCCACAAACCTCAATAGTTGCACAAAGCTGGCATAGGTGTGGGAGTTTGTGTATGTCTACCCAGTGTGTTGTGGTTGCCTACACCTTACTGAGCCCACACTGCTTGCACTGTTTCCAGTGTTAGCCTGCCAATGTGCATAATGAGGGGTAAGGTTCTGTGGGTATGGCCCGGACAGGGTGGCCTGGGCAGGATGCCTCTGCACAGGGCATAGGGCAATGGCTGGGACATTGTAGTGCCTGACCCCCACCTGCATGGACATGGTGGCCACGGCATGTCATGCTGGGAGGTCACTCTCACCCTGACTGAGCAGTGGCCACAGCATGGCTAGGTTCCCCCATAATGCTATGCAGCATTTCTCTCACGTGATATTTATGGGTTCTCTTTTCTGGGGCCCAATCACTGACATACCTGCTTGGTGTGTGTGCTCACATCCCATTTTTGTGTGTACACAGTTCCTCCAGGAACATGCACTATGTACTAGCTAGCAGACTGTCTGCAGTTGGCATGTGTATGGCTGAGACACCTTGCAGGGTGCAGTGGGTGGAGACTGACTGTGCCCTCTGGTGAATGTCAGACAGTGGTGTGGGCAGCTGAGCTTTTCTAGCATTCTGCCTGTCTGGCAGTGCCTTATGTGATGCGTACAGATCTGCATTGACTGCGCTGTAGGGTGCCTGTTCCCCAGCAGGACTGGGATTGATGGTTCCCTCTACTGCCACCATTGCAGAGATGTAGAATGTGGATCTGTTGCTGGGAGATCCTGTCCCCCACCCTGGGCCACAGAGGACGGGTTTGGTGGTGCTACATCTTCTGCTGTTGGGCCCAAACACCCCCCCACTTTCACCTATAACATGTGACCATGGCACTCACACAGGATATGCACTATTCTGGGTGCATCATAGTCCACAAGGGCTAGACGTGACTGGGAAATACAGACGGACACATCTGTATCCTGGGTGTGTTGGCAAAGACTACCTAGCACACACTGGCACTGATGGGGACCTGCAGCATAGCCTCTCTCAGCCAAGCCAGGTGCTGCGGACCTGGTGCTGGGCACCCCACCTCACCCTCAGGGTGAGCACAGGACCCGCACACTGTCACACTCTGTAGCTACTCTGTGCCATTAACACACACGGTCAGTTCCCCCTACCAGGCCTAGGTGCTGTGGGGGTGCATACCCCATCTTGTGATCAGCTGTAGACACTGATCTGCACGTGCAGTGCATCATGGGTATGGGTGGGTTTACCCTATCCTGGTAACCACAGCAGATAGTATGTGTGGTGGCCTGCAGTCTTTCTGTAGCCTGCCAGCGGTTTGGTAGTAGCTATAGAGATGTTGCTCACTGGTTACTTCAATGACTGTGGAGGTAGAGGTCATGGGTTTGATCCCACAGTGATGTTATTTAATAAAGCTGTCTGAGGCTTTTCCTTTTAATTTACATCAGTGCTGCCAGCAAAATGCACCCTCACAGTGCCGTAGCCTAGGGTGCCTCATAGGGCGCCCTATACGGCATCCTGTAACGCGCCCTATAAGGCACCCTATAAGGTGCCTTGGCAGACAGGGCACTTTATACTGTGCCCTATGGAGTGCCTTATAGGGTGCCTTATTCAGCACCTTAGGTTACAGCACTGTGAGGGTATTTTTGCTGGCAGCACTGATTTAAAATTACAAAAAGGAAATGCCTCAGACAGCACTGATCTAAATTAAAAGGTAATGCCTCAGACAGCCTTCTTAGGTAACACCTCTGCAGGATCAAACCCATGACCTCTGCCTCTGCAGACATTGCAGTAACCAGTGGGCTACATCTTTATAGCTTCTAACACTGGCTGGCATGAACTTAGGATTAACGCGTGTTAACGTGCTAAGGCGCCCACTATCGCTCGATACAGATTCTTGCTACCTTGCCACCGGAACACCCACTCCTTATATGGCATCCTTTACATTATCGCTGCAACTAGCGCCGGTAACGTTAAGACGGTTTAGTAAACATACCCCCTAGTCTGGATATTGCAGCAACTGTCCTCAGCCTGGTCCATTCACCAGGCTCTTTCTAGAGCCCTGGAATCAGGGGCCCTAAATCCAGCCATTAGGTATCACCCCTATGTAACCAGCATGTTGTTCCCACCCTCTCAAGAATAATACATTAAACAGCATGACCCCTTAGTGCAGTGGTTTACTCATGATCTTCCCATGCTATTCTTACTCTCAGTGCAGTAAGAGTTTTTAGCACTGGAAAATCACTGCACCAAAAAGGCCACACACTGCACATACAAAACACATGCAAATTGCTGATTAGCAAATTCCCCCAAATGTAAGAAACACAGATAATAATTTGTTGATGTTTTACTCTTATCCTAGTGTTGAATCTTTATGCTAGCTCAGAACTGGAGGAAATATGTCACATGGGAACAAAGGATGTCCCACTACTTACAGGACATCTAGGGTGATCCTCACCACAGATGACCCAAGATCCCTGATAGGCTAAGTGAAATGCTGACCTTCAGACCCTCAAGCTTCCCCAGACTCCCATGATGTACCTCCAGACTCCTCGGACACCCCCCCCCCTCCCCGCATAACTCCACCATCCTGGACTCCTGTGACACCCCAAAACACCCTTCTCCCCTGTCCCCTGCACTCCTATAACATCACCCATTTCACGTTTCAATTTTATCTCATAGACCACACATCCAAGACCAGACCTAAAGGTTTACAAGAACAATAAAATAAGAGGGAGAAAAGAAGATTAATGGGTTCAAAATGAATAACCATAGGGAAAGGACACAAGCATTTAACTGCAGGAAAGTGGGCTGTTTTTCCAGAGATTTCTGTAGATGGGATTATGCAGATCCATGGTAGTATACATATGTCTGGCTCTGGCAGATTTGATTCAGGCCAGTTTTGTAAAGACACATGATCAAGTTGTTGCACTAGTTCATTTGCGAACTAGTGCTATTATTGTTGTCAGGCATTTTTCCTGATCGTTTGAAATGGGCTGTTAGTCACCCAAAATTTAAAGAGAGATCTGTCATGCTCAGATACGGAGAATTATTGTCCCCTTTTTTTTTCCTTTTTTTAATTTGAATTTTCAAAATTGCTTACAGAAGCAGGTAATAAAGAAACAAGATAGGAAAACAAAAATAAAGCAATACATTTGGAATACAATTCCCAGGTCACCAAAAATATCCTTTAGCCCACATCACAGGGAGACAAACAAAACATAAAGAAAAGGTCTCAACCTGCAAAGAAAAAAACAAAGAATAAACCCTCCATATTTGCAGCCCAACTAACTAAACCCACCATCATAAAACTCTCAGCATGACCCCTGTTTCTCCCTTTCTAACAGGAAAGCCTCTAATTGTAAGTAGTCTAGGAAAACAAATCTAGTGCCCTGAAGTGCAACTAGGCACTTACAAGGGTAGTGCAAAGAGAGGGCCACCATCCTGGGCTTCAGAGCTAAAAAAGCCCTTCTGTGCAGCCGCGTGGCCCCTGAGGCATCAGGAAACAGCTGAACTTTAGCAATACAAAATAACGCATCATTGTTTTTAAATTAATTCTTAAAAAAAAATGGCACCTTATGCTGATCAGATAGAAACATAACCACTAACGTGGCCCGGATATAAATGTTATCCTGTGAGTCCTCTAGGAACCAAGTTAGATTAAAATCCAACTGAGATTGCAAGACATCAAAACTCCCTGGGGACGCATCAGAAAACTTCCTCCCCATAAGGTAAAACATTTTAGAAAACACCATTGTATCAGAGTTAGAAAAAGACAATACTTCTGTAAGATACTTCCATAATAAGATGTCAGGAGACAATCTATAAAAGGGAAAATTCAAAAAACAAATATTTTTGGTCTTAACATTTTCAAATGATTCCAATTTACGATGGATAATAAGGCTATCCTAAATAGTAGAGACACTAACTGCCTGGCAGTGAGGAACATGGCACCAAGTTAGACAAGGATTCCAACTGTTCTTCAACACTTCCCAACCTTTCCGCAGTCTCTTGTGAAAAATGGCAAAGTAAGAGCCAGTGGTCACTAGGGTCCTCTCAGTCCAGGTCACCACTCTCCAAATATCAGCCAAAAAGACCTGGCATCAATTACAGGAGGGGACCAAGTCGCAGCTTTATAAGATATAGGGGTATGTTTACTAAACTGCGGTAATGTCACCTGCCCATATAAAGGTGTGGGCGGTACATTGTTACAGCAAGCCGTATCAGCTAACGCGCGTTACAAGGCACCTTATGCTAAGCACCGTGTTAGGTATCCCTAGACAAGGCACCTTAGAAGGCACCCTGGGTTACCCTGGGTTACGGAACCATAGGTTAAGGTGGTCTAACAAGGTTACGGTGCCCTAGGTTAGGGTGCCCTAAGGGCTGCAAGGTGCTTCAGGATGACATGCATGACCTGTGAGGCACAGAGACAGATTTATTTATTTATTTTATTTATTTATTTAACATTTATATACCGCATCTTCCAATAGTTCAGTTGCGGTGTACAATTAACAACAATTAACAAAGCGCAGTTTGTTTTACATAGAACATCATAACTTTTACATAGAACATCATAAATTAAACAAAGCATAGTTTAATAAACAAACAGTATATTTAAGCTAGAACCGTGAGTATCAAGTTAACTAACGTAGTGTAGTGTCGAACAGCGTAAAAAAGAACATAACATATGCAACTATATACATGTGGAGGTATTTGGGCATAAGAGCTTGGATCGTCATTTCGTTTAAGCTATAAGTGTTGTCCGGATAGAGTTAAGTTTGTACTTGATGTGAACAGGTGGCTATTTAGCCTTTGTCTAATATGGGTTCTAGGGTTTCCATTGTATTATAGTGTTTAGTGAATAGATATGTTTTCAATTTTTTGCGGAATTGTAGCCCTAACACTAGATAGAGCACTGAGGAAAGCAAAGTCTTGCTTTATAGGGCACCTCCCCCTTTAACAAATCACAGAGAATTGGACCAGCACATTTTGAATATAATTAAAGAGATTTAACTGCTTTTTCTCTGAAAGGACAGCTGCGAAACCGGCTTGTACTTGGTAGATCTCTCTCTTTTGCTTTAACAGATACCTAAGCTCCATGAACAGAACAATGGCTGGGAAAAATCATATTGCTAAAGCTGTTGCCCCCGTTACAGCTTCTGCCTCGGTCCAGACAGAAGTCCTAATGCCAGTTGAAGGACAAGTTTCATGTGCAGGGTGCCTGCATGCTGAAGCTCTGAGGAAACAAGTGGAGGAACTCAGAGAGGAGGTGGCAAGGCTGAGGAACATTCAAGACAGTGAGAAGTACATTGATGAGATGCTTCTTGCAGCAACCAAGCTCTCCAGCACAGGAGAAGATGGGTGCCAACAAAATGTCAATGGTTGGACACAAGTCATCAGGGCCTCCAAAATCACCAATCCAACATCTCCAGCCCTTGAATTGAAGAACCATTATGCAGCCCTGTAAGTGGAGGAGGTGAAAGCATCCCTGGAAAGGGAAGAACCAGAGTTCAAGTACTTCAAAGTTGCAGAATCAGTGACCAGAAGGAAACGAAGGGTAGTGGTGGTTGGAGACTCTTCTGAGGGGTACTGAGGCGTCCATCTGCCGACCAGACTTGATGTCCAGAGAGGTATGCTGTCTGCCTGGTGCCAAAATCCAAGATGTTATGGAGAGTTTGCCGAGACTCATCAAGCCCACTGACTATTACCCAATGTTGCTAATCCATGTTGGAACAAATGGTACTGCCAGGTATACCTCGGAATGTATCAAAAGTGACTTCATGGCTCTGGGACAGAGGGTGAAGCAGTTAGGTGCACAGGTGGTGTTCTCTTCAATCCTCCCTGTTGAGGGTAAAGGCCCAGTCTACTGAAGAGGACTTTAAACTAGATTCGTTGGGGATAGGTGAAGAAAGCCCCCAGGTAAGTGAAAGCCCCCAGGTAGGTGATACATGAAATACCTTTATGGAAATGGGTAACAGGGGTAACATATGGAAAGCAGTGTGTATAAATGCCCGTAGCATGGGAAATAAGATCCCTGATGTTGAAGCTTTGGTGGGAGTGGCTGACTTGGATTTAGTGGCAGTTACAGAAACATGGTTCACAGAAAACCATGACTGGGATGTAACTATACCTGGCTATACTTTATTCAGAAAGGACAGGGTAGGAAGAAGGGGAGGAGGAGTGGCACTATATGTAAAAACTACTATTAAAGCTTTGGAATTACAGAGCTTAAAAGGGAGAGAGGAGGCATTGTGGGTTAAACTAGAAAGAGGGAAAGAGAAATCTATTTGCATTGGTGTGATATACAGACCTCCCTCACAAGAGGAAGAGGTGGACAGAGAGTTAATTGAAGACATACGCAGCATTGCTAGGAAAGGGGAAGTGCTACTGATAGGAGATTTCAATATGCCAGATGTTGACTGGCACATTCCTGCTGCAGTATCATCTAGAAGTAAGGAGATCCTGGATTCTCTAAAGGGAGAACTATTCAGGCAATTGGTAACAGACCCCACACGTGAAGGGACCATACTGAACTTGATGCTTACCAATGGTGAAAGTGTTTCTGATGTTGTAGTGGGAGATCATTTTGCATCCAGTGATCACCAGATGGTGTGGTTCAGTATTAGGACTAGGGCTGTTAGAATCCATTCCAAGGTGAGGATCTTAGACTTTAGGAAGACTAACTTTGCGAAGATGGGCCAATACCTCAGGGAGTCGTTAGTGGGATGGGAACAGCTGGGGGGTGTAGAAAAACAGTGGGCAAAACTGAAAGGGGATATTTTAAGGGCAACCAACCTTTTTGTTAAAATGGTAAATAAAGGCAAAAGTAAAAGGAGACCACTATGGTTTTCTAAGGAAGTAGCTGAAAAAGTGAAGAAAAAGAGGGAGGCCTTCATGAAATACAAGAGATCACAGAGAGAGGAAGACAGGCATCTGTATTTGGAAAAACTTAGAGAAGCTAGCAAAGTAGTCAAGAAGGCAAAGATTCAAAAGGAGGAGGAAATAGCCAATGCAATAAAATGGGGGGATAAGACATTTTTCAGATATATTAGTGAGAAGAGGAAGGGCAAAAGTGGTATTGTCAGACTCAAGGGTGCAGGGGGGGAATATGTAGAAGCTGATAAGGATAAAGCGGAATTGCTTAACAAATATTTTTGTTCTGTGTTCAGAGATGAAGAACCAGGAGCAGGACCTCAGAAAACACCCACAAATAGGAACAGAAGCGAGGGACATCTTGAACAATTTTCAGAAGACTGTGTTCGTGAGAAACTAGCTCAACTTAAAGTAGACAAAGCGATGGGGACCGGATGGGATACACCCTAGAATACTGAGGGAACTTGGGAACGTTCTAGCAACTCCACTGACTGACCTTTTCAATGCCTCGTTGGAGTCGGGAGTGGTGCCAAAGGACTGGAGAGAGGCTCATGTGGTGCCTTTACACAAAAGCGGAAGTAAGGAGGTGGTTGAAAACTACAGGCCGGTTAGTTTAACTTCGGTGGTGAGTAAATTATTGGAAACGCTGCTGAAAGAGAAAATAGTGAGGTTTCTGGAGTCCAGCAGATTACAGGATCCAAGGCAGCATGGATTCACCAGAGGCAGGTCTTGTCAGATAAATCTGATTGATTTCTTTGCCTGGGTGACCAGGGAGTTGGACCGAGGGAAAGCTCTAGATGTGGTGTATTTAGATTTCAGTAAAGCCTTTGACACAGTTCCTCACAGGAGACTTATAAACAAACTGAGCACCCTAGGGATGGACCCTAAAGTTACTGCTTGGGTTAGAAATTGGTTGGGTGGGAGGCAACAAAGAGTACAAGTAAATGGAGCTCACTCTAAGGAGAAGGCTGTTACCAGTGGTGTGCCCCAGGGATCTGTCCTTGGTCCGATTCTTTTTAACATCTTTGTTAGTGATATAGCGGAAGGGCTGTCGGGTAAGGTTTGCCTCTTCGCAGATAATACCAAAATCTGCAATAGAGTAGACACCCAGGAAGGTGTAGATAACATGAGGAGGGATCTAGCTAAGCTTGAAGAATGGTCTAGAATTTGGCAGCTGGGATTTAATGTTAAAAAATGTAAGGTCATGCATTTGGGCTGCAGCAATCCAAGGGAGCAATACAGTATAGGAGGTGAAGTACTTTTGTCCACTAAAGAAGAGCGGGACCTAGGCGTGGTTGTGTCTGATGATCTTAAAGTAGTTGAACAGGTAGAAAAGGCGACGTCAAAAGCTAGAAGGATGCTTGGGTGCATACGGAGAGGAATGGCTAGCAGAAAAAAGGAGGTGATAATGCCTCTGTATAAGTCTTTGGTGCGACCTCATTTGGAGTGTGCAATTCTGGAGACCGCACCTTCAAAAGGATGTGAACAGGATGGAGTCGGTGCAGAGGGTGTCTACTAAAATGATTAGTGGGCTTCATTATAAAGCATATGAGGACAGACTTAAGGATCTTAATATGTACACCTTAGAGGAAAGGCGGGATAGAGGTGATATGATTAAGATGTTTAAATACCTCCGTGGCATAAATGTTCAGGGAGAGAGCCTCTTTCAATTGAAAGCAAGTTCTGCTACGAGGGGACATGGGATGAGGGTGAAGGGAGATAGATTCAGGAGTGATATGCGGAAATATTTCTTTACGGAAAGAGTAGTGGATCCATGGAATAGTCTCCCAGTGGAGGTGGTAGAGATGAGGACAGTAATTGAATTAAAAAAAGCATGGGACCAACACAGAGGATCTCTAAAGGTAAAAAGTGGACTGTTGTAGTTGTTGATATGGAAGGACAGACTAGATAGGCCATGTGGTCTTTTTCTGTCATCATGTTTCTATGTTTCTATGAACAGGTGAGTGAAGGAGGAAGAGCTGGGAGCTGCTGGACCTGCCATATCTGTGGGCATCCCATGTGGCTGCCAGTACTATTGACAAACATGGTGAGGGCAACTGTACCACAGCACAGGGTGTTGGCAATGTAAAGTACTGGAAAGACTGTTGGTGGCAGACGATGGGAATATGTGTCCCCCAGTGGAGGCGGAGGTGGCAGGATAGTTACAATGATGGGTGGTCAGAGGAGTGGTGGTGCCATGCACATCAGGCACAGGCGAGGCAAACATGAAGAAGTGCAATGCAGGAAAGGGTACCAGCGCAGGACGACAGGACTCTACACAGCTGACAGACACAGAAAGATGGACCGAAGGATTGTTGGCAACAGTGGTGAGCTGGCAGCACGGATCTGCTAAGATATGACTGTTACAGGCATGCAAAATATCTGAGTTGGACAGGCATGAAAAGAGGGAACAATAAGGAATCAAACCCATGACCACTGTTTAGAACGTCATTGTACTAACCAGTAGGCTATAGCTCTATGGCTTGTTGCACAGCAATGGCTGGGTACAGAAGGACTGCAGGTCCCCACACAAACCGTCTGCTCTGTGTGCCAGGATAGGGTAACCCCACCAGCACCCATGATGCAATGCATATGCAGAACAGCGGTCTACAGCTGATCACCAGATGGGGTCTGCACCTCTCCGGTACTGCAGCATGGTAAGACAGACTGACAGTGCGTGATACTGGCACAGCGTAGCTACAGACCATGCCATTGTGCAGGTTCTGTGTTCACCCTGAGGGTTAGGATGGGCACCCAGCACTAGGTCTGCAGTACAGGTGGTGCTAGAGATAGGTCCTGCTGTGCATCCCCACCACTGCCAGTGTGTGCCAGGTGTTCCTAGCAGTGCAACCAAAAGTACTTCTGTGTCCATCTGTGTTCTGCAGTCACATGTGACCCTGTGGGGACAGACACCAGCCAGATTAGTGCATACCCAGTGTTAGGGTCTGGCTGCTATGGGCACTTGCTATCAGGGCAGAGGGGTGTCTAGACTCACATGAGGTGGATATAGCACTGTCTCTATGGGTCAAAGTGGTATACACTATATACCCGAAAGGACCCACAATCACCCATTTTGTAGGTGCCTGAGCCCTGGCTGTAGGTCAAGCAACCACAGTCATGCTGGCAGAGGACAGCCCTCCAGGGCTGGAAAGAGCCATGCCTATGACTGTGGCAGACCAGCAGTAATGCTTGGGATAAACCAGGGAAACCTCAACTACCCCACATCACAGTCTGCCATTCACCAGCAAACAGTACAGTCAGACTGTACCTGCAGCACCCTACAAGGTGTTCCAGCCATGCACAGACTAACTGCAGACAGTCCACTAGCCAGTCCATAGTGCATGCTCACAGGGGAGCCCTATGCACCCAGAGATGGGATATGAAGCACAGACACCAAGCAGGTAGCTCAGTGACTGGGCCCCAGAACTGGGAACACACAGGTATAACTGCAGACAGCTAGTGTTGAGCACTATGTGGGAGCATAGACATGCCATGGTCACTGCTCGGTCAGGGTGAGAGTAACCTCACAGCATGCCATGCTGTGGCCACCCTGTCCATGCAGGTGGTGGTCAGGCACTACAGTGTCCCAGCCATTGCCCTACACCCTGTGCAGATGCATCCTGCCAATCCGCCCTGTCTGGGCCATACCCACAATACCTTGCTCCTCATTATGCACATTTGCAGGCTAATGCTGGTAAAAGTGGGACATTGTGGGACCAGAGCGGTGTAGGCAGCCACAAAACAATTGATAGACATACACACACACACACCCCACTATTGCAGCATTGTGCAATGATAGGGGTGGTTGGCAATCCTGCTCGCCACACTGGTCCTGATCACAGTGCCGACATTGCTAAACTGTGCAGGGGGTAGTAGTAGTGCTCTGCTGATGGCCCCAGCATGGAGCTGCAGTTAACAGCCTGACTCTCCATGAAGCTTTGGATAGTGGAGCCTGTTTGAGTGGGTGTTTTGACCCCTGTTTGACGTGGCTTTGGGGTTTGCACATGTTGATGTTGTATCTGCATTGTAGGGTAAAATGTGGGGAGATGCTCTGTAGGATCCACAGCTGGGACTTGAACCTGTGACCCTCTGCTTCTGGACACACTGGCTATGTGTACTGCACCACACTATTGCCACAGAGTAGCAGCAGTCCCTGGGGCTACCCTTACTTTCCTCAGGCAGACCTTTTCTGTTGCACTGCACACCATGTACTGGTACAGAGCATGGCCTAGGTCCACTGCAGGCGGGTGGCACTGCTCTCTCCAGCACAAACACACCCTCTCTGCCATGCTAACATGACCATATGCTGTCGGTGCTGGTCGTGCGCGGTCCTAGGACATCCGCTGTGCAGGTAGGCGGTGCCTAGGGTCTGGGGTCTGGGGTGGCGAGGCATACATGGACATCCACACATCCCCCCAATCACTGTCTACCAATGTTATGTCCCTTCCACATGGGGGAGTGATGGATGGGGGGATGTCAGGCTGGTGCTCTAGCAACTATTGGCTAGGGTGGACCGGGTAGATATAGGTGGAGTGTGTTGTTACTGCCGACTGTGGACAGGCTAGGGTATGCACCTCAGGTGTGGTGTACCCAGTTTGCCTACTGGGTGTATATATGTTTCTGCCGTAAAGCGTGTTCAGTTAGCTGGGTCTATGAACTGTTTGGGACCCATCCTGGGTGTGGTCTATGGACCCTTGTTAGTGTGGTCCCCAGATGTACACTGTTTGCCCTATTACAGGCATAGTGGTACCTGTGTGACATTTGGGGTACTTGCTGGGTAATGTCCCCTGGATGGGAACTGTGGAACACGGACTACTGAGCATGTTTGGCCCTGGTCAGCTGCTGTCCTGCTGATTTCCAGTTTCTATGTTCCTATGTGCCACCTGGGCGACAGCCTAGTTCACCCTATGCCCCAGCTGCCCCCACTGCATGTCCTGCCTGAAGTCCCCCTATGCCCCATTTGCACCATCACCATAGTGGCTTTTCATACTTGGCCACTATATTGTTGCTGCAAATGGAGCACTACTATCACCTTTCTCAGACTCCCTTCCTAGGCTGTACATTGCTGACACTTAAATAGTTTCTCTCTCCTGCAAATGTGCATCTAATGCCAGGTTTTCACTCGCGGTAGTTTCCAGCCCTTCAGTTCCCCGAGTTGGTGTCGTGGTAGCCTCTCCCCGCCCATTGACCCCTTCTCTCCGCCCTCTCTCCACCCTCTGTGGTGTTTACTGCGGCTGGGAACGCTAACGCGTGTTAGTTACGTTAATGTGCTTTAACATAACGTTAATGCACGTTAACATTACATAGCACGCGTTAACGTTACCTAACGTGTGTTAACGTAGCTGCTGCTATGTTACTGCAGTTTAGTAAACATACCCCATAGAAGGCAACTGCGGAATACTCTGTTGTAAGGGCAGACCACTGGCAGTAAGTTCAGGTGGAGTCAAAACAGTTGAGGGAGGAGGTGGAGTGCAATCTGGGGAGCTCAAAAAGGCTCCCAGAAGAGGTGAAGGAAGGAGTTCAGTACCTGGTGAAGGCATTCCCAACTCCTTATCCTTTGGGCCAAGCACCACTTTCATTTGGAACAACTTCTTTCTTCTTTTGCTTCCCCTTGGACAGCAACCAAAACAGGCAAGGCGGGAACCTGGAGTGCTCCCCCAGTGCTCCTAAGGGGTCTTACCAAGGGGCCTATCTTGCCTCTTGTGGCATGCCCCTTAAGGCACGCCATTTCAACAACCTGGTCTTAAAGGGTCCTTTGCTGGCAACTGGGAGCATCCTGCACAGTGCCTGTACTCCTACAGTTCACCACTTTGCGGCTGCTAGAACAGAGCTCCCCTATTGTCCCATTTCTAACTTACCCTTTTTGGATAAGATCATGGAGATGTGTGACCACAACTGGATGGCTACCTTGAGACACACCATTTGTTGGACCCAAGGCAGCATAAGTCTGGAAGCCTTGTTCATCTCTTTATTCAATCAGTGGTTGAGAATGCTGGATTCTTCAATAAAAATCAGCCATGGGAACAGATTGAAGGTCAGCTTTGGAGAGGTTTGGTGGCTGTTAATGCCCGAGAAACTAACTTATAAACTAATGGTTGGTACATGACACCAGTGAGAGTGGCCCAAGCATTCCCAGGGGTATCTGATTTGTGCTGGTGGAATTGTGGCGAGAAAGGCATCTTGGCACATGTGTGGTAGCTTTGCACCCGTGTCCAAGTTTTTTGGAGGGGGATACAATATCGTCTGAAACAAATGGTTGGTTTGGACATCCCTTGGGACCCAGGTATTTTTCTTTTTGGGAAGAAAGTCCCTAGTGGACGGTTCCCCCAGTTGGCATTGATTCGCCATAGTCTGAATGCAGCTAGGCTGACCCTGGTGACTGCCTGGAAGCGGGCATCGCCTCTGGCATCATCACGCTGGTTGGAACAGATGGGGGACCTATACACAATGGAACAAGGGGTGGCGGTCAGGAGGATGTGCCTATACCAATTTGAGCAGGTGTGGGAGGCCTTTGTTTTGAAATATGGCTCATGACCAGCAACATCTTTAATTTAGCTGGAGATACCGGATGAGAGCCCCCTTGACGTGAAGGATTGACATCCCTCCTTCCCTAGTGTTGTTAGACTGGCAGGAAAACTCTTAAAGGTATGTTTACTAAACCGCGTTAATGTAGCAGTGGCAATGTTAATGCGCGTTAGGTAACGTTAACATACGTTAAGGGTACCTAACACGCGTTAACGTCACCGCCCACGGTAAGTCCCGCAGGGGGCAGAGAGAGGGCGGAGAGAAGGGGTCAATGGGCGGGGAGAAGCTCCCGCAACATTAACGCGGGGTACTGAAGGGCTGAACATTACTGGGACTGAAATCCTGTCGTTAGATGCAGATATGCAAGAGGGTGAAACTATTTAAGCGTCAGCAATGTACAACATAGGTAGGGAGCCCAAGAAAAGTGATAGTAGTGATCCATATGCAGCAACAGCATAGTGCCCAAGTATGAAAGGCCACTATGGCGATGGTGCAAATGGGGCATAGGGGGGCTGCAGGCGGGACATGTAGTGGGGGCATCTGGGGCACAGGGTAGACTAGGCTGTTGCCTAGGTGGCACATACTGCACAGAAACCAGAAATCAGCAAGACAGCAGCTGACCAAGGCCAAACACAATCCACCTACATCTATCTAGTGCACGCTAGCCAATAGTTGCTAGGGCACTGACCTGACATCCCCCAAGCCATCCCTCCCCCATGTGGAAGAGACATAGTATTGGTAGGCAGTGATGGGGGATGTCCATGTATGCCTCCCACCCTAGACCCTGCTCCCTAGGCAACCGCCTACCTGCACAGTGGATGGCCTGGGACTGCGCACTACCAGCACCAACAGCATATGACCAGCAACATGGCAGGGGGGCATGTGTTGGTGCTGGAGGGGGCAGTGGCACCTGCCTGCAGTGCACCCAGGCCATGCCCTGTACCAATACGTGGTGTGCAGTGCAACAGAAAAGGTCTCGCTGAGGTAAAGTACAGGAAGCCCCAGGGACTGCTGTGCTACTGTGGCAACAGTGTGGTGCAATACACACAACCAGTATAGCTTGGAGCAGAGGGTCACAGGTTCAGGCCCCAGCTATGGATCCTGCAGAGCATGTCCTTATATTTTACCCTACAATGCAGATACAACAGCAACATGTGCAATCCCCAAAGCAGCGGCCAAAAGGGGTGCAAACACTCACTCACACTATCCAGAGTCAGGCTGTTGGCCCCAGCACGGAGCCGCAATCACCACCGGAGCACTGCTACTACCTCCTGCACAGTCTGGCAATGTCAGCACTGAGATCAGGACCAGTGTGGCGGGCAGGGTTGCCAACCACCCCTATCTCTGCACAATGCTGAAATTGGGGTGTGTGTGTGTGTGTGTGTATATATGTCTATCCATTGTTTCGTGGCTGCCTACACCTCACGGGCCCACAATGTCCCACTATTATGAGCGTAGGCCTGCAAATGTGCATAATGAGGAGCAAGGTATTGTGGGTATGGCCAGGCAGGATGCATCTGCAGAGGGTGTAGGGCAATGGCTTGGGCATTGTAGTGCCCAACCACAACCTGCATGGACAAGGTGGCCACAGCACATCTTGCTGTTAGGGCACTCTCACACTGACCAAACAGTGACCATGGCATGGCTATGTTCCCACATAGTGCTACATAGTATCTGTCTCAGGTGATATATGTGTGCCCTCTGTTCTCAGGGCCAGTTACTGGGGCACCTGCTGGGTGCCTGTGCCATACAACCCAGGTCTGGGTGTGCATAGTTCCACTGTGAACGTGCAGGATAGACTGGCTAGCGGCGTGTTCATGGTTAGTTTGTGCATGGCCGTGACACCTGGCATGGTCTGACTGTGCCTGTTGCTGTTGAATGTCAGACTATGGTTGGGGGCTGGGGTATAGCTGGAGTCCTAGAACTGGTGGAGGAACAGGGCAATGGACAGGTAGTCTACTGTAGTGCACAGTATTGTGACAGACATGTGTTGCAGCATGCACAATAACGTGCATGATGTCTGTTTAGGTCATGCGTTGTTATGTGCCATGATCTGACCACTTATGCTAAGATGCATAGACATATCTCATAAGGCACGTAGAAAGCTCTGTAACATCAAGCGCGTTATGGTGCGTGCTGCGCATCCAACACCCTATTACACTCGTTCTCCGCAACATGTGTAGGATGCACTACTGCGTGATAATCTAGCAGACACGATGGTCACTTGGTGGAACATATTTGCATTGTGGTTGTTTGGGATAGTGGTTGCAAACGTGCATGGAGCCAACATAGGTTGTGGGTTTTTGTCCCACAGATTCCTTTTCTTTTCGTTTGTTCTGCTCTGCTCTGCTCACCTTACCATACAATGGCTCCAGCTTTGTCCCTTTTCCACACACCCTCCCCTCTCTTCACTATACACTGCAGTGTCCCCTCCAGGCAGCCTATCCGTCACATGCTAGCTGTTACATATGCTCCCTTTCTTTGGGCTGTTTGGGTGGGCAGGTGGCTCAGTGGTTTGGTATTGGTGTTGATGAGCTGTGTTTGGGCTCTTCAGTGTACAGGTTCAATTCCCTCTTACTCCTTTTGGATTCCCTGCCCATTTTACCCTTGTACACACACCATCCACACAGCTGGCCCTTCAGACCGATCCCTGACGCCCTTTCCATTACCGTTGTTTACTCTTCTGCATGCTGGGTTCACTGAACACCATTTCATGGGGTGTGTGCATGTGTTAACTGTGGCTCACGTCCCCATTACAGACTGCGATATCAGCTGCCTGTGGTCTATGGACTTACACCTACGGCTCCATTTCTCATATGGCATTGTGTCTGCACATCCCTCAGAGCATCTTCTACTGTCAGCATGCCTTAGATTGCAACCCCTTCGAACATGCTGCAGCTTTCCATTGGCTGCGGTATTCACGTGCGGTGGGTCCATGGCACACTGTAACGTGCATTACCTGACATGGCTTGCTTTACTGATGCACCGCCCACTCCTTTATATAGGCATCCGTAACATTACTGGGAAACCTAATGCGGGTAACATTACCAGAGTTTAGTAAACATACCCCTTAATCTATAGAGTTTGTAGCAAAGGAGAGATGGATGCGGGAAGGGGTGGTGGGGAGGGGATGAGGGGGGAAGAGGAAGGGAGTACAGGGAAGTGGGGGAGAGGCAGGGTTGAAAGGGGAAAAATGGGTGATAAGGAGGTTCAGTGAATAAAGATAAAAAATATAAGGCTGTGATGTAGCAATTGTTCTGGTTGAGGATTTTGTGTTATATTGTGCATGTATTCCATGTGCAGTTTGTATGGACACTTCTTGTTGTAATTGTCTGAAAGCATTTAAATAAAAATCAGCAAAAAAGGTTAACCGTGATCTGATTCAGTAGTTCCCTCTACAGTATATTGTTATCAAGATTGGCTGCATTATGTTAGGGAGATATGGTGCTTGCTTGGTTTCGTTCATACTTGTCTAATCATTCACAGCAAGTCTCTTTTTTTAGGTAAGACTTCTGAACTGTACCCGATTGGAAGAGGTGTGCTTCAGGGATCTGCCTGGTCAGTCACTTTATTTAATAAATATTTTGCCCCACTTTGTGGATGATTTTCTGCTTTTTGTTCCTTTTTCTATTGTCTAACGATATCACACAAACTGCTCTGTTGCAGGAGGAGGGGCAGACTTCTACCATCATTGGGGGCTCTCTAGTCCAGGGCTATCCTGTCCTGAAGGTGGTTTCACCCTTTGAAAAGCTAGTCAAAAATGTATTGTAAGTTCAAGAAAAAAAGATATGACCTTATTTTTCTGTTTTATATTTATTTATTGACCAGGTCTTAACTCAGTCTTGTTTATGATCCATACCAGAATTTAGGGGATAACAATCTGATGGGCCAATGCAGAAGACTAGCGTGGTCTAAACACAGATAACGCCACTTTTAAGCACAATTACTGCCTCCGCCAAATGCAGAAAAGAGACAGACACATACAAACAGCAAAAGCAAAACTAGTGCACAATTATCGCCAAGAGTATTTAAATGTATTTAAATGATAGGCAAATAAGCTACACATAATAAAATAGTATGATAATATTGGTTGCAATCAATGCAAAGAAATGCATAGAGGATTTTGCAACCAGCCTTAGCACCAGTATCTCTAAGCCTTGTCTTGAGGTGGCTTAAACATCTAGTGTGTGCCCCCGATAGTATTTTGATGGCATCGAGTGCTTTCCCTGATGCCTGGATCATCTGAGGGGAAATGGCAAAGATGATCCAGACATCAGGGAAAGCCCCAGATGCCATCAAAACCCAATGACCCCAAACTCCCTTCCCCATGGCCCAGTGGCCCTGAACCCCCCTCCCAACTAAAAACAAACATGGTTGTCCAGTGGCCCCGAACCCCCCACCCCCCATCCAATCAAAACTAACCCTGGTGACCCAGTGGCCCTGAACCCCCACCCCACCTTCCTGGTACATGTACAAATGCCCAGGCTCTCCTGCTCTTGTGCCACCATCTTGAAAGCTGGTGGCACCTAGCCCTGCATGGTGCATCCTGGGAAGAAATGGGCAGAGTCAGACTGCCATATGCCTTATATGGCAGTCTGACCCTGTCTGGTGCATCCCAGGATGCACCAGGTGCAGCCAGACGCTGCCATTTTTCAAGATGGCGGTGCAAGAGCAGAGTGCCTGTGCAGTGCTCCTGCTCATTTGTAGAGTTACAGGGAGGGGGGGGGTTGGGGGGGGTTCAGAGCTGCTGGGCAAGCAGGTTTATTTTTTAGGGGGGAGGGGGGAAATCGCAGCTGCTGGGCCACCAGGGATTCACTTGCTGTTGGGGGCACCAGTCCCCAACAGTATTTTGATGGCACTGAGGACTTTCTTCAATGCCTGGATCATCTGAATGGAGTTTGACTTTTCCCCTCAGATAATCTAGGCTTTGGAGAAAGCCCCCCAATTCCATCAAAATACTGTCTGGGCTCATATGCAAATTAGCCATGCGGTGCCCCTGTTTCTCTGGGATAGCATGCCAAATTTGCGCTGACTTCTGAGCGCATGCGTTTGGCTCACTCTCCCAGTTTAATGCTGCCATTTGTGTACAGTTTAACGAATGGCTAATGCATAGGCATAAAAAGCTGATGGTGCACAACTTCAGCACCGACTTTCTGCATCGGCCTGTAACGTTGCCAGCATCGGTCCCACCTCACTGAAGATCAACACAGGGGAGGCAGCTAAGAAGACAGGCAATAGCAGAGAACACCATTTGCAGGGTCAGAAAGGCAGTTTTGGAAAAGAAATGAAAACGTCATTCTGATGCATGGCAAATACTGCATGACTGAAAATGTAGTAAGATTGGTTTTATATCAACAATATTTAACTACAATAATTGTAGTTTGGACCGGACTTACCAAGGTGACTCTTCCGTTCTGATTCCCTGTGAAAATCCTTTTAAAGATTAGACATCTACCACAGGGCATGGCTGGTTGTCCCCTGCAGCAGCTAAGACTGAAGGGAAAATCCCTCAGTAGCTAAGACTGGAGAGAGACACCCCCCCCCCTCCTCACCCCCAAAAGAGAACTGGTAGCAAAACCTGTAGGTAAGGGTCAGAGCATCCACCTTGGGCCTTTGTGGGGCAAGAGAGTCAGAGAGGGTGGAGAGTTACCCCATGCCTCCTTTGTAATTGCCTCTCCGTGCAGGTTATGCATGCCTTTGTGGGCACACAATGCAATCATTTTACTGCTGTGTCTAGTTCTGCTACATGCAGGTTAGCCCAGTGCTGTATTACATCCTCTTGCCAGTAGAGAGTCTTCTATATTTAAGCCATGCTTTTATAGGTGTGCTTCGCTCTAGTGATAGCACTGGTTGTTAAGGGTCTGTCTACAGCTACTGCCACTCCCTGCTGCAAAGCGTCAGCCATTGCTGCCCCCCCCCCCCCAAGCAGACTTTTAACCATTGCTGGCCCTTGCCCAAACTTTGCAGGAGCAGCTCCCTTCTATTTCTGAATGCCAACACTGAAAAGGGTATATGAAGCCACCACAGAGCCTCATACAAGCATACTGTGTGAGCATTCCCTCTAACATGCACTCCCTGCTTAATCTGTGTTAGCTACAGCTATTTTGAAAGACAGCAGCATGGCGGCAGGAGCATGCGAGCAGTGCTCCTGCCTCCTATCATTTGAAGTACTGGGGAGGTAAGAGACGGTGTCTGGGAAGACATGGGGTTTGCTGGGAATCCTTTGTTTATTGGGAGGGGGGCAGTCTTGTGGGTCGAGGTAGAAGAGGGTCAAGTGACCATGAGGGCCTTGAAGATTTATTTTTTGTAGGGAAGGTCAGGAAGGGGGATCTAGCAGACACTAGGGCCAACAATGTTTATTTTTGGAGGATCAGGAAGTGGAAAGGATGCCACTGGGGCCACCAATGATTGCTGTTGGCAACTGGGGGGGGGGGGTTTAGGGGCTTTGGCATGTCATCAAGGATTTGGCCTCCTTGGATCATCTGAGATTAAGTGATTTAATAACACTTATTAAAAAAGGGCTATTACACAGTACCCTGTCCTATGCGAGATAGGTGGATGCCTAGGACAGCTAGTCTGGATGTGCGCACCAGTGGCACACATGCATGGCCATGCCGACCTCACACTCAACTCTTGCCACTGGCACCCCATCCCCAGTTGACGTCGCTTCCGTCTCAGGGAAAGGTGGATAGACGCAGTGGTAGGATTTTTCGCAGGCAGCTGCTTTATGCAGCCCCCTTTGTAGCTAGAGCTGCTGCCACTGCCAGCATCTTCCTCAAAGGGTGGCTTCAGCAGTGGTGGGGGGGGGGGCCCAGCCGGAGTCTCGCCTAGGGCACCAAGGACCCTTGGCCTGCCACTGGTTGCGCGTCGCCTTTAACGCAGCAGCAGCATGTCTGTGTGCCACCACTGCCACTGTGGGGTCTTGACAGACATGACAGATGTGCCACCTGAGCAGCTGCATGGTCGGCCTTGCACACTAGCTACCCCAACTGCAACACCCACATGCCACCTCCTTTGCCCCATTTGCACCATCACTATGCTGTTGCTGCCAATGGTCACAAAAAAAGTGTGAAAAAATTAAAATTAACCAAATTTTTCTTGCCTAGGCACATCCCTATGAAATACATTATGATGTCAGGAAGCATACTGTTTGGTGGTTTATTCACTGGTAAACCTTTTCTGTTTTGTTTTGTTTTGGTTTGTTTTTTTTGCTTAAAACACTGATTCACAGCAATAATGTCAGCTAAACCTTTCATTATTAAAGTGAATTGATGGTATATCATATGAACCTCTTCATCTGTTCTAAGCAGATGAAAGTCAAAGATTATCATGAATAGTTATGCATAATTTCTGTTTTTCTTTCTTGCACATATGGGATTCTGGCTGTAAAGAACAGCTGCAAAAAAATATATACTCAAGAGTATGAGAAGAACACAAAGTATAAAGGAAATCTAAAAAAAACCCACAAGGCTCATCTAGCCTGCCCAGTTTTCCCTTGTGTTCTTATACCATAGACCAGTGATGATTTTCTCCCAAGTGAAGCCAACTCACCAGCCCGGAACCTTTCTAAACTTGTTTAAGCTTCCCTCTTCTAACTGGAGTAGAAGATGGAAGTCATCACTGGCCCTGACCTCATGACCTTTTCTTAATTCTTTCCAAACCAAACAGTAATGGCAAAGAATTACATAAAAGGGGTAGAAAACGTCCGTCTGTCTGGGAGCAAAATAACTCTGACCATTTAATGGGATGGGATGGGATGCGATAAAACCTGCTGTGTGAGAAAAACTGATGAAGAGACATCATGTTTGAAAATGAGCTAAATTGCAATGGGGTTCCAGAGAAAAAAAGGTCACCCAAAAAAAAACCTGTATAATGAATGTCTATGGGAACAGGACTTCCAGCTTCTGTCATAGAAACATACATACAGTGAAACATTGTAGTTAGGGAATTGCTCCTTTCAAACGCCCTCTCCCTGTTCCCTACTCTCCCAACTCCCCAAACTGCCCTTCTCCCACAACTGCACCACCACCCCTAAAATGTACCCTTTCACAATTGCTCTACCAACTCACCAAATACTGCCACCATGAAAAAATACCCCTCCCCACAACTGACTCCCCACCTTGCGAACCATCCCCAAAAACTACATCCCCATAACTGTCCACCCCAAAACACAATCTCCTGCAAGTGCCTCATCACCTTGCAACTGCCCCACCCCAAAAACTGCCCTTTCACAACAGTACCGCCATGTCACCAACTGTCCCCTGCATCTGCCTCATACCCCAAACACTACTGCCCTGCAATTGC